>LR991034.1:9147396-10397396 GCA_905163495.3 Cosmia trapezina | reverse complement strand
GAGACTTTCTATGTGATTTGCTGTTGTTTTTGCAACTTTTCAGTACACAGGAAGGCATAATTCTATTTTTTTAATTTAAGTTTACTTGACGACAATTCGTGACGTACTAAGAGCGATGAGCACAAGATGAGCATGGTTTTAGTGTAGGTGTGTGCGTGAGCGTGTATGTTTACTTGCAGGAGCACGGTTTTATGGCTTCACTTTTGATGTTCGCGGCGCGCCGTCTATCTTTTTTTCTTGGTCTGAGCATAGCTCATAGCGTTTGTGCATGTGTGATACATAAGGAAAGAGTTACAAAATTAGTGCAACGTTTTCTTAAAAAAAAAACTTTTTTCTTTTGACTGATTTTTCATATGGAACGAGAACGGTTAGTCTATCCTTTCTATGCTGATCTTCGTTTGTTTTGTTCCAGGACGAGTGAGCTAGTGGCTCTAGTGGCGGTATCATGCACATTGTTCCTGTTCCTCCACACTCGAGACCTGAGCACCAAACTGCGCCGGATGGAGGGCAGGCTCAACGATGACGTCACCGCATTCAACCACCTCACTGACAGTCAGTATCTATTTATACTTGCCTCAAAACCCAAGACTACACCGTTATTTTATATTGTCATTAATTTAGGTGTACAGACAACACTTTTATACAGAAAGTCCTATCACTACCTATTTATGAGTTATGAAAAAATGTCCAAAATCTGCAAATGAGTTTACTTTCCCACGCACAAAGCTCTATGGATTTTCATACAAATACGGTCTCATATATTGCTATTGCTTCAGCGATCTAAAAAGAGCTTTTAGATCGCTGAAGCAATAGCAATAGGGTAAGACTTGGTACTTTTCATCAAATTACAATTAAAAAAAAAATCTTTCAAGATATAATCAAAATTTTTATTTTGGAACAATATTTAGTCTTTTGACAGTAATATCACAAATGGTAATCTTGTTAGGTACTAAGAATACAATAATATTTATATTTTTTTTCAAACCTAACGTAGGGCGTTTTATAATGTGCTCGTTGACTAATATGACTCACTCTTATTATAAAATGCCACAGTGTATTAATCATATATTTTTGTTTAATTTAAACTATCAGTAAGACGAAAAAAATTGCCATTTCCTTCCACTGAACTCATATAGCAATGTAACACTGGATAACTCGAATTTTAAAACGTAGAGTCCGTAACTCGAAGTTAGTAAAATAAAAACCGGCCAAGTGCGTGTCGGGCCACGCACAATGAAGGGTTCCGTAGTTGAAAAGAATTTATTCCAAAAACAAACTTAACATTGGATATCAAAAAAAAAATAAAAAATATGTAATAAAATTACAAGTTCACAATTTTCGGACTTTTTCCTTTACTTGTGTTGTGAGCCCTTGTTTCTTGCCAAATTTCATGATTCTGGGACGACGGGAAGTACCCTATAGGTTTTGATTTACTTGCGAGTATCAAAAAATGTCGCATAAATGGCCGTATTTTTTTATTGCGTTGACTTAGACGTTTGATCTTTTCAGAACTCTAAGGGACCATAGACCTACGTATTTGATATTAATTTCAGCTTGATACCTTCACGCGTTTCTGAGAAAAACGGTCTTGACAGACTGACAGACAGACAGACAGCCAGACAGACAGACGGACAAACAAACAAGTGATCTTATAAAGGTTCCGTTTTTTCCTTTTGAGGTACGGAACCCTAATAATGACCGAATCTGACTTGAAATTCCCTAAACATATAGCAATAAAATCTAAAAGGAATGTTTGGCTCTTTTTTGCACTCCATGATGCTCATAGTGTCATTCTTTGATAATTCTCTGTAATAATAATACGCAACAAGTACTTTAACACAGTTCAAATACTGGGGCGTTTTAAAAAACTTATAACGTTCGACGAAATAAAAAGAGAAAGGTAATTTTATCTATTGTACGATAGTATGGGTCATTTTAACACAAAATTTAAAAGTATCAATCTATATGAATTTCTTGGTAACTCATCACAAATTATTCCACGCCAACAAAACTAGATTTCACAATATTTTTAAACGGACATCACAAACTATGTTCTCACGTTGGCCATGTTGTTTGGCTACTAGTGGCTCCCCGCGCATCTAAGTACGAGTGGCGTGACTTTGTTAGTGTGAGTGCTAGAGCGGTGGGGCGTTTTGTCACTTAGGGCGTATTACCAAGTTTTACCCTAATATGAGACCATATTGAAGAACCAAAAAAAAATCTGAAGATGATTTAAAGCTTTTTTTTGTGTCTAACTAAGTACCTATTTATAGTTTATTTTTAACAGAAAAGAAACAGTGCTTAATTAAAAACTTACACTGACTAATGTAAGTAGTCATTGTAAGTTTCTAAGTCGTCCCGTCGAGTCTTATAATCTAGTCAATCATACAGATCTATTGGAGATAATTATTAACTAGGAAATGAGTCACTCATATCTCGATTCTGCCTAGATACGGGCTAATTGTATCCTGGATCTGTAGCTGTGCATTTGAGAGTATAATGATCAATAATCATTGATCAAAGTGTCAGTTGGAACACGTTGATCACTTTCGACCATGTAGGGTTGATAATAAAAAAAAAAATATTTTATACAAAAAACTTCAACAATGCTTAAAAAACTAGGTCGCATGAATTTTAATGAATAAAGGTCATACAAATAGAGTAAACCCTGACTCCCAAACTGGGTGATCCTGTGACTTCGGAGTCAATGTTCTGCTGTCACTATGATACCAAGAACCTTTAGTAAAAAGTGTGTTATAATATAACGTATGTTAGCAAACAACAGGTTTGAAAGAACAATACAATTATTTTAAAAATCATGATTACTTTAATAATCAAAATAATCGGATTTATTTGATTTAAATGGAAAAACAGGTTTGAAAGAACAATAAAATTATTTTAAAAATCGTGAATAATTTTAAAAAATCAAAATAATCTGATTTATTTGATTTAAGTGGGATAAAGTTGATTTACACACCGCTTTGATAAACTTTCCGCAAGCACATATTTTTTTTAAATAGCATTGCACGTATGTGTGCGCCTAGTTTATGTCGGGGAAATCCCTTGTCACGTAGGTACTGGTTGATTTTGTTGCATTAAAAAAATCACTTGAATTTAATCGCGATTTAAATCTGCTTTCAACTAAATCGAATCGTTGCAAAATAATGTAAATGGGAATCGGTTTCAACGTCCGTCTAGCTAGTATGTTTGTTATGGAGTAGTACTACGGTACTAGTCTAAGTACCGGGATATGTAGATACTCGTTTCAAGCTTCGTAGATATTTCTATGAGAACTGGGTCCAACGGCCGTGCTCTCCGAGGCACGGAGGGGACCCGATTTAAAGAGGAACCAATATTACAGGTAAGGGCTAAAGTTTATGCGCAGTCAAACCCCGCTGAATTTTTGATTTACGCTAGTGTTTAAACAAGAGCCCCTTCAATATCCTTCCACCTTCTTCTATTTACCCTGAAAAATATTTAAGTCATAATAACTCCTTGTTGTGCTTCTGATGCGCTTCCGGCAGTTTAGATTCGTCTAAAATACTCACTTCCTATTCTTATAATTCTCACAGTTAATATTCTAAACAGCTCTATTGTTCTTACTCTAATAACTGCAAAAAATCGTACAAAACTATAAATTATTTTATCTCAACACTGCTTCGTAATCGTGTTCCAAGTCTGAGATGTATTAGATAATGATACATGACATGAAATTCAATTTATTCTCCGTGTTCGATTGTAACAAGGGGGTATCTCCGGAGGTACTGACAGCCCGTGAAATGAGCAACAACGGCTAATAATATAATAAAGATATATTAATTAAATGGCCGTCTGTGCATGACTGACGTCGACGTAAAGCTGAGACAAGATACTTAATGTTTTTAATTATTAATTTTATTTATGTCACCCATGAAGCTGGACTTCAAACAACCGGGTGACGTCGTTAAAAGATGTCCATCCATAGATAAATATCACCTGTCTCTCCACAATTCCATTACCTACACATGCATTACGGCTACGGTAAAACCTGAAATCGCGAAAAAAAATCAACTTTCCCTACATTTTGACGAATTATGCGAACATATAAATGTACTGAACAGCTGATTTTTTTTTCGCGATATCAAGTTTGGTCCCATAGTAAAAGTTGTTCATAATGATGAGTACAATGACCCCTTAAAAGATTGCGACTGTTTACACTTACACCCTGTATGCTTGGCTAAATAGAATACCATACAATACTTACCTATATACTGGTATTCAGCTGCATGTGGTTAATGTGAGAATGAAAGCCGACATCAACATAAATAGGTAAATACTTAATTGGGAAAAAAACTAGGCAGGTGTTGATGACTTGGCTACTTACAGGTCTCTTTGAAGTCATCTCTGTCAGAAAACAAAGTCCACCTTGCATTTAGCAGTACCTATAGCTAAACATTTAAGTTATGTTTTTAACCGACTTCCAAAAGGAGGAGGTTCTCAATTCGTCGGAATCTTTTTTTTTTTTTTTTTTATTTTTTTTTTTTATGTATGTTCCCCGATTACTCGAAAATGGCTAGACCGATTTGGATTTTTCTTTTTTTGTTCGAAAGGGTATACGTCCCAAATGGTCCCATGATCATAAAGTCAGGATCTGATGATGGGATCCCATGGAAATCGAGGGAAACCCTCAAATTTTATGGGCACACCTATATCGATTTCGGTATTTTTTATAGTAACTCGTGCATTTGCTCTCAGAAAGTACCATTCGGTGAGCTGGAACTGATGATGAAGACCACAGAGGGGCATCGGAAATACTCAATTATATCTAAGTATATAACAGGTTGCGATTCGATTACTTTAATATGGTTTATACTCGTCAAAATAATGGTAATGGTGACTTCACCATGAGCTCCATTTCTCCTGGTTCTTACTAGGAGAACTCCTCAAAAATTAACGGCCCTGCATAGGGAAAAGCAACATTTTGTAAAACGTGATGAGCAGCTGACATTGGGTTGTTGTAACTTAGATAAATTACAAACTGAACCACTAAAAAGTGAAAAATAAAAACTTTTTTACAAAAACAAAAACCGACTTCCAAAAAAAACACTACAAAGTGAAAAATAACTTTAATTTCGGAAGTCGGTGGCAAAAAACTAAAATACAGATCCAAAGACACCGACTTCCGAAATTAAAGTTATTTTTCACTTTGTAGTGTTTTTTTTGGAAGTCGGTTTTTGTTTTTGTAAAAAAGTTTTTATTGTATGTTGTTGTTGTTGGCCGCGTCAGATGGAGATGACTGCATCATACATACCAAAGAAAGCCTAGGTGTTCTAGGATGACTAAGAATCGAAATCGAAAAATTTGAATTTCGTTGCGCGTGCGCATTTCCTTACAGAGAGAAGTGAAATACCGCATGCATGTCAGCAAGTAGTGGAGTATAGTGTGCCAGTTTTAATTGAGTGAAAAATAAAAACAACTCGCTCATAAACGCCAGTAGGTAGGTAAAGTATTGTCAGCCCCAGCTGATACGCGTACGCACATAAAAGTTGAACGCGCTCTCATTCAGATTTAACTGTATATAGCTTCGCGATAAGCATCTAGTGACAAATGAAATATTTCTCTACAGTTAATAATGACATCAGCATTTATTTAAGATTCCAGTTTTTTATGGAGCAATTAGCGAAATTCCTACTGATTAAATTATGTTTTTGTTACTTATTTGCCATTAAAACGTTATTTTTAAATTGCGAAAGTGAATCCAAAAGAAAGTGAAAAAGGAAAAAAAAGGAAAGGAGAAAGGAAAGGAGGAGGGGAAAGGAGGAAGGAAAGGGAGCAATTTCTTTAAATACGATATAAAGAAATGCCTCAAATGCCTTATCTATTTGAATCATAAATAAGTCGTTTCACTCTAAAATCCTACATAATATTGTTTTATTACGTATAATATTGTGTTTATTTATTTTATTTATTTATTTATTCATAACAATTTTTACATTGTGTCGAATATTAAACACGATTATATAACTTAAAAAAAAAAACAAAATACATGCCACTTATGAGGAAGAATAATAAACGAAATAATAAATAAATGTCATTTAAATTACTAGCATAATTATGCTAAAAATAATTAAATATAGCCAATGTGTTCTTGATATCAATACGATGTATACGCTAGCGTGCTCATAGTAACCATTCAAAGAGCAAACAAAGAAAATGAGGCTAAATTCGAAAATTGTTTCCATCATCAAAAAAAAATCGCGTGACGTTATTTCATTATGCATTATGCTGGCTTATTGTCTGTAGCATGCACCTGACGAGGCTATCGCGAGAAGCCGTCCGAACTTTCACTGGTACAAAAAAAAAAGAAAAAAGACTGATGGTGTCTCAGTCGTGATCCACTGCGATACCGTTCACTAACTTAACTTACTACTATTTTTCTTTCACCGAGCCCTGGCGAGTGGTTGCGGTTTTTAAGTAAATCGTTGACCATTTTCACACGTTCCGTTCCGTTTCAATGACTTATTCGATCAGTTACACAACAAACTTAATTGTATTTATTTGCATCTTGTTTCGGTAAAACGCATGCGTTGAAGACCGGCCATAAATTAAATGCACCATTCCTTTTTAGGGTTCCGTACCTCAAAAGGAAAAAACGGAACCCTTATAGAATGAATCACTTCGTTGTCCGTCTGTCTGTCTGTCTGCCTGTCAAGACCCTTTTTCTCAGAAACGCGTGGAGTATCAAGCTGAAATTAATATCAAATACGTAGATTTAGGAATAAGAAGTGAAAAAATCGAGCTTCTAAGTCAACTCAATAAAAAAACCCTACAAATACGGCCATTTATGCAACATATTTGATACTTGCAAGTAAATCAAAACCTATAGGGTACTTCCCGCTTGACCTAGGTCCTAGAATCATAAAATTTTGCATAATTTGTAATCCTTAATTTGTAATTTTATCACATTTTTTTTTGGGATTACAAACAAAGCAGTTGGAAAATTGACAGTAATGTATATTAAATCAATGCATGGGACAACACGTTTTTCAACTACAATGTTAAATTTGTTTTTGGGATAAATTATTTTCAAATACGGAACCCTTCATTTTACGTGGACCGCACGCACTTGGCCAGTTTTATGAATGATGAAAGAGGGTTTAAATTCTCCGTTACAGCTGCGGGGCGGTATTAGTGGATGTTCCCACGTGGTCTCGGTAACCGCAGAATGCAGTAGGATGAACATGCGCATGCGCACCGCACGTATAAACGTCGCACCACTTCCTCATTGACTGCTCCCGATTGCGACGATTAGACAAGCTATACATTTCCAGTATAAGCTAATCTCGCATTGTATATGATTTTCTTACAGTGAGAGGTGAGTGTAAACTGGAAATGTGTAGCTTGATGTGAAGCCGTGTGTACACCGAACAAGTGTATAGCGTAAGCTCTTTATTTACAGTAAGAGTATGTAAGAGTGATGTAATGTTACATACGTCAATTACTAGATACCAAGGTAAATGCATACATATCAGAAAACGTTGTATCTAATCACTATCTAACCACTATCTATCTAGTATTTTTATTACATTTTTAATGACTTCCAAAAGGAGGAGGTTCTGAAATCGACTGTATGTTTTTTTTTGGGTATTTGTTACGCGATTTATCCATCAATTTTATTGTGAACCGATTTTGAAAATTCTTTTTTGTTTGAGAATCTGATGAACCCTCAAAGTTTAGGCACACCTATAGCGATTTGGGTATTTTTTTAAGCAACCTTTGGTGAAGCGGAACTGATGATGAAGACCACAGATGGCTATCGAAACTACTGAATTATACCTTAGTAGGTATTTCACGGGTTGCGATTCGATTACTTTAATATGGTTGCTAAGTAATTTATGCTCGTCACAATGCATATAGTGATGGTGACTTCACCATTAGCTCCAGTTCTCCTGGTTCTTACTAGGGGAACTCTTCAATAATTAATGACCCTGCATCGAGAAAAGCAATATTTTGTCAAAGGTGATGAGCAGTTGACAATAGGCTGTTGTTACTTTGACTAATTACAAACTGACCCGCTAAAAAGTGAAAAATAAAATCCTGTGAAAGCCTACTCCCGTTCCTTCAAACCACAAAATTACGATCAATAACAAACTTTTTTACAAAAAAAAAAACAACCGACTAAAAAAAATATTACAAAGTGAAAAATAACTTTAATTTCGGAAGTCGGTGTCTTTGGATCTGTATTTTAGTTTTTTGCCACCGAATTCCGAAATTATTTTTCACTTTTTTTTTTGGAAATCGGATGTTTTTTTTTGTAAAAAAGTTTGTTATTGATCGTAATTTTGTGGTTTGAAGGAACGGGAGTAGGCTTTCACAGAAACCGATCTCCGAAACAAGGACGCCAGTACCTACGTACTGGCGTTAATTTTGGTAGGTATCCTGAATGGGATTTTCCAAGTCACATACCTTTATTATGAGTATTATGAGTATGACCCATGATGTGCGTTCGAACCCAAGCAGGCGCTTTACTTTGTATTTCATCACCACTGCTCTCAAAACGGTGAAGGAAAACATCGTGAGGAAACCGGCATGTCCTAGAACCAAAAATTCGAACATCCACCAAACCGCATTGGGCCCGCGTGGTGGATTACGGCCCACTCCCTCTCGAGAGAAGAGAGAGGAGGCCTGTGTCCCAGCAGTGGAAGCATTACAGGCTGATTATTACTAAGGCTTGTTACAAACAGGCATGAGCAGCTATTTGTTATTAGAAAATACAGTTACAGTCTACGTATATATCTACATAATTACAGTAATGTTAACATTAGTGAATGCCTAATAGTTATTAAATTATCGTATACACCATACTTATCGCTTATACGCGGCAATTATTTGATGATTGCAGGGTAGAGGCACAGACACTGTTTGTATCGCAGTGAAAATTGCTGCTTTTGGTAATTTTACCCTATGATTGTGTTGTATAACACGGGTTATTATGTTAATGAATGCGGTTTGCTGGAGCCGGCAAGTACCGGCAACTGCTGACCAAACCGTGAAAGGTTCTTGTACTATTTAGACTTTGTAGTCGAGCTTGAACAAATAAGGGAATGGGTTCGTGTTGTTTATTTGATACTTGGTTCACTTTGAGGTTTTGATATCCATAGTACTTGTGCCACAGATTAATGCAGATGGGACACTCCGCAGTTTAGGTATGGGCCAATCCATAGAGTAACCGTGTTGGTGTATGGGGCCAATCAGTCAATTCAGTGTGGGCTGCCGCGCACCGGCCGGCTCGCATGTTAGTTCGATACTCACACACGCGCCGCGTCGTAAAAGAAGACAACCCTAACGAGTCAGGAGGTGTAAGAGTTATGCGTTAGAAAGAGAGACCACTTATGATTTTGATGAGATTAACAGAAGATTTTCTTGAAACTCTGAATTCTTTGTCTCAGAGTCTCAGAGAATGTTCCTTATAAAGAACATACATTAGGCATGGAATGTTTGAATTAGAAATAAAGCAATTTCTTGTTCGAATTAGATAAAAAGCAATTTGCTTACTCACAAATGGTCATCACTGTTTACTCAAGACAGCAATCAAAATCATTTGATTTCATTACAGAGCAAGTCCGTATCAGGCAATTCCTATCCCAAGGCGTTTCTTACTTAATTGAAGAATGCAGAATATTTGCGTGTAATATTTAACTGTGAAGGAAAAATGACGTGGCCATTAAGGCTTGTCCTCCCAAAATACGGCGAAACTAAGTAACTTTGTGTCCATCTTTTACAATAGGTACCTATAGCATATTTTTGATAGAAAAAAATACACAGTAATCTACAGAAGTGATTTCATTTGTCCTGAAATGTATTTTAGTTTGTAGAACTATGGAAAATAAAACTAAATCCAGGTCTATTTTTGTCTATTTTTTCGAGATTTTACCACATTACTCCTACAGTTTTCATTATAAGTGTTACTTATACAGTTCTTTACAAAATAATAAGGAATGATTTTATGTGATTACTTTTTTAGTCAAATCAATAGATTTTTTTAAATCGATAATTACTTCATATTTTGCAAGCGTTGTGTCATCGCGCTTCTCTTTCTTTTCTATGCAGTCCGACAGTGACCGCGCTTTTTACGGCGGACAAGCCTTAAACTACAGTTACATATTTCTGTCACGTTATAACTATTAATTTTGACCCACCAGCTACACCAGCATCTAATCATTTTAATCCATGACGGTATACCACACAGCTGAATAAAGAAATCCGTGTTAATGCCTTCCATAGAATTGAAATAAAGTAGCGTTCTTATTCTGCAGACAGAGGGAAGGATGGTGAAATTTTATGATGAAACGCACGTGCGTGAACATTGCAGGGTCCCGTTACTTAAAGTTGCCCCACATTACGACTTATTAAGTTCCATGCATTACAATGTGAGGTATATAGGGCAAGCCCTCAGTACGTGTCTTATTAACTCAACGTGGAAAGTAGGTGCACTGTAATCAATGCGTATCTAAAAGTGCGTTTAAATCGATGCATGGCGAGATCGTGATTTCTGCTGAATTTGTCTGCTGATAATCGGTTGCAATGGTTTTTAAATACGTCATCGTAGCAGCCGGTAAATTGACCTAATCACCACACTTGATGGACAGATTAATCGTAGTATTTTTCTACTAATTAGTAGAGGCGAAGACGCTGATGACGACACTTCAGTAAGGTTGATAAAGATTATTTTATACGAGTATATAAATATCAATTGCGTCCGTTAATCTCGATAAAACTAAAAAACGGCAAGACCGATTTGAATTTTTTTTTTGTTTAATTCTCCTCTTTACTGGGATGGGTTAAAAGAAAAAATCCGGTCAAGAGCGAGTCGGACTCATCGCACTGAGGGTTCCGTTCCGATTTTTGAAAAAGTGTGTTATTTAGAGACATAGTTCTATTTTTCCTGTAATCTTATAAAAAAAATGTTTGAGAATGTGCAAACAGCGCTCTTTCATATGATACCCCACATGCCCTAGAGCCCCACTTTGAATTTTTAAGACCCCCTTTCACACCTGTTGCAAAAAACAATATAAATATATTTTTTTATTTCTTACATATTTGCAAAATAGTTGGGTAAACGTCATCTAAAACTGTTCCTTTCAAGTTGATAGTTCTTGAGATATCCAGCTGTGACAGACAGACGACAGACAGACAGACTGACAGACTGAGTCGCACCATAAGGGTTCCTTTTTACCATTTTGGTACGGAACCCTAAAAAGAAGAAATAGAAATTTTGACAGGACACCGTCTGGTTGGTCAGCTTACGGAATAAACGTTACAGAATACACATTTTCTTGATTTCATTTTAGTAGTAAAAGTTTGAAATGTTCAAGCTGTATAGGACGTCCATCCTGGCTGTGTTCTTTATTTCTTAACGCCTTCGAATATGAAAGGCTATTAACATCAATTTTCGACAAACATAAACAACATGACGAATCCTTCATCATCAGATAATGTTAAACCAACAACGTTAGAACAACTATCAGATATTATTCAAGATTTATTGAATAGTCCCAAGTTTAATGACTTCGTATGTTTCGTTCACATTGTTTCAAACTCCATTGTTGTTTCAAGGAGGCAAGAGCAAGAATAATTTAATTTTACTTTGCCTTAGTATAAACCCCGATCGTACACGTAATATGGAGATTATAGACAAGATTGGATTAAACAAACAAAGGACTGTTGTGATTACTGTGATAATGTGTGACGGTCAGTTCGCGCAAAAAGGGAAGCCTCGTGTTGACATTGAAATGAGATACCAGTTTGTTACTTCTTCACGCTCAAACGGCGGGACCGATTTGGATGAAATTTGGTATGTAGATAGCTTATACCCTGGATTAACACATAGGCTACTTTTTATCCCGGTCTACGCGGGTGAAACCGCGGGGCGCAGCTAGTTCTGTATAATACAGAATTGAGGGCATAGGTCCTACAAACAGACGCGACACGCAACGCGACAGAAAGGCACCGCGTGTCGTGCGACGAGCGGCGCCATTGTGTCGCGTGCGATTCGCGTCGCGTGTCGCGCTTGCTTTTGATGAAAAATGTAGAAAAAAATAGTCCCTCCCCCCCTTTTCTCCGAAGATTGCTTAGAGAAAAATCTGAAATTATTCTATGTGATAGAAGTTTAAGTAAAGATTACACAAAAAATAAAACGATGTCTCTAAATAGCACAGTTTTTCAGAAATCGGAACGGCACCCTCGGTGCGCGAGTCCGACTCGCTCTTGACCGGTTTTTGTTATAATTGGTAGTTGTGACAGTCATTGAAGCCGTTTTGAAGATCAGTGTTACGATAGGATACAAATTGTTTGAGAAAATTAAATCTCAACTCAAACCAATAATTTGTCGACACTCAAACATAGAGCTAAGTGCTGAACATAAATAGTACTTACATTATTGCAAAGGCCGTAAAATAGGCAATTGCAGGTCGAGTATAACTTCACTAATACGAGACAGGCAATTGCCATTTCCGCCGAGGCATATATAGTGCTTTTCTCAAAAAAATGCAGGGAAATAAAACATACTTTTTATATTATACATTAAATTTTCATAATTATTCTTTCATGCATTTTTCTTTTGACTTCGCTGGAATCAGGTTTTCCATTACCAATTTGGCTTCTGATCTTAAATCTGGTGGAGTACAATCAATCTCCATTTCACTCTCTGAACCGTTGGAACTCATTTTAATTATTAAATTTATATTTATTATGTATGTAAATAACAAATCAAGACGAATTTTCAGCTTTGCCGCCAGTTTTCTATTTATCATCTGCCGAAAGGCAAACGTATTTATGGCTATACAGCCACGTGAACGCAATATGTACTAAGCAAAGAGATTTACCTACTTATATGCCAAGAATGATAAAAGAGATCCAATCAAAGAGTATCTAATAACCCCAGCACGCCGTTTCATACAACATTGCTGGAGCGTTCTAATGTTCGAAATTAAAAAAACGCTCCTGCAATGGATTTGATTTTCTTTGACCGTAAATTCGATACTTCGCGTGTTCTTTTTTCGAAATAGTACATTATTGCAAAGGCCGTGAAATAGGCAATTGCAGGTCGAGTATGAGTTTGAAGGCCGAGCCGTAGGCGAGGACTTCACTAATACGAGACAAGCAATTGCCATTTCCGCCGAGGCATATAGTGCTTTTTTCAAAACAATGCAGGTAAATGAAAGTAGTTAACTTTCCATAATTTTTCAAGTTAATGCCGTTTTTAACATGAACTGTACATTTCAGCATGGAATAAATTGCCCGTAATGTAGATGGGTTTTTAGTTTTAACAATCTCATTAATGTAAGTACGCCAAAAATACTGTTTCGGAGAAAATGTTCACTTTTTCTCGTTTTTCCAAATCATAAAATGTTCATATACCTACCTACCTACTTTCATGTATTTTTCTTTTGACTTCGCTGGAAGCAGGTTTTCCATTGCCAATTTGGCTTCATCTTAAATCTGATGGAGTACCTACAATCAATCTCCATTTCACTCTGAACCGTTGGAACTCATTTTAATCAAGTATTAAATTTATATTTATTATGTATGTAAATATAAATTTTCAAATCAAGATGAATTTTCAGTTTTGCCGCCAATTTTCTATCTAACATCTGTGCCGAAAGGCAAACGCATTTATGGCTATACAGTTGATACAGCCACGTTAACGCAATTTATACTAAGCAAAGAGATCCAATCAAAGAGTATTTAATAACCCCAGCACGCCGTTTCATACAACATTGCTGGAGCGGTGTAATGTTCCAAATTCAAAAAACGCTCCTGCAATGGATTTGATTTTCTTTGACCGTAAATTCGATACTTCGCGTGTTCTTTTTTCGAAAATAATAACAATATTTCTATGCATGTTTGAGAAAAAAATATTAAAGCCGTCTTCTAATGAACCTTAAATACTATAAGTGGTGTATTAGTATTCGTAAATATATCCATTTCAGTTACAATAATTATCGAACGGAAATTGGCTGGATGACGATGTTATGTATCTTATTAGACTATTAAATGAGCAAAATTTGTATATTATTTAAACATATCTATATTTGTAATCACGTTCTCGAAAACGGCTTTAATGATTTCGATAAAAGTTGCAATATACGGGCCGAAAAATGAAATAGCTAGGTCTCATATCTGGGGGAATAAAAATTGGTTTTCTCTATTTCTTTATCATCATAGCAGAGCTCGGTCACCCAGGTACTTATATGTTTTTATGCAAGGAGTTAAAGTTTAACAACTGTCCTAGTTAGACTATCACGATTGTTACACACACAAAAACCAACATTGATAAACTATATTGAATTTCGTGAGCTTAAGATATAATCAATCAATTCTCAGCTGGATAGTCGTGAAAAAATAGCACAGCAGCACGGAAATTGCATGTTTTATAGACTTTTATAGTGGCCTGTAACGGGGCGTGGAACAAAGTCGCTTTAACAGTAAATATGAATGAAAAACACAATTTCATTTTGTGCTCGTGAAAAACATGACAATATCAGATATGATACGATGGAGTATGTTATGAAAAAGTGTAACAATGCAACGGTCTCGCATAGATAGACATATTGGATATTACGTCGTTATTAAACTGACGAGCATAAATCAAATGTCTTTGTTGAGGTTTTTGCTGCATCTGCTTATTTCTGAAGTCAAAAAGCGTTAGCATCTTCTCAGCTAGTAATAACTCAGCTATGTTTTTAAGATTGAATATTGTTACGGGATCGCTTGGCGGAAATAGTATGATACACGGGGTTAGTCACCAACTGGACACGAGAGACTAGACACACGTGTGTCCAGTTGGTGAAACTCAAAATTAGTATCACCTATTATTTCGTCATCTGGACACGTCAAGATTTTTACGCGTGTCCACATAGTGAAACTTAAATTAAATCACTTTTATGTTTTCACCAACTGGACACACCCAGTTTTTTTTTTGCAAAAAAGGGGTAGGTACAGTCAGGTTAATCGTAAGTGAGCTTTTTCATGAAATCTTCACTTTTTTGCTTGAAAAACCTTAATAAATTTTTTAAGACAAATTTTGAAATAAAACACATATGTAACAATTAAATAATTTGATGATTTACATACTTATGCCAATGTCATACTTTTTTGCTATTACCTATAGGCACTTTTATTACAATAGCACGAAAACTCTTATTATGTATATTGTACTGTTGTTCTATTGTAGTAAATATAGAGGATCTGGATGCCGTCATTGCTTACGTAGGCTTGGCTCCACATCAATTTATTGTAATCTACAATTACGAGAAACTAAAAATTTCCACAATTACAAAGATAAATTACAACTTTCTTACAAATGCGACCATTTAAAAGCCCACATGTTAACTAATTGTGCCAATGGATTCTTTTTACATTGTTCCTTTTACGGGTGTATAATAACATCTGTGGCCACGGCATGATGTTTGCGCCTCTAGTGTAATTGTGCGGGCGTTCTCCTACGGAAACAAATAAAAGACGATCGCGTTAATTCTATAGAAAGCATAGAATCGAAGCGCTTTCTTGTAAGATTACATGTTATACACCACGTTGGTTTCTATGGATACTTTGTGATTACATATCGGGTAATCATTTAATTTGTGAGCTTCTATCGATCGATTGTTCGGTGGGAACAGGGAACTATACTCGAGTGAAGGTGTGGGTGAATTTAACTTTCGTATTGTTCTGTAGACAGGTACCTATCTAATGGAAGGGCAGTTTGATTTAGGTAACTGTTACCTATATTAAGTTGCGGTTTTCACGCCATATGTGTTGGCAGGTTTATATACCTATGTATAACATATTGGAACCATATCCGGCAGGTCATTAATCATTAGCGATATTACAAAAGACAAGAGAATGAATACTTGCATATCTGCTCTTGCTCACGAAATATAATTGCATAGATAATTTGAGAGAGCTTTTACCTTCGGGCTCCAGATAAGCTAAAACAAATATTGTAGATAACACGAAAGGTCATGTGACAAAGCTTCAAGCTCAGGAGAGTCTCATAAAAAAAGTTGAATCAGGAAAAGTTTGTTAACAACATTGCCACCGTCCTAAAGGTCATTAGTACCTATACGTAAGACTGTAAAAAAGCAACAGGAAGAACATTAACGCTCGTTGTAAGGAGAAAATTCTGCTTTTTCTAACCTGTGTCGCAAGTTGAAGAATCTAGACAACTTGATACCACACTTCCTAATTTGGCCACGTATGTACATGTACATTCAAAAACCAGATCGTTACGTACGCTAAACGACGTATCAGGCATATAAATAGTACAGTTTATCGATAGAGAAAGTCCCTTACAGACGGCACAATCGATACACATATCATTTCTGACACACTCGATCCAATTTGCATTTTATATTCGTTTATTTATTCCAACAAAAAACATGAAAGTATAATAACAATGCGTACATTTACCATATGTGTGAAATAATACTCATTTATTAAAACAGTGGGAATATTTGTAGTTTCTATGCATGTGTGACTATGGTTTGCCTACTTTCATTGACCTTTGTGACAATACGCACGATCACAATACGCTTATTAAACCTGGGTAATTGTAGCTACATTTTGTGAGTCGTTTATTAACGGATTTGATTGTAGGTATGTGTGCCACATATTTGCATATACATATATTTTGCAGGCACAATGTGAAATGTAATTGCGGTTGTAATAACTGTCGAACCTGTCATATTTAGCCTGTTTTATTGATCGTAACAATTGGCAATAATGTGCGAACGGAAAGGGTATTTGTCGTGTCAAAATAATAAGTGGTTGACAAGTTTACGACCTCTATTTTTTCAAATCCACATAACTAAGCTAAATAATTTTGTTTGTAAGAATAAGATTGGGTTAGCATCAATAATTCAATAAATAAATAAATAAATAAATAAATATCCTTGGACATTTCACACAACGCCATCTAGTCCCAAGCTAAGCGACCTAATGCTTGTGTTATGGTAACGAGATGGCTGATAAACTACTTATATACATATATTTTTTTGTAAGCTAAATAATTTTGTTTGTAAGAATAAGATTGGGTTAGCATCAATAATTCAATAAATAAATAAATAAATATCCTTGGACATTTCACACAACGCCATCTAGTCCCAAGCTAAGCGACCTAATGCTTGTGTTATGGTAACGAGATGGCTGATAAACTACTTATATACATATATTTTTTTGTAAATACATACATATTATAGATAGAAAAACACCCAGACTCGGAACAAATACTTGTAGGTCGTACAAATATTTGTTCCGTGCGGGAATCGAACCCGCGACATGCTGCGCAGCAGTCAATCGCTCAACCACTGCGCCAACCGTGTCGTCAATGGGTGGATTTCGAACTCACGACTTCACCTGACCGATGCCCTACCCAAAGCTACCGCCATCAGCCATCCATCCATCCATATTTGGTACAAAAACATCCACTTAGACCTTCAAAAGCTATACACCCATTACTTATACCAACATAGTACCATTGGGCCAAGTTCATTGACACGCAGCCGCCTCTAAACTCTCGCCCCGGGTCCCGGAAGGCTTGTCGTGACTCCTTTATCGTCCGGCGCGGTACCATTGTGTCAGGCCAACCTGAGGCCAAGCCGTACATGGCCAGTATACAAGCGCCTAGTGGATTACGCCATTAATGTTATACACAAACTAGCTCTGGAGTTTGGATGCGTTTCCTGAATATGAATGAGTAGCTTAGGGTCTGGCATTGAAAATATCAAGTCTAAAAAACTTAGTCTGTATTTTATCGAGTAATCAAGGAGCTGTGTTGAAGAGAACACCAAACAGGGATATCGGATTTCCACACAAGTACATAGTTTTAACAAAATCTTATATTTAAATAGTAAAAACTGTTATAATTTCTGACATCTACGAACCTCAAATATGTTAGATAAAAGAAACGACTGGGAGAAATAGATCGTAGCAAAAATATTTTTGGAGAAAATTTATAGAGTTACAGACAACTTCACTTGACAAAAGTAGGTACCTAAGAACATATTCATTTTAAATTCAAAATTTACTTCTTAGAGCACGTCATATACACATCACGTTTGTATATCCAATAAAATATAGGTAAACAAAATCTTTAACGAACATGGCTGTATATGTAATAGTTCATATATGTGGATATATGTCGTATTTCATTCAGTCACAGCCTAATTGATGCGTTTTAAATCGCCCACATTCGTTGAATCGTAACAGATCTAGTTACATAATCCACTTTCCTTAAAAGTACTTACTAATTTATTTGAATTCGTAACAATTTTCTTTACGTAACTGGCATTTTCCAAAGCCTTCTGGTTAGGTACCTACAGCCTTTTATTTTACTGTTATGCAATTTGTATCGGGAGAATGGCCGGCAAAGTTTAATGGACTGTTTTGCTATAATAAATAGTTACAGATCGATCTTCTTTCGGCTTCCTAAACAAAATTGGTTGTTTTGGCAACGTTTGAGATTGAGAATTCACTTTGTTCTCTTGTTCTAAGAAAACTATTATTTTTCAATCATCATTGCCTACGTTAGTTCAATTGACTTTATGATACATCGTAGAGTTCTTGAGTCATCGTCATTTATACTAAGATTTTTCTACTTTGTCTCTAAGATCGCCAAGGCATCGCCAATTTTCCCCGGTCGAACCTCCCTTCTCTATGGATGATGAGTGAACTTTACACCCTGTTCCTCATGCCTTCAAACACATATCCATAGACGGCATTTACAGTAATTTACTATTTCGGGATTCAGTATTCCATTAATCAATGTCGAACCATTTCAGTATGACTGACTAATATATTATACAAACATAGTAATTATACGTTAATGTCTTACAGAATTAGCAAGATACGAGTAGATATTTTCAGTTGTAGGCACTAAGTCCCGTTCCCTAGATCTTAGTACAGATTGGATAGAGCGATTCAAAACGACGATAAAACGTTCACGATTCAGTAGACGTTGGTAAAATTAGCGCACGGAACTGTTACACTGCGATTTATTGAGCAATAAATTAATATACTCGTTGTTCCCAAGCGCTGTTTAGTTCTCAAGAAATTACTTTAGTTTAGCATCCCTGGAATCTGTGGTCGTACGGTACAGTCCGCCCGCGGGTCACGCCTCTAAATGTCATTACCGTGGAACACTCCCGTGAAATCTCGTCGTAAAACGCTTCGCTTTACATAAGCACGTGTTGTCGGCGCTTGCGACAATTCTCGGAACGTTTGCTTCTGATCTCAGCCGTGTGTTTCCAGTTTTGCACATTGTATATGTAATTCCTGTTAAGTCACAATCATTGATGGTTGACATATGTAATAATGTTGTGAAATTGTCGGTATGAGGTTGAAGATGTGTTATTATCAAGGAGTCATAAAATCTGCATGATTGTTTAAATTAAGTACTACCTTTTTCGTCTTGATGTTATCACACATCTTTTAATATAAGTACACTTCACCTCTCGTAGGACGTGTTAAGCCATCGTTACCGATCTCCTTTCTTCCATCTTGCGAATATCTAACGTTCCATTATGTCAATCGTATGACAGCAGTATCCTAGTTAGGTTGCAGGGGTCAGGCGGTATAGACGCTCTCTGAATACTGATACTGATGTGCCGTGTTGGGCTGTTACTAAGATACGAACTGAAGAAGATGATCCCAACGAAAAACTTGGGAAGTACCAGGAATCCGCTGGATGCGGGAAGCACAGAACCGGTCGAAGTGGCGGTGGTTGGGGAAGGCCTATGTTCAGCAGTGGGTGTCTTTCGACTGAAATGATGATGATGATGATGATGATGATGACATGAACATAAAGTTTAAAATATTTATTAGTTAATGAAATGTAAACATGCAGGAATGTGGTGATACTATCAAACCTGAGAATTCATGATGCAGATAAATATTTTGATCATCTTCCAGTCAAAAGTAAAATTAACTGTTAACTAAAACATCATAGAAATAAAAAATCATCTGGTATGATCTCAAGTTTCAAATATCAAAAGTCTTTGTTTTTGTATTAAAAAAAAACATGGGGACAAGTCAACACATACTCAACGCCTTTTAGTTACGTCACATTTTCTGCCAGTTTACTCCTACCACGAGCTGCGGCTTAAAAAAAAAGACCTTCGTTCCAAAAAAAGTCGTGGGACGCCCAGTTGGAACGAAGTTCCTTTCGCTGTAATCTGTATGTATAATTATAAGTATTAATATCATTAATATAGAGTCATCTATATCTATAAAAGGAAAGCGTTACTGACTGACTGACTGACTCATCTATCAACACACAGCTGAAACCACTGAACGGATTGGGCTGAAATTTGGAACACAGGTAGGTATTATGACCTAGGCATCCGCTAAGAAAGGGTTTTTGGAAATTCGACCTTTAAGGGGGTAAAAAGGGGGGGATATTGTTTGTATGAAAAATCTTATTCCTTGAGTTTATAAACTTGAAACTTGGCACGAATATTTATCTAAGTAAATTATGATTTTTGTGATTTTTTGTTTTTCTAAACTACCCCCTAAACGAGAATTGGGGGTCTCAAAGTTTGTATGGAAAAATTTTAACGCGCAATCCGATTAACTGAAAACTCATTATTGATACTTAAAACCAAAAATAAAGAATAATGTGTATCAGGGTTTTTCGGAAATCTACCTCTATCGGCGTGAAAAGGGGTAGTCAATTTCACAGGGGAGGATTTTACTGCGTGGCTTGATTAACTCGAAAATTGGTGTAAATAATCTTCGAGTCAAGCTATGGAAATCCAAAGGGGGTGAAAATATGGAATAAAATTTACATTTTTTTTTCTTTATTAAAAAGAACTTAAGTAGTTCTTAATAATTAATAAACATTTTGTTATAACTAAGAATAGACTACAATTTACATGAAAAATGATATTCATTTGGTTTTAATTGACTTGAAACTTGGCACAAATATTTGCCTAAGTTTGTCATTATTCGTTTTTAGGGTTCCATACCTCAAAAGGAAAAAACGGAACCCTTATAGGATCACTCGTGTGTCTGTCTGTCTGTCCGTCTGTCACAGCCAATTTGCACGGAATCTAATGAACCGATTAAGTTGTTTGGCACATATATGGATTTCTGTGACCCAAACACGTACGGCCAAAATAAATAAATTAATTTTTAATATGGAGGTCACTTTTAGGGGGCAAATAAGAAATTTAAATAAAAAGTTTCGCAAACTGTACCGTGTGACATATCAAATGAAAGGGTTTACTATGAGGGTCTCAAATGCATTTTTTTATAATTTTAAAATAAATCATCTTAAAGTTATTTAAGAAAATAGACGAAAATTGACCATTCCCTCCTCCCTTATCTCCGAAACTACTGAGCCTAAAATTTTGAAAAAAATACAGAAAATAGTTCTATACCTGTAGATTACAGGAAAACCTATAAGAAGTTTGTGATCTTAAAATAACATGGTAAATCTCTCAATATTGTGAGTACAAACTTACATTAATTTTCTGTTGGAATGTATGTTCTGTAATGTATGTATGTTTTTGGGATAATTTCATCCCAACTACGGAACCCTTCATTGTGCGTAGTCCGACACGGCACGGCACTTGGCCGGTTTTTTTAAAACTACCTCCGAGGGAGGGTTAGAGGGGGAGGGGGAAGGGGAGGGGTGGTGAGGAGGGTGAGGTGGAGGATGATAGACGCAGGGAGAAAGGGGCAGGACTTGGTGAGGAGAGGAGGAAGACGTGATGAAGGCTGAGGGGGTGGGGAGGGGTTGGTGAGTCGGAGGTGGAGGAGAGGGGGAGAAGGAGGGGACGGGGTGGTGAGGGAGAGAGAGGTAAGGGGAAGTGGTGAAGGAGGTGTGAGAGTGAGTGAGAGGGGGAGGGAGAGGTAGCGGAAGGGGATGTGGTGATGGAACGAGCTAATCTCTGGAACTACCCTACCAGTCGGACTTTAAGAAATCTTTTTGCATTTATGATAGCCCAAATCTTATAAAAGGCATATTTAACATCACTCTAGGACCCTTAGGTGCCGAGCAAAAAGAAAACAAGTCTGAAAGAACGCTAAGTGAAAACGAAGTAATAGCGCGGGTAGGCAATGCGATGCGACGGGGTGGGTCGAGCAAAAAGAAATTTCACGCGGACGAAGTCGCGGGCAGAAGCTAGTCTAGTATAAGTTTCTAGAAACTAAAAACTTATGCTAGATGGCTCTGTATTAAAAAAAACAAAAACAGAAACTTTTGACACTTGAAACTGACTTTTTCGGGCACAACACTTTTTCGTTACGTGAAGATTTCAATTTCAATCCTACCGCAACCCGCGTTAAAGAACTTCGTTCCAAAATACCAAATTGTTATTAAATTGTTTTCCTATTTAATAATTTGCACAGAAACGTGAATGATTCCTTCCTATTCAAACGCCTACGATCGGAATCACAATTCACGATTGACTTAAGTAAAGCTGACCTTTGAAGCGGCTCGGAGAACTTAGGAGCGCCCAAGCGTGAACGATTAAATCTTTTATTAAAAGCTTTCCAAGAAGAAATCGAATTATAAAATTGCCTATTTCTTAAAAAACATAATCTAACTAGCGCCACCAGTGAGAAAAACTAAAACGGCCGTTCTTGGCGTTAACTTCTATAACTTAGAACCTAGGATCGGGGGTATTGATTTTTTTGATACAAAAAATTCTACCTCATCTGACTAAAAATGTGACCATCAAAATGTTCTATAACTCTAGACTTATTTTTTTTTTCTCAATGGTGGCGCTAGTTTCCAGTTATACCTACTCATCATAATTTTATTTTTTTTATCACAACGCGGCAACGGTGGTCTGATACGACTGTTACGCACTACAGACACTATGTCACAGATTTTGTCGAATTTAACTCGGGAAACTCGGGTCTGTGAATCATGTCATGTCACTCATGTCACTAAAGCTTAAGTACCTTATTTAAGTATTAATTAACGTATACCTACTTATTTATGTCTCGAAATTCCGGAAATATTTATTAAAAAAATTATAAGAGATTGTCCGATTTTAATTCATTTTTTGAAAGGAGGAATTCTGTATTTTAGTATATCTAATAAATAAACAGTATTTATCTGACTTTTTCCAAACAGCAACGCACGCGCAGCTTGTTAGTCGACTGAAACGTCAACGAGTATAATGATATAACACTGGTGTAAAATACCTTTCTACCAATTAAAACTTCTTACACGATCATAGAAGTGATTGCAGGCATGAAATAGTAGAGACATTGGTATTCTACACACTCGTTTGTTAGTCCGACAGTCCCACAGTCCCATCAGTGGGCCAGATCGCGCCAGACTGTACCTCGTTAGCTGTGACTGTGACCGTGTATCGGCTAACCTATCTAACCCCAGCTTTATACCGTATAGCGTGTCCCTAAGGTGTTTAATTTGACTCCCATAGAAAGATGAGTATGTTACACTGTTATGCTACGGCCAGACCTGAGCGTCAAGTAGCGGGACGCGGGACGCGAACCCGGAGAATCTACAGCGCGAAACTTTTACGTGCAAACCTGCGCGACTACAGCGCGAACCGCGAACCTCATTTTTTGTGAATATTCACTGAAGCCGCACGTCTATAGCTTAGTTTAACACCTAAATTGTTGTCCAACAATGAGAAATTGTCAGACGAAAGGACTGTAGGCCCTTTGTTTTCGTAATTCGTGCGTCGGAGCTGACACACACAATTTTTTTTGCAAAGCCCGGATTTTAATCACGGAAATTGTGTGATATTTGAGGGTTGACATTGTAAAGTTGCGTTTTAATAACATCATAAATGGTACAAATGAGTCACTATTCATAAAATTCTTGCTTTGTTCAGAGTAGACAAGCTCTACACACGTCTAACCACAAGACGCGTGCGTCCGACTGCGTCCCGCTTTGCAAACGCGGTCTTCCCGCGTCGCGGTCACGCTGGTGTGCAAGGCGCCATAAGATAACACGGGCAGCGTCCGCCGCGCGACTGACGCTCCCGCTTCGCAGTCGCTTTGGTCGCTCAGGTGTGGCCGAAGCTTTATACCTTGAAGACGGAAGTGTTGAATGTAGGTACTTGTAGATAGCAATGGAAATGTTTAATTAAATTTTTTAATAGTCGATACAGCAAACATTTCGTAACATAAAATATAAGCTATTCAACCAACAGAGGTTTACTACCAAACATTCGCAATAAATTAGCCATTGTTAATTAGTGCAGGCTGCAGGCGTTCCTGCAGTTAAACCTTCGCTGATGTTCTAACTAATTATGCAATCTAGTAGTTAAGCTTTTATGTATAATGAAATAAGATCTTGTTATTTATACGAAACACATAACATAAATAGTTAAGGTCAGCAACAGAAGTCGGTTAACACTGCTACTTTTTGACATCATCTAAATTAACACAAAATGATACGATAACCTGCTTTTTATCATTTCATTTAATAAATAAGACATAATTTTCTTTAAAATTTACATCTGTTCCGATTTTAATGAAGTATTTTTCTCAATAATTAAGATTTACAAAACTCAAGTGTTAATCGACTTTTGTTGCTGACTGTAATAGCAGATCTTGTCTTATGAGTTTATATTATATCATCATTACGTAGGTGATGTAATGTCCCCAGTTACACGCCCATCCTAGATGTCATCGTCCAAATATCGTCCCATTATACATGCTCATTACTTTAATGTACACTTTTTACGCCTGTCGCAAAAAACGTTTCCTCTTACTCTATGGAACACAATTACTACAGTTTTTGTAGAACTTTATTGTATTTGCCGTGACTGACACGAAAAAATATGCAATTTGATCATTACCGTGTGTTTCAAAGCTTGGTAAGGTCATAGATAGGTACTTGAGTTATGAAGCCATTTCTGTAATGATAAGAGTATATTCAGTTGTGGTGATGATACCTACTTACTCGTATTTATTTATCTAAGAACTATGTAAGGATCGTAGCAGGTGGCGTCTGTTTCTGCCTACCCCCATGGGAAGAAAGCGTGAGTTTTTATATGTGTGTATATATTTCTATATGTAGGTTTGTAGAAAGATTTCTCATACTTTTTTTTAAACTATAATGTAGTCGGTGCTTCATATCCTACTCTGAAAAGAGACACCGAAACACTCAAAGGTCAGTCTCTTTTAAAGTCCAGACATTCTTGGTCAGATCAGTGAGGTGGCACTGGAAACACGGATCGTCTCTTAAGTTTACCAACAAAGTAAGGGAAGTGTTTACCAACAAAGTCAGGGTCAGAGAATGACGAGCATTGAATGAGCTTTTGAAAAGCTCATGCAATGCTCGTCATTCTCTGAGACGATAGACATTTTTTGATAAGAAAATTAAAAGTGAATCCCGGTTTTCAGGATGTGGTTTTAAAGTTGAATATTGAAAAAAAGTATTCTGAATAAGTGCCATAAAACCACTTACGAAACATCGTTATGTTAATGTAAGTAACATTAACAACGATCTTGTTGAGTGCCAAAAAATAAATATTTTTAAGAAAATTTTTTTTCCGATTTTCATGCTATAAGAGAGTTTATAAATGTGCCTTGGATTTTGTTTCGTTTTCTTTTTATCTTTAACTTTCCTCATAATAATGTATATTGAAGTACTCGTTTTTGGTATGTCGTAGACAATTTTGACTCAAGGGAGAGATAACAATTGCTTGGACTTTAGAGAACAACAAAAATAACGGAAACTAAGAATTATTATTTTGTTGTTACTTTGACTTGTCTAAGCTTGAGGTATAGAGCTTTATGTTAGTAATATCTTAACATTTTGGTTAGAAAGGTAAGTAAAGCATATAGGTACTAAGGCCCTGTTTCTCCAACTACGATTAGGTGCGGTCAGCAACAGAAGTCGGTTAACACTGCTACTTTTTGACATCATCTAAATTAACACAAAATGATACGGTTACCTGCTTTTTGCATTTAATTTATTAGACAAGAGTTAATTTTCTTTAAAATTTACATCTGTTCCGATTTTAATGAAGTATTTTTCCCAATAAATAAGATTTAGAAAACTCAAGTGTTAATCGACTTTTGTTGCTGACTGTACATAAGTTTCTATTAATAACTTGCTTGGCAGATAATTTTATACAAATTCTGTTCATTTTTTTATTTATTCGGTAAGTAGTGGCTATTCGGACATCGTGAAATCTACCCTTAGGGCCTGTTACACCACCTAGGATTAAGTTCCTTCTATTAAGTTACTGGGTAGATAATTTTATACAAATTCTGTTCATTTTTTAATTTATTCGGTAAGTAGTGGCTATTCGGACATCGTGAAATAGGCCCTTAGGGCCTGTTACACCACCTAGGATTAAGTTCCTATTAACTTACTGGGCAGATAATTTTATACAAATTCTGTTCATTTTTTAATTTATTCGGTAAGTAGTGGCTATTCGGACATCGTGCAATAGGCCCTTAGGGCCTGTTACACCACCTAGGATTAAGTTCCTATTAACTTACTGGGCAGATAATTTTATACAACATTTTTTTAATTTATTCGGTAAGTAGTGTCTATTCGGACATCGTGAAATAGGCCCTTAGGGCCTGTTACACCACCTAGGATTAAGTTCCTATTAAGTTACTGGGTAGATAATTTTATACAAATTCTGTTCATTTTTAATTTATTCGGTAAGTAATGGCTATTCGGACATCGTGAAATAGGCCCTTAGTCATTTATTTAAAAGTCTCATACATGGAATGTGAATTTTGAAATCCTGGTTGTGGATGAATTTTTTAAAAGTTTATTATGTCCAAGATGACCGTAATAAAACTGCCCAAATACTACGGCGATAATGTGATTTCCAACGGTTACTGTAGCATACGCTTATTTCATTAGCTGTTTATATAATTACTAAGTCTTATGTCTGTCATATTAATTAAAAACAGTTTTCAGCTGTACTTGTTACCAATAACTGTGTCATTTAACTGCATGCTTGTGTTCAAATGTGTCCATTGAAAATACTAACTATAATATAAAACACCATTGTGTTGTGAAGCTTATTTTAGTTTCGTTAGCATTTTTGTACTTGAAATATTGATAGTTTAATTAAAAGTAATGGCATGATGACGTTCCATGATTTCCATGTTTAGAAAAACTGACGTGAAAATACTTTTCGACGTATTTTTTCTAGTGGCGAATGTGAATGCAACTTTCATTATAATAAATGGATAGCTGTGTGTGGAAAGTGAATGTGGCAGGTGCAATCATTATCTAAAAATAATAATAATAAATAAAAACCAGATGCTGTAATGTAAGTCACATTTCTGCACTCCATCGGATGACGCCCGTGGCATTATAGTCGAGACGAGCTGCAATATTCATATGCATTGATTATAAATGTAAGATACGCTTCATAATGGGCTCCTCAAGTTCTCAACAAGGATTGCCTGTTACCCACTGCCTAAGTGCATTCTTTCAATAGCCACTGTTTCTGAGTGCCCAGTTTAAGTCGGCGTTCGCACGAGCGTAATAAAATCGCGGCGGGATTTTATCGCGCACTGGATTTTCAACTCTCTGCTTAGCGCCGGGAGTTGAAAATCCAACAGTGTGTTTTTCGTCGCGCTGGGATGCACTCTGTTTTTGTTAGGTTGGATTCTCAACGCTCGGCTCAACAACGAGAGTTAAAAATCCAGTGCGCGATAAAATCCCGCTGCGATTTTACTACGCTCGTGGGAACGGGGGCTTAAATGACAGGCGGCGCAACTAAACTAAAATCTAGGTACTGAATTTGACATCCCGTTGACAGTTGTCTTCGCAAGCAGCGCCACCGTCACCTGCCAAGTTATACTGGCCCCTCTGTTCTCCATCACCCATTTAGATATTGTAGATAGGCGTGAAGGTTGTATTTAACAGTGCTATACAAAATATGCGCATCCACAACTGTTTAGTGAGAACCAACTGATCAGCAAAAAGTAAACATTCCTTTGCCCTAATTTACCATTGTTAAAAGCAATTCATATTCCAATTTCAAAAGCAATGATCGTTATTGATGTTTATTGCTTGAGTAATTGAAAGTTCTCTATTACTGAATCTATTTGCGTAAAGAACAGGTTAATTATGTCTTCATAAAAACCTTTTAGCGGAGTAGAAATAGAATAGGAGTTAGTTAGTGGTCGGTAACCGGTTGACTGCGTTCCTCCTGTCTGCATTTATCCTTATAAGTCCTTAACAAACACTCGCTCGTGTGTTTGACGGCTATCAGTGGGGTATTGACTTGAACCACATGATTGTGTGCTCAGTTCCAGACCAAAGAATATGCATACTTCAGGAATTTCTAAGGCATCCCTAGTTAACTGTACATACTACAATTTCCTATTTAAGTTTGTTTATCAGATCATTAGACTTTGACATATTATTATAATTACGAATTTACGATATAACTTACATAATAATTTTCTAATTAACTAGGTAGGTAGTACTTATTGTTATTGAATAAAGAATAATCTAGTTGTAAAAACACAGATGAGTACTCAGTTTGTTGCTTTGCTTATTGGTTACTTTAATAAACGAGTCCTATTGTAATTAATATCACGCTATAATAGGCAAAATATACTAGGAATAGTAGTCCTATAGTGATGCAATCGGATATTATCACAATAAGCAAACTTATTTGTAAGAATAGAGAATAAGACAAAGAATTGATTGTACAGTTGTGCTGTCTATTAGCAAATGTATGAGTTAAGAGCCATTTCACGTTTTCGGGCGGATATCTAAGATTTTAGTCGCCTAATTTACCATTTTAGGTAAAACTCTGACATTGTTGAATACATTTAAAAGAAAGACCAATCTTTCGTATTGAATGTTAATGTAACACATTTACAAAAACTTATTTGTTTACTTTGTGGCGATTAATCTCCCACAACTAGTTTGCAGAAAAATCATCGCAGAGTCAATTTCAGACTCCTAAATCTATCATTAATACTCATAAATTTTACTTTTAAAAATACATAAAGCATCAGACATATAATTTTGTTGACTTTTAATGTACTAGAATATCGATTATTTATAACATTAATTAGTAAAAAAATAAAGTCTCGCGGCAATTTTTACGTTTTATACCGCTATTTAATCGCGATTTTTTGGTTTGAATAACGCGTAATTAAATTAAAAAAAATATGTCAGAATAAACTATGTTCTTTAACAAAACTAATTCTAAAGTTTTATTAAAATCCCTTCATTTATTTAGACATAATAACGTTATTAACATCACTCTAAATTAGAATAAATTACGTTGCTTAAGCGGGCACCGATTATTACAGCGCGAGCGCCCATCGAGGAAGGACCTGTGCCATTTTTTCCGGCCTCCTGATGTCCGGGCTTACTTATCGTGAACGCATTATTTTACTACGACTGCAATATTAAAAATTCGTTAAAATTTGGTGAAATGGCTCTTAACGCAGCGGTGAGAACACGCAAACAATAATCTTGAACTTGCTTGTATAAATAAAATGGCTGTCGCGGGTAGTTCGATCCTAGATGCGATCTCGATGCGCCGCGCCGCCGCCGGCATCTATTCGTGTATGTTGGTACTTGGGACTCTGTCTTGGAGTATGAAGGGTAAGAAATGCTGTTTGTTTACAGAAAAAGCATTACTTATGCAAAATTTATAGGTAGGTACGGTCAGCAACAGAAGTCGGTTAACACTGCTACTTTTTGACATCATCTAAATTAACATAAAATGATACGATAACCTGCTTTTTAGCATTTTTTTGTGTTAATTTAGATGATGTCAAAAAGTAGCAGTGTTAACCGAATTCTGCTGCTGACAGTAGGTATACCTAATGCTAATATTGGCCTGAAAATGTGTCGAATGGAAAAATATGTGATGGGAAACATCGCCAACCCGTCGTGAGCAAGCGTGGTAATCAATGCTCGTGCCTTCTCTATGAGAAGAGGCCTTTACCCTGCGTAGGACAGGAATAGGCTGATATTGATATACTTATCACCGTAATTACATAACGTTTACAATTAAAACTGTAAGCACATCAAGGTAGTTTCGCTAATTGTTTTTTCAACTCATTTCCTTTTTAACCGACTTCAAAAAAAGGAGGAGGTTCTCAATTCGGTTGTATTTTTTTTTTTTGTATGTTTGTTACCTCAGTACTCCGTCATTTATGAACCGATTCGGAAAATTCTTTTTTTATTTGAAAGGGTATACTTCCAGATTGGTCCCATTTTCATCAAAATCCAGTTTTGATGATGGGATCCATGAGGAACGAGGGAACTCCTCAAATATTATAGGCATACATATAGCGATTTTGGTATTTTCATCAACAAATCAAGCGTTTGCATTCAGAAAGTATCATCTGGTGAAGTGGAACTGATGAAGAAGACCACAGATGGCCACGGGAACTCCTCAACGATGATAAGTATTTCACGGGTGGCGATAAGATATCTCGATTAAAATCGTAAAAGCGACTATGACGAAGCTTTAAATAAATGGTTCTGATGAAAATGGTATCATCAAACCGATCTGATGAAGACGCCGGGCAGGCAGGTAGGCATCGGAACTCAGTAATAAAACAATGTATCCTAGCCGTGTTTGGGCTTATTGGAATTGTCATGAGGCACCTCATGACAATTCCAATAAGCCCAAACACGGCGAAGTCGGTTTTTTTTTTTTGTCAGTAAGCCGACGCACGGACGTAAAAATATCGCGGCGGAATTTAATCGCTCACTGGATTTTCAACTCTCGGTGTTGAGCTGAGCTTCGAGAATCCAACCTAACAACAACAGAGGGTATTCCAGCGCGTCAAAAAAACACACTGTTGGATTTTCAACTCTTCGCGCTAAGCAGCGCGTTGAAAATCCGGTGCGCGGAAAAAAATCGCCGCGATATTTTTACGTCCGTGCGAACGTCGGCTAACTGTTATCCCTCCAACTGTATAGCGTTCCATACTTCTGTAAGCGCGCTTGTAGATTTTCCGATACATACTGCAAGGTTGCGCCTACTAGACATTGCAAGTAAATTGAGGCCGGAGTCTATTCTTGTCTAGATGTCTGGTTTCTTTGACTGTCTGAAGCACCCTTGAGGGTTGCCGGCACTAGTTTAATGTAAACAGCGAACAAAGACTGGCTGTGGTACCTACATCTGATGTGTATTCGATATCGTCCTAATAGTCTACACAATGGGCCATGTTCGGCAATCTTCGTTCTCATCACTCGCTTTGTATTTAGTAGATATACGAGGATTGTGAGGTCCATCAATGTTAGTTACGAGATCTCTCAATAGACTGTTGATGTGTATCTATGCATTGCTTGCAATATGGTAATTTTGGTGAAATCACGAATGCAATGTCTGAGTATTTGTGAAAATCATAATTATGTCAGTGAATCTAGTTTTAAATCATTTTTTTTTTGTATTTTTGGCTGTTTAAAGTATACCTAAGCCGACGTTCGCACGGACGTAAAAAAATCGCGGCGGGATTTTATAGCGCACTGGATTGTCAACTCTCGTTGTTGAGCAGAGCATTGAGAATTCAATCTAACAACAACAGAGTGCATTCTAGCGCGTCAAAAAACACACTGTTGGATTTTCAACTCTCGACGCAGAGCGTTGAAAGTCTAGTGCGCGAAAAAAAAACGACGCGATTATTTTACGTCCGTGCGAACGTCGACTTATTTGGGATCTGGTAATCACATGTCTTACCAACCGCGACATTGTATTTCGAGAGGATTTGTCCTTTCAACTTTATTCCACCCACACACCGTTGTTTGTACTTAGTGGGAACAATAAAATACCTAGGTAAGTAAAGTACCTATATCAAACAAAATCATATTTACACATAAGGTATAAAACTCACAGTAAATTGCATTATTCAAACACATGACTGCATGCATTTTATAAACAAAAGGCACACTTGTGCATTCACAAATTTTATTATAGAAAAGAACAATGAAATAATTATCAAGTATTTATGATGTATTCGTGTTGCAATTAAATTCCTTTGCTAAAGGTAGTACTTATTTAGTTAAATGATTGTCAACAAACTTCTACAGACTTTCCAATTATCACCTATTGTATGTTGATATGAGAGAGGAGCTCGTGGCTAAGTTATAACAGCCGCTCGTGTCGATCCATCAGGTTAAGCTACGCTTGCCGGGGTTGGTCCGTGGATGGGTGACCATCTTTACATACCGAGACTCCTCCGTGCCTCGGAAAGCACGTTAAGCCGTTGGTGCCGGCTGTTATTTGTGGATCTTTGACAGTCGTTACGGGTCGTTAGAAGCCCGAAAGTCTGACAACCATCAGTCTTACCAAGGGGTATCGTATTGCCCAGATACTGGGTTGTGGAGGTCAGATAGGCATGGCCATGTAAAATACTGGTATTCAGCTCCATCCGGTTAGACTGGAAGCCGACCCCAACATAGTTGGGAAAAGGCTAGTCAGATTGATTGATTTTTGTATGTTGGTGACACCTGTCAGCTATTAAGAGGATTGTGGAGTGCCGATACGCGGCGCGAGTAGGTATTTTCAAAAATATTAAGTACCTATCTGTTTCATAACGCTTGCTCTGCCTCCCTCCGGACGTGATAGAGAGAGTTGCAAAACTTGGAGGCAATTACCTACATTTCCTTTTGGAAGTATTGTTTGTGTATGTGTTTCGGGCGATATCTAACGTTTTCACCCCCCTAAACCGTTACGAAATGAGACAATTTTGATCTCATTAGATTCAGTACACCTTAATCTAGGTCTGTACGTTTTTATTTTTAGTGATTCAGTTAAGTTTAATTTTAAAAAATAAAAACGCTCGAGGAAGTTTTTAAATCAAAAGTTTATATTTAGATCATACGAAATATTTCTCTATAATAAAAACTTACGGACCTAGGTTTTCATTAGATCTACAACATTTCCAAAAAATATGAAAATTAGACTATGTTTACTGGGGGAAAAACGTTATCGCTTTTTGTATGAAAATTTACAGCTTCACAATCCTCGTAACAAATGAAATAAAAGGCGTTTTGGTGTATTTTTTTATTTTTGGTGCTGATTTTTCCAACGGTAATTAGCATATTCGTGAAATAAAATTAAGGTTTGACAGTTTCTATACAGAAAAACTGTCAAATATTCAAAATTATTCCTTGGACAAATCAGATGTTGAAAAAATCAACCCTTAAAGAATAAACAGAAGAACTTTAGCAGTGAGTTTATATAAAAATAATAAATCAAGGTGTTACTTAAATCCCATAATATTTCAAAGCGAAACGTTAAGCGTCAATTACATTGCTATATCTTAGTGCAAATCTACATCTAAGTCTGAAAGAAAAGAGATTTTCCGAGGTTTTCCTATCTATTCTTATTATAAAACAAAGTCGCTTCTCGTATCTGCCTGTGTGGCTGCGTTCTTCTTCATTAATATTTAACTTATATAATATAAAAAAACCTTCATGTTTTGTCAAGCCGTAAAATCGCTAATTATTAATAAAAACAACTATAGAACTTTTGTTCTTTGTTGACCTAAATCTTGTCCAATTTGGTTTCAAAAAGGCAAGAGTTTCTTTTTCTCTTGAATAATAATATTTTCTTTTATGCACAAAGTTTTCATACACTTTTCATTTTTATTTAACGTGGACTAATTCCGTGGTGTACAGAACCCTGGCACCGAAGCTCATTTACACATCTTAATTACTGATTGGAAATAGAAAGAAATAACGATCCTTTCAAACGTTAATAACGTCAATGAAACTCCAGTTAAAGTAACTGCGGGCTTTTAATTAAAGTGTTGAAAAAATAGTGGTCTTCTAACGCATCCTGCAGACGTGATCTGTGTTGACGACGGCCTGAGAGCCCTTCCAGGTATTTTATGTCATATAGATGATTGGAAAAAGGTTTATTATGATTCTTATCTAAGGAGTCCGCATAGTATTTACTTACAGTCTCATGTTTTCTAATGGTTGGCTAGAAGAAATAGTTTAAAATTGTATTAATTACTAGCTGATCCGACAGACATTGTTGTCCTAGCTATGAATATTCTTATCTTAATTCGTTGATTCTAATGTAAATGCGCGAAGTTAAAATAGTCGTTAAGTTTTCTGAAATTTTCCAATTTTCTGCGCAATTTTCTTAATTTTTCTTTAAGGAAAAAAAAAAAGATGAATTAAATCGGTGAAATCGTTCTCAAGTTATGGCGTGATCAAGGGAAATAGGGATTAATTTTTATATATAGGGGATGTACGTACAAAATGACCAAACGACACACCGGGTGTTTTTAGGGTTCCGTACCTCAAAAGGAAAAAACGGAACCCTTATAGGATCACTCGTGTGTCTGTCTGTCTGTCTGTCTGTCTGTCCGTCTGTCCGTCTGTCACAGCCAATTTGCTCCGAATCTAATGGACCGATTAAGTTAAAATTTGGTACACATATGGATTTCTGCGACCCAAACACGTACAGCTAAAGTAAATATATGAATTTTGAATATGAGAGTCACTTTTAGGGGGAAAATAAGAAAGTTAAAAAAAAAAGTTTTGTAAACTGTACCGAGTGACATATCAAATGAAAGGGCTTACTATGAGGGTCTCAAATATATTTTTTTTATAATTTTAAAATTTATTGTTTTAAAGTTATTTAAGAAAATAGACGAAAATTGACCATTCCCCCCCCCTTATCTCCGAAACTACTGAGCCTAAAATTTTGAAAAAAATATGGAAATTAGTTCTATACCTGTAGATTACAGGAAAACCTATAGGAAGTCTGTGGTCTTAAAACAACATGGTAAATTTATATATACACTCCTTTGCAAAAAAAACGGGCAGTTTGGATTTTTCTACATTATTGGTAATCATTTAGTTCTCATGAGGTTTTAATAGGCAAACTATGTTCCTGGCACATAATAAAGAGTCTGGGTATGAAAAAAAGTTAATTTCAAATTCAGAACTGTTGTTTTTAATAATAATTATCCCTTTTTCAGTTTATGACTTTTTACTTACTATTCGCGGGTTTGCGGTTAAATGGTTATCAGGCAACTAAAACTAACTTCTCGTTATTTTTATTAGAATAATTTATGTTTGTCGCATAATCCTGCCTCATTGTGACTTAAAACAGATATCTTTGTGTCGATTATAATGGCAGAAAAAGCAACAAGAGCTAGTAAAATTATAGTGCTGCTGGAAGTGGGGTGTAGCCAATGTTACGGTTCACAGCCGTTAAACGTGAGTGGTTCCACCGTCCAAAGAACATGGACTCGATACCAAGAGACAGGTTCCGTTCAAAGAAGGCAAGGTTGTGGGAGAAAACGTTGCACACAACCACGAGACGACCGCTTTTTAGTGACTCAGGTATTGAGTAATCGCAAATGCAGTTACATAGACCTCAAAAGAAACCTTGAAGAGGTACGAGGAGCACAAGTTAGCCTATGGACAGTGAGGAGGAGGCTTTTAGCGGTTGATATACGCAGTCGACGACCAGCGCGGGCCCCCAATTTACTCCGTGAGTACCGGATTACTCGACCGAGGTTCACTAGAAATTGTCTATCTTGGACACTAGGTAACTGGAGTAGCGTACTCTTCTCCGATGAGGCTCGAATTTGCCTGAATGGTGAGGACCGACGTCGGCGAGTGTTACGAAGACCAGGGGAACGCTATGCCGACGTGTGTTTTGAAGAAATCACCCCTTATGGTGGAAGGTCCGTTATGTTTTGGTCGGGCGTAACTTCCAGCTATCGTACCGAGATAGTGTTCATTGCGAATGGCTCACTAAATGCGCAAAGGTACATAACAGGAATAATTTGTCAACATGCACAGCCCGCACTGACTGTAATTGGTGAAGATGCCATTTCATGGACGATAATGCTCGGGACCACCGTTCTGGCGACGTAGATGCTTATATGCAAGAGGTCGGTATTCGTCGTCTGGATTGGCTAGCGCGGAGCCCCGACCTTAACCCCATTGAGCACGTCTGGGACCTCCTAAAACGGCGAGTACGACCTGTCCAACGACCTTCCACAAAACATCAGGTGTGATTTCGGCTGAGTGGGAACACATTCCACAGGACACCATCAAAAACCTGGTGGAAAGCATGCCAAGACGATTACATGTCGTAATCGCTGCAAGGAGAGGTCATACTCGTTATTAATTTTTATTTTTTAATGTCTTTTTTTATTAAAATACCATAAAAATACTCGTAGTCTTAATTTAATTATACCCTAAAAATTTCCATTTTAACACGACTTTCTGTTTACATTGACTAAAACACTGATTCCAGGATTTAAGGGTTAAAAACTATATTCTCAATGATAATAAGAAATTTCTAGTCATTTATGCTAACGACATACTAAAAATATTAATATTATCCATAGAAAAGCCAATAACTGTAAGGTGCCCGTTTTTTTTGCAAAGCAGTTTATAAAAAAATCAAAGTCCGGACTGAGTCACTGACTAATATACCAACGCACAGCCCAAACCAATGGATCTAGAGACTTGAAATTTTGCACATACCTTATATAGTGTAAACATCCACTAAGGAAGGATTTTTGGAAATTCCATCACTAAGGGGGTAAAACAGGGGATGAAAGTTTGTATGAAAAATCCTATCCCTTGACTTAATAGACTTGAAACTTAGCACGAATATTCATCTAAGTAAATTATAAAGTTTATCATTTTTAGTTTTCCTAAACTACCCCCTAAGGAGGGATTAGGGGTGTCAAAGTTTGTATGGAGGAACTTTAACACGCGGTCCGATTAACTCAAAACTCCGTTTTTATACTTGAGACCAAAAATTAAAACTAACGTGTATCAGGATTTTCCAAAAATCTACCCCTAAGGGGTGAAAAGTTAATTTTATAGCGGAGTATTTTATGGGGGGCTTGATTAACTCTAAAATTGGTGTAAATAATGTTTGAGTCAAGTTATGGAAACATACCAGACGATTTTTGAAATTCTTTAGGTATCTGTGTTCGTGAAAACAGAGATACAGTTTATATGAAAAATCTTATTAATTTGGATAATGAACTTGAAACTTAGCACAAATACTTGCATAAGTAAGTAATAATGTTTGTCATTATTAGTTTTTCAAAACTACGCCTCAAATGAGGTTTAGGGATGTTAAAGTTTGTATAGAAGAATTTTAAAGCGCAGTCCGATTAAAAAAATGTGTTGTTTGAGTCAAGTTAGGAAACTTGCCAAACGAATTTTCACCGATTTTGACGGCATATAGCTGATGTTTTAAGGAGTAACTTAGGCTATTTTTATTTTAGAAAAATAATTAGGGTTCCGCGCAAGAAAATTAAAATCCATGAAATCAGACAACCACGTACAGCCCAGTACAAACTTACTAAGCCTCCGCTGTCTATTACGGCTATAACAACAAATAATAAAAATAAAGCAAAGTTAAAAATTTAAGGGGTCGGTCCCCATACAATAAACTTTTCATTTTGAAAAAAAAAAAAAATAATCTAGCATATGGGGTGTCATGTGATTATTTCATCACCGCTGCTCTCAAAACGGTGAAGGAAAACATCGTGAGGAAACCGGCATATCCTAGAACCAAAAATTCGAAGACATGTGACATGTACCAACCCGCACTGGGCCCGCGTGGTGGATTACGGCCCGCGTGGTGGATTATGGCCCGCTCCCTCTCACCGAGAGGAGGCCTGTGTCCCAGCAGTGGGAACATTATAGGCTGATTATGTGTTATGTGGGGTGTCATCGTCTAGAACTCATTGAGTAGAGTACACACATATTTTTTTTATCTTTTAAAATTAAGAAATAGGGGGCCGTAAAAGTTGTAAATTTTAGACCATTTTTGTACGAGCTCTAGCGCAACAATTCAACAAATTAGGAATTTGAAACTTCTTTATACCATGTAAGTACCATGAATACTGTATTTAATCAACAATACTGAAAACGGCGATTCATAAAGTATTTTGTTTAAACGGGTGATTTTCTGCAACTGCAAAAAATAACCTTGTAATTCACACTATCATTATAAAATAAGTAAAAAGTTATCATTGCGATTGTTAAACATATAATATGGTACGGAACCCTTCGTGCGCGAGTCCGACTCGCACTTGACCGGTTTTTTTTTCGATTGCATTGATTTAAAGCTTTATATTTTTTTTAATAGTTCCTATTCGATCGTGATTCCTTAGAAGCTTAAAGGTTTTGAACCAAAGAGGCTTATTAATTAGTAAGACTGATTGAAATGCTGTTAATTAAAGATATATGAATAAAAAACAAAACAGTATGTCATTGTGTCCATACCATAAGGACAAAATGGTTTTTCGACTGCATTGATTTAAAGCTTTATATTTTTTTAAATAGTTCCTATTTGATTGTGATTCCTTACAAGCTTAAAGGTAATGAACCAAAGAGGCTTATTAATTAGTAAGACTGATTGAAATGTTGTTATTACACGACTGCCTAAAAAAAGGAGTGTTTTAAAGATAAATGAATAAAAAAAAAACTTGAGAGGTGTCAAGGGACACCCGGATGGAACGAAGTTCCTTTCGATTAATTAGTGAAGGAATTGTAACAAAATTTTATTTTTATACTTATCATCATCATCATCATCATCATCATCATCATCATCATCATCATCATCATCATCATCATCATCATCACCATCATCATCATCACCATCATCATCATCATCATCATCATCATCATCATCATCATCATCACCATCATCATCATCATCATCACCATCATCATCATCATCACCATCATCATCATCATCATCATCATCATCATCACCACCACCATCATCATCACCATCATCATCATCATCATCATCATCATCATCATCATCATCATCATCATCATCATCATCATCATCATCATCATGATCATCATCATCGCCACACCACACTGTTCAATGCGAAATAGAAATGAAAATATCTGGCTTGCTTTCTATAAGAGAGAGAGAGAGAGAGAGACAGACAGAGAAACATGCGCACGCCGCACGGCTTACAATAGCTACCTATAGCAAAAAGTGTCGTGACAACTTTTCGTGAGACTTTTTTCCGTCTAGCCCCCTTTCACAACGCGCGATAAGGAACTTCGTTCCAAAAACAAAACAGTATGTCATTTTGTACGTACTTCCCCTAGACTAGCTTCTGCCCGCGACTTCGTCCTTGGAAAATTTCTTGGTCCCCGACAAACCCACGCTGTCGGCGTCACATCGCATCACCACGCTATTACTTCGTTTTCTGACTTTTTTCTTTTTGCTCCGCTTAGTCATAGCGTGACGTTAAATCCGACTGGTGGTTCCAAAGATTAGCGTGTTCAAACAAACAAACAAAACAACCTAAGTTAGCATTTACCTCAAACCTCATGATTTCATGAAATCGCTAGATTTGAGGTAAATGCTAACTTATGGAGTTGTATTGCTGACTCTAATGATTATAATTCTGTAAAGCCATATTAGCTATGGCCGCGAATCATATTTTAATCAACATACGAGCTCACACTGACCTACAAATTGCAAAAAACGTAAGAAATTTTAATTTTCGCGGGCTGCCCTGGCGCATCATCCTTAAACAAATAAATTAGTTTTAATTCTAAACGATTGCTATTTTAAGTTAGAGGTACTAAATTAGATTGATCTTGCAATAATTAATACTGATACTGAACCTACCCCTAAGCTATAATATGGCACGCAATTACTTTAACACCCTGTATATACGAAGGGTTTAAATGACACTCTCCTCATTGAATTCCTTGGTATTTGGTTTAGCCTGATGGATGAAAGACCACAAGCATCGATATTTAGCCTAATGATTAGACATTCACTAATGCAGATGAAATATTTGCTAAAACGAACTCAATGACATACATACACACATACTATCACGAAATGAAGTAAAGAAAAAAAATATAAGTACCTAGTCGAACACAGTAGAAAATCTCAATTTTTCTGTTAGTTTTTGTTCTAGCACTCGAGGCTATATGAATAAGAACAGTCCGTATTCATAGTCCAGATAATTACTGTTTGCGTTTCACGGACTATCATTAAACTTCAAATAAATGTTATTAGAAGCATCACGCAATCACATTAATAACTATTTTTCCAAATTAAATTATATTTTTCAAGCAAGCTTCAAGGCATTTAAATAAAAACGTAAATCGCTGTGAATGCGTCTAATATTAAATTAAATTAGATCTAATTTTGACAGAAGACGTAGTTATTGCTAACTCTGATGAAATTCTGTAACTGTTCTTTTGAGTTCAGTTAATGGATTTAAGTATTCTAAGAAATTATTTGAATCATCTATAACATTAGGGATTTGCAAGTCAAAATTTTTTATCGATTATTATCGGCGAGAGTATAAGTTGATTGGTGGTATCTTTAGTGATTATTTGGCTCGCGATCGTCGTTTAGGTATCAATTTTCGTGTCAATCGTGAGTCGTGCATGCTCATTGGGGTCATCACTATACCGTGACGTCACCGCACCAGCTCCCACCGGATGTGATCCGCTACACTTGATTCGTTTTTCTCTCTTCAATATCATTATTATACTCACATTATCAAAGATGCCGTCTTATTTATTTTCTTAGTTGCCGTTATTATTCGGAATGAAGATGTAGTTTTTACAGCCTATTAGTATAGTTCACGCTTTAATGGTAACCAAATAGTTTTTGTTCTATTTCTTATTTGTGGTTTTTCGACGGATAATAAAGTGATTTAGCACTAGATGTAAAGTAAAGCATATATAGAACGAGTTGTAATGACAGGAAAAAACGGGATAAGTTGACTTTGATTATGATTATTAATATTGCCCAAAGGTTAAGTTACGGTGTAAAAGCATTTTATAAAAAAGTTCCATAGCGAGTTAACGTTGTAACAATTTAGATGATACTGGAAGCCACTTTCGAATAAAGAACCTTTTTAGGGTTCCGTACCTCAAAAGGAAAAAACGGAACCCTTAGGTAATAGGTAATACGGGCTGGTATCCGCAACTCCACGTCAATGCGCGTATTTTGCGTATGTGTGGGAAAATCGATCATTCGATCCACCCCAAAAAAACGGAACCCATATAGGATCACTCGTGTGTCTGTCTGCTGGCACAGCCAATTTGCTCCGAATCTAACGGACCGATCAAGTTGAAATTTGGTACACATATGAATTTATGTGACCCAAACACGGACGGGTAAAGTAAATAAATGAATTTTTAATACGGGGGTCACTTTTGGGGGCAATAAAAAGTATTTAAAAAAAAAAGTTTTGCAAACTATACCTAGTGACATATCAAATGAAAGGGCTTACTATGAGGGTCTTAAATATATTTTTTTATAATTTTAAAATAAACAGTTTTAAAGTTATTTAAGAAAATTGACGAAAATTCCTTCAAAGTCTCCTGCCCTTCAAAGTCTCCTGCCCTTGAAGACTAAAATCTCTTTGGCACAATCGCTTATTCAGCCGATTATAGATTATGCCGACGCATGCTACCTGGATGCTACTGAGGAGCTATTAAATAAGCTTGAGCGCTTGCAAAGCTTGTGCATTCGCTTTGTTTTTGGTCTTCGAAAGTATGACCATGTTTCTCACTTTCGTAAGGAACTCAAGTGGCTCCCAATCCGCCTTCGCAGGAACACTCGGATTTTATGTCTCCTCTTCAACATCTTACACAACCCGTCTTATCCTTCCTACCTGCGCGAGCGTTTTTCTTACGCTCGCCCTAGCGACGCACCGTGTAGATCACACCTTAGATCCCTCCTTAAATCTCATCCTCATAAAACTAGCTACTATTCTTATTCCTTCTCTGTCCATGCTGTAAGATTGTGGAACTCGCTACCGCCTAGCATTCGCGATTTAAAAACTGTGTCGCTGTTCAAATGTCGAGTAAAAGAGCATTATCTTTCCTCTCAAATGTGAGTATTTATATATAGTTTATGTATGTTTATATATTTTAGCTTTATGTATTTATATAAGTATATGTTAATTTTGTATTCCGTTATATGTTTATTTAATATTTTAGTTTAAGACTTCGACTAGTCATATTTTTCTGTTCTTGTTTTCACACACTATTGTCTACTTACATTTCTTTTCATTTCTCCTTTCGCAGGTCTGCTGGAAGAAATTTCTATAGAAATAAGCAGTACCTTTGTACTCCTAATTATAAGTATTATGTATATCTATCTATTTTTCTGTGTGTACATAAATTGTAAAATAAATAAATAAATAAATTAAATTTACCATTCCATCTCTGAAACTACCGATCCTAAAATTTTGCAAAAAATACCGAAAATAGTTCTTTACCAATAGATTACAGGAAAACCTATAAGTAGTTTTTGGTTTTAAAATAGCATGATAAATCTCTCAAAATTATGAGTACAAACCACTCAAACTTACATTTACAGTTGGAAGGTAGGTATGGGAGAACATAACATGTTTTTCAACTACAATGTTGAGTTTGTACGTGGGATAAATTCATCCCAACTATGGAACACTTCATTGTGCGTGGCCCGACACGCACTTGACCGGTTTTTTTTTCTTTATACCTTCTCCCCTTCTTACTAAACGCTGTTCGGCCTTTGTTAACCAAAAACAATACTTGTGAATCATACTATCACTAACGGGCCATCTTATCATTTCCAATCTTAACATACCTACTGGAACAACTTTTCGCTAAAGCCAAGTGTCTCGATGTTCACTTTTACGGCCACAGTTGAACAAAAGGCCATAAAGACAGATCATTCGCTTTGTTCTGTAGAAAGTTGTCAGATCTCACACCTACGTCTGTCTAATTTTCATAATGTACGAGTTTAACTACCGGTAATTAAGTAACTGAACTTAATTCTTTGTTTGCAAGTGTTAATTTATTTCATCGAACTTATAAAAGCCATGAAATTAATCATTATTTACTTTTTTATGTACCAATTTGTTCCTATTTGAAATCATATTAAAAACTAGCTGACCCGACAGACGTTGTCGTGTAAAAATTTCAATATACCTACGTAGGTAGTCAAATCCGTCTAGCCGTTCTTACCAACGAACAGCATTTATTTTTATTTATATAATTCATAATTCATTTATTAATTGTTTTGTCACAGGTGAAAATAGTTCTTACAGTTATCATTTTTGTATCACTGAAACATGGGTATGTTTCAGTGATACAAAAATGATAACTGACGGGGTCTACAATATTTATTACGCATGTCAATATTATTGGCTATGTTTAAAATAATTTTATAAAAATTTACTACTAGCTTTTGCCCGCGGCTTCGCCCGCGTGGATGTCGGAAAATATCCCACGGAAACGTCTACCGGGAGTTCGCACATTCTTAAAAAAAAACGGTTTTCAATTCTTTAATTTAAAAAGTTCAGATTTTAATTTTAAGAGATTGTACGGCGCCATGCAGCCAGTTGAATAGTAATGTTTGTTTACTTAAATAAAATGTCTCATTGCGAATTCCGAAAGTTTTTATTCGTTTTTTATTGTGGTTCCTTGCAGGTGGTCCGCAGACCACAGTGATTGCAGGCGAAAGGTCCAAGTAAAAGTAAAATAGCCTAACGAAATTGAATCCAAAGTAAATTGCTTTGGAGATATAATTTCAGTCACAAAAAATTGCAAAAACAGCCAAGATATGAATTTAATCCATTACATCTACCTACTTACTATCTTGTATTTTTTATGCAGTCTGAATTTTGATAATCACTTCTGTAGTTAGGTACATACCTATATCAATTTCAAAAATTGTCTCAGAAAAGCTCGGCCTTTATTTTCCTGTTACTCACAAATTGCCAGAGTACCTCCACGTAAAACATGGGATCGATTTACAAACCGCTAACATGACTTGAATAAGTACCCATTTCCGCAAAACACAATAACTTATGTGCAATACAATGTACTTAGATAAAAAACATATACATACATACAATAAAACGGTTACAGTAAATCACAAATATCATGTCTATACATTAACCCCGAAAGCTTTGACAAGAAGCCATACAGTTATGTACAATGGTGGCACCTGGTGGCACATTACCGATTTGTGAAAGACAATTTCCATCGGTTGGGTCGTGCGAAGGAAATGCAATCTTGTCGATATATTGTTGTACTTTCTAACCGGAACACTTTATTGTAGTGTAATTTTCAAAAAGGGCCGATATGGTTTTGATAAAGTGTTATGTATGAAATGATTTGTAGACGTTAGACGCAAATAACTTTAGCTGCTTTTTAGCTGATTCTCTTACACAAAAATAAGTGAAGCGGTAACCCTATAGGTTCCTGGCTGAAATAATACAGGCTGTCACTGTCATATAAAAAAAACAAAAGTGTTTTTCGAACAACTGCTTTTTCAGATTGAATGAATGTTCTTAATTTAAAGTTCACGATGAAGTTTGTAGCGTTGTAGAACGCAGATTTTTTGTTAACATTTTTCGTGGATAGTTAGCACAGGTACTTTTTTACCGTCTGAAAACGCTTACTAAGTTCCACGGAATTACTTAGTTGATACGTAACCGGTAATTTTATTTCGTCCGATTAGTTCTAGAGTCATCAGCCGCGCATTTCGCACAAACCACTAATGTAATTGTACGTAGGTAATGGAAATTATAAAGATGTAAATTACGTGTTAGCGTCCATTCCATTCCATTTGGGGATTCTGTTTTTGCTATACGACTGACAAAAAAAAAAAAAGTAAATACAGTGGTAACTCGTAATCTTGTATCTTAATATTCATTTTGGTTATTAATTTTAATGGGTGTTTCTTGAATCTTTCGGAATTGTTTGCAAATCATAAATAAACTGAAAAGAACCTAGTTACATAATTTTAAATAAAAATTGTCTATAAGCTATGATCAGTTAAGTATTGATCGAAGTCTTTATGGATTTAATTCATTAGATACTTTAAATACGTACCATCACTTTCCTGTGCACTTTCCCAACAAAAATAATAAATCTCTTTCAAATCTTTTAACTTCCAACAATAGCTAAGTATCTACAAACAAAATTTCAACCAATCAAAAAGCCAATCTATAACACTTTTACTAACAATATGTTTTTTTTTCCTAGGAGTCCCAACGGACCGCACGGAGCATGCGTTCGCGTCTGCGCAGGAGTACAAAGACGCTCTCGAGGCGATACGGAGGCACACCGGCGCAGTAAGTAACACCTCACATTATACATTCGTAGGGCTGATACACATCAGTGTTTAGGTTTAAAAAAGAAGATAAAAAAAAATTTGCTTGAAGTTAGGGCCCAGAATGATACTTCAGATAATATTGATGGTATCTAGTGAGCATTAATAGCAAGCGTACATATAGTACTTAATGGCTTTAACGATCTGATGAAAATTATGGAGTAAGTATTAATATTTTGAGACATGATTTTTTATTTATTGCCGTTGTATCTATGTAGGAAATAGTGGAAAACTCAAGACTGTAGTACCCGCGGCCTAGGATGTTAACGGCGTTAATGTCTGATGTATAATGTCCAGTATCTACTGACTACGAGTCAATGGCTGTAACATACTGTAGAGGCTAAATGCATTACTCATGACTCCTATCAACCCGATAGCCATTCGAATCGAGTAGGTATGTACACACGGCTACATATCAAGCATATCATTTCCAGTATTTAAGCTGACCTCTCATTGTACGTAATGGCTATAATATGCCAGATCAGCTTATACTGGAAATGTATAGCTTGATATGCAGTCGTGTGTACCAAAGCAACTTGTTACCTGTTTGCAAATAATGCATTGATTTATGTATTAATATTATTTGGCGTGTAAACAACACATTATTGGTTTTGAATCTTTATAAATTGAGGAATTCTTAAGTCTGAGGTTTAATTCGCAAATTATTCTGAATGAATTATGATAAACTATGTTGTCATCATTTACCTCAATACTTGTAGTAGGTACAGTTATAAGAATATGGGATCCTTTGAGAACCAGGCTTGTTCGGGTTACCAACCTTTGAAATCATTAAGATAGCTGCGGAACATATTTTTCTAAATAAATTCGAATGTTGAAAGTTGATGTAAATTCCTGAATTTCATGATGTAATTCTCACTTTCTCTTTCTCCTTTTGAAATATTCCTATTTTACAGCAAAATCATTTACTGCTTCCTTTTGACATAAATCAGTCGCTTTTGAATCTTTGCCACCTACAGGATCAAAAAATGCCTAATTCCGGTCAGGAACCTTAAACCGCACCCTGATTGCGTAAGACATTATCAATCGGAGTTTGAATCATTATGAAACAAATTGCTAATCCATTGCTTCATATGGTCGAAAAATTTGTCTGCTCGACAACGTAAATAACGCAATGAATGTTGTGGAACTGTCAAAATGAAACCAACTCCGATTGATAGTGTGTTACGCAATTAGGGTGCTGAAATCCCAATTTAAAATGGTTGGTTTGTTTAAGATTATATCGTCCCCTCATTATTACATGGGACTTAATTTCGGTACCCTATAGGTACACCTCTGCCTAGGTATCGGGGAAAATGATAACGTGAAGTTATGTCAAAGATTATCATTTGAAGACTTGGGCCAACCCTACATAGCACAATTATACTTACTTACATTGCGTACGAATTACTAAAGTAATAGTCTATTACAGTAGTATTGTGGAGCTAGTGGCTTTCCCATTGACAGGTAATGGAGTTGGAATCACAGTCATCATGATCACGCCTGGCCACTGTGTCCACTGTGTACATCTAATAGAAATACCTGTATACTACCAGGACAATAGGATCAGTTTCGTCTGTAAAAAAGCAGAAATCCGTTAGAATCCGAAGTACTGTGAGGGGTCGAACCTCAACAGTGGGAGTGGTGGGAGGCTATCTACGATAAAAGATTCAAAAAAAGCGAGCTTCACTTTCCTTAAAGAGTAATTCGCTGTTTGAATGATCGAAATGTCAGCCAGTAAGATCTATGCTAAGGCTTGACTACAATGACATTATACATCTAGACGTTGCCATGATTACAGTGTGAAGTGTGGAAGTGAGACACATATATACGAAATAATTAGGAAAATTGAGACAAAGCATCGTATCTTCTGTCCCTTACGGCAAAAATAATAATAATAATAATTACTTTAAAAAAGTTTCCAAACAAAGTACTTTCACTGTTAATATTGCTGTCTCATGACCGGCCACGCGGTGAACGATCTAGATGTATATTATCTAAGCTTGACTACAACATAAACCTCTACAGTATACCTACCTCCTTGACTGATGGTTATAAATTAATGTTACAATTTCATCATCACATAATGTGTAGGTTCGGAGGAGCTCGTGGTTAAATAATAACAGCCGCACGAGTCGATCGAAGGTTAAGCTATTCTTGCCGCGGTCGGTTCGTGGATGGGTGCCCATCCATAACATATCGAGACCCGTCCAGGCCTTGGAGAAAGCACGCTAAGCCGTTGGTCTCGGCTGTCCTTCGTAGATCTTTGCCAATCGTTACGGCCTTAGAAGCCCATAAAATCTGACAACGAGGGGTGTCGTGTTACCCAGTAACTGGGTTGTGGAGCTGCATCAGCTTAGACTGGAAGCCAACCCCAATACACTTAGGAAAAGACTTGGCAGATTGATTAATGTGGGTACATTTGTCTAAAAATAGGCCTCTTGTGTTTGGAAACACTCTTAACCTCAAATAGAGACACTTTCCGTCGAGGCCAGCTCAAATCGAATTATTGATCTTCAGAAAAAACTGGCTGCTACCATGTTGAAGTTAATAAAAACCGGTCAAGAGCGAGTCAGACTCGCTTTTGCAAATCCGTTTATATATGACGAACTTATGACCGACATACATAAAAAAAAATATATATTATATAAACATCCGAATTGATAACCTCCTCCTTTTTCAAAAGTCGGTTAAAAAAGTGTGCTATTTAGAGACATCGATTTATTTTTCCTGTAATCTTTACATAAACTTCTATCACATAGGAATAATTTCATATTTTTCTCTTTCTTCTTCGGAGATAAGGGCGGGGGGAACGGTATTTTTTTACATTTTTCATCAAAAGTAAGTCGAAAACTATGCGGCCTAAATAAAAAAAATATTTGAGAATGTGCAAACAGCGCTCTTTCATATGATACCCCACATGCTCTAGTAGCCCTACTTTGAATTTTTAAGACCCCCTTTCTTTCTTATTTGCAAAATAGTTGGGTAAACGTCATCTAAAACTGTTCCAAATTTCAAGTTGATAGCATTAGTGGTTCTTGAGATATCCAGCTGTGACAGACAGACAGACAGACTGAGTCACACCATAAGGGTTCCTTTTTTACCATTTTGGTACGGAACCCTAATACGAACTCTTTTGTTCTATATGCTGTCAATGTTTACCTGTGCCTATATTAGTTTTACTTTTTTTGTTTATACACCACTATTTTTTAATTAGTACAAATACTTAAAGGGCTTATTAGAGAAGGTCTTGTTATTATATATGTAAAGTCTCAATAAATAATATTCATAAACAGCAAAGTTATTGGCGTTTGTTGATATCCCAAAATGTCACTCAATGTATGGAAATATTGTACAGGCTTATTCATAGTGTTATTTATTTTCTCGCTCTCGCATTCGCGTGCTCTCGCTCGCACTTGCTCCGCCTCCAACAGCTGTTATCGTATCATAATCATGAATTTAACAATTATGACAAATTTTCGTGGACAATTTTGGTGTTTCGTTTTTTTTACTTTGACTACACAAATATGATCAGTAACGGGTACGGATAGAGCCCCATTTTTTTTTGTACTAATTAAAAAATAGTGGTGTATATTATAATAAAATTATGACTATGTGGAAATAGTGGAAATGAATGAATATAATATTATACTTAATGTATGTTTTTTTGTATAAAAACTATAACATCAAGAGTTAGGTGGGGTAGTAATGAAATCATCAGAATAATTAACATGTTGGAATAACAAATTGAATTCTCACATCGAATACCGAAATATTAATTTACAATGATTTAAAGGTTTCTGTGTAATAAAACGTTAGTGAAACATCATCATTGTCATTTAAAAGCAAACTTTTGATAACTGTACGATCAGCAACATAAGTCGATTAACACAGCTCATGTAAATTAATACAAAATGATTGTTTGAGTATATCCTTTTTCCTAAAATACCTAAGAGTCTAGTAGGTAGATCTTTGTTCCGATTTTAATTAAATATCTTGCTTAATAATTTAAGATTTAAAAAACTGAATTGTTAATCGATTTTTTTTTGCTGACTTTACCTACGTTACTGCTTACTGACATATTCATAACGAACTGGAAAGAAAAAGGACGTAGTGCATCACAATATTATAAAGGCGTAAAAGCGAGCATTTTATGCAGAAATTAATTGAACCCTGAGGATTATAAGCACTTACATGATGTTTATGCTGATTGCTAAATAGAGCAAGTTAATAGCGATTACCTTGAAAAGATAGTCTTGAAATTTTATGTCGCCTCTTTGCGAGAAAAACGTGACATTTCGGAAAAGGTGTTTTTTTTTAAATATTCTAGAAGGTTAAGGTAGAATCTTTTTATGTATTTTTTAAAGTTTATTTATAACTCATTTAACGTAAAAACACATTCTTCTTCGGAAAAGGTGTTTTTTTTTAAATATTCTAGAAGGTTAAGGTAGAATCTTGTCATATTTTTTTTAAAGTTTACATATCGTTTCCTGTAAAATTGTTTTTTTTGAGGTTTCACACGTTTTTCTCGCAAAGATGCGATGTAATTTATGCGGTTTCTCTCGACAGACTTTTATGCTTTTACACATAACATTGCAAGTTATGTTTTTAATGAACTTTACTGGTTTATTTCTTCCTAGTAAACTAAGGAAGTTGTAAAAAGGTGTATTTATTCATTTGTTTATGATCTGATACTTAGTGAAATTGAAAAGTGAGTAGGTAGTGTTTGTTGGAGATACTATTACCTCACCCGAGCGAGTGTATTTAATATTCTCACTAAGCTAGTCATAAGTAGAAGTATTTTTAACCAGATAAGTAGATGGAAGGAGGTTATAAATCACTAATCAGTAGGTTATTGTGGTAGTAATAAGGTCAAAACGTGGTTCACTGCAAAGTTTCGCGATGGTATATAGGTAAGTGAAATGTTTTCGGAATTCGGTGCCAGGTTTTTTAATTCCAGGGTGATTAATTGTCATTGCGCTAAGGTAGCCCGTGAAATTCAAATTTTCTAGCGTTTTTTGCAATTTTCAGGTCGGTAGGTCTTAATCAAAATATATTAAAATATATAAATATGATTCGCGACAGTGGGAAATAATGTATAGGTCGGGATTGGTCTGATTTCGGAAATCAGACGAATCCGGAGCAAATGTAACTTACGAGAGATATACCTATTGATGATTTTTATGGTTAAAATTTTTTAGTGTCACCAATAATTTTTCATCAAGATACAACCTTAAACTGATCTGCAAATTGCGAAAAACGCAAGAAAATGTTTTTTGCGGGCCACAGATCAACCTTAAGGCGCTATGACCCGACAGAGACCGCGCTTACTATAGTTTTTTGAATCCATGGGAAACATAAAAACAGTGTTATAAAATTCTGAAAAAAAAAACCGGTCAAGTGCGAGTCCGACTCGCGCACGAAGGGTTCCGTACCATATTATATGTTTAACAATCGCAAAGATAACTTTTTACTTATTTTATAATGATACTGTGAATTACAAGGTTCTTTTTTGCAGTTGCAGAAAATCACCCATGTTTAAACAAAATACCTTATGAATCGCCGTTTTCAGTATTGTTTATTAAATACAGTATTCATATTACTTATATGGTATAAAGAAGTTTCAAATTCCTAATTTGTTGAATTGTTGCGCTAGAGCTGGTACAAAAATGGTCTAAAATTTACAACTTTTACGGCCCCCTATTTCTTAATTTTAAAAGATAAAAACAAATATGTTTGTACTCTACTCAATGAGTTCTAGACGATGACACCCCACATAACACATAATCAGCCTATAATGTTCCCACTGCTGGGACACAGGCCTCCTCTCGGTGAGAGGGAGTGGGCCGTAATCCACCACGCGGGCCCAGTGCGGGTTGGTAGATGTCACATGTCTTCGAATTTTTGGTTCTAGGACATGCCGGTTTATTCACGATGTTTTCCTTCACCGTTTTGAGAGCAGCGGTGATGAAATAATGACACGACACCCCACATGCTAGATAATTTTTTTTATTTTTTTTTCAAAATGAAAAGTTTATTGTATGGGGACCGACCCCTTAAATTTTTAACTTTGCTTTATTTTTATTATTTGTTGTTATAGCCGTAATAGACAGCGGAGGCTTAGTAAGTTTGTACTGGGCTGTCCGTGGTTGTCTGATTTCATGGATTTTAATTTTCTTACGCGGAACCCTAATTATTTTTCTAAAATAAAAATAGCCTGAGTTACTCCTTAAAACATCAGCTATATGCCGTCAAAATCGGTGCAAATTCGTTTGGTAAGTTTCCTAACTTGACTCAAAGTACCATTTTTTTAATCGGACTGCGCTTTAAAATTCCTAAAAATACAAACTTTAACATACCTAAACCTCATTTGAGGCGTAGCCTTGAAAAACTATAATAATGACAAACATTATTACTTACTTATGCAAGTATTTGTGCTAAGTTTCAAGTTCATTAACCAAATTAATAAGATTTTTCATATAAACTGTATCTCTGTTTTCACGAACACAGATACCTAAAGAATTTCAAAAATCGTCTGGTATGTTTCCATAACTTGACTCAAACATTATTTACACCAATTTTAGAGTTAATCAAGCCCCCCATAAAATCCTCCGCTATAAAATTAACTTTCACCCCTTAGGGGTACATTTTTGGAAAACCCTAATACACGTTAGTCTTAATTTTTGGTCTCAAGTATAAAAACTGAGTTTTGAGTTAATCGGACCGCGTGTTAAAGCTCCTCCATACAAACTTTGACACCCCCAATCCCTCCTTAGGGGGTAGTTTAGGAAAACTAAAAATGATAAACTTTATAATTTACTTAGATGAATATTCGTGCTAAGTTTCAAGTCTATTAACTCAAGGGATAGGATTTTTCATATAAACTTTCATCCCCTGTCTTACCCCCTTAGGGATGGAATTTCCAAAAATCCTTACTTAGTGGATGTTTACACTATATAAGGTATCTATGTGCAAAATTTCAAGTATCTAGGTCCATTGGTTTGGGCTGTGCGTTGGTATATTAGTCAGTGACTCAGTCAGGACTTTGATTTTTTTATATATATAGATTTACCATATTATTTTAAGACCACAGACTTCTTATAGGTTTTCCTGTAATCTATAGGTAAAGAACTATTTTCTGTATTTTTTTCAAAATTTTAGGCTCAGTAGTTTCGGAGATAAGGGGGGGGGGGAATGGTCAATTTTCGTCTATTTTCTTAAATAACTTTAAAACAATAAATTTTAAAATTATTAAAAAAATATATTTGAGACCCTCATAGTAAGCCCTTTCATTTGATATGTCACTCGGTACAGTTTACAAAACTTTTTTTTTTAATTTTCTGATTTTCCCCCTAAAAGTGACTCTCATATTCAAAATTCATATATTTACTTTAGCTGTACGTGTTTGGGTCACAGAAATCCATATGTGTACCAAATTTGAACTTAATCGGTTTATTAGATTCGGAGCAAATTGGCTGTGACAGACGGACAGACGGACAGACAGACAGACAGACACACGAGTGATCCTATAAGGGTTCCGTTTTTTCTTTTTGAGGTACGGAACCCTAAAAAGATACATGATGATCTGGCGGATAGCCCAATCGCTTTTAATAACACGATTAAATTTACTTACTTTGCTGGATACAAAAAAAAACCCAAATTTACCCCTTTTCGTAATGTTTAATCAATCTCATAGCTACAAAACAGACGTTTTTTTTTCTTATTTTTTATATAAATGAAAAGATGGTAAGACTGTTTAGCACAATTCGCTGAGTTTGTCGTAATAAAATGATTACTATGTTTAAATACCTACCAAATGCGCGAGGGAACCACTCGCGAGCCTACTTCAGTTCAGTACGCGATCATAGGGCCTTAATTACCGATTTCTGAAACTGTTTCACATGCATGACTTTATTAGGACTTTACGTGTATTGGAAAGCGGTTGTTACTAGTTTATTTTAAATTTATTAACTGATAAATTAAATCGAACGAGTTAGAGTTCACTAAACTTAGTGAACCCTAACTCGTTAGATGTATCTAATCGGTGACGACGTCTAGTTTGCTTTTGCATAGCAAACTCATCCAACGATGCTTTATAGGAAGGTTTTTCTAACTTCTAATAGAAGAAAAATAGGTTTAAAATTACCAACGTCTGATATAGGCATATAAGGTCAAATTGATTTAGCTAGCGAAACTCGCAGACGTGATAGGTAGATATCGATATCTAAACATGATCAATTAAAAAAATAATTAATTTGATGAGTTTTTTTTTTTAGTCATCAACAACAGGTAGTGTAGGCACTTAAAATATCAGTTTAAAGACAGTTTCTTTTTGTGTGAACTTCACAGACGTAATGGGTAACGATATCCTCACTCAACACGATAAAACAGATTTTATCAACTCACACATCAAGTATGTTGTTACATGATGTGTGGGTTGATAAAATCTGTTTCTACCAGCGGTCATTTCCCCAAAAAGAAAAATCAAATCTTTTTATTTTTATTATGCCGTATTTAGAAAAACCGGCCAAGTGCGAGACGGACTCGCACACAAAGGGTTCCGTACCATATTATATGTTTAACAATCGCAAAGATAACTTTGTATTTCGTAATGATACTGTGAATTACAACGTTATTTTTTGCAGTTGCAGAAAATCGCCCATATTTAAACAAAATACAATACATACAAACTTTAACATCCCTAAACACCCTTTGAGGGGTAGTTTTGAAAAACTAATAATGACAAACTTTATAACATAAGCAAGTATTTGTGCTAAGTTTCAAGTTCATTAACCAAAACAATAAGATTTTTCATATAAACTGTATCCCCGTTTTTACCCCCACAGGGGTAGAATTTCAAAAATCGTCTGGGATGTTTCCATAACTTGGTTCAAACATTATTTACACCAATTTTCGAGTTAATCAATCCCCAATAAAATCCTCCGCTGTAAAATTTGCTACCCCTTTTCACCCCTCAGGGGTAGATTTTTGGAAAACCCTGATACTCGTTAGTTAGTCTCTAGTTTTGGTCTCAAGTACAAAAACTGAGTTTTGAATAAATCGGAGCGCGTGTTAAAATCCCTCCATTCAAACTTTGACATCCACCAATCCCGTCTTCTGGGGTCGCGGGTTGTTCGAAAGAGATACCGTGGCCCTGCCATAGGCAACTGAAGAAACACGGGTGGGTTTTAGTCAGTAAAAGTATGACACGCCCTTCCGCTCCTCCCAGAGCGGAAGTCATTTGATGATTTCCCTTCCACAAAAAAGGGGGTAGTTTAGGAAAACAAAAAATTATTAATTTTATAATTAACTTAGATGAATATTCGTGCTAAGTTTCAAGTCTAATAACTCAAGAAATAAGATTTTTCATACAAACTTTCATCCCCTATTTTATTCCCTTAGGGATGGAATTTTCAAAAATTCGTCCTTAATGGATGTTTACACTATAATAATGTATCTATGTGCAAAATTTCATGTCTCTAGGTCCAGTGGTTTGGACTGTGCGTTGATTATAATCAGTCAATGAGTCAGTCAGGACTTTTAATTTTTTATATATAGATTTACAAGACCACAAACTTCTGATAGGTTTTCCTGTAATCTATAGGTAAAGAACTATTTTCTGTATTTTTTTCAAAATTTTAGGCTCAGTAGTTTCGGAGATAAGGGGGGGAATGGTCAATTTTCGTCTATTTTCTTAAATAACTTCAAAACTATTTATTTAAAAATTATAAAAAAAATATATTTGAGACCCTCAGAGTAAGACCTTTCATTTGATATGTCACACGGTACAGTTTGCAAAACTTTTTTTTTAATTGTACTTATTTTTCCCCCAAAAGGGACCCCTATATTCAAAATTCATTTATTTACGTTACATGTCCGTGTTTGGGTTACCAAAATACATATGTGTACCAAATTTCAACTTAATCGGTTCATTAGATTCGGAGCAAATTGGCTGTGACAGACGGACAGACGGACAGACAGACAGACAGACACACGAGTGATACTATAAGGGTTCCGTTTTTTCCTTTCGAGGTACGAAACCCTAAAAATCAAATATTTTTATTATGTCGTATTTAGATAGGTACATATCGATGCCCATCACGTCTCCGGAGTTTCGCTACCTAATTCAATTTGACCCTGTATCCTTGCTCGGTTCAAATAAGCAACTCATTGGTTGTCCCGTGAAATTTTTAGGCATACACAACCCTCTAATCCACCTACTCGAAAACAAATATGTCAAGTCCGCTTATAGGCACCTACAAACAGGCACGACACGCGACACAAAGGCACCGGCGGGGCTTGTTAACGTTACCAAATAACAAAATAATAACCGTTACGTAACGTTAATTACAATGTGATACCTTACGAACGTTACAAAAATATAACGTTACTTGATGAAATGACCAGTAATATAACGTTAATTTACATTAACGAAAATACTAACGTTAATGTTAATTTAGCTACGTTGCCGTTCCGTACTTATGTTTATATTTTTGTGCGCACCGCTCGCGGTCGCTTAGCATTGGATCACGATGCACTGTTGCCACTCCGTCTCGCACCAGCCGTGCTAAAGTTAACGTTAGGTAACGATAAAGTTAACGTTATTAAACAATTAACGTTAATAAAGACTAACGATATAAATAGCATAAATAACGTTAATTCTATTACCGTTATTTTCATACTAATTCTGTCAAACAGAGTAAATACGATAATTCTGTCAAACAGAGGTAACGTTATGAATTTTTAGCGGTATTTAAAGCCCTGGGCACCGTGTGCCACGCGACGAGCAGTGCCAGGTCGCGTACGATTCAAGCCTCGTGTCGCGCCTGTTTGTAAAGTAGACTTCATCATAAAAACAATAGTACTTAGGTCAATATATTTAGCTTTGACTCACCTATGCCTCTTTCACAGGAGCGTAGCAAGCCCCAGCGAACACTAGAAGCAGAGCCTGATGACTCCCAGCAGGAGACAGAACAGGAATACCTGGATGAGCTCCTGGTCCCTGAGCCCTGGGAGCTGAACAACACAGCCCGGGCTGGTGCGGAGATCCTGTTCTTCAACAGGGTGCCCAAAGTCGGCAGCCAGACCTTTATGGAACTGCTACATCGGCTGGCCTATAAGAATCAGTTTGGTGAGTGAAAATTGAAAGCTTTTCTTATATGTATAAAAAACTATCTGCTCTGGTGAAAATAGAGAAAACGATTTTTTCCAGAAATGAGACCTAGCTAGATGTATTTTTCGCCCTCGTAAACCCCTAAGCTAGATGTACCTATTTTTCGCCCCCGTAAACCCCTATATTGCAAGTTACATCGAAATCATTAGAGAGGTATGACCCTCCCGCTTCGTACACCAAACACGTCTGCTACACCAACTTCACCAGGTATACTTACTGCTGTATATTATTTATAGAAGTTTCAAAATGAAAAGACATTTATTCCAATTAGGCTGCATACCAGCACTTTTTGAATGTCAAAATCTATCTACGTATATAAATAAAAAGAGTAGTCTCTAGTAGACTGACTGACTCATCAACGCCAAGTCCAAACCCTTAAACCTAGAACGCTGAAATATTGCACAGAGGTTGTCTTTATAATGTAGAAAGGAATAAGGAAGGATTTCTCGGTAGTACGTTCCCGTGGGATATTTTCGGACATCCACGCGGGCGAAGCTGCGGGCAAAAGCTAGTTACATAATTATAAGATAGACCCATAAAACGCCCGCCCTTCATCACTTCCTAGTGCTTTAGTTGGGAGGAAGAATAATAAATAATAAGTTTAATTTAAAATCACGATCATAATAGCCACGCGTGATGGACAGGAACACGTTACAGTAAAAGGAATTTAATTACAGTTGCTAAAAATCATTTAATTATAAATAAAATGCACAGTTAATTTTACAAAATGTAATCAAAACGGTACCTGCACCGTGTATGACTTCCGAAAATATTTAATTTACTTAATTTATCTTGATCGTTATTAATGACAACGAATTAGTTTACGTAAGCTGAAATTCTTTTCTTAATATCTCAAGTAATTAAGCCTTAAAATAAAATATATATATTTTTAAGGCTGCTTAAGTTCTCTTTTTCGATTGGCAATTACCGGTCGTCATTAGTGCGAGTTTGTTGATAAGAAAGAAGCTGGAATTTAAAGCCAATTAAAAAAAAATATATATATTAGTTTTATTCGTAAGAATTACCGACATTGCAATTGCAAGTAAGCCGACTAAAAATACATAATAAGAGGTGTAGGCCTCAATGATCTTGCGCATCTGGGCGGAGCTAAACGCAGTACTCCCACGCACACCCGCTCGCTCTTATTATCAAATCATTATCAAATACGTAAAGCGCGCGCGGTGCGGTGGCGCGCTAACACTAAAATGACGATCAAGAATACGCCGCGAGAGATGCGCACGTAGGTGACGTAGGTCATTTATGGGAATGGCGAATGCAAGGCTGATATTTGTATATGTATAACAAGTAACGCAACTATTTTAAGATTTTACTGGACATTATGATATAAGAGCGGTAAGTTGAAAATTACAACGGAGGCGATATTGTTAGCCCGAGCCGTAGGCGAGGGCTACAAGAAAGCAGAGGCTGTAACTATCAAAGCGCACGTATGTCATACGACGTTTTATAACGTATTTGCGAGGAAATAAATGAAACTCGGACTTTCATAAACGGATATATCTTTAAAACACACTTTCTGAAAATGAATTTGGATCTTTGCTTGTTTTCCATAAGATGAAATTTTGATACGCTTGTAAGTATCTATCGGTCGATTTTTCACGCAAGAGGCTTAGAGTAGCCTTTTTCGCTGCCTCTGAGACTTTTGGCGGTGCTGAATTAATAAATTCATCATTACTTGACGACATTTTCAAATAAAAACAATATAGCGAAAAGAAAAAGCGCGCGGAATAATTTTTACTTGTTCACATTTCACAAATTAGCGATGCGCGCGCATCAGCGCTTTTTTTTTTTAAAGCAGTCTGAAAAACAGCCAGTATTACTAATAAAGTAAATTAATATTTTTTTGTTTTTGTTTGTTGTTGTTGCAATTTATTGTCAAAATTAATTAAATTAAAGAATTAATTCTTTAATTTAATTAATGTTTATTTTTTTATTTTATCTCCCAAAGTTAATTTTATTCATAAAATGTTGACCACTTTTCTGACATAAAAACTCTTTGCTAAGATTTAAAAAGTACCTTTCGTTTTAGACGGAGCATCTTGATAAATTACGTTACCTATACCTTATTAAAAAGAAACCTGTGCGTTTTACATTACAATTACGCACAAGTACGTAATGACATACATTACGATATTGAAATTCGTGGAATAAGAAACCCTTTACGAGCAAATGTGTTATAAAATAATATTTATTTGCTCAAACAGCACAACAAAGCGTGCATGTAGGATAACATTCTTTTGTTTTGTTAATTATTAATTGTTTAATAACGTGCAAATACTCCTTATGAGTCATTGTTTTTAATTATGTAATTAATTTAAAGTCAATATCATTAATCTATCGAGAATTTAGCAAAAAGTAATAAATACAGAAAAAAAAAAACAAAACAAAAATATACCAACATAAAAATATTCAGTCGTTTTGGTATCAAAACGACTGAATATTTTTAAGTTTGTTTAAAAGTTTTATTTCGTTTAGTTTATTACTCTCGACGTAAGTACTAATTGTATAGGTACGTAGGTAATATAAAAGTTATGATAAAAAAAATATAATAAAGTGCTCGTAAAATCAGAAATAGAACTCATAACATTTTAATACGCTTGTCTTGTATTGTAGGTATTAGAGCGAGTAGAGGTGCTAACTAGCGCCACCATTGAAAAAAAAAAGTCTGGAGATATGGAACATTTTATGTAATTAAAAAAAAAATAAAGGTAAACAACCCTGATGTATCTTTTATCTTTTTTATTTTAAAACCTCAGTTTAAAAATAAAATGCAACTAGAAACCGATGTAAATCCGACAACAACAATGATTACTAAAACAATTGAACCATTAGTTTAAGCAGTAGTTTATTTGTTTAATATCTGTTTGTGCAAAAAGTTATATCAAGATTATTTACCTTTATTTTACTACCTAAACGTTTGTAGTATAGGAGGTTTAGTGTTGATTTTTAGGTTACAGAAAATTCTACCTCATCTGACTAAAAGTGTGAGCATAGGAAGTTTAAAAATGTTCCATATATCTACAGACTTATGATTTTTTTCTCAATGGTGGCGCTATAGTTAGTAGCTCTACTCGCCTTAAGTACTAGTGCTTAATAACTATAACTAGGACTAAAGGACTTAAGGACTAGTCTAGGCTAGTGTTATTATCATCGATATATTATTATGTCATTGCCTCATAATGATACCGTTCAATTTAACGAGTACTACGCGAACATTTTTAAATTAACTAAGAGCAGCTTTACGTCTTGCAATATAAATAAAAAGAGAAGTCCTGACTGACTGACTGACTGACTCATCCACGCCCAGCCCTAACTCTTGTGCCTAGAATGCTGAAATTTTGCACAGAGGTTCCCTTTATAATGTAGACAAGGAATAAGGAAGGAATTCCTGGTAGTACGTTCCCGTGGGATATTTTACGACATCCACGCGGGCGAAGCCGCGGGCAAAAGCTAGTTGAACATAAGATTATTGAAGCTAACGACCTTTGTGAGCAAATTCTATAATCATCCTACACCATAAGCTGCTGTAGCAAAGTTTGATGCTGCATTGCGCCCGTCGTAAGCACTTTAATCGCCTAGCTATATTAATGATTGGCTAGAATTATTCTGCTTCTTAATTATAACCACAGTATAATAATATACAGTATTTTATCTGGGCAGTGACCTTGAATTAATACGTGCGTAACTGCCGCGCACTCGAACTAACGTAACTGAGACTGACTGAGATTTCGAAGCGCGTCGTTTCGGCCATTTTCTATGAAGATAAAGTACTGTATCATTATTACGTATATTGTGTTATAAGTTTATAATTTATAACCACTAGTAGTTCTGTAGTTTGAATGAGGTACTAAAAACGTGGATATTCTGGATTTCATAGCCATATCGATTATAACTGTAAGAATCAAAGTTTTATCTTTGTGTTAATAATAGTTTTTGTGAAGGTTTCCACCGGGATCCTGTGCAGCGGGTGGAGACGATTCGCCTGGCGCCGGCGGATCAGGCAGCACTTGCTGCTCTCGTGTCTGCGTATGACCCTCCCGCTTCGTACATCAAACACGTCTGTTACACCAACTTCACCAGGTATACTGTTGTATATTATTTATGGAAGTTTCAAAATCAAAACACATTTATTGCAATTGGGCACTTTTTGAACATTAAAATATAGGTATAAATAAAAAGAGAAGTCCTGACACCCTTGAACTATAGAAAGCTGAAATTTTGCACAGAGGTTCCCTTTAAAATGTACTTAAACAAGGAATAAGAAGGATTTCTCGGTAGTACTTTCCCGTGGGATATTTTCCGACAGCCACGCGGGCGAAGTCGCGGGCAAAAGCTAGTTACTTATAAGACACCCAAAAACGCCCGCCCTTCACCACTTACTAGTGCTTAAGTTGGGAAGTTGGGAAGAAGAATAGTGGCACAACCAACTATCCAGCAACACATCCAGGTCTGTTACGTTACAAAAACTTGATTCTATAAAATAACAAATTTAATTTAAAAGCACGATCAAAATAGCCACGCGTGATGGACAGGAACACGTTACAGTAAAAGGAATTTAATTACAGTTGCTAAAAGTTATAGAATATGACTCCGTCAGAAAACCCTCGACAAAACAGCAACACCGAGCAACTTTACAAGGGAAAAGTCAAAAGTAATTTGGACTTTAGAATTTGAGAATTTTCGGGATCGAATACTTGTGGAGTTCTATTACAGTGGGGCTATTGAACGCGATACTAATAGCAGAGTTCTCGAAAGGCATTATAAACTGCCGCTGGCGACCCAGCCGTGAAATGACCGGAGCGAATCCAAAATAAATATCAAAACTTCCCCGCTGAACATTCATGTTTGCAACTTGTTAAACCGAAGCCGTAATGGGTAAACTTCGCTAACAGAACTATGTCAGCATCTAGTAAATTACTACAATAAAAATATACCGGACATGATCTAGGACTTAAACAATCAGAATGCAGCCATTATATTCAAAACGAATCATTAGTTTGAAAAGCATTCAAAGCCACAAATCAAGCATAAAGTAGCGGTATCTGGCGCTAAATCTTCATCGACGTGAAACAAAAACTCTTAACAGATCTACAGCTATCAGTCAAGACAGTGATACTCATATTTACGCATTGACTCACTGTTCCATTTGCCTTAAGAGAGAAGCCGCCGCGCGCCGGGCTCTTATACATCAATCACATTTCACCAAACTTTATTGGTTGTATAGACGTAAACATAAACTATGATTAATGTATCTAGTAGACGTTAATTGCGATCCACTATTACCTGATAGGTGAGTCTCTTGTTAGTGTTAATTACAGAACAGCGGCGCGTGCAAAAACTGTTGGATGTGCTCAAACGCCATTGTTTAACCGTCGCTGTCGGCCTCTGCAATGAGAGCGGAATAATGCGTTTCGATGCTACAGTTTTTCATTTTAATTTTGATTGCTTATAACTTCATCTTCAGGGTTTTTGAGTTTGTACAAAAACGTCTTATGATATCAATGGATGACATCGATATTATGCCCTGCGACAATTGTTATTGTAATTATCTGATACTTATTGACTACAAAAGAAAATGTATTGTTAAGATTCTTAGAAAAATATAAAAATGTAGATAATACTCGTATGTCTTTGTGCGATGCAGGCATTGATTGTAGGAGGGTCGCCATTTCAAGTAATCTCGGAACAAAAAATGCTAAAGCGTTTCTTTTTATATCCTACCTTTAAACTTTTGCAGGTTGGGTTTCCCGTCTCCGATATACGTGAATGTGGTGCGTGACCCTGTGGAGCGGGTCATCTCGTGGTACTACTACGTGAGGGCACCCTGGTACTACGTGGAGAGGAAGAGGGCGTTCCCTGACCTGCCACTGCCTGACCCTGCCTGGTTGAAAAAGGTTTGTTGGAATTTTTTGGAAATTGTTGGTATACACTTTATAGGAGATTTGATTACTTACTTGTTGTTGGATTTGGCGGCTAGTTAAAGTGCTCATTAATAAGGATTTCGATTGAATGGAATCCTCTTAAACATACGTCTTACATACAATTGCTAATGATGACGTATTACCAGCATCTACTGATATACAGCTGTTTTGATGAACGTCTTTTATCTAAATACAGCAATGGTTGTCAGTGTATACTAAGCATGGTTCATCGGTGCCTTTGTACTCAGTATAAAAAATTGACATCCACACTCCTACAAAAAATAAAGACGCAATTATTCACTTCATCTATTAATCATCACGCTCGTTTTCTTATCTGATGGCTGAAGCATGCATAACGCGTGTCAATCCGTTTATGACAGGATAAATAATAGCTAATAGAACCTATTTGAAAAGTACTAAGTTATTATAACTTAATATCATACCTGTAATCCCCAAAGGATTAAGCAGAGGCGTACACCCATATTTCGTCAGTTATTGTAATAGGGGACGAGCCTATTGCATTAGAGCGGTGGTGATCCAGTGGCTTGGGTTGTAGGTCATAGGTTCGAACTTAGACAGGCGCTTTACTTTGTGTAAATTATTTCATCACCACTGCTCTCAAAACGGTGAAGGAAAATATCGTGAGAAAACCAAAAAACCAAATAATTCGAAGACATGTGACATCTACCAACCCTCACTGGGCCCGCGTGATGGATTACGGCCCACTCCCTCTCACAGAGAGGAGGCCTGTGTCCCAGCAGTGGGAACGTTACCTATATGCTGATTATGCATTATTATACTTTCAACCGGGCACAAATTCAAATCCAGAAGAAGTATACTAAGATAATATTTTCATAATTTTCTTACGTCGCCGTCGTCGCCGTGAGAACGTGTAAGCTATTAGATAGATTTTTTTATTGTTTCTTATACTTAGCAATCGAGACATGATCTCTATTCACGAGATGGGTTTTATATGCTAACGGTGAAGATGATCTTGTTTGAGAAGAAGCGCTAGAATCACTTCATGTGGCAGTGATTACCGTTCCTGGCAGCGCATATTGTTCGAGCGATAGGTAGTTCGACAAATTACATGGAACACTTGATGTGGAGCCTCCAACACAAGATTATCGTAACCAGGGACCTATTAGGCTGAATTATAACGTAATCTTGAAATCTAGACGGTATCATGATCGCGTGGCGTTATTTGTTTATCGTAGATCTTATTACTGTCCGGTTTTATGAATAGAGGAATATTTACAGTTTAAATTAATGTTGATCATAATTTGTTGAACCACTTTACGTACAGGTTTGGTTGCAAAATCTTAGTTAGTCCTACTGCCTTTTTTTGGGATCTAACTTTTATCGTATAGTAGCTTCCGTCAATAAAAAGTAGCCTTTGTCCTTCCCCAGGATTCAAAGTATTTTCATACCAAATTTCATCAAAATCGTTTCAGCCGTGAAAGCGTAACATACAAACAAATGTTTCCTCTATTACCACAGATTACTATTACTTTTGACCAAAAGGTTTTTGTGTGAATAAAGAGTTAGATACGCGTGCCAGCGATCGGGTTGATCGGCCGCCGATTTGCGGATGAATCGACTAAAATTGGCCGCGTGCCGCACCGTTATCTGCGCAGGAGTTGATCCCTGGCAGGGTTACCATTAGTAGGGAATGTTTATGGCGCTATCTGGACTTGATGATATAATCATATATCCCGGTACAATCTTGCTGTGGTGACCCTGAATATTTATGTGTTTTATCATGTTTTTATACGAGCTTCAATATAATTCTGTTGCTTTTCAATTTTACTTGGACTTACTTTTAAACTGACAAAACAAATTAAATATGGAGTTAGGTAGGTATTGTAAATTTTCAACGTTCCGACTCCAACCATCGCCATCGTTGATAACCTTATTTCTGAATCTGTTTTTAAAGTAGAGTAGCTCAGTAGGTATAATATAAACAAACATTGAATTACAGATCATTAAAACCAAACATGCGTGTACGCAATCAGCCAGTTGTTCCTATCACAATCTCTTTCGAATACAATAGCTGAACAATTATATCTTCTCGCATCTCTGCGGTATAAATCAATTTATTGTTAATGCGACCGTTAGCGCCAAGATCATATCAATAAGTAATATAATAACCATTACATACCGACCACTGACTAAGAAGACTCTCAAGCTTTCGCCATTTCCTTGCTCCGTAAACCTACTTCATGGCCATCAAACACTATCCGGATTTTAATTCGGAACCGTTTTTCCGATTTTACACCATTCTCTGTGTCGAATTTCCTATTTTTAGGGTTCCTTACCGTAGGTACTGCATTACGAAGCTTACACCGTCTACATCTGACCGTCTACATCAGAGGGCTGTATCTTTTTAACCGTAATAGGTTCCCAGTTGACACAGAATACTCATAACTAAGTCTATAAACTGACTGACTACAAAAGAGAAGGTCTGAAGCCAGAAATGGTTTCAATACTTACCTATTGATATTTTTTGTTCCTGTTCTATCTATATAATTCTTTTATATTTTATTTATTATAGGTATTTAAATAAAATATAAAAGAATTATAAAATTATATTGATTCGTTTTCTAAAAAATCTCAACCATTTATGCAAGGGTGGGTCAGCAATGCTGTGGCGGACTGTACGAAACCCTTTGCGCATGAGTCCGACTCGCGACTGGCCTTCTAAGTGTGACGTGCCCCGTTAGGGCTGTCAAAACGTTCATTCAGTAGAATCCCATGGTCAAGAGTTCAGATTGTTCAGATCAGTCGGTCACGATCAGCGAGCGGCTAACACGACACGAATCAATGCTCACGATCGAATTACAACGAAAGGTAAATCGAAGCAATGCGTCTAACGATTTGTGAATTAATTGGGTTAATGTATCGATGGGAATGAATGGAATGATACATCACTTTAGTGCAGTTAACGAGTTAATAGTGACGGTACACTGTTCTAATAGACTAGTGTTGCGCTTTATAACAGCTGCCATCAAATATTTAATTGGTTTATGATAGGTATTTTTAATAGGTATTGGTATTAATGAATTCGGGTATCTCTGTTGTAGTAGCATACTTTTTATTAATTACGTGATTTGGTTACTTTTACCTATATTTAATAACAAAATTGATCGTTATCAATCATGCAGTAACACTAACTCAGTATACTTCGTGTTACCAATTAAAAAGTTCAGTTAAGGAGGATGCGAAATCTAACTTGGGGAGTGTGGAATATCAATGCAAATCCAAAGACAGTTCATATGCGAGACTGATTTATTGTTCGTTTCCCCACATCACAATATACCTATTACATTTCCTCGCTCACAAGAAATAATTAGTTAAGTAAGTATACACAATTAAGATAGCAACAAAATTTTAGTTTTTTACTTATCCAAACTAACAAATAACATAATAATGATAGTGTTACAAAAGGTGTATATTACATCGACATGCGTCGACATTATGTTATCTACCTAGGTACCTCTTACTTTTTATAAGTTTGTTAAGTTGCAAGTTAGGTACTAAGTTCATCTTACTCACTAGCTACCTACATAATAATATAAATGTTCGTTATACTTTTATAATGCATTTTTGTGGCTTAATCTTATAATTAACTACCTACCTATCTATTTTAAAAAAAACTTCCTGAAAAAAACTTCTTACAAGTAGGTAATTACTACACAGTACTAGGTTACCAACACGGCTTTTATACCATCTACTCAGGATTTGATTTCATTTAACACGGATTAGTCAATATTATAATGTATTTGTTTCTAGGTCTTTTATTGAACCAATACCCGGAAATGAACGGTTTAGCCGCGTAATCGTTAAGAGTCTCATGTATGACGGGACGTGTCATGTGAAGTCAGAGCCTCTACCATGAGTTTACACAGCCAAAAGTCGCTAGCGTCTCCGTAAATGATTTCTATGAAATATTGTACCGTGCGCCCCTAGCGGTCACGGAAATAATTAAAAAATTCATATAAATCATTTACGGAGACGCTAGCGACTTTTGGCTATGTAAACTCATGTTAGTCATGGCAGAGGCACTGAAGTGATGACGTCACCGGTGAATTAGGTACAGACTCCCTTGTTTCTTTTTCAGTGTTTTCTGTTTGATGGTCAGTATCTGTGATAATACGGTTAGAGTACCGTGTGTGTCTTCGTAATGGCATAATTTGATCTGTATGTTTTCGGTGGTCTTTTACATTTTGCACTGACTGACCTTTAATAATATACAGTCCTTCGAACTCCTCAGATCCGGACCTCCAGACTCCGATGAATCTGTTTCCATGAAGTTTTGATATTTAGAACCAGACCTGCCCGCACTCGCATCATTTTTATCACATACGGACCCCAAGTGGCCCTTCACTTTGCACTTGTCACACACAACATACGACTTGTATCGGCACTTGTGCGGCGCATGGCCCTCCCGGCCACAGCGCCAGCACCTTCTGCGTCGCGGAGCCTTGGCGTCACGACCGGCGGCGCTGGCCTTCCTGGCCTCGCTCACCCGATGCACCCGCTCCCCCGCGTCTGCCTGGAGTCCCTCTGGCTCGGCTGCTGCCCACGGCGCGACCGGCGAGCGCGCCACGGTCTTAGCCGCGTGCTGCTCAGCCGCCTCCAGCGCCAGCGCCAGCCCCACTGCCTTCTTGTAATCGAGCGTGGTCTCCGCAAACAAGCGAGACCGTATCTCCTCGCTACGAAGACCCGACACGAATTGATCTCGAATGTTCACTTCTAACTGGTTCTCAAAATTGCAGTAGGTAGCTAAGTGTTTTAAATTTTGTAAAAACACTGTGATATTTTCACCTCGTGGAGCTCGTGGCTAAGTAATAACAGCCGCACGGGTCGATCCGTCAGGTTAAGCTACGCTTGCCGGGGTTGGTCAGTGGATGGGTGACCATCTTTACATATCGAGATTCCTCCGTGCCTCGGAAAGCACGTTAAGCCGTTGGTCCCGGCTGTTATTCGTGGATCTTTGACAGTCGTTACGGGTCGTCAGAAGCCCGAAAGTCTGACAACCAGTCTTACCAAGGGGTATCGTATTACCCAGTTACTGGGTTGTGGAGGTCAGACAGGCAGTCGCTCCATGTAAAATACTGGTATTCAGCTGCATCCGGTTAGACTGGAAGCCGACCCCAACATAGTTGGGAAAAAGGCTAGGCAGATTGACTGTGATATTTTCACCTTCCTCTAGCCGCCGCTGGCGAAACCCGTGGCGCTCTGCTATTTCTGATCTTTTGGGTTCTTGATGATTTTTCACAAGCTCCACTAAAGTGGGTTTTATCCTCTGGATTGTCTGGAGCACACAGATCACGCATCAGTCGATAGGTCGGCGCACCGACATGCGTCACCAACGTGGTCACGCGTAGGTTATCTTTTATATTGTTCGTTAAACGCACATAATTATGCTGGCTAGTTTTCACCTCCATCCAGATCAAATGCGTGTATTTTCCCGATCGGCATCTTGATATTTTACTGCTTTTCATAATTACTCGTCGCCACTGTGGAATATCGATGCAAATCTAAAGACAGTTCATGCGAGACTAATTTCTTGTTCGTTTACCCACATCACAATATATATATTACAGAGAGATGTATTAATGATTTTTATGGTTAAAATTATGTAAATACAATGTTTTATTTCCGCGTATCATATTTTGATCAAGATACAACCCGACACGGACCTGCAAATTGCAAAAAACCCCTTAAGATAAAACAATAAAAGTAAAATTTTATTCTTTCAGCTTCTGCCCGCGACTTCGTCCGCGTAAAATTTCTTGTTTCCCCGACCCACCCCGTCGCATCGCATCACCTACCTACGCTATTACTTCGTTTTCTTTTTGCTCGGCTCCTAAAGGTCAGCAGACCACCAGGCGGGTGTCGTGTCTGGTGGGCAACTGCCCTACCGTTGATGTCGGGACGTTGTATATATGCTAGTCGCTCGGTAAACTCTGATTGCGCGATGCAGGTTGTGTGACGTCATGTCATTGCAATACGCAGTTCGTATGTGGCGATGTAGATGCCGCCACAAGCGTGATGTTAAATAACCTAGAGCCTTCCTCTAGAACTGGGCTACGAAATGCAAAAATATTTTTTTAAATCCAGGTGGTTCTAGAGATTAGCGCGTTCAAACAAACAAAAAAAAAACTCTTCAGTTTTATTATTAGTAACTAGCTTCTGCCCGCGACTTCGTCCGCGTGAAATTTCTTGTTTTTGCAACATTTCTATTGGTCGTAGCGTGATTCCTATAGCCTTCCTCGATAAATGTGGGCTATCCACTAAAATAATTTTTCCATTCGAACCAGTAGTTCCTGAGATTAACGCGTTCAACCAAATAAACAAACTCTTCAGCTTTATAATATTATAAGTATAAATTTAAACCTTATGATGCCAATGTGCCTGTAGCATTTAACTCCTTTTTATGGTTCCGCACCAAAATGGTAAAAAAGGAACCCTTATGGTGTGACTTAGTCTGTCTGTCTGTCACAGCAGGATATCTCAAGAAGCACTAATGCTATCAACTTGGAATTTGGAACAGTTTTAGGTGACGTTTACCCAATTATTTTGCAAGTAAGAAAGAAATAAAATTATTTATATTTTTTTTTGCAACAGGGACTGAAAGGGGTCTTAAAAATTCAAAGTGGGGCTACTAGAGCATGTGGGGGTATCATATAAAAGAACGCTGTTTGCACATTCTCAAGCATTTTTTTATTTTTTTTAGGCCACATGGTTTTCGACTTTTGATGAAAATGTAAAAAACAAATACCGTCCCCTTTTGTCCGAAGTTTGTAAACAAAAAAATCTGAAATTATTCTATGTGATAGAAGTTTATGTAAATATTACAGGAAAAATAAAACGATGTCTCTAAATAGCACACTTTTTCAGAAATCGGAACGGAACCCTCGGTGCGCGAGTCCGACTCGCTCTTGACCGGTTTTTTTTGTTTACTTAGTTCTTTTTTACTCGTTCTCTATTTGGAAAGAACACGAATGGCATGAAAGTTGTTACATAACTCGTTATTGTTATTACAGTCTCAGCACTTTAGTATTTAAATTTTTAATCTAGAATCTAATCTGATCACTTAAATTGCATATTCGCACCTTTAGCGAGATGGCGTAATCTTGATCAGGCCCTAAGTAAGTATGTATGTATTTTATGAGAATAGCCGGCAATAGCACCATTATTAATATTTATTGTTCTCGTAAAATGAATATGCAATATGTACGGATAACCCAACTAAACACTTAGGTACTTCTTGGTGATTTTAAGTGCTGTTAATGTTAATAATGTTAATCACCAAGAAGTAAGTACATAAATATAAGCGAAAGTGTAATTAAAAGTACCTACAGCCATAGGTTAGGTAATGCAATTTTGCTGTTGTACAAAAAACAAGATAGCAGACACAATGTACTATGTGTATGTACGGCCCTAAACACACAACGTAAGTGGGTACTTAAAAAATCTAATACGCTATACAGGGTTATTGGTAAAACACCAGCAACCTCTTAAGGGGTCATTGTACTCATCATTATGAACAACTTTTACTATGGGACCAAACCTGAATTCGCGAAAAAAAATCAGCTGTTCAGTACATTTATCTACATCAAACTCGTCAAAATGTAGGGAGCAGCTGTTTTTTTTTTCGCGATTTCGGATTGGTCTCATAGTAAAAGTTGTTCATAATGATGAGTACAATGACCCCTTAAGAGGTTGCTGGTGTTTTACCAATAACCCTGTATGAACTTATTTTAGTTATAGAAGTGTTTTGTCAATTTCTTTCGAATTATGATTTGAGTTTGAAAGAAAAAGACAAAACAATTCTTTAACTAAATAAAATAGGTTTATAAAGCGTTTTAGTTTTTTTATGAATAATGGGGTTAGTCTATAGGCCATTGAAAAAAGGTAAAAGAATTAGTTGTCAAAAAGGTAGGTACGCCTACTGAAATAGTAGGTAGCATTGATATAATACGCAGTAATATATAAGTCAATGGGAGGTAGGTACCACTTTAAAATAAATTAATTTAGCCCTTCATTTAGCCCGTCTCTTTAGTGGATACCTAAGTAATAACAGCCGCACGGGTTCTCGGTCGGTCCGTGATGGATGGGTGACCATCTTTACATAACGACTGCGCACCTCGGAAAGCACGTTACGTTAAGCTGTTGGTCCGGCTGTCATTCGTAGATTTTTGACAGTCCTTACGGGTAATCAAAAGCCAAAAATCCATGAGCCATGTCATGTTACCCAGTTAGGTTGTGGAGGTCAGATAGGCAGTCGCTATATGTAAAATACTGGTATTCTGCTGCATCTGGTTAAACTGGAAACCCCAACGTACTTGGAAGACTAGGCAGATTGACTCCCGCGTCTCTTTCTTTATTTTATTTACCTATAACATAGCCGGGTCTCTGCGCGTCCTTTTGCGAAACATTACTATACACAAATAACCTTACACATAATTATTATTCATTTGTTTTCTTAGGCAAGCTAAGTAGGTATCTCCTACGTATTCAACGCCTCTTTGTTTCGATGTTTTCGTTGTAATGTTTCGTAAAAAGACGCGCAGGAGACTCGGCTTAAAACAAACACCAACCTTACAATACAATTGTAATATAAAAGTCAATGAACTTTACAAATTTAGCACTATTCGAATCGTTACTATTACTAAATAAACATGCGGGACCTAGGTACTTAGCATAGGTAAGCACAGATAGGCTTAGGTAAGCCATGAGAAGTTGCGATTGACATAGCACTGATGAGAATGGAAAAGGTACAGCAACGGCCAGAAGTCCACTTACACCGCAATGACCATTATCGCCTGCGCTATAAGGGCTGCGGCGCTTATACCTATACGGGCTGCGGCGCCGAAGAAGGTCATAAGTACAACTAATGCCATGGTTTTGTGAGATTGCTAGTCGACTTCTGGCTGTTATTGTACATCAGGCCTATGAAATCCATAACAATGATTCGCTCAAAATGTATCTAGGTTGTGTAGAGTAATCAATCAATCACAAAAATTAGAAAGAAGGAAGCAAAAACAAAAACTAATTGCAAATATTTTTTCATTGTAAAAGTTCATTAATGTCTGAAACGGTACATTTAGAGATTGTAATTGCCTAAAGCCTAGATTTATTTCCAGCAGTGTGAATTAGCTCCAAGCTACAAACTGACAAAACAATTAGCGCCTATGTATTAGAAAATTAATGATAGCAACATCGGGGCCAAAGATTCACGATTTCCGACGGCCAAAGAGATTTGCTGGTCAAAGATTTTTTGTTGATAATTTAAATCATAATTTCAGCCCGTTAAATTCCAGTACCAAATACGGGTCAACTGTTTTAGCCATCGCAAAATAAGCATCATCAGGTCAAATTGAGATTTTATCCACCACCAGCAATCCTTTCTTATTTACAATTGATTGCAAACCGACATAGTCATTGAAATAATATAATATAATTTATGGTCCCGGCTGTCATTCGTGGATCTTTAACAGTCGAAGCCCGAAAGTCTGACAACCAGTCCCAAGGGGTATCGTATTACCCTAGATTGATTTAGGAACATTACATGGTGTAGATAGATAGATAGTGAATCGCTGCTCTCCTAGGTCTAAGTATACCATCTATCTATATAAATAAAAAGAGAAGTCCTGACTGACTGACTGACTCTTCAACGCCCAGCCCAAACCCTAGAACCTAGAAAGCTGAAATTTTGCACAGAGGTTCCCCTTATTATGTAGACAAGGAATAAGGAAGGATTTCCCGGTAGTACGTTCCCGTGGGAAATTTTCCGATATCCACGCGAGCGAAGCCGCGTGCTAAAGCTAGTGTACAATAAGATCCAGTTCGTTATCAACCGATTTTGACTTCTTATTATGTTGGTGGCATGACAAATAGCAGCTGCAGTAAACAGTTGGTATTGTAACCACTTTTTTGCCTTTAATGCCTTATTTAAGCATACGGAATAGAAGTCACAATCGGTTGAACGGACTGTAAAAAGGTTTTATGTTTTTGGAGCTTGCGGAGATTGCAGTATGTTGCTATTACTTAGTATCTAAGGATGCTGCTCCTCGATATGATCTCGCTCGCTTGATATGATCCACGTATTATTTGACACCCAATATTCCTAATAATGACCTATGATGCAACCCGCATGTACGTGATAGAAAATATAGGCCACCTTCTGATCTTTCAGAGGTCCAAAACTCACACACAAGGGCCCATGTTTCAAGTTTACAACCGTGAAAAGTCAGTGTTGCCGTTTATGAAGAAAAAAATACTAAATCCCTGTCGCTATCTACTGTTACTCACAATATTAAGCGAAACCCCTTGTGGATTCGTTCAATGTATAACTACTAGGTACTTAAGTAGACTATCTGCAAACCTAGTTAAAGTTATAGTTCCTGTAAGGCAAGCCCACGTAGAGACCTATTTCATCGTCCATCACTTGATCTGAACACGAGATGTGTATCGAAGTAGTCGGTCATCCATCAATAGGCTTGGAAAATGCATAAAAGTGGGCTATTCTCTACTCGAACGTAAACCAGTCGACATGCTCCAGATTCGCTAAGCTGTGTAGTTTCGAATGGTCAGTGGTTTCTATGAATATAACTGTCAACGAAATTTTCTTTGTCGAATAACGCTTAAGGCTCCGTGCACGAAAAAACCTTCTTTTGTCAATTTCTTATCTAATTGTGAGAAAGCTTGACTGTGTGCAGTGTGACTATAAAAGTACAGTTTTCGTGGCAGCACCTGTTAATAGTTTCATCACTTTTGCGCTCTCGAAAATATCTTATTTCGCTATTGATTTACTATTGAAGATATTGTATTATCATAAAATAAAATTTTGATTTAATTTTAAGGATAGCTGAAGTAATCTTAGGCCGTAGGCTTAGGATGGCATTAAAGGCAAAAAAGTGGTTACATCACCAGCTCGTTTACTGCAGCTGCCATCTGTCATGCCACCAACGCAATAGAAGTTAAAATCGGTTGAACGGTCTGTAAAAAATGTTTGTTTAAATGTCTAATCTTATTGTAAATGGACTATACTTCTACAGAACGTACTTCTGTGAACAAAAACCTCTTTCAACACACATTGGAATTTCTAATTAAACCGACAGATCTAATTCCGATAAACTATATGATTACCTGCAGCCACACACACAATCAGTTTTCAGCGCAAACATAGGTATAGTCATAATCACATAACAAGATTAACTCCTTATTTACTGACTGAATAGGACTCAGCTTACGCCTACCTAATTAAGCCAGCCCCTCGACTTAGCGCAGTAGAAAAAATAAATTAGTTTTGTGTTAACAAAAAAATTGATGATATAATTAGTTTAGCAAAAAAGTAACTCTTACGTGCTTAGTATTTACTCGTAGTTTGAACGGTGATAATAAGCAGTCGATAATTAAAAATATTGTTGAACAATGTAGATCGGATGATGAGTGTAACGTTATGTTACACAAAGATGATGGACAAGCTACATAAGATACTTATTCAAATATGAACATCTTTATTACCTACATCTATCATCTGTATCACATTGATATAAAAAACGACAATTCCTTATTCAAAGACGTCATGGCGTCTTGATCATTATAATTTCTAAAATGTCTTTATTAGAATCGGAGTAGTTTAGTGTTGAGTCATCATTAGCAACTCGATGATATTGACAGGAACTAGGTAAGTATAGCAGCCCTCATAAGACTCGTAATTGATTAATCATTTTTGACAATAATCATTCACAGGTATTAAAACTAAAAAGTCCAGGTTTACTCACGATGTTTTCCTTCACCAATGTCAGTAATGTCCAAGATAATCTCAGAAAATACATATATGAATTGAAAAAGTCACATGGTACTTGCCCGGATTTGAACCCACTGCCTCGTGCACGACAGACTGGGTCGTCACGACTTTCAGGTGCATATAACAAAACTAAATCTAAGACGAAACGATGTTTGGCAGATGCTTTCTTTCGTTTCAGAATAACATTTGAGTACCTACGGTACACTATCCTCTGCTTATACCTTCGGGGATCAATATTGGATCCTTTGCCTACATAATATGTGTGTATGTGTGTGTATACTGGATGACTTTTTTACCGTCTTGAAAAAATAGGCTACATAACAGGTGAACGGAGTAGAAAGAAGCCTATGCCATACCTAATGTATTTTTTTTTTAATTTTATGAAATCAAAATTCAAATCATTTGTTCTAATATGAAAAAGTTTACATCGAATTTTTAGTATTTTTTGATACCTACTTCATTGATATAATGACCTACTTAGACCATTTTTCTGTCTAAGATATTAAAAAAAAAAAAAAAAACTAGGTAAGTACCTATGCCATAGGCTTCTACTCCGTTCCCCTAATTTTCAAGACGGTAAAAAAAGTCATCTGGTATGTATGTGTGTATGTATTTATGTCCCTTGCCTATATTTATGTTAATTTGTATGTCATTTCAGGACTTCGAGACCTGCGTGCTGAGTGGAGACCGCGAGTGTCGCTACTTGGAGGGTCAGACTCACGAGGGAATCGGCGACCATCGACGACAGACGCTGTTCTTCTGTGGACATGAACAACAGTGCACGTGAGTATCTTGCCCATAATATAGTCTCTGGATAGAATCTAGATAGAATAGAGAAATAATCAAAGCAAACTCTAACTTGTACTTTTTTAAAACATAAATAATGACCTATCGAGGAAACTTACATTTATATACCGTAAGGAATAATCTTGCTTGCAGCGCTCGGCCACTTAGTAACGCTTGCTAAGCTTGATGTGGTCATCGTGTGCACGGGATTTTGTTTTCAAAAATCGGTCAGATGTAAGTTTCCTTGATGCTACATACTATTTAATTCCCCACTAATCACACGCTTTTATTCCTACACTTAGCTAAGTAATGCGCCTGCGCATTCAATCTTGTCTGTTTAAGCGTTGCTATGATTTTTATAAAGGCGCTTTTTGTTTAATATAGCAATTTTATAGTCAAAGTCGAGTTCTATAAGAAACGGATAAGAAGCTTATAAAGGTTTAGCAGGATACTACATACACTTAGCTGCTCAATTTCCTTAAACTACAAATGTTAGGATTTCCCGACTTATTTCAATAAGTGTGAAGAGTGTTCCCATTCCCATGCCTCTTTTTTATTATTTGTGAACATGTCCTGTCCCATAACCATGTCCTGCTTGTTAAATTGTCAGCACTGCTAGATTAACAGTTAACCTTCCCTATAGTTTGGTTTTATTACCTTCCATACAATCTTTGATTCAATTAGATACCTTCACCTCATGCTAAATATTCTGGTATTCCAGGCCATTCAACAGCGTGGAAGCTCTGCAGCGTGCCAAGCGTGTGGTGGAGGAACAGTACGCAGTAGTAGGAGTTCTAGAAGACATGAACTCAACGCTGACGGCACTCGAGCGATACGTGCCGCGGTTCTTCCGAGGAGCGCTCAGACTGTACTGGGGTTAGTAACATTGTGATTAGCGCCATCTATGATATAGATGTAGTACTAAGTTGGCAGCTAGCGAAGTATGGTTGCAGATGGAGCCACCCTCACGTCCCACATCACGCAAGCAATATTTTTATCTGCAAAGTTGCAAATACTACCATCTCTTTTTTCCAACGAGATAAAAAAATAAATAATGAAAAGCAGACAGCTTATGTTCTGGAACGCACATGACCCATTGGTCGCTTCAAACGATACTTACTGGAAAAAAAAGGGAGCAAGCAGTCTATACAAAACTTCAATCTTGTAATAGTAGAAGGCGCTAATAGCGCCTGCGTTGTTACTGCTTTTCTTTGTAGCTTAATACACTTTAAAGTATTAAATATTGTGTAGGCGTTGCGCAGTAGAGTTAATACAGCATTTTAAGTGTATTGTCACTTGAGAGGAAGCCGACCCCAACATAGTTATGAAAAGGCCAGGCAGATGATGTTACTGTCAGAGAGAGACTCGTAAAGCAGCAAAGACTTTAAAAACCCTAGCTTCAGCTCTTTTTAAGGCATAGATCGATAATGTATTTTTATTTGATGGCGTTGAGGAAGTGGAAGACTTGCTGCCCATCGATAAAATAGAAAACAAAGATAGTCATCTACATAAGGAACAGCATTTTTGTTGCATGAAATATTATGACTAATATTATACCTACATTTTCGGGGTGCTGATTTTAGATCTGAAGTCAGATTTTTTTGTATCAGCTTTAGTTTTTTTAATACTCCAACTGTAGTCCGCCATCATGTAGGTGTTCCAGTGACCCTGGAGCCGCTCCTCCACAGTCCGAATATCTTGATGAATCCGTTCCCCTTGTTCTTCACTCAGATCAACAAGATTTTCAGGTAAACGGTCCAAATGGCTGCGGAGGAAGTGTACCTTAATGCTGCTGAATCTAAAAAACTACAGCTTTTAGAGATAAATTGAGGATAGATTTGAAATCAGCGACCTCGAATTAGTAAACAACAGCCATAAAATGCCATGCAACAAAAAGACATGTCGAATTTTGTTCCCTTCCCATCTGTGATTTGAATGAGACCCTCAATCGCATCTTTCTTCTAATCTCGTAGACTAAACCATTAGATAGTAGACCTTGGTCGTATGGCCCTCAATATAGTGTCCACTTCTAAAACAATATTGACTTGACCTACCTTACGACACTGGACATCCTAATGACTTAATGAGTCTAGTCACTGATACCTATATGACTATCTAATTAATTATGTAGGTACGTCATTTGATATCTACGTGCACTCTTGACAATGATGTTTAAGCTGGGTAGATTTTAGCTTCGTTTCACACGCTCCGTCTCCGGATAGTTAGTGCTGGATCGGTTTCTTAAAATCGCTACCGGTTATCGACACCCTATTAATATTGTGCCTGTTCGGGTTAAAGCATTCGTACCATTCCAGATAGTAAATTCCGATTACTCTTTACAGAGGAGGTGAACACATTCGCCCGGATCAACCGCAACACATACAAACCACCAGTTTCAGAAGAAGTGAAGAATATTGTTCGAGCGAACTTCACCAGAGAGATTGAATTCTACGAGTTTTGCAAGCAGAGGCTACACATGCAGTTGAGGGCCCTGCGCGACCCCAGCGTCACGCTGCCCACGCCGCGCTCGAGGAGGCGGCGCGCGCGCAAGTCTACCAGAGTATAACCATAGACAACTGATGGGAGTCCCATCACTTCTAGACTGTGTTAGGTTAGAAGTTGTATAACCGCCTAATATAGGCAGCGTCGCGTATTCAGGGTAGTGACATTCTATCGTGAATATTGAGCTCTGCGTTATTTTGAGTTTCCGTTTCGTTTTGCTTTACGTTTTATTCTAACATCTCGTCCTCTCATGAAAAGGCAAGTTTGCCTGTGCGTGTAGGGTCATTAGCTAGCCACTACGCCAGTGAAGTCAAGATTTTGCTCTATTTTGACCTAGTAGACTAGTTTATTTTTTATTTATGTGAATATGAATTTAATATATTTGTATAGAAATAAAATAAAATAGAAACGTTGTACATTTTTCCAGTAGATTGATAAAGCTATTGACGAATTAGGATTGAGTAAATTATTACCGACCCGGATTGATGAGACGTTTAGTTTTATTGTTAAGTCGTGATCGCCGCCATCTTGGATAATGGCGCGAAGGTGTGACTATTTATTTTAATTTGTAACTATTTAAGTGATGTCCATATTTTTATATTAAGCAGCAACCAATATAAGTACAGCTTCTATTTTTATGAAATTGTATATTTTTGTTAGTAAGTAATGACTTAGTTTTAGAATATTGCTACATAATAAAAAGTCGCACTTTTATTTTTAAATATTTTCCAGTTAACATGGTCTGCAAGGCAGAAAGGTGACAAGGTTCTTACTGTAAGTCTACTCTACCTGATGAACTGTACCTATAAGCTGCTTATAATAATTTATTATGAGATCAAAATAAAGTGTAATTGTGATATAATATTTCGCTTATTGATAAGATTCTGTAATTAAAGTACCTACTTGCATAGAATCAAACTGGTTTTGTTTTTCGATACCTTTTTAAATAATAATTCAGATTTTACTACATTTTAGATTGTAAACAATGGTCTTCCAGGAACATTACCCGTAGAGACCTATTCAAATTCTAACCTTTGTCCCATGTTGGGCGCCAATATTGCTAATGAATTTGTAGTATTGACTATTGGTGATGGACTCGTATTTCCTTTTCTGTGATCAATTCAAGTGACTGTCGATGTCAATTAAAATATACATTACCTTGAAGACAACCCTAGGTGTACCAAAACAGTGCAGTTTTTTGCACGGCATGCCGAGCACATCGGAAACACTTGTTTGTATAGCGGCAAACTTACGTGACGTGAACGAATTATAAATCAAACAACTTTTGACAAATGTCACGGTCAAGGTCAATTTAAGAGCCGCCCAATAATCTGTAGACAAAATCCCTGGTGGTATTACTACTATTATTGGTGGGACTTCTAGTTTTTTTTTATATTTGCGAAAAACTGAAACAGGAGGGATTCCAAGTTATCCATTTTAGTACGCTTCTCACGATTACACTTCAAATTCAGTCAAAATATTTTATTTCACATAAACCTACGGAAGCAAATCTACGGTTACTCTTTTGAAAACAATTGACTTTTACAATTTATTTATGGGAGGTCAGTATAGGCCTGTCAACAAGTAACCAGGTACTTAAACTAACTAGGTACTTCTAACTTGTTTGAATTCAGAGACGACATTAAAATAAGTGGAAAAAGCGCTTTTTAGTAAAAGTTGCTGCCATAGTAAAAGTTGTTCATAATGATGAGTACAATTACCCTTTAAGAGTATTTACGGTGATTAAAATTGCGCCCTGTATACAAGGTGTAAGGGACAGCCTTCCGCATACTAAAGCGTATGCGGAAGGCTGTCCCTTACACCTTGTCATAATCCACCGAAAAATTTCTCAGGAAAATTAGAATTTTTTGTACCTATCGTTTTAGTTACTATTCCTACTTTTTCTGTACGCAGCATTCCATTTATGTAAATAAAACAGCTAAAATCAAAACATCAGCAATGGATGTTGAAATACTCTAAAGAACGACGCGTGAAATCAGTTGTTCACTTTCTGCCTAGCTACAGAGTTCATTGAACTCACCGCATACCTATTACCTACCCCCAACCAGTAACAGATGCTCCGATTTGTGCACAAAAACATAAACAAATTAGGATTATTGGATTCCCATATCGTTCCTGAAATAATTTCATGTATAAATCTTAGTATGAGTAACTTCTGTAGTAATTGCCACGCTTTAGTAATGGCCATTCATAAAAAGAAGAGGTAGAAACAAGGTAATGCAAGCAAACTCACGAATCAAAATGACAGAAAAAAATTTTCGTCCTTTTCATTCATGAGCTTGCTTCTTCTCCTTGTTTCTACCTCTTTTTTATGAGTGGCCAGTTACTACAGCAGTTACCCATGGACCTAATATACAAACTGGACTGAGCTCTCATACCAAAAACACGAGCAGAGAGAGATATGTCACATGAGGCAGTTATCTCCTTCTAATAGGGTGGACCAAACATTTTTATGACAAACAGGAAAATTCGTTTATACAGAGATAATTTGCGTCCGGTTGACCATAAGTGATTTCAAATTATTGTTTGTATTACAAACATATTGTAATTAAATAATATAAAGAAATAGACCTTTTTCGAAAGCTCCTTTATGAAACTGAACATTATTGTGTTCTGTGTCGGTGTTGAATCGTGTACCTACCCATGTTTTGAGGCAAGAAGGAAGGACTACAATATTGGTGAGATTCGTCTTGTGGCGAATCATCAAATTTGATCACGTAGGTATACGTGGCTTATGATGAAGTAGGCATGTAGAATCTCGTTCTGGGACCATGGTACTTTCTTGCTCTTTTTTCGTTTACTCTACAGAGCTGGTTTGGGTAAGTATGTAATTGAAGCAAAGGGAACTAAAATGATTCTGGAATTACATCCAACCATATTTGTTGAATTTCTTCTTTGGATGGAAAGCTGTAAACTACTTAAAAATAATGCTATTTCAATCATGCGATACATAAGTACAAATTGTATTTATTATACGCCTAATATTAATAGTTTTAATCAGAAATACACTACTTATAGCTTTTGTAGACAGAAGACGCTAAGTCTTCTGTCTACAAAACGTCTAGAGCATGGTTACACTACTTATACTCAAAATTGTTATTATTTAGTACCTAACAATTTTAAGTCTTTTATCGAGATTTATTTAAATCTTTGTTATTCCTTACAAGTTCCTTACCTGTGAAATTAAATGCCACAACCAGCATAACATTCACTTTTACATTTCTTGATGCAACACTTTCTCACCATTTTCGCTATATAAATTGAAAAAAACCGCCATGAAACCATTGATGTCAGATTTCAGTGTTACCAGAGTAATTATATGATAGCTACCAAACATTAATCAAAATTATATTATTTTGATTATTTTACTCATGGAGCTTACTTATAAAATTATTGACTACTAGCTTCTGCCCGCGACTTCGTCCGCGTGAAATTTCTTGCTAACCCGACGCATCGCATCGCAACGACTGCCCGCGCTATTACTTCGTTTGCGCTTAGTATCCTTTCTGACATTTTTTTCTTTTTGCTCGACTCCTAAGGGTCCTAGTGTGATTTTAAATAGCCTATATCCTTCCGCATCGCCTGCCCGAGCTATTACTTCGCGCTCGGCTTCTAAAGGCCCTAGCGTGAAGTTAAATAGCCTATAACCTTCCGCATCGCCTGCCCGCGGTATTACTTCGACTCATGGGCCCTAGCGTGATGTTAAATAGCCTATATACTTCCGCATCGCCTGCCGGCGCTATTACATCGCGCTTGGCTTCTAAGGTCCCAAGCGTGATATTAAATAGCCTATATACTTCCGCATCGCCTGCCGGCGCTATTACATCGCGCTTGGCTTCTAAGGTCCCTAGCGTGATATTAAATAGCCTATATACTTCCGCATCGCCTGCCGGCGCTATTACATCGCGCTTGGCTTCTAAGGTCCCTAGCGTGATGTTAAATAGCCTATATACTTCCGCATCGCCTGCCAGCGCTATTACATCGCGCTTGGCTTCTAAGGTCCCTAGCGTGATATTAAATAGCCTATATACTTCCGCATCGCCTGCCGGCGCCTATTACTTCGCGCTTGGCTTCTAAAGGCCCTAGCGTGATGTTAAATAGCCTATATCCTTCCGCATCGCCTGCCCGCGATATTACTTCGCGCTCGGCTCCTAAGGGCCCTAGCGTGATGTTAAATAGCCTATATCCTTCCGCATCGCCTGCCCGCGCTATTCGCGCTCGGCTCCTAAGGTCCCTAGCAAGATGTTAAATAGCCTATATCCTTCCGCATCGCCTGCCCGCGCTATTACTTCGCGCTCGTGTTCTAAGGGCCCTAGCGCGATGTTAAATAGCTCTCCTCAAGAACAGGGTTATAAAATGCAAAAAGAATTTTTCAAATCCGACTGGGGTAGTTCCAGAGATAGCGCGTTCAAACAAACTAACAAAAAAACAAACTCTTCTGAAATAATAAATCTTGCAATTCAGAAAAATTACTTATTTGCACAACGCCATCTATGGGTAAATTGATAAAACGTCCGCACCAAACATGTTTGCTCAAGAGCGACCGGTATGAATTAAAGTTATTTTGCGTTTTAGTAATTTTATATTATCTCCGAAACTGTATGACCAATTGCCATACTGTAAAGGCCAAATATTATCTTCATGATGTCCTTGTGATCATAAAATAACTTATTTTGATAAGGATTAATGTTTTGTTGTTTAAATAATCATCCAAACGTAAGTATGTCTAAAAATACTTTTTTATAACAATAAAAGATGTATAAAAGATAAAATATAAAAGTTAGAAATATGGTGTCGCGGACTTTTTTGTAGAATTATTTAAGACGGACCAGACTGCCATACATTGTTCTCAATTTTAAACAACAGTTTAGGCACCGCATGCAAAAAAGTCTGTTTAAAGAGGTATTTCTTTCCGACTTGTTAAAGAAAAATTGTGATAGCTCGGCTAATATGCATGATATAAATATAATTTATAGCCTATAGCACTCAGGAATAATGTAGCTTTCTACCATTGAAAAAATTTTGAGAATTGGATCATAAGTTCCGGAGATTACCCCCTACATACAAACTTACAAACAAATTTTACCTCTTTATAATATTAGTATAGATGATATACAGATTGTAAACCTATAAATAAAATTATTTAAAACTAATCTAAATGCTAAAAAAAAATATACGTAACTTATTTTACCTACTTGTAGTTGGTAAAATTTTCTACCATCTTTATCATTTTTATCTGTTGGCAATTGAGCAAAAGGGACACACTCCACAACTCGGGGCCTCTCTCTCGGCTCGTTTTGCCTCAGCTAAGATATCCTATCAAAAGTAAACCTAAACTGCAGTCATTAAAGGTTAATTTTTCTATGATACGATTTTTGGAGAGCTCAGTCCTGTTTATATAGTATATTAGGTCCATGCAGTTACCTTAAATAGACTGAATACACCTCATTAGAGTCTGCGGAGGGCTGTCCCTTGATATCCTGTACCTATGAGGTTTTATAGTCATTGACCTATATGTATAAAATAGTGTCGCGCTGCAAAAGAACTAAAACAAACAGGGCAACTCTGTTAAGCTGGTGTGCGTGACAGCTAACGTCTTACACCCGCGCCAGTCGTTGTGCTTGCATTGTGCTTTTCTAGTAGACAAATTGCGGTGAACAGTTAACCGCTATGTTTTCCGACGAGTTCGCGGCTTTGACTAACAATCTGACATATTTATATTATTTGATCTAAAACTATTACGTCTATTTACTTACCTATATCTTCTATAGGTAGGTACATAATGCCTTTGTTTTGTGAATTTAATACAATTGGATGACTAATTAGCTAGGCTACCAGTAGTAACATATTACTTATTTTATAAATTCTTCCGTCTCACTACTAACTGCTCAAGTTGTAACACGTGGGACAATAATTTATTTCACCACTACTGGTAAAACTAAGATAAAAAAATCTTTTGGGGCAAATTTTATCTAACAAAAAGTGGTTATTTAGTACCACTGCTGGGCAAGACCTCTCCCATTTCCTCACACTTCTGTCATCTTCTATTGTGGGTCTGCGCCCTTTCGGTACCTAGAGTCAAGTTCATCCCTCTCGCATCGCATCAAATGTTGTTGACGAGATGATCGTCAACAACATTTGATGCATTACGTTGTTGAGCAGACAAATTTTTTCTAACATATGAAGCAATGCATTAGCAATATCCTTCATATTCATTTCGATTGTGGTTGATAGTGTGTTACACAATTAGGGTGACCGTCTTCGAAGAGCCAGACTTTCTGTCGACTGATGGCAGTAAAGCTTATTGGGTAGCATCACAATCCGTTTTCATATTCATATTCGATATATGTCATATATCGAACCTTCGCAGCCACGTAAGGTCCGTAATTGGATTACAGTTTTTGATAGTTACTTACCATGGAGTGTACTTGTAAGACAGCAACTGTTTTAACAGTTTTGTGGATCGTTTAGGTACTTTAAAGGTTTAATATAATATAAACAATTACTTGATAATTATGCACATTCATTTATTATGTAGTTATTTAATATAAAACAGGAGTCAATTATAAGAGAAACAATAATAGTTCGTAAGGGTAGCATTCAAATTGTGTAAAATTAATATGGCCACATTTTAAGAATTCAGGTACATATACAAAATAGACAAAACATCGGCCTAATAAATAAATTATAATATCGCTTAAAAGTAACAATAATTTAATTTTATAATTTCTAATAGTCTCATTTATTAAAATCTCAAAACTGAATCAACAATTGGCTATTATTTATCAGTTCTCACGTAGGAAATGTCATGATACCGTGATTATAAAAATATAAAATATAGTTAAATCCAGATTATAACATCGGTATAAAATATTTCAGTTAGATTATTATTCGCACAGGATTCATAGTTTTGAAACATTTAAAATAACACGCTTCGCATCTACTTACTTAATAACTTTACAACGGTCTAACAAGGGAAGATATTATGTCACCACAGTTAACATAACTAGAAATATTCGTATTATTCTACGGTTCATAAGGATGTTATGTGAATAAATCTTTCTATCTAGGTGATACTCCTAATTCGACCTAAATAACTATTACAAAGATCTAAATAATGTCATAAAAATTGTAGTAAAATAGGTATTAATTAATATCATTCAGAATTCATCTCTCTTATTATGTACAAGGAGAAGAGGCGCGGCTGCGCTCACCGCCCGCGCCTGCACGCACATACATCACATTTTTATTGTCCTACGGGACGCTACTCTACAATAACATAATACGAAACGAAAAAATCGATGAAATATACACAACTCGAAACGTCATTACTGCAAAATGGCACTCTGAGAACGAGTCGCTCACTCGTCGTTTACAATATCTACGCCTAGTCTAATTTATATCACAAGTACGCTTTACAACGTGAAGCCTCATCAATTCAGGAGCTCTGGACGCCCGCGCTGTCTCGCGGGAGGCCGGGCGCGCTCGCGGGCGGCTGGCACAGGAATGTGTTCGCCAGCCCAGGCCGGCCTGCCAGTCGACCGCGCCGCCGAGCCGCCCGACGCGCACTCGTCGCTCCGACACTGTCACCTCTCGGCTATTCGCGGCCGCGTCAGTAGAACGACGGGTGCCAGTCGACCGAGGGGTGCAGCGGGCCTGACGCTCCCACCGCAGTCGGCGCGCCCGCCGCAGTCGTCGAGCCCAGCGCCAGGCAATCGAAACAGTAGTTAGAGCCGCTGTTGCTGTCCCAGAACTGTTGGCCCTTGCACAAGAACCTCACGGCTAACTCCAGCCGTTGCCCCGATGATATTGCTGGAGCATACAGTACGAACTGGAAGCGGTCGGAAAAGCCGTCGCACGAACCCTGCACATAGGATGCTTGCAGGTCCGTGTACGTTTTCCACCTGTTCATTGTGTAGCGTATGTGTACAGTCTTGTGGAAGTCCAAGTTTCGCACGCGTACGGACCCACACACGGTAACGTGCACGCCGTCGCATACGCGTGCGCTTTCAATGCACACGTTCTGTGTCTCAAGTTTGTCCGTGATGTTTTTTGGAAGTTGGAACAGTGGAACGAGTGTTAGAGCCCCGAGCCGCGAAGTTGATCGCGCTGGTGTGGGAGTGCTCTGAACATCGCATCCAGTGAGGTCGTCGTAGGCGGATTTGGGCACAACTGGAATTTCATCCATAAAAGTTTTCACATCCGCAAGATCGAGTCCTAAAACGTCCGCGAAACGTACAATTTTCTTGCGACCTGGCGTGCCGGGTGGCGTTTTTCCAGTTTTAAGTGAAGAGCAGCGTCGAACACGTTGAGGCCGGTCGTCTTCCACTTCTACTTCTGCTTCATTCTGATTTTCATCTTTTACTTCTGCACTCAAAAGGGGCGGCTCAGTTTCACATGTAGGCGATATTTCATTTTCAATAGGAACTTCACTGGTTTCTAAAGGCTCCACATCAATTTCGTTGCATGCGACTGGTTCTGGCTCGAGAATTTCTTCAGGGGCTTCCGTCGGCGTTTCCTCATCAAGTGGAATTTCAACTTCCGCAAGTGATAAGTTTTCCAGGCACTCTGTCGTATAAGTTTCAGTACTTTTTTCAGTTTGAAAGTCTTCTTCAACACCATCTGGTTCGCTCTTTGCAGATTCAAATTCCGAGTCACTGTCTACTGTGGCACATGTAAAGTTAGGTAAACTAAAAGAGTCTGTATCTGGGGCGGCGATCGGTTTTGCAGCACAGTCGATTTCATCGAGGCTATTTTGTGGCGCACATCCCTCAAATGTGATCGCAGAATATAAACGTTTGTTTGTGTGACCATTTTCACGAGGGATTGGTTGAAGTTTCACTGGTGGAGTAGACTCCGTATAAAATGCGGTAGAAAATATAAAACCATTTTGTGTTTTGTCCGGTTGTTGTAATAAAAACTTGGTTTGTTCTTTAGCTAGTTCAGGTTCAGAATCAACTTCATAGAAGGGTTGTTCTTGATCTTCGGTGGAAGGTCTTTCTGGGAAGGCGGGTTCGTACTCGTCGACGGGGCTAGAGGGGCTCTCACACTCGAGCTCGAAGTCGAAGAAGGTGTCGAGTTCCCGCGTTGTGGCGGAGGTGGTGGGCCTGTGCGGCGCAGGCGGGGCCTCGTGCGTGAGCCAGCTGCTCTCGCAGTGGTCGTCGTGCGCACCCCCGAGGTTGCTGAGGCGCGAGTGCAGGTCGCGCGCGAACGCCGCGGCGCGCCTGCCGCAAGACATCGGCAGCAGTGAGGTCAGTCCGCACTGCGACCCTGCGCGATCTCCGCTCATCTGCGTCTGAAACATACAACATCGAATTATAAACACTGAACCGTTTGTACATATTGTCTTCTGGTGGAGCGGTTATTTATAAATCAAAGGTGACCTAGATGGTTATTTTATTAATTTTGGCACCAACAAACATCGTAAGTAAGCGCAATAAACTGCATACAAAATGCAAGAATTCCAAACTTTCAGCCTATTTTGGGACCGTAAGAATGTAAGTCCTCAAAGTCCTGTCCTGAACTCCTGGCAAGCGCCAGATTTTCTATTAAACTTGCAAATACGTGGGTGGTCATCAGCTATTTATTCCTCTTTATCACACATGAAAGTTGAATGTCAAATGTGAACGACCTCGATAAGATAATGAAACTACATTGCTTCTCTGTGATGAGCGGGACCCACGGACACATGGACTAGATAGTGTGCACTATGCATGCACACCGCACAGCTGACGTATGAAATACTCTACAATATTGCATTGAAATATGAAATCTAAATCACAGTAATAACGCAGAGATGAAATTCTTCAGATATTTAGAGATCGAAATTAATCCGTAATCAAAATATTTCACTAATAAATATTTGTATTGGCGTAAAGATTAATCAAAATGTCTATTAGTCGGCAAGATTCAAGGAAAGTGTCACTTTTTTACAGGTAGGTATGTTGCAATCACAACATTGTGAAGGTCAGTGCCCGACCCATTTTAGAGACAACGCTAAAGTGGGACGTCTAGCCTTGACCTCAATAACAGCAAGCCAGCTCTCGTGACACACGCTGATAAAAATCAAAGTATCTACTTCATCGTAATCAGTTGTAATAGTCATGAACATCTCATAATAAAAATCAATAATGCTATGATTATGAATCTAGCAATGAGGACGTCGATGACAATAAGTCTGCAGTAACTCGATAACTTGGCAAAAGAATCGCGAAGACAATTTATAACAATGACCTACCAATCACACATCAATCATTTCATTAATGTTCCAGAATGTCAAGAGGTCAGATAATTTTAACTACAATAATACGTTGTTGCTTTTATTGTGACTTGCCGAAGCGTACGAGCTCCTTTATTACCTCAAACGTTTTGTTTGTTGTCTTCAAAATTGATCTAAATTAAAGTGAACTGTTGCGTAATTGAATTGGATGCGCGTGACAGTGACGAGAGTGGAGCGCTCATTTGATAACAATCCATTTATCCTGTTATATCTGTACCTAAGCACGTACGTGTCGAGAATTTAGGAAGCTTAATACAAAGTAGTTGACGATGTTTCGTAATTCAATTCCGGTGCCAAAAGTAATACGTCACGGAAGCGGGGGTGGCCTATATGAGCATCTGGCGACGGTGGCGGTGGCGCAAGTCCGGTCCAATGACGAACGGGATCTGATTCCAGCAGCTTTCGGACGATGAATTTTAGATTTGTTTAGACAAGCCTGGATGTTGAGGTTTGCTAACTAGGAGCTATAACTAATATCCGTTCTGGCGGTGAAAACAAGCAGTGCCAAAAAATATCACATTCCTGTGGATACGGCAGTCTAAAAGAGGCATTACGTAAATTAGGTACTAGCCTTATTAAATAATATGATTCAATCAAGCCAATAATCTGTTAGGCCACCAATCCAAGGGCAAGAAATGTTGATGTTTGTTCATTCATTGCTAGGTGAATGAACAACAATACCTATGAATGAAGTCCGATGACATCGTATTATGAAAACCAGATATTTCGATCACTCTTCGACTTTTTGATGAGTTTTGAGTAGGATGTCAGCGAACTGAATCGCTCAGTTGACGTTAGTAATGCCACGTCACCAACAATACTTCTCATTCCTAGTCATTCTATTCGCCATAAACAGTTTACAACTATTTCCAGAATTGTAAATTATACATGTTTAAAATTAGTTGAATTCCTGATAGCGAATTCATTACAGTCATTTACGATTCTATTTCCGAAGACTCCTTAATGCGTAGGATCGGGTTCCACGGACACTCGTGTCACGTGAAACTGCGTCACTTTATCGTTCACCAAAGAGAACGGACACATTTTCAAATCGTAGGAGGTACTACATTTTCAGTTAAATATAGTTCAGTAATGCATCGCGGCATCGGTGGCCAGCTCGCCATTATCCAATCAGGGCGAGTCGGTCACCGCTCCGAGGCTCACAACCACGCCACTCGTTATTGTTCATAAATAATGGCCGACTCAATTCTCGTAATGTATTATTACTACACGATTTACGAGAAACAATACGAAGACTGTGATGGTGGTCCAGGACGCCCCTATACAGAGAAAGTAACATTCAACGCATTTTATTATAGGAGAAATTGCCTTTGGGGATCATCTGATAAAAATTGGATCTACTTAGATGTAGGTAGGTATATCAACAATACAAGTAGCGGTAAACGTACAAAATAAAAGAATATACAAGTATTTACAGGCACTAATGAATTGCTACCTTGAAATGAAATGATACATACGTTAAGACAGTAACCACAATTTTGTTATAGGATCAAGCTTAATAAAAGCCTTAATAGCTTCACATTATCTCAAGTGGATTTTAACAAAGTACATAAACAGTAAGATAACAGGCTACCAATGAAAGTTGACAACAAAGGAGTTATCGAAGAAACAACAGTTATCTTCAAGTATGTATATTATTATATAAGAATAAAGTCGTGTGGTTGGTGGCGTTTGTAAACATTAGCAACGTCTTTCACAGGTGATTGGTAACCAAGGTGACTGAATGTAAACAGAGAAAGTACTCATTCATCAATACGATAACATTTTGTTATAACATCTTTATTATTGACATAATAACTTGAAGAGGTCATTAATGTCCGAAGGCTAGGTGGTGGGGACGAGGTCAAGAAAGGCTACAGAGATTGTGACTCAGAAGAGGACGTGAATCAGGGCGAAAACGATAAAAGCTGACCCAACAAAAATATGGAACTAAAAGCGGGGAAAAGAGTTACTGAAGATGTCCACTATTGGATAGAGAATCTACTGTAGAATATATTCGTTGACAGGCAGAAAATCATAAAATGTTTTGAACTTGACTAAAATTATGATAAATCTTGGATCAAAACCAGACGCCAACGGAAAATTTATATAATTGTCATTGTTATAGATAGCATAATAGCTATAGATTTACAATTGCTACAAATCGTTTTGACATTTCTACCCTTTTTTTATATCTTTTGGTGAATCACCTATAAAACTGTCATTCTTCAGTTAATCATGATAAAACTTTACGATAACATATTCTAAGTACCTACTGTAACACTCATATTTTGATAATACATAGCAACTACTTCAGAAGAATCGAAGGAAGTCATTCGTACATTTTTATCTAATCATGAGGAAAAAGTATCTTTGACCGCATAGGATTTCAAAACAAATCAACAAATCTTGAATTTCCAGTTTCTTTCAAATACAATTAAAAGTAGTGGCATATAATTATGTGGCATATAATTATATGGCATATACTTAGATAATATACATCTAGATCGAGCCACCGCGTGGCCGGTCATGAGACAACAGTACTTTGTTTGGCAACATTTTTAAAGCAAAAATACGGCACGCCGTAAGGGACAGAAGATACGATGCTTTGTCTCAATTTTCCTAATTATTTCGTATATATGTGTCTCACTTCCACACTTCACACTGTAATCATGGCAACGCCTAGATGTATAATGTCATTGGGCATAATGTCATGGGCAGCTCTGGACAGAGAGAGGTGGAAAGAGTGTAGGAAGGTCTTTGCCTAGCAGTGGGACAATAATGGCTAGTAAAAAAAAGGTGGCATATACCTATAGCATCCGGTCCAAGCGTACCACTAGAACGTTTGCCACTAAGCCATGTCGCACCAACCTGGGCCAGCATGCTCCCCTAAACAGAATGTTGACTTTCTACAACAGAGCGTGTTCAGTTGACAGCAATGTCGGTGTGCCTCACCACACAATCCTCATATTTGAAAACTTCAAGAAAATCAATTTTGAGAACGCCAAAAAATAGTACTGAAATAGTCATAAATAGTACCATTGGTCAAATAAATAGTACCATTATGCTTCCGGAGTTATAGCTATCAGTTGGTGAGGATTGTGTGGAGAGGTTCACCACACAAGCCTCACCTCTAGTGCAAGCAAACGGGTGGGAGTATCGACTTGGTTTCAATTCCAAAAAATAGTACTGAAATACTACTGACGCTATGCCAAATCTCGAAAATAGTCATTAAGTGATTCCAGAGATATAAAGGTGTCTTGGTGAGGATTGTGTGGGGAGCTTTTATGATTACCTGATTACTGCGGAACGCTTACGTATTTGAATTTGAATTTAGTGTCAAAAAATAGTCAAGAAATACTACTCTCCAACCATGATAATTTCGACCTGGTTTACTATGTAGAAGTATGTTAAACTTCCATGTAAACTTCTACATACATTTTGTTTTGGTACAGTCGCGAACACTAAAATTACAAATCAATTTTTATATTGTTATATATTAATTTAAAACAGTAATAAAATATTGCAGTTACTTAATATATTTTTTTCTGTCAGTGTTTAGGTAATATTTCTAATGTTTACTGCGATTTCATTTCTAGACATTTCCTTCCGGTTGGCTTTATGATTTAACTGATAATTTGATGTAATATAAAAGACTAACCGTATTGTTCATAAAAAAAAAAAAAACTCAAACGCCTAGTTATAAACCTGTTTTAGTTAAAAACTGTCTTGTCAAAAGACAAAACACTTTTTAACTATAGGTTGATTATGCGTTTTAGTTTTTTTATGAATAAGGGAGTAGGTAAGTCTTTATTTCAAATATTTTTTTCGTATTATGAGTAATATTAAGACTATCTGGCTACTTACCTATTACTAAAATACCTACTTACTGTACTTACGGTGCCGACAATTTTTTTTTACATTACTAGTAACAAAACATTTTGACAATAGTAAAACAAAACAATGATTATCAGTTTTGGGAAAACCAATGAACAAATACCACGTGTGGCTCAACATCCCGGCATCGTGGGATTTTTATTCTCAAAATGTTTTGTTACTAATAATGTAAACAAAATTGTCACCCATTCATAAAAATATGTCTTTTATAGTATTTGTCGGCACCCATTGATCAAAATATACCTTTCATATTTGTACAGAGGTCGGAATAGGTACAGTATAATTACGTAAACTTCCAGCAAAGAAGTCACAAGAGTGGATAATACCTCCTATAAAATTAGATTTTTTTAGAGATTAAATCTCGATAGCAGGACTCTTGCGCGAAAGACACTTGCGCGACCCACTTGCACGAAGACATTTCCGCGCATGGACTTTTGCGCGAAGGGACACTTGCGCGAAAGACACTTGTGCGACAAGACATTTCCGCGACTGGAATTTTGCGCGCATGGACGTTTTGCGCGCAAGACACTTGCGCGAAAGACACTTGCGCGAAAGACTCTTGCGCGAATCTACTTGCGCGAAAGGACAGTTGCGCGAAAAAGTTGCGAAAATCAGATTTCTTCATAACATCACGCCTGTATTCTTTCAAGGGGTTGGGCAGGGATGTACAGTACATTTTTTTTTCTTAAGGATAAGTACAGAAAAATTCTAATAATATAATTATCTTATTATTATTATTTCTTTTAGTTTTTTTTTCGACATGGGTGCCATTTTCATGGTTTTTGACGTCACTGAAAATAATAGTGGGGTCAAAATGAAAATCCAAGATGGCGGCTGCAAAAATTTTAAAATTTTTCGTCATGGGTGTCATTTCCATGGTTTTTGAGGTTGCTGAAAATGATAATGAGGTTAAAATGAAATCCAAGATGGCGGCTTCGTAAATTTTCAAAATTTTCGTCATTGGTGTCATTTTCATAGTTTTTGAGATCGCTGAAAACGGTAATGAAGTCAAAATGAAAATCCAAGATGGTGGTTGCGAAAATTTTCAAAGTTTTTGTCATGGATGTCATTTTCATGGGTCTTTAGGTCGCTGAAAACGATAATGAGATCAAAATGAAAATCCACGATGGCGACTGCGAATAAATTTTTCTTTTTAAAATTGATTTTGACTTCATTATCGGCTTTAGCGTCGTCGAACACAACGGAAGCGACATCAATGACGAAAAATTTGGAAATTTTCGCAGGCGCCATCTTGGATTTTAATTTTGACCTCATTATAGTTTTCAGCGATCTCAAAAACTATGAAAATGACACCCATGACGAAAAATTTGAAAATTTTCGCAGCCACCATCTTGGATTTTCATTTCGACCTCAATATCGTTTTCAACGACCTCAAGAACCATGAAAATGACACCCATGACAAAAATTTGAAACTTTTCGCAGCCGCCATCTTCGATTTTCATTTTGACCTCTTTATCGTTTTCAGCTACCTCATAACCATAAAAATGACACCCATGACGAAAAATTTGAAAATTTTCACAGCCGCCATCTTGGATGTTCATTTCGACCCCACTATCGTTTTCAGTGACCTCAAAAATCATGAAAACGACACCCATGTCGAAAAAAAAAATAAAAATTAAAAAAAATAAAAAGTTATTTTTTTTGATGTTAGAAAAAAAAAACTTAACATATGAGTAGGCACTCAAATGTATTTTTCTGTATAATTAAAGTACTGTACATCCCTGCCCAACCCCTTGAAAGAATACAGGTGTAATGTTATGAAGATCTCATTTCCGCAACTTTTTCGCGCAACTATCCTTTCGCGCAAGAGTCTTACGGGCAAACGTCCATGCGCGCAAAAGTTCATTCGCGGAATAGTCCAGTCGCGGAAATGTCTTGTTGTTAACTATTATCAGAAACCAACTTTGCGATTAACTGTGCTGTTATTTTGTAAGTTTTTATTCAACTTTTAAATTAAACTTTAGTTTTTTCCTTCTTAGATTGTCTTTTTCTGATCACAACCCCTACCTACACTCCAAAACAATAATTAATCTTGTTTAGTAATTTGGTAAATATTCATTTTTAGATAAAGACAGAAATCCGTCTGCCCGAAGCCCGACACTCTCCCACGCACTGCAGTAGCAATGAGAAAGTCAAAATGCCAAATTTTCGGACGCCGAATATTCAGCGCTTCGGCAGAGAGCGTGACTGAGTATTTGGTATTCAGCTAAATTATTATTCATGTCATAATAATAAAATATCTTGTTTTTATTTATCTCTACTTTAATTAATCTGTTACGACCGAATAGTTTTGTAAGGAAAATTCAACATTATAATGTAGGTCATGATATTCTGTAAATTCAAACCAATCGCAACCCGGCTTCGCACAGGAAGCATATTTCTATACTTACACTTAAACCTTCCTCATGAATCACTCCGTCAAATTGGTAAAAACCGTATGAAAATCCGTTCGGTAGTTTTTGAGTTTATTGCGTTCAGACAGTTCGCGTTAAACACATACTTGAAATACCTACTTAAAATAGCTACATAACTAACAATGCAACCAAAAAATACCCTTTTTAATACAACCAAAAAATAAGGTGACCACTAAAAATACGGACTTAATCACTTTTTGCTCGACTGTACTCGACTCGACAAATGTATGTAGAAGTTTACGTGGAAGTTTAACATACTTCTACATAGTAAACCAGGTCGAAATTATCATGGTTGGAGAGTAGTATTTCTTGACTATTTTTTTACACTAAATTCAAATTCAAATACGTAAGCGTTCCGCAGTAATCAGGTAATCATAAAAGCTCCCCACACAATCCTCACCAAGACACCTTTATATCTCTGGAATCACTTAATGACTATTTTCGAGATTTGGCATAGCGTCAGTAGTATTTCAGTACTATTTTTTGGAATTGAAACCAAGTCGATACTCCCACCCGTTTGCTTGCACTAGAGGTGAGGCTTGTGTGGTGAACCTCTCCACACAATCCTCACCAACTGATAGCTATAACTCCGGAAGCATAATGGTACTATTTATTTGACCAATGGTACTATTTATGACTATTTCAGTACTATTTTTTGGCGTTCTCAAAATTGATTTTCTTGAAGTTTTCAAATATGAGGATTGTGTGGTGAGGCACACCAATGTCGATATTTTCTTTGACAGTCTGCCAACATTTAAAACTAAAATGATTAAAATTGACCTGTAACTGCCTACTTATACTTATTCTAATTTAATAAATAATGTAATTTTAATTTAATTGTATTGAATATTAATTTAATAATTTTATCGAATTGAATAATAATAATAATTTAATTTAGTTTAATTGGACTTACGTTATTTGTTATTCTTATTATTTTATTTTTTATTTTTTAATCTTTTACTTTTATGATGTCATTTAACTACTTGCCGTTATTTTATTTTATTCCTTAATTAGTTTTGTAACCATAGGTGCCAATATTTTACTTTATTGTGATTTTGTACAGTTGTATTGCTCCCATGCAATGTGAAGAAATTGTATATGTTTTTTTTTATGTTATTTTATTTTATAATCTAATATTATTTGGGAATTTTATTAGCATCAAATTTTTATCGTAATTTATTGTAATGATTTAAAAATTAATTGAATAGTTGTAACCTTTTAAATTATTATGAATGTTGTGCACGCCTTTATGTGATGTATTTACACAGTACTGAAGACTGAATTACCTATTGTTATTTACCCTTGTAAATATATCGTTGGTGTGCCTTGCTCAATAAATAAATAAATAGCATATTTTCTCAAATCACTTCTGCACATATTTACGAACGAAAAAACTCTGACTTTGAATAATGGTTAACTATGGTTTGCTATTTTTTTTATTTACACTACCTACTTCAAACTAATCTGCGATATCTTTTTAACGAATCAACCAATCGAGACTCGGTTTGAGGCGGTTTTTTTTATTTTTTCAATAAGCTTCCCTTCTAGTCAATTAATTTAAATTTGTAATACAATAAGCGTGTGAGGCCTGCACTTTTGGATTTTCCAAATTGTTTCAAATGTTTGTATCAAAGCTTCTATAAATACAGAGATATCTCCGCGAAGATTGCTCGCGTAATGGAATGCATAACATATAAATATCTTTTGGGATGTACGCAGCAAACAATCGGGACGATTATCCTCGGCAGATCCTATATACTAATAATGGTTCATCCATTTATTCATAGAACTGTAGGTAGTTATCAATCGCGCGACTGCGCACACCCACCCGTTTAGGGTTCGGCGTAGAAATCTAAATTGCTTTCAAGTACTCATGGAATCTTTTGCCTAAGAGTAACCACGAAGTTTAAACTGCCTGTAAGAATCTACACTTTGGAACGAAGAGTTAACTAACTTTTGAACTAACTTGCCTTTTGCTAAAAGTGTCTTGAATCTAATAAATGTTAGTTGTTAATGTGGTGACTTTTTACTTCTAGTCGTTTCATGATTTTCATGTCTAGTGCAATTTTGTTTGTTGTACCTATTTTGTTTAAATGTTTGTGCTTCTTCTCTAATTTTATAAATGTATGCTCTAGCTAGCTGGTGCTGGTGCTCTTTACGGATGGTATATTAGCATTTTGAATGACTTTTATGTTATAAACGATAACATTACCAACGCTCTGCAAAAACTGAACGCGCTTCGCAAATATTTTCAACTAAACTTTGACATCTGGGAGGAAGTCGTTAATAAAATCAATAGCCATTGAAACATAAAGACTGCGCTTTTCTTTCACGACTTCTTTTATTTAATGATACATGAAACTTTAAATCTCTTTCCTACTACTTACATTGTTTGTAGTAACAGTTCTCCATTACCCTTTCCGAAAACAGCAGGTCAAGCCCGTAGCCATTATATCTGTTAGTAGGTACCTATTACATTTAGTAATCTGGGACAAAACTCTGGGTCAGCATATCTTTTTACTGTCAAAAATGTTTTAAATATATTTTTTTTACTTGTGTTTTATTTTATTTACAAAAAAAAAACGAATAGGTATTAACTGTCCAGTCGAGCAAGATCCGATGATGGGCTATAAAACTCATATAACTAAAGGATGTTTTTCAAAGGTTTGAATAAAAGTTCCTTCAACTGGTGCGGTAATGGTATTCATTAACGAAGCCGGTTGTCATCTTGCCATGGATAAAATCAAGTATAAGAGAGACTTTATCAAACAAAAGTTATCAAGAAAGTGGTGATTAATATGTATTATCAAATCTTCAACAAAACATAAAAACAAAGGCAACGATATCAACGAACTACTTAAACTTGTAGTAAATACAATAAATGACGTTATTTTTCTTTAAGATCTTATCCACGACGGAAAAATTGCAAACGTGTTTTTGGTTTCCATACATCCCAGCTGTGCTTAAAAAATAAATAATAATAATCAAGATAATAAAGCATTCCTCACAACATGCCTACAAGAATTAGAAGTGGCTACGTCATAAGGCGCTCAATGAAGTTCGATAAGGGCGGTCATTGAACTGGTAGATAAGGCACAATAAATTGCTGCACGCGACATCGTCCGATATTAGTAAGTATCGCCAATGAGACTATTGTGCGGTTGTCTGTTTAGCCTGCACTTTAACGTTGCAATTATGAGTGATTTCGTAACCGACCACTCGATAGCGCGTGACATAAGTACTCATTGACTCCATTCAGAACTAATAAGAGGACGTAGCAACTGTTGTTAAACTAGTGATCAAACAAAATATACCTTCTTTTACTTCAAATTATCTACATATAAAATTAGCTGCATTGTGCCCTCTTGTCGTCAAGGTACTTCATACATACGTTTCACAATCCAGATAAGACGGATACGAGTTTCATTGCAATTTTAATATTCCAAGCGGCATTTCACATTTCGATGTTACGACGACGCCGCACCGCAGTGTCTTCATACATGTGTCGGTGAAGATTTAGCTGACTTGACATGACGGTGAATATTTTAAAGAATCCGTTGATTTTATTGTCTACTAAAATAACAAGTTATTTCTGGAAAATAATATTACCTTAAGTATATGTGACCATTATGATGAAGTACCGTGCATTTTTGCTAACGGGAAGTTATCCAACTGAAATATATCCACCCCACATAACGACCGATAGATAGATAACGATAGATTCATCAAAATCATTAGATGCTTCCTTCTTGATCCTTTTCTTATTTTAGCTGCAATCAGGCTCACAAGATCTCAATTGAATCTGAAAGTGTCATATAAACACAAAAACGTGTGTGTGACTTATCCACTGACAGTCACATCGTTGTCATCAGTGCAAGTGTTGAGACTGTTGAGAGAAATTTTGTGAAAATTCTCAACAACGTTTTCTGAAATCTTATGAACAGCATTTTATTTTCTCAATGTACAAATATTATTTCCACGTTGACTTTGGAAGTTTAGAAAAACACAGTTCTTTCCCTATCAACTTCTGTAACATGTTCATGTTCTTCGTTTTTGGGGTAAGATTCTATGTCCAGTTGGACTTTTAGATCATCATTTAAAAAAAAGCGGTTTTCAGGCATATATTTATTTACTTAATTCAATTTCCTGTTACTTTGATAGTAACTAGGGTGGTAGTCGACTCTAAAAATACTGGCCACTTAAAAATTAAAATTAAACTCATATAGGTAAGGATACAGACATATTATATTATTTTGGCATAACAATCACTGCGCGTAAGTTTAGGTATACCTACGTTTTGAATGAACTTGATTACAATAAATAATGAACTCGTTGCTAAGTTATGTCATTAACTTTATTGAATGTTTAAATTATTTATATTTTTATTTGTAAAAAACTTGTGATTACCAAAAATAAATGTAGGTAGAGCCTACACTACCTATTAAACTGTTCTCAAGTTTCAGTCAGCAAACTTGACAACAGTTTAATAATAATGATTTTTTTTTTATTGGCATAAAAACAAGATACAGAAAGATTTTGAAACCCTGGCTCCAGAGCTAGATAAGAGAGAGAGAGATACCTGTATTTCAGGAGCCAGTGACTTCTTCGAGTTATAGTATGCAAGTTTTATGCAGTGAAGGTATAAAATTATATTACTTAAAATTAAGTATAATAGTAAAGTTTATCACAGTGATTATTACATTAGTAAGTAGGTACTATAGTGTGTTATGTGTAGTGATCGACGTAGGTATAATATCGTATGATCGAATTCTTGTAGTACTCAAAAGATAAAGAAAATATAAGAAACACAAACAAGTAATTCGCAGGTAGGTAGGTACATCTATGTGAAAGTACCTACTATTATCAGAGAATAAAGAGGCCTTATCTTCGCATTACTTATGTCATATCGGAGAGATATGGAATTTTAATTCTGAAATATCCAATAGACAAGATATTGTAAAATTGCAAACTGATGTTTAATTTTTCTGTGTCTTCTAAATTGATTCCGTCATAGTATAAAAACACCAATAGGTAATATTTTGGGAAAGTCAATACACGCGCAAATAAAGAATAAGGTATGAATGTGCTGTGTTTAATATTCATTAAATCTATGTACTTTAGAACAGGCAATGACCTCCAAAATACATATTATTCTACAGAGGTTAACCACGGTAATCCACCCAGTTGACATTTTTCTAATAAATATTGAAAACAAGTGACTCACCAGAACTGATAAAGAAACTAACTATTTTTGAGGCACTGATTTCACACAATATAACCTTGATTTCATGAAATAAAGAAAGACCTTGACATTCAAAGGAGGTATGATAAACTATTGAGGCTATTTTCCCATTGCCAACGAACTTATCCTATTTTTCTGACACCTTATTTCACTATAATAACGTAACCAGGTGAACTAGACTGAGTGAATGTACCACTTGTATAAAGATAAGATTGTGTACGCACGATTAAACACCAATCATGATGACAAACTATTATATGTAAAGAAAATACCTTAAAACAAACATATAAACAAAACACACTATTTTAGAATTTGGAACTTATACAAGGAAGGCTATTAGTGTTAATATGACAGTTAATACCATGAAACAGGTTGACTAAAAGTGAGAGAGCCATCAGAGGACGAACAGCGGTCATTTCGCTCGTGTGCGTTGCCATCACGACGGGCACACAACCACGAAGAGTGCGAGCGCGTTCCATGAAACAATGAACACAGTGAAACTGACGGAGACTCGTCGCTCGACCTTATCACTAGTCAAACAATACTCGATTAGCGACTCCGACAATCTTGCGACCGACGAAAGTGGACCGAATAGAGCGAATGAGCGACCCTATTTGGAAATATTTTATCTCATTACGATTACATACGCATATCATCAGCGCGAGCGTTCGGACAGATATATTACTTTCATTACATACTATAGACATTGGCGATAAGCCAACAGAAATAGATGCATTAGGATTTTTATTGATAGAGCATTAATCAATTACAAATTGGGATTTGAACAGATTCCAAAAATCAAGTCATATCAGAATAAGAACTAAATTGCCACTCGAGGGAAAATTTCGACCCAATAAATAAATCTAAAATAAATCTAAGGTGCTAAAAAAGGGAAAGTCCAGGGTATAGTTTTGTATATGTATAGATTTTCCCTAACAAAACCGCAAAATCAGCGCGACGACGACGGCGACGATGCCGATGAGGAAAAATAAATCTTGCGAAAACCTATTTTAAAAGCTAATAATAGTTCTTCGGATAACCGGGTCTTCAAATAGGCTCTACGTCGTGAATGAGCGTAAAAAATGTTAAATAATGCAGTTATAGAGGCGGGAACATCCTCGTCCACGATATTCGAGTCGTGACTTTCACTTTGTGTACTAAAATAGTGCGCAGACACATCCAGACGTCACAGAGACTGTATAAATAGTTGTAATGATCACGCGCTTGGCACTATACATATATTGCCTTGCTTTGCCCCTCACTCATCATCAGACCATTGCAGATTATGTCGACTATTTGTAAACAGATAGGGCGCGGCCCCTCGATTCTAACTTCCTATTCGTGAAATTTGGCAAGAGAGTGTTCCACCTACTCGACCTGTTTCTGTTTGCCTGCACCCACGATTGTCGCTACTCAGTATTTATAGGCCTTGTCCCGTCCTTGGACTCACAGGTGAACATACAACTAAACTAGTTTTGTAATTGGATAATCTTATTATTTTGGTATGTAGGGTAAGAGAAGAAGAAGGAAGGAAGGAGGGGGATAGGGTGGAAGGGAGCTTGATGTAGAAGGTCTGATTATGATTGATGATATCTCATTCAACAGTGCAAAAGGGCGCTTCGGAAGAAAGCAAATAGAGGGCTACCCAGCTAAAAAAAATACTTTAACATAAACTTAAGTTTAACTTGAAACAATGTAAAACATGTCTTCAAAACATGTAGATAATTAAAAACAAATGAATCTGCACGTAACACTTATAAGACCAATATAAAGTCATAAAATGAACTGCAACATTGCGTTACTCTGTTGCCAGTTCATCCCTAAGCCACCAGCACCAGCCCACGACATAACGGTACTGAATAACTACGGCTTTATTATTATTCAAACCACCGGGAGCGAGATGGAAATTAAAGTTTATAAGCGCGACAAGCTATTACTGTGATCGTTACTGAACACCGCAATGATTCTATCAACGCGACGGTAATAGTAGGGTAGGGGCCGAGGAAAATCGCTTGACAGATTAAAGGGCTGTAAATAAGGAAACTAATACTTTGCTAGCAGCTTATTCTAAGTTAGACGACTGGGATGTAGAAGATATGAATCGTTCAGACTAAGTACATCTTGTAGACAATATTGCAGTAATTATGAAAGTGTCCGCAGCAGCAAATTAGCTACGATAAATGAAAGAGGAGAAGCCATGTCACAGTCAATGAAAGAGAGATTCTAATTATAAAATTCTTAATTAAAACACGCAGGAGGAGTAGCCGTTATAACTCGTTCTGACATCAACGCCATAGTAGGGTATGCTGTTAACATCTCCGATATCCATGTTCATAGTTAATTTACAACGTTCAACGGTGTAGCAGTGCGATGCAATGGAGCAACTGCACTCGATTGTCAGTCCACGACCGGTTCTGAAGAAAATTCAACGCGCTTTCACAAACACGACATTTCATTATAGATTCCCATAAAGAATTTCATATTGGATTTAAACCTACATTCCATAACCATATACGATGATAAATGAAACCGAGTTGCTAAAATAATTTTTTCTTCGAAATGGTTTCTGTGGTGGCATTCAGGCGTTTATTTAGTTCTCAGGGAGCAATAACATTGATGATCAAGAAGTCATTTTACTTGTCAATTCCGTACAACGGTACGGGCGACGCTCTTGTTTAAATATTTGAGTGAGTGAAGTGGCCATCGCATGATCAATTATGCGTACATTGGGCACGCCCCATCGCGTCGCCTTTCTATTGTGTTTGTAAACATCAATTGAAAATCTGACTTGACTAAATGTGATAACTTGACAATTGTTCTTGTAATAATGGTTCTTATATGAACTTTACCTCTATCCTTATCCGATATCTCATGTGTTATTTTTTAAATTCAGGAATATTGTGTTACTTACGCATCCAAGGTGAATATTATGATCTGAAATACACAGAACCATAATTAAACGTCAACTAACTAATAAATACATAAGTAGTACATTTAAATTTCCTGTTAGATAGATACACTTCAATGCTTTTCTTATTTAGCTCTGACATAGGCTTGTTTATCTGCATATTGGTCTTGGGTGTTTCAAGTATGTTCAGATTTTCAAACATTTCCTTCAATCGAATCACTTCTTTAAGTGATTTCTTCCTAAATATGTAGTATCCGTGCCAAATAAATGTTTACAAGACTTCTTTACTTACAGTTTGATCAGCGCTCGTAAAAATTGTTTGACGTTGTAAAATGGTGTGAATTTAACGTTAATTCTGATTTTATGGTTGATTTCCGAGCGGATTTGCGTCAAGTTATCGTCATTGCTTGTTATATCCTCGCTGATGTAAGATGTAAATTGTAAGGCATACATTGGTCCTGTAATCTTGCACCCTCAACAGCCGTCTGCCTTCCGAAGAGTGTGCAATAAGAAATTAAATTAAATTATTTATTCTGTGAATAGGTTATCGGAATCACTTTTACCAACACGTTATATTAAAAACATATTAGCTAGATGGAGTCGACATTTCCTATCTGATTACCTCAGAGAAGAAATGGCGAAACAAACTCAGCGGTCAAAGTCTCTTCTAAAGTCCAGACATAATCTTGGTCAGATCATGTGAGGACCAGTCTAAAATGGTCTTTTGAGGAATGAAGCACACAGATTTGAGTGGACCTGTCCAGTCAGTACAAGCATTTGTCAGTAAACGTGTAGCTCAACTCAGAACTTAAGGAGCTCAACAAACAAGAGAAAGTAGTAAGTAATAAAATAACAGCTATGTAAGTGCAAATATGATTCCGACCCATTGCTTCTTAAATGCAAGTGTCATAAAATTGTGTTTTCTTTTGAGTCTATCTTCAATCGTTGATCAACAGTAATCTAACATAAATTGAGGTTGAAAATTATGTCAGTGTTAACTTCATACGTTGTTTACAAAATTAAATACTAAGTACCTAAGTATGCTCTTAAATAAAGTGTTACAGCATAGTTAATTAATTAGATAATTACCGTTCATATTTATTTACAAACATTGAGTTGTCATTGTTTTACTTTTAAGGTTGTGAATTATCTCTCATTACCTACATGTGGCCTATCTTCAAAGTGCTAAATAAGCAATTGATAACAAATCAATGACAGAAAAAATGTAAACAATGTCATGTTAAGTAAGTATGCATATAATAATGTGTAGAAATAATTCTACGTTTCGCTGAAAATTAACACCGTACAATTGAAACAGCTTTTCTTCAAAAAAAAGTAGGCGTATGTATACCTCGATGTGAGATGTGGAGCTAAATCAGTCGTAGGAGCATTGTAATATTGATGGGGCAAGCTCATTTACCTGTTATTATTTAAAACTGTATTCTTTCCTCAGCACCTTGTCTATGAAAGGCTTCATAATTGTAAACTTAACACATTATTTTCCGTGAGACAGTTTAAAAAAGAGGTACGTTAGATATAGCGTCCTAAACCTTAAACATTGGTAATTAGATACATTCATAATGAAACTTCTAGAGATTCTACTGAAAAACTATCGCATACCTACATGTAAGTACATCTATAACTATTATAAAATAATTTCGCTTTTCGTGTCAGTCTGTGTGGCCGCGTTGTTCCTCTAAACTACGCAACGGATTCTGATGCGGTTTTCACTATCATTAAGAGAATTTATTCCGGAAGGTTCTTATGAATAATACCTACATTAATATTTAACTTAAGTACCTATAGTATATACCGGATGACTTTTTTACCGTCTCGAAAAAAATTGGTTATATTACGTGAACAGAGTAGAAGTCTATGGCATACCTAGTTTTTTTTTTTTTTAATAGCTTAGACAGAAAAATTATATAAGTAATTCATTTTTGTACCAGAAAAACAGAAATTTTGAAAAAAAAATAATTATCGTTTAAAAATATAGAAATTCAAATCATATGCAGTTTGCATACTTATGACTTGAATTTTTGATTTAAAAAAAAAAAAAAAAAAAAAAAGTTAGGTATGCCATAGGCTTCTACTCCGATCACCTAATAGGTATACCCAATTTTTTTCGAGACGGTAAAAAAGTCATCCGGTATACATACATACATATAATATATAATATAGAAACCTTCATGTTTTGTCAAGTCGTAAAAGCCGTTTGAAGCGGGGCCTGGTCGCTAGTACGTAAATAGTGAATTATGATAGTATGTAACAAGTAGAAACAATGACAATGAATTCAATAAGATACTTAATGACTTTGTTGACAGAGACCGATACCTACCTACCGTTACAATTCATTATCACTCTAAGGTGAACACTATTCGTATTCTATCAGGGCTCTCTCATAGCATTAAATCTACAAGCGGCGGCGCCAAGAATCTAGAATCGAATTTTCCTATTTTTGATACAAAAATGTTCGAGAGACACGGTAGATATTTAGATTCCATCACTATTTCGAGCGGGGTGAATGACCGCTTAGACTTCGCTACTTCGAAGTTATTTATGTGACATTTAAATGCAAACGTTAAACGGTAAAACAATAAAGTTAACATTGAACTAATTCAGGGGCATTAGGCAATAAAACGTACCTAGGTATACCTATTTAGATAGTATAAATGTCAGTCAGATCTACATAGGTACTTAAACGGATTTTATCAAATAGTTTTCTACTCTAAATAATTTCCGTCTTAATTAGCATCCTATTGGGTTTAGTCCCAAATACTTGTCCTATATTCTGTAGATGTAAAGTGATGACATGGGCAGCGTTGGCATGAATGACGAAACGCATTGTAGGTACTAGGTACTAGGTAGGTAGGTAGGTAGGTGGTAGGTAGGGCTAGGTTGTAGGTAGGTAGGTATTGGGGTAGGTTATTTTACCTTAGCGATAATTGCAATTATTCGACGATTATCTCCTGAGCTCGAGAATTTAATGTGTCAAATCGGGAAGTCTCTCAAAAAAAAATATCCACTACATTATAATTATTACTGAAAGATGCACGCTCTCACCATTCCACTGAAAGTGTTTGTTCACGTAAAGATCGAAGAAAACATTCGTGCAGCGTGTTTGACAATACAATCATAACATAATATTATGAAAATTATGACCTGTCGCATTGCTCTGTGATATGTGATTGATAAGAAACAACAACCTGCCTGAGCTCTACGTTCCTAAGTTCTAGTTCCCCATCAGCAGGAACAGCTGTTAACAGCAATTAATTTTTACTAGCTGCGCCCCACGATTTCGCCCGCGTAGACCGGGATAAAAAATTAACCTATGTGTTAATCCAGGGTATAAGCTAAATAAAAAAAATACAAATAATACTTTACATAGGTACCAAATTTCATCCAAATCGGTCAAATCAAATAATCTTTATTGCAATCCATAATGTGGTACAGGTGGTAAGTCTTGTGATAATTTCAGAATCAATTATGGACCCTGTCGGGCACAGCAAGCTTTAAGTAAGATAGGAAGAGCGCTTTTATTATTTTCCCTGTTATTAATGATTTTTCGCTCATTTATTTATTAAATATAATTTATTATAATATAAGTCAATCTATTAAAATATTTATTATTTATTATGTATTCAATTATATATTATTATTGTTTCTTTAATTTTCCACTTAGGTAATTTGTATTTGTTATTTGGTCCAGCCGTTTGAGCGTGAAGAAGTAACAAACACACACTCACAAACTTTCGCCTTTATAATATTAGTGTGATTTCTAATGGGAGCGTCAAGTAGCCTACGAACTGTGATCACAAAATCTTAAAATCTGTGGACTAACAACTGTTGTTAATCAAAACAAACCATAATAACCATAATAATCGAGTTCAACGACAAAAAAAACGAACTTCGTACACGACATGTTTATCATACTTAACAAAAAATAACACAGCATGCTAAATTGAACCCTCAAAAGATAAATAACTATGACCTTCACGTGTGAACGGTTAAAATTGTCGTAAATAATGTTCCAGTTATGTGTAAACCAGCGTGCTTTTACCATGATCGAGATACTATGGCTGCATTGATGGTAACATCTGACCTGTCTGTGGTCTATCTTCTGATAAACAGACATAAACGGTGCCTCGTGAGAGAATGACATAAGGACGGAAAGTGACATCATTCATTACAATATTGAGGAATGTAAACAAAGTTAGACTCTCGAAACGCAGATCTACGCGGGACACAATGGTTGTTTAATTGTTTCTGTAATTACGGTATTCAACCGGTATTTCATGTTTATTATTAGTCACTCTAAATTAGATGCACTGTTAAATGTAAGTTGACAGCTTGCATTTCATTTATTTAAAGAAGTCTTATTTAAGTGTTAGGTACTTTGTAATGTCAATTAAATTAAAATGTTTGTTAGGGTTCCGTACCTCAAAAAGAAAAAAAAGGAACCCATATAGGATCACTCGTGTGTCTGTCTGTCTGTCCGTCTGTCACAGCAAATTTGCTAATACACATTCGGTACACATATAAACTTCTGTAACCCAAACACGGACGGGTAAAGTAAATAAATGAATTTTGAATATGGGGGGTCACTTCAAATAAGAAAATTTTAAAAAAAGTTTTGCAAACTATAAGTAAGTACCATGGATGGACATATCAAACGAAAGGGCACATGAGCGTCTCAAATATTTTTCCTTATAATTTTGCAATAAGTGTTTTAAAGTTATTTAAGAAAATAGACGAAAAATTACCATTTGCCGCTTATCTCCCAAACTACTGAGCTTAAAATTAAAAAAAAAATACAGAAAATAGTTCTTTACCTGTATATTACAGAAAAACCTCTAAGAAATCTGTGGTTATGGTCTTAAAATAACAAGGTAAATCCATCAATATTCTGAGTACAAAATTACATTTACGGTTGGAATGTATGGGATTGGGAGAACATGTTTTTCAACTACAATGTTAAGTTTGTACTTGGCTTGGGATAATCATCCCAACTACAGAACCCATCATTGTGCATGGTCCGACGCGCACTTGGCCGGATTTTTTTATTAAAAGTCACTCTAAATTAGGTGCATTGCAGCTTGCATTTCATTTATTTAAATCCAAGCGAGCATTGAAGTCTTATTTAACTGTTACTTTACAATTAACTTATGCATCTGTGCTTCTAAGATTATTTTTTATCATTGACAGTCTCTCTAATTGTTATTCATTTAGATAAGTACCCGTAAAACTGTCTTCGGGGATTTCCAAGAAGCCACAAGGGTCTTCGTGTCCTGAGATAACTTTGTCTGGACACAATACGTGCAAGATAGGGAGATACTTTACTAGGGGGTAGGCGGGCACGTCCTCGTACGTCTTGCACAATATCTGGGGTCGCGGGTAGTTTTAAGAAGCTACCGCGGCCCTGGCATAAGCAACTGAAGGAACACGGGTGGGTTTTAGTCAGTAAAAGTCTGACACGCCCTTCCGCTCCACCCAGAGCGGGAGAAGTTATTTGATGATTTCCCACCCTCATAAAAAAAAAAAATAAACAACACAATATCAATATGAATACCAAAAAGGAGACGATAAGATGAAACCTTAGCGATGGTGATGTTTTTCTTGTATGCGATAAAATAGTTCTATCTTTTTAGCAGATCGATTTCATCTTACATAATATTATTGTTTATTATTTTAAACAAAAAGGTTCATCTTTGGAATTGACAGCATTGGAAATTACTTCAATTTCCAATGCTGTCAATTCCAAAGATGATGGAATTGACAGCATTGGAAATTGAAGCAACTTAGTTAGGGGCTGGTATCCGCAACTCCACGACAATGCGCGTAGGTATTTTGCGTATCACTTTTTTGAAGCAACTTAGATATAAATAAATATTCTAAACTTATCTATCTTAATCTAAACTTACTAATAATAAAGCAGAAGTGTTTGTTTGTTTGTATGTTGAACGCGACCAGTCGGATTTGAAAAATTACCACGCTACAACACAAAGGAGCCGTGCAAAAAGAAAAAAAGTTCTTTCTGTCTTTTTTTCTTTTTGCACGCTAAGCGAAAACGAAGTAAGAAATTGCGCGGGCAGGCGATACGATGCGACGGGGTGGAAGTCCCGAGCAGAACCTAGTTTTACTATGGTTATTTTGCTAATGAAAATGAGAAGTAGGTATCTAGCCGTTGCTCAGACTCGTTATTGGTTATACCTATAGTGTGACAGCTTCGAATCCTCAGTAATAATTGTGATAACAAATGAGGTCGTTCTCTACTTTAGTTCCAGTAACAGATAATTATCAGTCATGCCTGCTGCAGCACTCTTGCGATCCGATCATCATCTTAAGAGCTAACAGATACAGTGATAGTTCCCAGTACTTCTCAGAACTTAAGTATCAGTTTGGCTCGCATCCTGTTCTACTAGGAGCGCTGCAACCCCAGGAGTAGTTCATCAACATGATTACATGCTCAGCCACCATAACTCGACCGGTACCGTCCGCCCCGTCGTTACCCGTCGTCTCATAATAACCGCACATAACTCAGCCCTAGGAACACCTAATAATTTACAGCGAGATCCTGAAACTGGATATACTGGCAACTACCGAGGTGGTTTGCATACTAAATTGCGGTAAATAGAGTCCACTGTTGGGATATATTAGCAATTCAACATGGATGCGCTTGCGCACCCGCTCCTTGTTGCATCGCTATGCGTTAGCGCAGCCGGTAACGCGATAAAAACTAGTTTATTTTATTGCTACTTGACTGTTGTTATGCGAATTCGTTTATCATATTGTAAAGTATTTTAAATATAGACCGAAAATAAAATAATTTTCACATCAGTAGTAAAAATTACTCTGTTAACAGCAAAGATAGGTGTTATCTGCATGCTCGCTTCATATCAAAACATTCGCAAAGATCTCAGATGTGTCACTTTATTTATTTTTAATTAAATCTCCAGAATCTCCACCACTTATCGTTAAAAACTAATAATTGTAATACCAGACAAATTATTGAAACAATATTTAGACATCGTTATTGCGCGAGAAGTCAAAGGCTAATGACAACTAGAGTCAAAGGCTAATGATAACACAGTTGACAAATCTGATAGGTACAAATGTTAGTTTAGTTACCTTTTTCATCAACACAGGGATCTGGTGTTCCAGGGACATCTCCAGCTTGGGAGAACTCATGGAGCTTCTCTTCTTCGGTAAACACGGGCTCATTAATAACACCTTAAAGTCTCGTCCTGTTCCACTTAATTACAATTTATTTATTTACAAATACATTCATAATTAATGAAGACACTAAAGATAACTGTCACTCGATGCCGGCGTGTTATTCACGTTATAATATGCGTTTTATTTTTAGGAAAGTTTTATTTTATTTTTATTTATTTATTTTTTATTTTATTGGTGATTTATTTCCGTTTTTTAGAGTTCGAGGGTAGATAAAAAAATATTAAGAGTACGTGTCGTGCGCAGCCACCCGGCGCTTGCGCTTGGTGCGAATGAGCGTTAACATCTCCGATATCCATGTTCATAGTTAATTTACAACGTTCAACGGTGTAGCAGTGCGATGCAATGGAGCAACTGCACTCGATTGTCAGTCCACGACCGGTTCTGAAGAAAATTCAACGCGCTTTCACAAACACGACATTTCATTATAGATTCCCATAAAGAATTTCATATTGGATTTAAACCTACATTCCATAACCATATACGATGATAAATGAAACCGAGTTGCTAAAATAATTTTTTCTTCGAAATGGTTTCTGTGGTGGCATTCAGGCGTTTATTTAGTTCTCAGGGAGCAATAACATTGATGATCAAGAAGTCATTTTACTTGTCAATTCCGTACAACGGTACGGGCGACGCTCTTGTTTAAATATTTGAGTGAGTGAAGTGGCCATCGCATGATCAATTATGCGTACATTGGGCACGCCCCATCGCGTCGCCTTTCTATTGTGTTTGTAAACATCAATTGAAAATCTGACTTGACTAAATGTGATAACTTGACAATTGTTCTTGTAATAATGGTTCTTATATGAACTTTACCTCTATCCTTATCCGATATCTCATGTGTTATTTTTTAAATTCAGGAATATTGTGTTACTTACGCATCCAAGGTGAATATTATGATCTGAAATACACAGAACCATAATTAAACGTCAACTAACTAATAAATACATAAGTAGTACATTTAAATTTCCTGTTAGATAGATACACTTCAATGCTTTTCTTATTTAGCTCTGACATAGGCTTGTTTATCTGCATATTGGTCTTGGGTGTTTCAAGTATGTTCAGATTTTCAAACATTTCCTTCAATCGAATCACTTCTTTAAGTGATTTCTTCCTAAATATGTAGTATCCGTGCCAAATAAATGTTTACAAGACTTCTTTACTTACAGTTTGATCAGCGCTCGTAAAAATTGTTTGACGTTGTAAAATGGTGTGAATTTAACGTTAATTCTGATTTTATGGTTGATTTCCGAGCGGATTTGCGTCAAGTTATCGTCATTGCTTGTTATATCCTCGCTGATGTAAGATGTAAATTGTAAGGCATACATTGGTCCTGTAATCTTGCACCCTCAACAGCCGTCTGCCTTCCGAAGAGTGTGCAATAAGAAATTAAATTAAATTATTTATTCTGTGAATAGGTTATCGGAATCACTTTTACCAACACGTTATATTAAAAACATATTAGCTAGATGGAGTCGACATTTCCTATCTGATTACCTCAGAGAAGAAATGGCGAAACAAACTCAGCGGTCAAAGTCTCTTCTAAAGTCCAGACATAATCTTGGTCAGATCATGTGAGGACCAGTCTAAAATGGTCTTTTGAGGAATGAAGCACACAGATTTGAGTGGACCTGTCCAGTCAGTACAAGCATTTGTCAGTAAACGTGTAGCTCAACTCAGAACTTAAGGAGCTCAACAAACAAGAGAAAGTAGTAAGTAATAAAATAACAGCTATGTAAGTGCAAATATGATTCCGACCCATTGCTTCTTAAATGCAAGTGTCATAAAATTGTGTTTTCTTTTGAGTCTATCTTCAATCGTTGATCAACAGTAATCTAACATAAATTGAGGTTGAAAATTATGTCAGTGTTAACTTCATACGTTGTTTACAAAATTAAATACTAAGTACCTAAGTATGCTCTTAAATAAAGTGTTACAGCATAGTTAATTAATTAGATAATTACCGTTCATATTTATTTACAAACATTGAGTTGTCATTGTTTTACTTTTAAGGTTGTGAATTATCTCTCATTACCTACATGTGGCCTATCTTCAAAGTGCTAAATAAGCAATTGATAACAAATCAATGACAGAAAAAATGTAAACAATGTCATGTTAAGTAAGTATGCATATAATAATGTGTAGAAATAATTCTACGTTTCGCTGAAAATTAACACCGTACAATTGAAACAGCTTTTCTTCAAAAAAAAGTAGGCGTATGTATACCTCGATGTGAGATGTGGAGCTAAATCAGTCGTAGGAGCATTGTAATATTGATGGGGCAAGCTCATTTACCTGTTATTATTTAAAACTGTATTCTTTCCTCAGCACCTTGTCTATGAAAGGCTTCATAATTGTAAACTTAACACATTATTTTCCGTGAGACAGTTTAAAAAAGAGGTACGTTAGATATAGCGTCCTAAACCTTAAACATTGGTAATTAGATACATTCATAATGAAACTTCTAGAGATTCTACTGAAAAACTATCGCATACCTACATGTAAGTACATCTATAACTATTATAAAATAATTTCGCTTTTCGTGTCAGTCTGTGTGGCCGCGTTGTTCCTCTAAACTACGCAACGGATTCTGATGCGGTTTTCACTATCATTAAGAGAATTTATTCCGGAAGGTTCTTATGAATAATACCTACATTAATATTTAACTTAAGTACCTATAGTATATACCGGATGACTTTTTTACCGTCTCGAAAAAAATTGGTTATATTACGTGAACAGAGTAGAAGTCTATGGCATACCTAGTTTTTTTTTTTTTTAATAGCTTAGACAGAAAAATTATATAAGTAATTCATTTTTGTACCAGAAAAACAGAAATTTTGAAAAAAAAATAATTATCGTTTAAAAATATAGAAATTCAAATCATATGCAGTTTGCATACTTATGACTTGAATTTTTGATTTAAAAAAAAAAAAAAAAAAAAAAAGTTAGGTATGCCATAGGCTTCTACTCCGATCACCTAATAGGTATACCCAATTTTTTTCGAGACGGTAAAAAAGTCATCCGGTATACATACATACATATAATATATAATATAGAAACCTTCATGTTTTGTCAAGTCGTAAAAGCCGTTTGAAGCGGGGCCTGGTCGCTAGTACGTAAATAGTGAATTATGATAGTATGTAACAAGTAGAAACAATGACAATGAATTCAATAAGATACTTAATGACTTTGTTGACAGAGACCGATACCTACCTACCGTTACAATTCATTATCACTCTAAGGTGAACACTATTCGTATTCTATCAGGGCTCTCTCATAGCATTAAATCTACAAGCGGCGGCGCCAAGAATCTAGAATCGAATTTTCCTATTTTTGATACAAAAATGTTCGAGAGACACGGTAGATATTTAGATTCCATCACTATTTCGAGCGGGGTGAATGACCGCTTAGACTTCGCTACTTCGAAGTTATTTATGTGACATTTAAATGCAAACGTTAAACGGTAAAACAATAAAGTTAACATTGAACTAATTCAGGGGCATTAGGCAATAAAACGTACCTAGGTATACCTATTTAGATAGTATAAATGTCAGTCAGATCTACATAGGTACTTAAACGGATTTTATCAAATAGTTTTCTACTCTAAATAATTTCCGTCTTAATTAGCATCCTATTGGGTTTAGTCCCAAATACTTGTCCTATATTCTGTAGATGTAAAGTGATGACATGGGCAGCGTTGGCATGAATGACGAAACGCATTGTAGGTACTAGGTACTAGGTAGGTAGGTAGGTAGGTGGTAGGTAGGGCTAGGTTGTAGGTAGGTAGGTATTGGGGTAGGTTATTTTACCTTAGCGATAATTGCAATTATTCGACGATTATCTCCTGAGCTCGAGAATTTAATGTGTCAAATCGGGAAGTCTCTCAAAAAAAAATATCCACTACATTATAATTATTACTGAAAGATGCACGCTCTCACCATTCCACTGAAAGTGTTTGTTCACGTAAAGATCGAAGAAAACATTCGTGCAGCGTGTTTGACAATACAATCATAACATAATATTATGAAAATTATGACCTGTCGCATTGCTCTGTGATATGTGATTGATAAGAAACAACAACCTGCCTGAGCTCTACGTTCCTAAGTTCTAGTTCCCCATCAGCAGGAACAGCTGTTAACAGCAATTAATTTTTACTAGCTGCGCCCCACGATTTCGCCCGCGTAGACCGGGATAAAAAATTAACCTATGTGTTAATCCAGGGTATAAGCTAAATAAAAAAAATACAAATAATACTTTACATAGGTACCAAATTTCATCCAAATCGGTCAAATCAAATAATCTTTATTGCAATCCATAATGTGGTACAGGTGGTAAGTCTTGTGATAATTTCAGAATCAATTATGGACCCTGTCGGGCACAGCAAGCTTTAAGTAAGATAGGAAGAGCGCTTTTATTATTTTCCCTGTTATTAATGATTTTTCGCTCATTTATTTATTAAATATAATTTATTATAATATAAGTCAATCTATTAAAATATTTATTATTTATTATGTATTCAATTATATATTATTATTGTTTCTTTAATTTTCCACTTAGGTAATTTGTATTTGTTATTTGGTCCAGCCGTTTGAGCGTGAAGAAGTAACAAACACACACTCACAAACTTTCGCCTTTATAATATTAGTGTGATTTCTAATGGGAGCGTCAAGTAGCCTACGAACTGTGATCACAAAATCTTAAAATCTGTGGACTAACAACTGTTGTTAATCAAAACAAACCATAATAACCATAATAATCGAGTTCAACGACAAAAAAAACGAACTTCGTACACGACATGTTTATCATACTTAACAAAAAATAACACAGCATGCTAAATTGAACCCTCAAAAGATAAATAACTATGACCTTCACGTGTGAACGGTTAAAATTGTCGTAAATAATGTTCCAGTTATGTGTAAACCAGCGTGCTTTTACCATGATCGAGATACTATGGCTGCATTGATGGTAACATCTGACCTGTCTGTGGTCTATCTTCTGATAAACAGACATAAACGGTGCCTCGTGAGAGAATGACATAAGGACGGAAAGTGACATCATTCATTACAATATTGAGGAATGTAAACAAAGTTAGACTCTCGAAACGCAGATCTACGCGGGACACAATGGTTGTTTAATTGTTTCTGTAATTACGGTATTCAACCGGTATTTCATGTTTATTATTAGTCACTCTAAATTAGATGCACTGTTAAATGTAAGTTGACAGCTTGCATTTCATTTATTTAAAGAAGTCTTATTTAAGTGTTAGGTACTTTGTAATGTCAATTAAATTAAAATGTTTGTTAGGGTTCCGTACCTCAAAAAGAAAAAAAAGGAACCCATATAGGATCACTCGTGTGTCTGTCTGTCTGTCCGTCTGTCACAGCAAATTTGCTAATACACATTCGGTACACATATAAACTTCTGTAACCCAAACACGGACGGGTAAAGTAAATAAATGAATTTTGAATATGGGGGGTCACTTCAAATAAGAAAATTTTAAAAAAAGTTTTGCAAACTATAAGTAAGTACCATGGATGGACATATCAAACGAAAGGGCACATGAGCGTCTCAAATATTTTTCCTTATAATTTTGCAATAAGTGTTTTAAAGTTATTTAAGAAAATAGACGAAAAATTACCATTTGCCGCTTATCTCCCAAACTACTGAGCTTAAAATTAAAAAAAAAATACAGAAAATAGTTCTTTACCTGTATATTACAGAAAAACCTCTAAGAAATCTGTGGTTATGGTCTTAAAATAACAAGGTAAATCCATCAATATTCTGAGTACAAAATTACATTTACGGTTGGAATGTATGGGATTGGGAGAACATGTTTTTCAACTACAATGTTAAGTTTGTACTTGGCTTGGGATAATCATCCCAACTACAGAACCCATCATTGTGCATGGTCCGACGCGCACTTGGCCGGATTTTTTTATTAAAAGTCACTCTAAATTAGGTGCATTGCAGCTTGCATTTCATTTATTTAAATCCAAGCGAGCATTGAAGTCTTATTTAACTGTTACTTTACAATTAACTTATGCATCTGTGCTTCTAAGATTATTTTTTATCATTGACAGTCTCTCTAATTGTTATTCATTTAGATAAGTACCCGTAAAACTGTCTTCGGGGATTTCCAAGAAGCCACAAGGGTCTTCGTGTCCTGAGATAACTTTGTCTGGACACAATACGTGCAAGATAGGGAGATACTTTACTAGGGGGTAGGCGGGCACGTCCTCGTACGTCTTGCACAATATCTGGGGTCGCGGGTAGTTTTAAGAAGCTACCGCGGCCCTGGCATAAGCAACTGAAGGAACACGGGTGGGTTTTAGTCAGTAAAAGTCTGACACGCCCTTCCGCTCCACCCAGAGCGGGAGAAGTTATTTGATGATTTCCCACCCTCATAAAAAAAAAAAATAAACAACACAATATCAATATGAATACCAAAAAGGAGACGATAAGATGAAACCTTAGCGATGGTGATGTTTTTCTTGTATGCGATAAAATAGTTCTATCTTTTTAGCAGATCGATTTCATCTTACATAATATTATTGTTTATTATTTTAAACAAAAAGGTTCATCTTTGGAATTGACAGCATTGGAAATTACTTCAATTTCCAATGCTGTCAATTCCAAAGATGATGGAATTGACAGCATTGGAAATTGAAGCAACTTAGTTAGGGGCTGGTATCCGCAACTCCACGACAATGCGCGTAGGTATTTTGCGTATCACTTTTTTGAAGCAACTTAGATATAAATAAATATTCTAAACTTATCTATCTTAATCTAAACTTACTAATAATAAAGCAGAAGTGTTTGTTTATTTGTATGTTGAACGCGACCAGTCGGATTTGAAAAATTACCACGCTACAACACAAAGGAGCCGTGCAAAAAGAAAAAAAGTTCTTTCTGTCTTTTTTTCTTTTTGCACGCTAAGCGAAAACGAAGTAAGAAATTGCGCGGGCAGGCGATACGATGCGACGGGGTGGAAGTCCCGAGCAGAACCTAGTTTTACTATGGTTATTTTGCTAATGAAAATGAGAAGTAGGTATCTAGCCGTTGCTCAGACTCGTTATTGGTTATACCTATAGTGTGACAGCTTCGAATCCTCAGTAATAATTGTGATAACAAATGAGGTCGTTCTCTACTTTAGTTCCAGTAACAGATAATTATCAGTCATGCCTGCTGCAGCACTCTTGCGATCCGATCATCATCTTAAGAGCTAACAGATACAGTGATAGTTCCCAGTACTTCTCAGAACTTAAGTATCAGTTTGGCTCGCATCCTGTTCTACTAGGAGCGCTGCAACCCCAGGAGTAGTTCATCAACATGATTACATGCTCAGCCACCATAACTCGACCGGTACCGTCCGCCCCGTCGTTACCCGTCGTCTCATAATAACCGCACATAACTCAGCCCTAGGAACACCTAATAATTTACAGCGAGATCCTGAAACTGGATATACTGGCAACTACCGAGGTGGTTTGCATACTAAATTGCGGTAAATAGAGTCCACTGTTGGGATATATTAGCAATTCAACATGGATGCGCTTGCGCACCCGCTCCTTGTTGCATCGCTATGCGTTAGCGCAGCCGGTAACGCGATAAAAACTAGTTTATTTTATTGCTACTTGACTGTTGTTATGCGAATTCGTTTATCATATTGTAAAGTATTTTAAATATAGACCGAAAATAAAATAATTTTCACATCAGTAGTAAAAATTACTCTGTTAACAGCAAAGATAGGTGTTATCTGCATGCTCGCTTCATATCAAAACATTCGCAAAGATCTCAGATGTGTCACTTTATTTATTTTTAATTAAATCTCCAGAATCTCCACCACTTATCGTTAAAAACTAATAATTGTAATACCAGACAAATTATTGAAACAATATTTAGACATCGTTATTGCGCGAGAAGTCAAAGGCTAATGACAACTAGAGTCAAAGGCTAATGATAACACAGTTGACAAATCTGATAGGTACAAATGTTAGTTTAGTTACCTTTTTCATCAACACAGGGATCTGGTGTTCCAGGGACATCTCCAGCTTGGGAGAACTCATGGAGCTTCTCTTCTTCGGTAAACACGGGCTCATTAATAACACCTTAAAGTCTCGTCCTGTTCCACTTAATTACAATTTATTTATTTACAAATACATTCATAATTAATGAAGACACTAAAGATAACTGTCACTCGATGCCGGCGTGTTATTCACGTTATAATATGCGTTTTATTTTTAGGAAAGTTTTATTTTATTTTTATTTATTTATTTTTTATTTTATTGGTGATTTATTTCCGTTTTTTAGAGTTCGAGGGTAGATAAAAAAATATTAAGAGTACGTGTCGTGCGCAGCCACCCGGCGCTTGCGCTTGGTGCGAATGAGCGGCGCGAGGTGCGCGGCCGGGCCGATGCGCGCCGCCCGCGCTCCACTAGACAAAACCTATTTGAGATATTTAACCTATGTATCGATGTTCCGTATCGTAGCTTTGTTTACGTACACATTGATGTTAATAATCCACCGGACCTTAATGATAAACTATCGGTTACAGGGATTTCGAGCGACTTGTAAATATATTTATACTGTCACGCCGACAGCGCGTGCGCATCACGTATTGAGCGTGTGATTCGGTGTTGGCGCCCTCGGCAGTCGGCACCTCGGCGATCGTAAGAATGCCCGGCACCGACGTGTAAGCACAAACATCAAGACATGTGTTATGTAAGTAAGCAAAACAAAATAATGCAATATCTCATCAAGTTAACCGGTAATTACCGGTCCACACACGGTTTAACTTAATTATGTCGAGAAGAAAAAAGTAAATTTTATGTCCTATATAGGTAGGGGGTAGGGGTTTCATAACAGTTTTCTGCAATTCCCAGCATCTTGTATACCTAGGTAGCCCTTCAAAACAATGAATATAGAACTTGATAATGAATATATTATCTATTTATGAGAAGAAAAGAACTAGTTTATGTTTACATAACGTATTTAATTAAAAACAATAATGTTAATTATTCTATTTACTTGGTTCATTATTTTTACGATAAGCATGTTGAGATGATACCCTATCAATGTTGAGGAAGACTTTCCACGAGTTCTATCATATGAGAAAGTCGTTAAAATAGCAAATAAAATAGTAAACAGAGTCGCATCTTACTACTGTATGGTAGATAATGTATTAATTACATGAACTTTGATTAGAATTAATTACGATTATAGTCACATATTTATGGTATGGATGACATTAGGAAAAGTTGCAAATTCAGCAGTTTATCCACAATAGCTTGAGTTCTTTACGCGTGACTAGGGCATGCAATTATCGGGACCATTTTACTATTCGTATAATTTAGATACTTCCAGAACACTATCCGGATATATCCAGATAGTACGGATATTTTGGATACCACTGTAAAAAAGGTAACTCAAACTAATTTTAATTTTAATCGACATTTTCATTACAAAAACTCTCAACGATTGTGTAATTATAATTATCGCACTAACGTGGCTACACCTACGGCTAACGGCCGTAGGTGTAGCCACCACTTAGCGCGATAATTTGACCGAATCTTCACCGAAATTTAGCTACCGCGATGTTTAGGGTGTTTATGGGCATTGACGTTGGCGTAAATGTGGCCCGGGCATGACAGAGTTCAAAATTCTTACTTACTTTCATAGGGCTGTCACTCAGTTACTGACAATAAAAAAGCCGGACACGTGCGGTTCGGGATCCGGCAATGAGCAACGGCATCATATTAATAAAAAATGGCTTAGATAACACGCATTAAAGTTGGAGAGTGGGAGATACATGACTTCTACGTATAAAATCTAGCTAGGCGTGATTTCATGACATATTTTAACTCAATGTATCGCCTCTTTTGATTATGTAAAAAAAGAAAAAAATATGTGTTCAATATTTTTTAATAATCTAAATGATGGACAAACAAAATTATTACTCATCATCCCTGTTATGTAATTAATCATACTGTGAAATAATTATACACACATTCACATACATGATGAACTGAGAACCTACTTTTTTAGTAAAAATTACTGTGACTTAGAGACAGACGGACAGTGCCATTTGTACTTGGCAAGATTTAGAAACCCTTGACTTCAGTTGACGACAGCGATGATGATGTTATTACCAGGAGCAGAGAGAAACTGAACAATCATTAACTTTCATCGTCATCACCAACTGAAGTCGAGCTCTTGGACTTTTGCAAGCATAAAAGTCAAAGTGCTTTTTCCACTTTTGAATTATCTTTATGGTGAATCTAGTAATTAGATGGATTTTTTTAAGATATCATTATGAATTTTCACAATTTGACGATTGCGAATAAGTATTCTATTTTACTAAAACAAAATGTAAAATGTTTTATTATTACCTACTGATTTTGATAAAATGAAATATAAAAAAGGAACAAAAGGAACTATCTTAATTATTCGTTTTATCCGGATAGTAAAACTAATGATATCCGGATAATTTAGATAACCGAAGAGCATGTCCTACGCTTGACAAATAGAAATTGATTATCATTTTAGCGGCTGCCTAATTAATTTATTGTCGATATTTTCTAATTGGCTGAGGAAAGTAGGTACATGTGCATATTATTTGAAGAAAGCCTGAGCGTTCGTTATTTTTGTATAATAACAGGTGAAAGTACCTTCAACTGCCAAGTTACTGAAATACGATTAAAAGTCCAAGTATATTATTGTTTTCTTTTTAAGATGTTAATCGATGGCCTTAAGAGTTTCGGTTCACTAATTCCAATCGATGCATGTATTTGTACTAAGGGATTTTTGAGTGCACATCACTAAAGATAATGTCTCTCCGGAACATCGACTTTGATGTTTATAGCATACCTAAGCAGCGGAAGTTGTTAAATTATAAATAACACTATTACCTACTTATAAACTATTTATAAAACTAAATGTAGTCCGCCTTGACTAATATGTAAGGCAATGGCAGCATATGACATGGACTCGCGAACGCAATTAACTAAACTATGTCTCAAAGTGTTTATAAGTAAGTATGTAGGTAGGTACCAAGTTTAAGGTTAGAAAATAAATACTTACGATTTACTATTAAAGTTTGCGACATATTTTCAATGGTTTTCTTTTTTAAGGCGACGATAACCGACTTTTAATGTTTTTTAACTGAAGATCACGTCTAAACGAGTAGTAGTAGTAGTGTTAATGATTTGGAAAAAATATAAGTGTGTTAAATTAGAGCATTTTCTTAATAACTTAATATGTGAATATTTTAGATTATATTATAAAGTGTAATTAATTTGTAATGTTTTGTTTGACACGGATAAAAAACTGAGAATAACGCAAAAATTATCAAGCGTATTTTTATGAAACCTTCACCATGTTAATATAATACCTTTTGTTTCACCAATGTATAATAAATTAATAATGTATCTAATTTTGGACGGCGCTCCTTGATGGGCGAGTCCTATTACTGGGTGGACGTACGACGCGTTGCGTGAGCTCAGCACAGAACACGCAAGCTAACCACTCAAGGACATTGGCATATATCAGCGTCTTAGAGCGAGCGCGCACTGCGGTGCGTTTTTCTACCGCATAATCTGTGAAGTATGGAATGTCTTTGAAGTGCGCGCACTGCGGTCATGCGTTTTGTTACTGTAGGCCCCGCCCAGTGCGGCAGAACTACCGGAAACGCACCGCAGTGCGCGCTCGCTCTTAAACTCAGCATTTCCCTTCTCACATCTTACAACGTCTGCAATTTGTCAGCCAGTAAAACTGAGTAAAATAAATGTTCTAAACTTAAAATTTCGACTGCGGCAGGCTTCCAATCCTGTCAGTGTGACTGTGTACTATGGAAAGTGTGGCTACTCCTAAAGTAGCCGTAACCATCCATATTTAGGCTTTCAACCTGGTATTTTTAGATTCGGGGGCAATGCACTGAGCCTGGCCTTTGCTGATAGCTTGCAGACGTAAAATGATATATCTCTTATTTAATACAAACGTAATTGATTAGATAAGGAATTGTAACACTTTTGTATTTGGGTGATTTCAGATTTGTTATTTTGTTTTTAGCAAATTATATTATCAATGACCGGTTTTTAGCTGTTAACCCGGTCTAATACTTGTCTTCTCGGTCTAATTTTATGTTAATGTATCAAAAAAATAAAATAACTTCTAATAGTGAGCATATTCTCCTTTTCAATTTTCACCCAAATGTTAAACACATTTAATATTGAAATCAATTTTTTACCATTGGTGTCAGTAATTCGATGTACTTATACAAATTCAATTAAGTAAGTATACTAGAAAGGTTTAGGTGGGTAGTAAATTATAGGTAAACAATCTTGATGTGACTTCTTACACAAACACATATTATACAAATAAACTACTGCTTAAATACTAATGGTTCAATAGATTTAGTAATCATTATTGTTTTATTTACATTGGTTTTTAGTTGCATTTTATTTTTAAACTGAGGTTTTAAAATAAAAAAGACAAAAGACACATCAAGATTGTGTAGGTACCTTTATTTCACTACCTAATCCTTTCTAGTATAGATACAATCATCGAAGCTTTTGCTAGCTTTTTATAACATTTGCACGCAAGGATGCAGAACGCATAATTTTTACTCAAATAAAACCTTTACAACACGAGAACTTCCTACTTATAAGGGATACGCACCTACCTGTAGTAGGTACTTAATTTTTTGTTCTTATTTATTTAGCCGCGCGACATTCGTCCGTTGGCTGGCGCGCGCTTTAGTAGTGAATAGTGATGGATGACAGCCCTGCTGCGCCCGCGCATCGGACTACACATCTACATCTACACACAACTGTCACACAACTGAGAACGCGACGGATCGCACCACTAAAAATATTCATAGAATTTTAAGCCCACGACAAGGCTTGTTCCTATTAGCTTATAATTATAATAGAAAGCGAATGAATAATCTTTCTGACAGTTCTATATTGTCTCTCATGTCATAGACCCTGAAATACGACACCAATAATAACAAATTAAATTAAATAAAATATAAAATGACATAAGTAAGCCTTTATTACAATGTTTTTTATACTCTCTCTGCCTCTTGCCCTCTGAATCCACTCCGGGCCAGCAGTGTTATTCTGTACAAATCTCACCGTGAAAACTTCGGTGAAGTGAGCGTGGAGTGAGCTGTCAATAGTGTCAATGCGTAGCATCAGATAGAATGACAACTCACTTCACCTAGATTTTCACGGTGAGATAAGCTGTCATAAGTGACAGTCGCTAGCATCAGATGGAATGACAGTTCATTTTAAGCTCACTTCACCCAAGTTTTCACGGTGAGATTTTTACAGAATAGACTGGCAGTACTATTTTGACATCGTCTTTCACCGTTTCGCTTGTCGTCCTTTGCTCCTTTTTCCATCCCTTGGGTAGGTACACTCTGTTATTAATATGGTTAATTTGTCTTTTTCCTCTCACATTTATGTCCTGTGCATCGCCATTTTTTTAAATATAATAATAACCAATTAATTCCATTTTAATATTCACCGGTTGAATGCTAATTACAGAAACAATTAAAAAGCTATTGTGTCTTGCGTAGGTCCGCGTTTCCGGCAGACGAGTGGTTAATAACTGATTTGAACTGCCGAGAACTATGGAAGACTTGTTATAAGTAGGAGTTCTGAATTTTTGTATAGATAGCTAGAATTGTAGATAATCTCATCTAAATATTTTCTAGTATTAATAAATAATCAACATGAAGCAACATTACGGTCATAATCATAAGCAATAAAGGTCTGCCCGGCGCTTATGAATAAATTAAACTGTTAAATATTAATATTATATTTAGAACATCCACAATTAAGCCGGTATCTGGTCAATAAAATTGTAACTTTGATGTTTTAGAATATCACATATACTTACGTAAAAACGCCAAGTTTCAAATGACGTTTGGACCGTAACCCACATTTTTACTATTCGTCACGTCTATGTGATGCATTTGTATTGTTGTTAGAGTTATATTTGAACTTATTCACTCTATTCAAATGCTCTACCTGCATCTCGACAAAAAATCTAGAAAGAGAAATAAACGAGTATCCGAGAGAGAGCTTGACTATCGATTTTATAATGTGATTAAATGGTTCGTATCTTTTATGATTTATTATCCCGATTATCTCGGTGCGTCGTATAACTGGGTAACCACTGCATGCTTTAAAATGTTACGGCGCGCAGCGCGGCGCTTGTTTTTATTAATAACCCTATGAAATTAGCCTCCAGTTAGTAACTTTCATCTCTACAGGGTGTATCAGATTAAATCGATAGACCAGCATGATGAAGAATCCCCAACATGAATGGACTGCTGACGTTTCCGAAGGTAAGAGGAAAACCATTCCAGTGCTTCGGGAGATACCATAACATAGGACAGAATAGCTAACAGGATCTCGTGACTGACGGTATTAAAGGCATTTGAGAAAACAACCAACACTAGTACAGTAACTTTGGTGTCTTCCAGTCCTGCCCTTATATCGCCAGTCACCTTAAGGAGGGCGGAAATAGTGCTGTGCCCAGGCCTGAACCCAGATTGAAGAGGGCTAATTAGCGAGTTACAATGAACAAAATTGGAGAGTTGTTTGTGGACGCAGGCCTCGAGCACTTTGGATAGAAAGGGAAGAATAGAAATAGGACGAACGTCAGTAGGAAGAGAGGGATTAGAAACCTTAGGTAGTGGACGAACAAAAGCTTTGCGCCACAGGGAAGGGAATACAGGGTGGTAATATAGGGTGTATAGGGAAAAATTTACAATGTGGGTAATCGCGGGTAGGAGATGATCCAGAATAGTTATGATCATACCACGGGTAATATTGTCACATCCCACCGCTTTCGATTTGATGGAAAGAATGATCTTTCTGATCTCTCCCGGTTCAACTGGAATGAAACTGAAAGGACTAATTTGAGGACGCGGTAGACCAGAGATAAGAGACAGAGTTTGTTGCTTGGTTAGACGATCCATGGTAGAAACAGTGGAGAAATGACGGTTGAAATCGTCTAAGTCAATTGAATTAGGAAGGTCTAAATGTCGCGGTTTGCCGATACCAAGAGTTCCAAGAAATTTCCAAATATCGGCAGAAGAGGAGGAGTTGATAGTGTCCAGAATGTGGCGGCGTTTAGCATTGCGTATCATCTGATTGCATCTATTCCTTGCATCCTTGAATAATGTCCAGTTCTCATCAGTGCGATCCCTTTTAAACTTACGGAACGCGCGGTTCCTACGTCGCATTGGCATCTGTATTCCTCTTGTCATGCATGGTGCAGGTGGGCGTTTTAATTTTACTTTTTTGACAGGAGCATGGATGTTATAAAGGTTCACTACAACATCATTGAAGATGGCAACCTTATCGTCAACTGAAGTGGAATCCATCATAGGCTTCAATCGACCACAGATGCATCTTCCTTAAGCTTCTCGACGTTCGTCCGCGCAAAACAACGCCTGTACAAGACCTAGGGTTTAGGTTTGGGAGGTTTCAGGATATATGAAAGGAAAATCATATCGTGATGAGAAAAGCCAGGGGCGTCATGTTGGCCATGGGAGGAAACGAGGGAGGGATAAGAGGTGAGGATTAGATCGAGCCAGGTGTCATCTCCAACAGTGTTGTGATGAGTAGGTTGGAGCGGCAACACGTGCAGACTAGCTGACTCGATAAGATGGAGGAGTTTACGGGATCGAGGGGAGTTGCAGGCAAGGAGGTTTATGTTGAAATCACCCATGATGATGTGATGTGCATACTCCGAACCCAAAGATTCAAGTACCGATTCGAATTCAGTGAAGTAATCAACAGAAGGAGGACAATAGGCAACACCAATAATGGTTTTGGCTCCATTGACACAGACTTCAAGAAAAATAAACTCGGCAGAAGCAGAATAATGTGAAGAGGAAGTAGCAAGTATTTTATAAGAAAAGTCACTGCGAAGGTATATGGCCACACCACCCCCTCCTTTATCAACCCGATCATTCCGTATAAGAACAAAACCAGTAAGAGGGTAAGTGGTGGACAGGAGATGCGATTTTAGCCAAGTTTCGGAGATCAGGATAGCGTGAACATTGCTGTTATTAAATGCGTCGTACAACTCGCTGTAGTGGCTTGGAACACTTTGAGCATTAATGTGACACACATTTACCAACCGATTAGACTTATCATTGAAATTTTGTTGCAAAAAGTCACCAAGAGTGTTGGTGAAAGAACAAAAGCTTTCATCGCTTGAAGAGGCAGTAGCATCGTTGGCAGAAAAATAAGACTCATTGTCTGACATAAATATAAGTAAGTAGTTATAATATCGTAATCGAGAAAAAAATATCAGCTGTCCCGTACAAAACTACTCCACCCAAATGTATGGGACGGCTGATCATTTTATCTCTATTAGGTTGTTGGTCCCATAGAGAAAGTTGTTACACCCTGATAACCAATCCTGAAAGATTTAAAATATCTAGATTTAATATATTTCAGACAATATAATAAAGAGGAGCTCGTGGCTAAGTAATAACAGCCGCACGGTCGATCCGTCAGTTTAAGCTACGTTTGCCGGGGTTGGATGGGTGACCATCTTTACATACCGAGATTCCTCCGTGCCTCGGAAAGCATGTTAAGCCGCTGGTTCCGGCTGTTATTCGTGGATCTTTGACAGTCATTATCGTCAGAAGCCCGAAAGTCTGACAACCTTACCATGGGGTATCGAATTACCCATAAACTGGGTTGTGGAGGTCAGATAGGCAGTCGCTCCATGTAAAATACTGGTATTCAGCTGCATCCGGTTAGACTGAAAGCCGACCCCAATATAGTTGGGAAAAGGCTAGGCAGATTGATTTCAGACATTAGATACGTAATTGTAGACTTCTTCTAAAACCAGAGGGAACTATACGAATCCGGAGAGTAAGTATGTAGACAATTATATGATATTCTACGTGAATGTTTGTGAGAAAATATCATACGGATGCATTCCCAAGAAGCAATAAGATTAGAATTTGAAAACATCATTCATTTTGTTTTTCACAAAAACGTGATAAATAGTTTTTCTTCGTAGCAGATACAACAATTTGGTATTCATTTGCGTCATGTTTATATAATGCAACTGAACGATAAAAATATCGAAACATTTAAATTGGTAGTGCAACCTAGTTTATAATGTATGTAATTTTGCAACAACATCATAATATATTTTATTATGATGTTGTTGCAAAATTCCAGAAATGCCCAAATGTTTTGATATGATATACTTAAATAGAAACAGTTTATTTGTAAGGAACTGTAGGGGAAGGCCTAAGAAACGATAGATGGACTGTGTGAACGATGATATGACTATGTAGGGGATGACTACCGAGATGACGACTAATAGAGAAGTATTAAAAAAAGGTACATGTTGCGCCGACCTCAAGTAAATTGGAATAAGGGCAGGAGAATGATGATTTGTAAGGAACTGCGCAATGGGCAACAACCCGCCCGTGGTATGTAATATTATACAACGTGCCGCTGCTTTGACGACATTAACTTGACACGCGTATACGGTTCCGCGTTTTCGTTTTGTAAAGATTTTTTAATTTCATTAAACGTTATTATTTATTGATTTATTTACAATTTTCTAAAATAGCATCTTGGAGCAACCAGTAGCGCAGAGATGAAATTAAAACAAACGAGAAAAAAATGGTCATGCCACTCGAGTTTTCTCCTGGGGGTTGTGCAAAAAAAAATCATTTATGAAGCTACTCACAGCTGGGTCAGAACCATAGACAAACGACGAACAAAAAAAAGGGTCAAAGTCAAAGACCTTACCAGCTGACATAGCACAACAGCTTCATGAATGAGTCCTTTGCATAGAGTCCTAATTTTGGTTATTATTTTATTATTATCATCCTAATTTTAGTTATTATTTTATTATTTAGTTTGTTTGATTTTTTTTCCAATTCATTAATTTTTAATCTTATTATAATTTTTATGATTACTGGCCACTAGCACTACCTGTGTCTTTAGTTAATGTCGCTATAGAGGCCACACGTTGTACATGAACTCGATCGTTCTCAGCTATTAACATCAAACATATAGTTCAACTAAGGCACGAAGTTGTCACTATCAAGACAGCAGACATTGGAATTCATAGTTAATTCAACAACGATATAAATTCCTTATGGCCGTTCGCCCTGGGACTGCAATCTGTGCTGAAAGCCGATACTAGTTCCCCATAATGAGCCCAATGAATTTATTTGTCAGGGTGCCGACAAAGAGCGACCTATGCCTGCGGTAACCGCGGCTGAGCCGGCCGGCACTGTATCGGCGAACCGGGATAACCGTGAAATGAAGCCAGGTGCCGCTAGCCCAACATATCTACCGTGTGTCGAAAGCTGGCAGGTTCAGCTGATACGAGTGCTAGGAACGTGTATTTACTATCGGCAAGCCGCAAGTACAAGACAAGTTCCAAGATACGTGACCGTGAAAAATGCTGAGAAAATCACATGGAAATAAGTTTTTATTAGTTACGTCTGTGTTATTCAGTCAGGATCTTTAAAGTAAGTTTTTTCGTGTTCATAGAAAAATAACCTACGCTTGAAATCACAAGATCGATCCATAATTCCAAACAGGATCTTCAGGAAATATTCTTAGATAGTTTATCTCAAATCATAACTAATTAGTAAGTAACTATTATTAGTAAGTACTTTACAATGTAGGTACCCACACACAAATAGGTGAGTGCACGTGGGACATACGTTACATTAGCACAGAATAATAAAGCTACAGTAGTTTATCTGGGCAGTGACCTTGAATTAATTACCTACGGCCGCTCGGTAGATTAAGGCGGAGATTTCTTGAAAACGGTCGCGGCACCTTTTTCAACGGTAACGGTTGAAAAATGTGGTTTTTTAAAGCTGTGTATCTCATAAACCGTTAATAATTTTGACAAATAAAAATAATATGATATTTTCAAGTCCTTTTCGCATACAGTGATGGAACTCAAAACATAATTAAACATAGGTACTTTAATGGACCAAAAAACATACCTCTTAATAATATTTAAAAGCTGTTTATCCCTTCATTAACAATTATAATTATAATTAAAAATACACCATAAAATGTCAATTGCCAAACTGCATCCAGTGATGGTTTATTTATTATTAAATAATTAATTTCTAATTTTATACGATTTTATTTGTACTTTTACGACATCATTTTGGTGCGCGTGAGAGTCTTCTATGTCGCGCGTCAAACTAGACAGCCATAACGCCATTTCACTTACACATCGAGCTAAACCACCCTTGGATGCAGGGCCTTAATACGTGTCCGTCCGTGCGAACTGCCGCGCACTCGAACTGTTGCGTACTGGTATATACTGAGAATTCGAAGCGCGTCATTTCGGCTGGAAGATAAACTACTGTAACATGATTATACTGTGACATTAGCAATGAAGTCTAGATAACAAATACTTAAGCGTGAACAATTAATTATTAACTTTCAGATCTAATTAATTAATTATTTGCGCAGGTACTTTACATAACAAAATAAACAAATACCAATCTGACGGTACTTATGGAAACTTTGTAAATTATAGCCAACTATAGCGACCCGCCCCGGCTTCGCACGGGTAGCACTAATATCTACAGCCCTGATTACTTGACGTGGTGAATGATTGAAATACTATATTGAATTCATGCAAGCCTAGTACTTTTGACGTGAAAACGTCTTTTCGCTCGGTGTCGGTAAGTTCACTTATTTACAAAAACATGTAAGATTTCACCCGCTAATAACCTACGAGACTTTTAAAGCTAGCTAGAGTAATGGTTGAGCATTGAAAAGATAGGTCATATTTATAACAATTGTAAGGCCTCGTGGCTAAGCAATAACAGCCGCACGGGTCGATCCGTCAGGTTAAGCTACGCTTGCCGGGGTTGGTCAGTAGATGGGTGACCATCTTTACATAACGAGATTCCTCCGTGCCTCGGAAAGCACGTTAAGCCGTTGGTCCCGGCTGTTATCCGTGAATCTTTGACAGTCGTTACGGGTCGTCAGAAGCCCGAAAGTGTGACAACCAGTCTTACCAAGGGGTATCGTATTACCCAGTAACTGGGTTGTGGAGGTCAGATAGGCAGTCGCTCCATGTAAAATACTGGTATTCAGCTGCATCCGGTTAGACTGGAAGCCGACCCCAACATAGTTGGGAAAAGGCTAGGCAGATTGATTGATTGATTGATTGTAAGGCCGGATATATGTAATTTGCATGTGACGTCACACTGCGAGTGCACGCGCATGCGCGCGACCCTCTACTTTTCACTGTGTCGAAATAGCAATCCGTAGAGCACAAAAACGTGGTCAGCTAGATCAGTTATTCCGGTAAGACACCGGAATAACTGATCTAGCTGACCACGTTTCTGTCGACAATAGCCACCACCACCAGTACCTAAAGAGAAACAACAGAAATATTGGCCAAAATAGGGTTAAAAATTGATATTATGAAGTTGACAATAGCAAAAGTTTTCTTGAGATAATAAAATAAAATAAAATAATGTCAAATGTCGTCTCATAAATCTTTTTTATTTTGATAGTCATTGTTAGTACATAAATATTTGCACAACAAAATACAATTTTGTTGTAATTTTTGCAAGTCAACAAGCCGTCAAGCCGTTGTTTGACAATTTGATGTAGGTACAGCTACAGTGCTGAATTAAGAATTCTGGCCAAAGAACGCTTCGTCAGTTGCCGTGGGTATAATTTAGCAACTTTTTTTTCATAACCAACATTTGTTCAGTCGATTTACTTGATATCTAAGGGGTTGCTAGGACTAGTAATCTATTTGATGAGTTGGTAGGTAGTAACCCAAAATCACTGTATGAGCCAGCTGTCATAGATTTGACTGGTGATGATACTATACCATTATCTCCTATTGTTATGAGTCACAATAAATTAAAGAAATATATTAATATAAAGAAAATAATTAAACGGTCACAGAGAGCAATTAAAAAACAAAATCTCTTAAAATTAAATCTTTCGCTTAGAAAGGAACGTGTTGTCTTATCTCAAAGTTTAATTACTTGTAATATTGAGTTAAATAAATGTAGGGAAAAATATGACACAGATATCCAGCTCCTCTATAATGATATACAACACAAGGAACACTTGCTGAAGGATATTTTTGAAAAATATGAGAATTCACAACGACAACTTAGTGACCGCTTATTTGAGGCTGGGGAACTACTGGATTTGGTGAAGTGTAATGCTGAGAGGTATGAGTCTTTAACTAATACCCTCTCTTTTAGCTGTGTCTGCTCCCAGGAGCCCCAGCCTCAACTTGTTACACCCGCACCCTTAGTGGCTCAGCCAGTAGGTAGCTGTATGGATAAAGATGTCAATATTATGAATAGTTTGACAACTTATGTTTTTTCTGACAAATTTGGTCAAGGTTTTGGTAGTATATTTAATCAGTGTTTGCAACATTATGTAATTAATAATTGTTTACCCGGTGCCAGTATTAGCCATTTAATTAAAAATATTAAATTGACCAAAATAAACCCCAGTTCCACTGTTATACTATTATATGGGGATAGCTTATCTGTAAGAAAAAAGGACATAATTGAATGTGTCCATTTGATGTTACATCTCAATGAGACCAAGAACTGTAAATTTATTTTCTGTGCATTGCCTTATTCGACATATTTGTCTGATGAGCAAAATAGTCACATTTATAATTTAAATATGTTAATTTATAATAGAACTTGTCATCATAGTGACGCTATTTTATATTTTGATTGTAATCAATTTATTACTGATTACAAACTGACTAATTATGAAATGTATTTGCCACCTAGTTGTAGGAGACTTATTGCTAATCTTTTAGCATACAATATACATAGTGACACCGGTACTTGTAGTGTACCATCGAATACTGTTAGTAGTAGTACTAATATCATTTTTGATACGCCTTGTAGTTTAAACTATTAGGTGTGACAATGGGTAGGCCGCATAAGTTGAATGTTGTATATCAAAACATGCAGGGTCTGTCCGGCAAAGAGTTAGAGTTAAGTTTATTTATGGAGAACTATGATGTTCAGGTGTTATGTTTGACTGAACACTGGTTGAAAGAACATGAAGTAGTCTTTATGAATGATGATTATTTTACTGTACAAAGTGCATTTGTGAGAAAAAGTGCTATTCGCGGTGGGTCTTTAGTTCTTGTTTCAAACAAGTTGAAATGTAAACAACGTTTAGATATAGTTAATCTTTCTATTGAGCGCATTGTTGAGTTGTCTTGTGTTGAACTCGAGCGATACTTTATAATTTGCGTTTATCGACCCCCCTCTGGGGATTTTATTCGTTTCGAGTTGGTTATGGAGGATACACTCAATAGGTTAAAATCAAGTAATAAAAACATAATTTTATGTGGAGATTTTAATATTAATATTTTAGATGTTACTCCATTAAGTATTAGACTTCTCAATCTGTTCAGGTCTTATAATTTAATTAACTTGTTTTTCGAACCTACTAGGATCACGGCAACTTCGTCAACATGTCTTGATAATATATTTAGTGATTGTGAGGTCAAAAATAAATTAGTGCTAAGTGACCTAACATCTGACCACTGTGGTTTACTAGCTAGCTTCCCTATGCCATTACATAAAAAGCCACATAAAAGAGAATGCAGGCCATATACAGCTAGTCGTTGCAACAAGTTTAAAAATAATATAGCTCGTAGAATTACACCATCTCTAGCAGAACACGAGAATCCTAATGAAATCTATGGAGCCCTTTTTGAGGTTGTGCAAAAAGAATACCAATCTACTTTTAAGACCAAAACCATTAACATTAATGGCACCTCCGTTGGCTTTAACCAATGGGCTACTCCAGGTATTTATAAAAGTAGAGCGAGACTATACGAGTTATACGGTTTGAAAAAATACAGGTTTGATACTTCTTTCCTAGAGTATGTCAAAAATTATTCAAAATTATTTAAAAACATTTGTGTTTTTGCTAAATCTAAATTTTTAAGCGATACAATTAAAAAATCCAATAATAAAGTAAAAACAACCTGGAAAATTATTAACAATGAAACGGGTAAGTCGGTGAAACAAGAAGAACAACTTGAGATTATGGTTGACAATAAATTAATTAGTAAAGCAGCTGACGTAGCTGAGGCATTTAATGAGTTTTTCGCCAATATACCTATAACTACGACTCGCTCCTTAAATTCGTCCCCATCTAAAGCTGAAAACCTTTTGCATAGTAGTGTGCCCAAATGTAGTCGCTTATTTAGCTTCGAACATGTAACACCTCGTGATGTAGTTAATGTTTTTAACACACTTAAGTCTAAAAACACTGGTGATTACTGGGGCATCTCCATTAAACTATTAAGCAATATAATACACATCGTAGCCCCCTATCTAGCTGTTACTTTTAATAAATGTGTTGATTTAGGAACTTTTCCTGACCTCATGAAAAGTAGCAAAGTCATACCATTATTTAAATCCGGTAATAAAAATGACGTTGGAAATTTCAGGCCTATTTCTATCTTACCTGCATTTAGCAAAATATTTGAAAAGTTAATACTCAAGCAGTTGCTAAAACATTTTAATTTAAACAGACTCCTTCACGATGAACAATATGGCTTCACTAAAGGTCGTTCGACTACAGATGCGGGTGTTGCTCTGCTGAAACACATATTTAACGCTTGGGAAAACTCGCAAAATGCTATTGGAGTTTTTTGTGATCTGTCCAAAGCCTTTGACTGCGTGCACCATGACACGCTTTTGCGTAAATTACGTCATTATGGTGTCCAAAACGAAGCTCTCAAAGTAATAAATTCTTATTTACATAATAGGTTCCAATGTGTAGATGTTAATGGTGTGAAATCTTCCGGGCTACCAGTTCAGTTAGGTGTACCTCAAGGCTCAATACTGGGTCCATTCTTATTCCTAGTGTATATCAATGACTTACCATTCTATTTAAAGGGTATCTGTGACGTTGTACTGTTTGCAGATGACACCTCTCTTATTTTTAAAGTAGACAGAAACAGACATGATTTTGATGACGTAAACAGTGCACTCTTAATGGTTACGGATTGGTTTACGACAAATAACTTAGTTCTCAATGCCAAGAAAACTAAATGTATAAAGTTTGCCTTACCGAATGTTAGAAATCTGGGACCCAACATCGTCTTAGATGAAGAGGTGCTTAAGACTGTAGAATCAGCAGTTTTTCTGGGTATAACAGTAGATGCTAAACTTCAGTGGGGCCCACATATATCAAGCCTAGCGGGTAGACTCAGTTCAGCCGCCTACGCCGTCAGGAAAGTAAGACAATACACTGACGTTGATACAGCTCGTTTAGTCTATTTTAGTTATTTCCATAGCGTTATGTCCTACGGTATTCTGCTATGGGGCAAAGCGGCTGATATTCAAAATATTTTTGTTCTTCAAAAACGAGCTGTTCGAGCAATTTACCAGCTAGGTGCTAGAGTTTCTCTGAGGGAATTTTTTAAGGATATTGGTATTCTCACAGTGGCATCACAGTTCATCTTCGCCAACATCTTATACATTAGGCAAAATATGCATTTGTACAGTAAAAACAGTGATATTCACAATATTAACACCAGAAATAAGGACAAATTACGTGCTCCATTTCATCGGCTTCATAAGGTTCATAACTCATTTGTTGGTCTTGGTATAACTTTTTATAACAAGCTACCTTCTTCTTTGCTAGATTTGCCTTTTAATGCGTTTAAAATTAAAGTTAAATCCAATCTTTGTTCAAAGGCATACTATTCTATCAACGATTACTTAAACGATAAGAATAGTTGGTCGCTGTGATTAATTCAAGACAATGTTTATGTTATGTTCTTTCTCCAGGATCAGCTTACATAATGACAGGTTACATGAGTTAAGTACTAAAATTGTTTATTTTATTTTATTTGACAAAAATATAATTTAATGTATTGTGTTGCGTAAATTATTTTGCATAGGTACTATTGTATAGAATCTAGTTCTTCTAACTGAACAGACAGCTGTGCTGCTGGGGAGTTTGTTCCGCTACTTCTTCTTCCCAGCTAAAGCACTAGGAAGTGGTGAAGGGCGGGCGTTTTGTGGGGACTGTCTTACTGTAATTTTGACGTTCAAAAAGTGCTGATTCTCAGCCTAATTTGAATAAAGGACTTTTGATTTTGATTTTGATTTTGGTTTTTGATGGGGTATAAAAATAAATGGACCAAGGGACCAATAAACTTTCCGGCAACATCCAGAATCATAATCTGAAAGCTTTTCTTAGCTTAAAACAGTTTGCAGAATGCAGTCCTCATATTTTGTACATTCAACTCCATATCCAACGCCCGGTCTAAATTATTGAAATAGGTACTATCTTTGTCTTAATGTCAATTTGTCACAGTCTATAAACAGACAATAGTCTCTAAATAGCATGAACAAGTGAGGTTAGAGTCGGGCGTCAGGCGTTCACTGCACTTTTATATTACGGTTTTTGTTTTTTCTTTTCTTTTCTATACTATAAGTATTCTAGTATTTGTATTTTATTTTATTCCCCTTGTGAGTTATAGATATCCGTGGTGTGTCCGTGGCATCACACAGTAGGCCCTGTCAGAATACCAGCGTTGCGGTATTTATTTTTTAAATATCGCAGCTTTATGCTGAGATGGGAGCCTTTTTGACCTCGCACGTTTTTTTTTAGTTTGTATTTTTTGTTTATTTTTTACTTTTTTATTTTGTAATGTGTCCCAAATAATAGTACATTTTGATACAAGTGGAGAACGTTTGTTATTGCATTCGAGGCGGAATTAACACCCGAGCCGTAGGCAAGGTTGTTTTTGAGCCGAGAACTGCAATAACAAATGTCCACGAGTATCAAACGACGTTTCTCAATACACTTTTAAGAAATAAAATAAAATAACGGAAAATATTTTTGTCATGAAATAATAGGAAACTATGATTTAAATTTTCTTTTTTTTTCGCGATTTGCTTTCGCCAAGTTGAAGGAGAAGCAAAGGTATAAATCCGATAAACAGCCTAATATGAATAATAGAAAATTCAAATATTTTCGAGTTTAGAACACAAATAAATGTTAATTTGTTCATAAACGTTTTTTTATTGTAATTATCATAGTTTTTGATGATATTCTATTTAGACATATTATACATACAATATATATTAAAAAAATATTAACGCCGTAAAGACGCATACCTCTTTGCCGAGATAAAAAAAAAACATTCACCTCAGAATAGAGAGTTGTGAATAGGTTATCTGTGGCAATTTTTATTCCCGCACACGTGCGGTAAAATGAAAAATCGCACGCGTGTGAAATACATTGCATTGTGAACCTAATAGAAGTGGGATATGAACCAGTTTTCAAGGAAGTGTTTTGAAAATTATTTTTCTTTCTTTCTTTCTTTATCTTGTTCCGGCTGCTGCTGCTGTGTTATTAAGGCTTCGAAATGATGGACTTTTGATATTATTATAGGCTGTTTAATAATTCTGTTCTGATGATTTACAATAAGTATATGTGAAATCACTGAATAAAATAAGACGAGCCACGTCTGAAGGTGGGACGACGACTGACCTGGGCGCGCTCCGCCCTGCGGCACGGCCACGCGCAGGCACGGCATTAGTATGTCCATGCGACATCTGATGGCGGCGGGGCCGTAACAATCTTGAATTCATACTTTTTGTTAGGATAATGCTCAGAAAAAAATATAACACAAAATTACCAAAAAGCCAAAAAAAATCTGTTGATCCGATACCAAACTTTACAGGATCACCCGCTGGGCTAATCTTAAGATTGCCTGAAAATTTCATCAGAATTGCTCCAGCCGTTATGGAGTCTATATAGGGAACACATACATACACACATCGAATTTTATATGTATATAGGTATATATATATACTCAATATGTCTATTTACTGAAATTATAATTGACTCGCGACCTAGCTGCGTGATAAACTTATGACTAAGGTCTCCGCTTGATTTCGAAATGAATCGGAAAACGGAACAACAATAACAACGGAGAAACAATAGAAAAGCGAGAAATTATGAAATACAATATAATAGAAACACTCAAAGAAAGTGGTCCCTCCTATAAATCAAAGAACTAGTGTTAAATCTTGACTAATAAGGAAACTATTGGTTTATATTAGGTAAGAGTACTTAACCTTATCTAGGCAGTATGCAAATACTAGGCTGAATTAGGAACACAGAACACAGCCAATCAAGATAGCAAATTTGTAATTTGCTATCTTGACTGGCTGTGTTCTGTGTGAATGCTACTAAAGTGACAATGCTACTAAAGTGTGAATTCTGCGCCAGGGTAGCCCGCGAAATTCGAAATTTCTTACGTTCTTTGCTATTTGTAGGTCAGTGTGAGCTTGTATGTTGATTAAAATATGATTCGCGGCCGTAGCTAATATGGATTTACAGAATTATAATCATTAAAATCAGCAACTGATTTTAATGATTACAATTCTGTAAATCCTCACACTGACCTACAAATAGCAAAAAACGTAAGAAATTTCGAATTTCGCGGGCTACCCTGGCGCTTTCGCCTTAACTGTCTATACAGGATTTGTTTCTGAATTGTAAAGATGTAAGTACCTACTTGGAGTTAGGGTGTTAGAAGACTGATAGTGATAGATCTCGATCGGTATCTGGGTAAGTAACGAGCTCGTATGTAAATATTTCAACAATTTGCAATTTCGAACTTTGTCAGCCCACTGTTTTATCTGCACCACTAAATATTTTTTTAACTTTTGTACCTCATTAGATAAGTAGTTGATTAAATATAGATATCTTTTCTTCCCCGTAATTTGTACGCTTAATGACACAGTGAAATTTTGAGATAACTGGTATCAAAGTTCATGTAAGTTAGACGCCTTTTGGAAATGGTTAATAAACTTTTTCCTTTAACTTCTGTTTTTGATGTTTTAGAAAATTTGGTTACTTACCCAAAAGATTTGTTAAATTTTTAGGTACCCAATGCAATGGAGGACATTCAAATTGATAGTGTAGAGGAAAGTGAAATATAGTGATGAATTCTGAGAAATTTTCAAAAATACTTAAATATTGGGTTTTCTCGTTTCCCACGAATTTTCGCTTAGGCTTAATGGGGTGCTTAATTATTGCAAATGCGTCACACTATGAGTTTCTGAAAGGAATACGTCAAATTACAAGTCATCCTGTATAAGTGCTAATAAGAACTGAGTAAGATTTTTTTTAGAAAAACCTATTTACTATTTTAGCTATTACGCTACACGGCTAACTATAGTGTATGCATAATCCTAAGCAAGCGAGCTGTTGCGCGGAACGCGTGCGGGAACCGGTCGCGCTCGCGAGCGCACGCAATGCGCCCCAGCACTCTTTCATACAGCCAGACTGCGACTATGCTCAGGAATGTCTGACTAGGACAACTAAATTATAGAACACTGTTCTAGGATCTCTTGTACAGTGAGTGAATTATACTTGTGTTTGTGAATGGGACTGGTATGATCTACCATTCGTCAAATGGGTGCCTGGAAGAGGAAAAATGCCATATGAAGAAATCGTATCAGATCATAAATGCTAAAATGATTGTTAACCTAAGGAATAATAATAATAAAGCATTTCTTGACTTTGGCCAGGTGAAGACTGGATTTTCCCAAAGAAAAACAAGATCGTCACTTTATTTTTATACGACCATAAAGCGGGCATAATTTCTACAGGAAACTAAAGCCATCATGTGTGTATGTGACGCAATACCATGGAAGCCTAATCTATAATACTCTTCTTATAATTATAAAAATCAATTGCTGTTCTTTAGTCTCGCTAAAACTCAAAAACGGCTTGACCGATTTGAATAAGTATATTATTTTTTTTGAAAGGACAACGTACGCACGCACTAAGGCCACAGTACAAATTGAAGTTTACGTTAACGTGATCGACTAAGTATAAAAACTCGCACTAAGCCCACTGTACAAATTGAAGTTTACGTTAACGGGATCGAGTAAGTATAAAAACTCGCACTGAGCCCACTGTACAAATTGAAGTTTACGTTAACGTGATCGAGTAAGTATAAAAACTCGCACTAAAGCCTCAGAATAAATTCTCAAAAAGTTTGCTAGAAACTGCGATGTACCTATGTACTTACCTATAGCTACTAGAATGATGCATACCTACAGCATCATTTCTTATTGAGAACTCGTTTTGGATGGAAGATTTAAAAATGTGTATATCAATAAATTTTCAACACAATACAGACGTTTTGGCCACTGTATCCGACAAATCGCGATTACTCAGGCATGTGAAATGAAAAACCAATGTCTACGACAGTTATTTATTCTGAGACGACAGTTTCATGTGTCTTAAATGTTAAGATGACACATCTAAACCAAATGATTTGTCGACAGACAAGACTATCAGTAGCAAATTAAGTATTTTTAACCTCTGAATAACAAAGAAGAATATTCAGTATTTATTTTTGGTGCATACCTTCGCGCTCAGCCTACGCTTTTGGCGTAGTTTGCAATGTAATTGAACGTCATTGGTTCAATACATTTATCTCACTTGAAGACTGTTTATGTATGTACATTCAAATAAAGCAACCATATTCCTTAAGTATTTTACTAAAAGGCTTTTTTAAAGTGAAATTCCTGAAAATCTTAGCTAGACACATGCCTAATGGGGAGGAAAACTAACTTTTTATCACGCTAGGTGGCACATGATCGACTGTCCTTTTTTCATTGATTTGACATAACGAACGATTGTCAAATTGTATGGATTTGTTTGTAAAACAATGTACAGTCGTTCAGAGCGCCATCTACAAACAGCTTTGCGTGTGGCTCCCCATTGTTTGACCCGTGCTGTCGTGCAACTTTTGTTTATTTCTATTACAATATTTAAAATAGTGCCAAAATGGTCCTTTAGCAGACAAAAAACATACAAATATGTATCTAGCATTTACATAATAATGCAATTATTATGAATTTGTGAACAGGTTTGTACACAGCTTAATGTAGCGTCTAGTGAAATCGATTTATGTTTTTGGTATATATCATCATGACTAAACAACTTACTGTTGCTGAAGCCAGTATTACCTACTTAAGGTTATTTTTTACTCTAAGTAATTGGCCTTCGTTCTATCATAGCTTATTTAATTATAATAAAAACACAGTAAACAAAATACCTAACGTACAGCCACGTTACCAAGACCACTAGAACTCTCAAAATCTGCTTTAGCCTTTCCCCAACTATGTTGGGGTCGGCTTCCAGTCTAAGCGTATGCAACTGATTACCAGTATTTTACATGGAGCGACTGCCTATCTGACCTCCACAGCTCAGTTACTGGGTAATACAATACCCCTTGGTAAGACTGGTTGTCAGACTTTCGGGCTTCTGACGACACGTAACGGCTGTCAAAGATCCACGAATGACAGCCGGGACCAACGGCTTAACGTGCTTTCCGAGGCACGACCAATGCGGCTGTAATACTTAGTCACGAGCTCCACAAAACTAGAACACTAATCTGTGTTAATAACTCGTACCAAAATATTCAAACAAGGCAGTACCAACACTACCAGCAGCAACTTGATCTACCAGCTTGTTGCAACGAAATTCTCTTTACATAAATCGGTTCCGCGTCAAATATGGACTAAAGGCGACTAGATAGGGCTGTGCCGCGCCGTGTCCGGTTCAGGCACGTAGGCTAGATCTCGCGGGGTGACTTATAGAGCACGACCCGGTAATGTATGTGCCGGCACCGGTAAACGATGTCGTCCACGATTTATGCCCCGCAGGGCCCGTGAACCGTCTCACGATCCCGAAAACTGCAGGAATGTGCACCGTTAGCGGAAACAATATGTTTTGAACTCTGTTTGATGACTTGTGTTTAACAGCGCACGATTGTGTTTTGTTTGTTGATGTGCATGCATGGTGCACGTGCTGCAGTTCAAACGGGCACACGATGCTCGTGTAAATTAGTTGAAAAAGCAAACCCCACGATGGAATAAACCACCGACGGCCGATATGGCCCACGCACAATGGTCCACATGAAGGACTAAGTGCGGAAACCATACCCTCTAACATAGAACATAGAAACCAACATAGAAGCCAACGCAACGGTTTGTTGCACGTAACATTTGCAATTAGGTATCGTTGGTTGCACCATCCTACAGACTTTGGTACAGTGTCCTACACAATTTTAATTCGCTCCTTAGGGCACAAGAATATTTTCAGCTATTATCCGATACACTCCCACGAGGTCGTCCATTCTTTCATTGTGATACTTTTTTTCATAATTTTCAATAAATAATGCAATGGTGAATCCTTTGCACTTTTTATTGAAATATTCAAGCAAGGTGGCACCATGATTAAGTATTGATTTACAAGTAATTCTACGAGTACGGGTACGGGAGTACGGGTACGTTAACGTACCTACACGTAGAAATTTATAATCTGGCTTGTTATTAAATGTAGCAAAAGACGAGAAGAGTATTGTTGAAATATCTTTGAAGTGACTTTCCTGCTTAATAAAAATAATAACATATGGTATCATTTTACTCGTTTACGCATTATATCAGTTACCCTACACATAATATTTAAAACATACAATATTTTTATTATGTTAATCTTATAACCACAATGTTTACTAGCAGTAAATTACACAATTCATTTTTGTTTGGTACCTATTGGTCTTGCCATCTGAGATTTGCCCTCCTGAAGAGTCTATTCAGATTTAGGCCTTTATTGCCTTTAAAGATGACGACCAGGACCACATTGGTCCAACATGCTGCCTCCAAAATATTTATCCACCAAGACTTGACCAACCCTCGCAGATGCATTAATCTATACAAATAAATAAATAAAATTGAACTGTCTGTTTGTAATGTCAAAATAACAGCTTCTTACTAAATGCATATGCATCTTTTAAAATTTTTGTCTGTATGTCTGTTTGTTCCGGCTAATCCCTGAAACGGCTGGACCGATCTTGACGGGACTTATACTAGTAGATAGCTGATGTTTTACAAATAATATGAGTTTTAAAAATTAAAACCCACATGAAAACAAAATCCGATTCCAATAGGGAAGTATTTGACATCCACGCGGGCGAAGCCGCGGACAACAGCTTTTCTAATAGGTATATAAATAGACTAAGCCTCATGAAACCTAACTTCATAGGTACTTATCTGGAACCGCATTCCTACTATACAATTACTTTGAATTGGAAGATTGTCTTGCAAAGGAGAACGACACAACAACGCACAAGCACTTTAAATGAACCAATAACATTGCAATCTATTCAGTAATAAATCCTGAAGCGGTACATTGATGACGACACTAATTCGTTCAATATAAAGGGTTTAAATCAGTGCGCGGTCGTTGACCTCTACGTGCTTGTTTGTGAGTGGGCGGGCGGCGCGTGCGCATTTCGCGCATGACCTTCGACGACATTCGGCGGAAAATAGAATTAGATCCTAAATGTACCCGCTGAATGGCTGGACTAATAAATAACAAGTTTTTCTTATAATTTTCTTGAAACATAAACATACGTTGTTATTTGGATGAGGCATTTTTAATTTGTTTTAGTAGGTATCTTTTTTTAGGCCTGACTTAACCAAAGTGATATCTTTTATTCGTGGAATAAAATTGACGTCTGACAGTTTTTGTATGGGAAAACTGTCAGTAGTTAAAAATTCGCTGGTCGCTGTGGTTTCGCTGGTTCGCTGGCTTATACTACGTATACAAGTTTGGTCGAATTTGCCTTTAGTTACCAACAAAATATGTTGAGAAAGATGCATTGGTCTTGTGTTTGAGGGCCAAGAATATGCATAATATTCCCACATTTTTTGCTAACAGAGACTAAAAGTTTGTAAATAAAATACAGCCTGTGCTACGCCGTAGCCTCAAATTGCATCGCTACATTTGCTACGCTAACAATTCTGTCACTTGATGATTAGTGAACTGAATATTAACAAGAACCATTTGTTTACTAATATCAATACATTCAATCAATATCTATTAATTCTTGATTTCTTCTTTGTTAAGAATATCATTGAAAACTCGATTATAAAACTTTAGTTTTACAAAGTAGAGTTTATTTAAATAATGTAAGCAGCAGAGCTCCAGGACGTCCAATAAACCTATACATACGGCAAAATAGGGAACTAAATTCAAACGTACTGCACTTGACACGTCATTTGTCTTTAGCCTGTGCAAGTGGCGCCACTCATAAGTGTCAAGATAAAGTGGGCACGGTGCACATTGTGACGCGGCACAGCGCAGCGTGACGGAGCAGCACCGTGACAAACAACGACATCACTCGACACACTTACCTTCTACACGCCTACAAATTATACAAATATATTAGCAGCACAGATATTATGAGCATCGCAGACTCAAACTATTGGAATTTCTCAGTAGAAGCCAGGAGCGGATTTGTGCCCTGTTCCTGAACGGCAATAGGCTTGCCCTTTTACATGGGACTTGAACATCAATAGAGAAATGCGGGCGTAGATATGTACCATCACGTACGGTCACTGGCGGTGAACCACTTTTCAACCTTATTACTAAGGTAATAACATTCAAAAGTGGTTCACCACCAGTGTCCGCAAAGGTACATGCACCTCTGCTTAACTTTTTCTACAGAGCAGTGGTGGCGCAATGGTAACGGCCCCGTCTTACGAGTGGGTGGAACCCAGGCAGGCGCTTTACTTTGTGTCAATAATTTCATCACTACTGCTCTGAAAACGGTGAAGGATAATAACGTGAGGAAACCGGTAAGTCCTAGAACCAAAAATTCGAAAACCCCCGCACTGGGCCCGCGTGGTATAGATGTATAGCCCAACTCCCTCTCCAAGAGAGGAAGCCTGCGTCTCAGCTGTGGGAACATTATATGAACATTACAGGCTTAGGCTGATTATGCTATGCTTATGCTAACCCTTTCGGAGAATACAGACTATTGCTACATAGCCTGTACCTCCGGTTTCTGACAGCCGGTTAATCTACTGTCAGATCTCATGCTAGATGTTGTGATTGGTGGACAAAGATAACAAGTAGTAACAAACAACCACCAAGCCATGAGATCTGACAACCTGTGACAACAGATATATAGAGTATTGTGACAACCTGTGACAACAGATATATAACCTATATAAGCTTAAGGGTCTGTTTCACCACCTACGATTAAGTTCCTATTAACTTACTTGCCAGATAATTTCATACAAATTCTGTTCCATTTTTTAATTTATACGGTGAGTATTTGATGTCTTGAATAATCATTTAGGAGAATACGATAATTAGCTCTATATAGTTACACGAACTCCATACGGAACTACCTTTTGGAAGGAATCAGTTTTATTTTCTTGTAATTTGTTTTTCTTGTTTCAAAGTGCCTTTTATGTGCCTTATTGAAATAAATGATTTGACTTTGACTTTGAACTGATGAAGCAGGAATCCCAATGCAATGAGAAAGTTCTAGAAATGAAGATAAAATAGTAAATTGTTATGAAACTCCCTAATTTACTAATGGTGCAGTAGTGGTTACTTGCGTTCATGAACCTACTGTGTATGTGTACCTATATCTTTCTCCTTAGTAGCCAAATGACCGAAGACAGTAAGAAAATGATATTAGATAAATAGATAAAATACTTTTTACTATGTACAGTCTGTTGTACACCATATAAATACTGGTACTGTGGGACTTGTGGCTAAGTAATAATAGCCGCACGGGTCGATCGACCAGGTTGAGCTACGCTTGCCGCGGTTGGTCCGTGGATGGGATCGTCCATGGGTGACCATCTTTACATACCAAGACCCCTCCGTGCGTCGGAAAGCATCGTTAAGCCGTTGGTCCCGGCAGTCATTCGTGGATTTTTGACAATCGTTACGGGTCGTCAGAAGCCTGAAAGTTTGAAAACCAGTATTACCAAGGGGTTTCGTATTACCCAGTAACTGGTTTGTGGAGGTCAGATAAGCAGTCGCTCTGCTATTTAGCTGAATCCGGTAAGACTGAAAGCCGACCCCAAAATTGTTGGGAGAACCGGAGAAGGCTAGGCAGATACTAGACCGTTTTGAGTCACAAATCATCCGGAACTAAGCCACACCCTCGAGACGTTCGAACATAATAATTTGAGAGACTGACAAGTCACGTGAGTACAGTACTTACGTGATAATACTTCGTAACACATTTTCATGAAAATTCCTATCGAATATGGGGTTAGCGCCAAAAACCGCGTTTGACAGAGACAGCCAGACGCGTCAGTAGTAACAACGTCTATTCATCATTTTTCTTGTTTTCTTTGCATACAGGGAATTTAAAACGTACTCAGGGTTTGTTTAAAAATGTTTAGTTACATTTATAAGCAAACCCATTGGAGTGCTAGTTTATAACATCTCTTTTGTCTCTAGATTTGACAAATGCGTAGGTACTCACTATTAATTGGTGGAGGACTAACAAGTAAAAATTCAAATTCAAATTCTTCAATGAATGCCTTCCTATCAAAGGCAGTGCAGGCAATGGACTTACTTAATTCCATAAAATATATATTAATATGCGATAAAAAGGATAACTTCATAAGTATTGTTTTTAAAATATAGTGTGTAGGTATCTAAAACAATGTTTCACCTTTGATGAGGAGATAATGTGATCATTAAGTTTTATAGTAGGAGTTTTAATTAGCTGCAGTAAAATGACACTTCTTATATTTCATTAAAAAATGTACCCATTTTATCGAAATGACAGTAGAAGTATTTACCTACATATTTTAAAAACCACTTATGAACTTATCCTTTTTATGGGACATTCAAATTATATTTTTTTGGAATTAAGGCTTTCCATTGCCTGCACTGCCTTTGATAGGATCTAAACTTGGCCGGGTTACCGTGGTCACACACACCATAGTGACTATTTTTCGATTATCTCGTTAATTATTGAGTGGATTACGTTGCAAATGTACAGGCATAAAATTGAATAAAAGCACTAATTATTGATATAACTTTCACTTCATAAATCCTAAAGAATCTCGGTTAAACGGTGGTTTAAAAAACCGCTGCGCATCATGTCCCGAAGTAAATTTAAATTTCATCATAATTTATTAATTGCTTACAGGATAATAAATTAAACTTCAGGTACATTTGAAGGCAGTTATAAGCTATAACATAACGTTGCAAGTAAGTCTTTAGAGCTTCTATTCGAAGTGCTAGGATCGATTAAAGCATATTTCTATTTACCTAAATAACTCCTTAACGGTGCAATTTTTTTGTTTTATCCCCTCAAGTGTCGAATGCACCCCATGTGTGCATAAGAAAAACACTTTTTTTGTTCGGTACATAAGCTTATATCACATATATATAAATGTATAAAAACATCATCCGATGGAAAACCAATCAAATCATTAGTTGTGAACTTATGGAGTTCGCAGCTAACCTCCCCTCCCCCCCCGCGTGTCAAATGCACCCCAAGTGTGCAAAAGGACAAAACTTTACATAATAGGTATATAAGCTTAGATCACGTATATATAAACGTAAAAAAACATCATCCGATGGAAAACATATCATTATCAGTAGTTGTGAACCTATGGGGTTCGCAACTAACCCCCAACCCTTCCCACTCGCTGAGGTTTTGGGTCTAAAATCAGCCAAACTCAGACACTTGAGGGGTTATTAATGAGGAACAAATTCAAGCTAACTCATAAGAAGTCGTGTGCAAAATACTATAAAAGGGGGCTTATCCGTTTCAGAGATCCAGCAAACATGTAAACGTTACCGCAGCAGGATCTTGAATATCTTCGCAACCATAACAGATACAAATACAAATTAAGTTGGTACATTTACCTCGTCTGAGGCACTAAATATTTGGCTACAATTTATTTCAATATACCCATTAATAAACAAAACTTCTGGCTACGGTAACGTTACGCCAGCCAGAACTGTTTTTGTCAAATAACTAAAAAACTATTAGAGGTACAAATTTAAAAATCGATGGTACAATTACAGAAGCCGAGGCACTAATTATCTATAAAATTCAAATGACGATTTTCGACATTTTCTGGCTGCGGTAACGCACACGAGATTTTACACATGGTTAGTTAATTTTAGATTTGAATAGCCGTCGAGAAACCGGGCGTTAGACTCCTACAAAAAGGCACGACACGCGACGCGAATCGCACGCGACACAAAGTCGCCGCGTGTCGCGCTACGAGTGGTGCCTTTGTATCGCGCGCGATTCGCGTCGCGTGTCGAGTCAGTTTGTAGATGCCTTAAAGCTACAAGTGTTTTTTTTTCGATTGCACTTTTATCAGTGTTGGTGTTGGCACGGACGCTTCATAGAACAACGAACGTGAACATCCTATGTACCCTGTATCCTGTGTCCTATGTGTGTATGTTTCAGGCAAATAAATAACTCTGACCTTTGATTTTAAAGGCTCATCTTCGACAGTATAGCCTATGCAATGTGACGGCCATTTTGTTTTGTGGGCTTTTTGTGTGATAGTATTTCTATGGAACATTTTGAAATTTTCTATGCTCACATTTTTAGTCAGATGAGGTCCAAAAAGTTGTACCTCATCAGAATCTGACTAAAAATGTGAGCATAGGAAATGTCAAAATGTTCCATATCTCTAGACTTATGACTTTTTTTTTCTCAATGGTGGCGCTAGTTGGCGGCTCTACTCGCCTTAACTATGTTACAGACACCGGCACCTTCCCCCCCTTCGTTCCCTTCCTACTTGTTTTTTGAAGTGAAAACTTCTTTAGGCGCGCTAGAAACGACGCCTGAAAAATATCTCACATGTGCCTTTCAATGTCCTATGTCTCATTTGTGTCTCCATTATATACTTTTATTATTGTACAAGCTGACCCGCTCCGGCTTCGCACGGATGTTAGTTTTACGACTTCTTTGATAAAGTTCAGCTAATTTACAACGCATGTTATTAAAGGTACAAATATAGGTCCATTAGTCTCCGAGACATACTTTATCTACCAGCGAAAAGTTTAATACAATACGCTCAGCACTTTTTGAGATGCGGGCGTTCAAACGAACAAACAATTAAACTATTAGACACGGACATCGACAACGACATCGTGGAGTACGTGCGCCAGAAGACGAGGTACACGCCGATGATGCAGTTACTGGAGTCGCGCCGCAGCGTCAACTTCAAGGAGTTCGTGGTGCGTGTTCCGAACTGTTATCTGCCCCTCGCCAAGGAAGAAGACTTTTGGCAGCAGGACGTGGTGTTTCGTCGCTTCCGCGGACAAGTACCACAGGACAACACAAAGTCAAGCTAAGTGCAAAGTGAAATGCTACTAACATAGTATTAAGCCTTATTGATTAACACAAGTTTTGTTTATATTCAAATATGTATGTTTAGGATTCTATGGGCCTGTGTCGCCTGAAATAAATGCATTTATTAGCACCTTACGGTAAAAGCTGCTGTCGTATAGCTCGTGCTGATACAAGATAGTCTAAGTAGTATTGTAGAATTACTGTTTTAAATTGTTGTCTTTGGTCTGAGATCAAAAGACAACTTGGATACGAGGCTTTTGCTTACTTTGCATAATGTGTGTACTTAGTAATTTTTTTTAGTTTCTAATGTGCGTTTTATTTGTGCAGAATAAACGATTTTTCTTTCTTTTCTTTCTTCTTTCTTTCTTTAAGATAGAGAAAACTTCAGTTAGAATGTAATATTTAATGTCTTTGGTTAGAATCATAGAAGTCAGTCATATAATCGTGGTACATTTTGTCCTCTGTCCTACCATTACTAACCACCTACCATTACTTCAGTATCTGGTAATATTCCACGCAAGATATTGATTGATATTATTATTGAATTAACTATCCCGAGTAAATAACATGATATACTTATGCGTTTATTTACATAACCATTTCGTAATAGTATCGTGCGACATGACCCTATGTGTCACAATCACATCATACTCAGATCTTTGGAAATAGTCGTTTCTCCTGCAATAGCTAGCGAAATGCTAATCATGCAATTTTAGGTGTCATCATGAGTGATAAAATATGTAGGTACATAGTATTTTACATAGGTACTTACTTATATAAACTCACGCTTTCTTCCCATGGGGGTAGCAAAAACTACAGAACTCCACCTGCTACGATCCTTACCTAAGAGCCTCGGGCCTCGTTTACGTTCATACATCAGCGGCCTTAATGCGAGTTTATATACTTACTCGATCACGTAATCGTAAACTTTAATTTGTACTGAAACTGAATAAGCGCCGTCTGGTGACTATAATGGGAAACACAATTATTAAGTATTCCATACAAATTGGCATAATTCAACGTTAACCTAAACGCGATCGAGTAAATAAAAAAACTCGCACTAAGGCCACTGGTCATACACCCACGCCGGTTGCGAGTACCTACTACGCACCTGACCGTTCTGAAGAACATCACCAATCCGGCGTTTCCACTCACATCTGCCTTGTAAATACCTTTTGTTAGTCGCCTTTCATTCATCCTCTTAGCATGACCAAACCATCTAAGCATACTCTTTCCAATTTTTGTCACTCTTCTTTCATAGTATTTTACAATGGTGTAATAATCCCCTATTATTACCGTCAAGTTTACGATTTGTAGGAAGTGAATGAGTCATAATCACAGTCGAATCTTAATACTGAATAGAAATAGGATTTAGCTTATCATTATAGTTTAGAGTGATTTTCACTATTTCGCCATGCAAACACAACACTGAGGGAATGTCTTAAACCGCAGCTAAGTATTAACGACTTCAGAATCATAATGCAGTCAGTATAGTTGTTTTATCTCACGAAAGCGGGCGAGCCATACTTGTATGTGTAAATTTTACATGCACGTTGTCTTTGTGTGCGTAAGCTCGGGAGCGCGCTTCCTGCAGGTACGCACACAAGAGCGCGTGTCGAGCGCGTGTCTATAGGTAGGTACGCATTACATCTACAAGTATGGCTCACCCGCTTACGTGAGATACAACAACTGTACCTAAGTTTGCATATAGCTTGTATGTAACTTAATCTATGATCTACCGGTAGATTGATAACAGATGCGGTTAAAGATCAATGTTTTGTACACTCTGTGCTATTCACAAAACATGAGATTTTGCCCCACCCTCTACTTAAAGGCGAGTAGTAACGCCAACTAGCGCCACCATTGATAAAAAAATCATAAGTCTGGACATATGGAACATTTTGAAATTTCCTATGTTCACATTTTTAATCAGGTGAGGTAAAAAAAAATAACACTAAACCTCCTAGGTTCGAAGCCTTAGCAGTTAACGCCAAAAACCGTTTTTAGTGGTTTAGTGTAGATTTTTTTGACCTCACCTGACCTATCTCTTAGGATTAAAAAATAAAATGTGAACATAGGAAATTTTAAAATGTTCCATATCGACATGGTGCTGCTGAGTGCTTCTGTATGTGGCCTTTCCAAACTGTTGGGGATCTGTGAAAACTACGCTCACAGCCATGGCTTGATTATAATGTCCAAAAAAGTGAATGCATGGTCTTTCAGGCCAGAGGAAAATGTCCGGCAACGATACCTGCCATAAAACTATGTGGAACACCACTGAAGACGGTGGAACATTTTAAATATCTTGGACATATGATGTCCTCTGATCTGAAGGACGATGCAGACATAGAGAGAGAACGCAGGGCGTTGTCTGTAAGGGCGAATATGATGGCCCGCAGGTTTGCTCGTTGTACCACTGAAGTAAAAATAACATTGTTCAGAGCATATTGTACATCTTTTTACACGAGTAGCCTGTGGGTCTCATACACGCGCGGACAGTACAACGCCTTGCGTGTGCAATATAATAATGCATTCAGGGTGCTTGTGGGGCTGCCCCGATTCTGCAGCGCATCAGGGATGTTCGCCGGGTCGCAAGTAGACTGTTTTTATGCTACTATGCGAAAACGATGCACATCTCTGGTGCGCGGGGTTCGGGCCAGCTCCAACGGCATCCTGAGGGCATTCACGCAGAGGTTCGATTGTCAGTACCTGAACCATTGCTGTATGGTTCACATACTGAGCAATCGAGATTTGTAATTTCATTGTGTGTGCTTTATTTTATTTCTTTTGTTTTAGTTTTAAGACTATGATCCTTTGTTGGTCGAAATAAAAATAATATATATATATATATATATATATATCTCCTGACTTATGGTTTTTTTCGTAATAGCCATAAGACCGAATCATTGACTAGGTATACAAAATCTAATAAGAATAAAGACACCGTTTGGAATACACCATGAGTATTCAAAAACCTGTTTAGCTGACAAACAGTATCAGCTATCGTCACCCATGCACTAGATGTCGCAGCAACCAGCTACGCTGTAGCATTCCAGAATAACAGTGGAAGTTTTACAATCATCAGCCTTTTACATAATGATCATCAGTGGTCCTTTGTACACTCAGTAGAGAGAGATGCATCTCGAGACAGCGCAGCTGATCGACATACTTGGCAGGCCTGCAGACGCCTCGTGCCAAGGTACTCACTTCCTAATTTCCTGGCTGTAAACATTAGACGTGATCGTGTTCCAGTTTCATTTAAAATTTGTAGGTTATACGAGAGAGCTTAAAGCTTTTGTAAGGAAAGAAAACCAGGATCGTTGAAAGCCCACGGACGTGAGCTGCAAGTGCAGTGGCAATTGAAGGCATTCAATCGTTACACGTGACTATTAAAGAAGAAAGAAAAATATTTTATTTGGAACACGCACAGGAAATACAGTAAAGAAGGAGCATATAAAAGTAACAAAATAAACATTAAATAAATAAATAAAATAAATAAATATCCTTGGACATTTCACACAACGCCATCTAGCCCCAAGCTAAGCAACCTAATGCTTGTGTTATGGTAACGAGATGGCTGATAAACTACTAATATACAATTTTTTTGTAAATACATACATATTATAGATAGAAAAACACCCAGAATCGTAACAAATACTTGTAGGTCGTACAAATATTTGTTCCGTGCGGGAATCGAACCCGCGACATGCTGCGCAGTAGTCAATCGCTCAACCACTGCGCCAACCGTGTCACATTAAAAAACACTAACAAATTCAAACTAAAAAAAAGACCTGTGCGAGGCCAAAAAGGCTCCTATCTCAGCATAAAGATGCGATATTTAAAAAATAAATACCGCAACCCTGGTATTCGATAGGGCCTGTGTGATGCCACGGACACGCCCACGGACATCTATAAATCCCTAGGGGAATAAAATAAAAAAAAATAAGAAAATAAAATACAAACACTAGAATATGTATAGAGTCTCGAAAAGAAAAGAAAAAACAAAAATCGTATATAAGTGATCGACTATTGGTTTCCGTGCGTCGTTTTTTGGTGACCACTGAAAATCAGCGCTGTGCTGTGTGTCCCTATAGCACAGCATCATGCTGAGAGGGAAGTCTTCTTGTCACAGTCACGACGTGAAGCTGCCAACTACCCATTTCTGTTCAGTAGTTTGTAATTATAACTCGCATGCTTAATGGAACATTGACCCATTAGTAGATAGGTCAGAAAAAATAGATAGAACTAATTACCGGTTTTTTTTTAACTCGGATCTCATCAATAGTTAATCAGTTAATCATATACGTTCAAAATACAAGCATTCGTGATTAATAAATCAGTTTTATTTTTATACATCAACAAATAGGACAAGTCCTCATTGCAAGATCTTCTTTTGCGATTTCCCAAAAATCGTCTTTTTGAGTTAAGTCAGTATTCCATTAAGCATGCGAACTGTTGATCATAATTCGACGGAGGATCGTGCTAAGCAATTTGAGGCAGTTTAGGTCCTTAACTTGGGTATCAAACTAGTATAGGGCTTTGCAAACACTTTTGGAAAACGGCGATCATGAGATTGACAGGCCCGTACGGCATTTTTGATCGGACCATGACATCATGAATCCTTGATGCACTTTAGAAGGTCTCAGAAATGCGATTGATTTGACCAGCTCTTAGGCAATTAAGTAAGAGTAGTGTTGACAAGAAGCGAAGACAGGCAGAAGGTAATTTAGTAATACGGGCTACAGCATCTGCCATTCAATAAAATATTGCGATTACTGTCCTTTGCTAGTTATCTATCAAGACAGCTAATTTAAACACTAGGACAATATTGAAAACTCTTCTCTTGTCGCTTGACAGACGCACAATGCTGCATTGCTGCTTCATAAATATTTTAAAGGTTACACAGTACCACCTTTACCGCGCACGGCACGAGTTTAGTTTAATTTTAATTTAGTACTGCTACTGACAGACATGTGCTCGACTGCACGTGTCAGGAGTTAGATAAGTACGACAGACAGACGGATGACTGCTGGGATATATGCCAGTAGCGGCAGTAGCATTCCGCTTGCTTTGTTTTATTGTATTTTAGGATCCTTGACCCCTCAACTTGTTATGACAATCAAAACGATGAACTATGATAAGAATAAATAAGTACGTAATAGGAATGATGCCTGGGTAGGTAAACTAAGAAATTCTATTTAGTCCGTCAATCAAATAATAAAAAAATATTAGACACGTATTTTTTGCTTTATCAATTAGGTATCATATTAATAAAAAACCGGCCAAGTGCGTGTCGGACCACGCACAATGAGGGTTCCGTAGTTGAAAAGAATTCATCACAAAGACAAACTTAACATTCGACTTGAAAAACATGTTCTCCCATACTTTGATATACGTCATGGACAATTCTCCAACTGCATATTTAAGTGCGTATTAGAAGAAACCTATTGTTAAACGTAACATCACGCCTTGTTTCCCCGAAGGGTTGGGCAGAGGTGTACTATAGTACACCCACATTTTGCCAGAAAAAAAAACTAAAAACTAAATTTTTCTGAATAAAACTACAAATGATCAATTTTCGGACTTTTTCCTTTACTTGTGGTGTAAGACCTTGCTTCTTACCAAATTTCATGATTCTAGGTCAACGGGAAGTACCATAAAGGTTTTGATTTACTTGCGAGTATCAAAATATGTCGCATAAATGGCTGTATTTTTTATTGCGTTGACTTAGAAACTTGATTTTTTACAGCTCTAAGGGACCATAGATTTACGTATTTTACATTAATTTCAACTTGATACCTCCACGCTTTCTTGAGAAAAAGGGCCTTGACAGATGACATACTTGAAAATATTTTTTTATGTGATCAAATTATAAATTAACAATTTTTGGACTTTTTCCATTACTTGTGCTGTAAGACCTTGCTTCTTGCCAAATTTCATGGTTGTGGGTCAACGGGAAGTACCCTATAGGTTTTGATTTACTTGCGAGTATCAAAATATGTCGCCTAAATGGCCGTATTTTTTTATTGCGTTGACTTAGAAGCTTGATTTTTTTATAGCTCTAAGGGACCATAGACTTACGTATTTGATATTAATTTAAACTTGATACCTCCACACGTTCCTGAGAAAAAGGGTCTTGACAGACAGACAGACGGACAGACAGACAGACAGACAGACGGACAACGAAGTGATCCTATAAGGGTTCCGTTTTTTCCTTTTGAGGTACGGAACCCTAAAAATTACTCAGATAACTCGCATTAAAGTTGGAGAGTGGGGGCTCGCTACGTCACTTCTACGTCGTAATCTCTTAGATATGTAAAAAAAGAAAACATATGTGTCCAATATTTTTTATGAATCTAAATGATGAACAAAAAAAAATTATAGTCATCATCCCCTATTGCATGCAAAAAAAATGAATAATTTCCGGGAAAACTGCCGGAAATGGGTAGATACAGAAGCATTGCGCGAGGTAATAGAGGACGACTGCCTGATAAGTTTTACACAGCAGATTCTTAATTGTAACATGCTAAAGAAGTAAAACAAGGCACATTGTACCAGCTGTGAAAAGCGCCTTATAAACTACAGTGTGCAATGTGTGCGCGAGCGCAATCACAGAGTACTTTTTTATATAAGCGCAATATCATCAAAATACTCCACACGTACTCGCATCCGTCTGGGCCGGATTTAAACCGAAATAAATAACGCACGCAAATGCAAAAATCTTATCTTTTTTGGAAGCAGTCCAATAACGAAATACGTAGATTTATCAACGTAAATGTAAATGTAAAAGTAAGTAAGTAAGTAAATGATTTTGTCTAGACTCTCGTGTATTTTTAAAATGTCAACAATTTATATCAAATGTTTCTCTTGAAGTCGAACTGTCATCGGAATAGTTATATATGGTCATCTATTTTCATACCGGTTACAATATAAACATAACTTATCATAATAACCGTCAACGCTGGCGCTGTAACGTGAACCTGCATTCATAAGTGCATCAACACAGGGAAGTTCATACACACATCTGTTAATTACCTATTATAATTATATCTTAACACTAATCCTTTGAGGCATTTTATGGTTGGTACTAAGTAACAAAAAACATCTAAACACCAAAAAAAAAAAAAGCCAAAGTTCTAAACACTGCAAGCTAAAATGACTACTACTAGCGCCATCTATCCACCACTCGGAGCAAGTAAATGAAGCGCACAACAACACAGTCATTCAAAAATTCAGTGCACAAATAACATTTTAAGGAACCCACAAGACGTTCACAAAGGCTCTTCAAATCTAAGAAACCAAGTACCTACTTAATGTGATTAGAGCTTAGAGATATTTTGTTTATTTATTTTATTTTATTTTATTTATTTGGGACAAAAACAGTTATACAGTACAGCATTTACAAAGTAGTAAATCTAATAGTAGTACTAGTAGTAGTTTAAGTATGGTAATGCGTGAAATTGAACCCACCTCTAGTTAAATGTGGCCGGCATCGGAGCCCCGTGCACGGCGTGCACCTGTCATAAGTCTAATGCAACTTCTTAGGAAAATACATTATAATATAATTAAAATTATTTAAAAGAACTAAATAAGTACCTACATATAAAGAAGTCATGGGGTCGGCGCAACATGTCCCTTTTTTGTGGTGAGCAGTGTGAGCACACACACACAGCCCAAGATTTAGAAGATTGGATGACGGACGCCTGCATTTATTTGATACTCCTGGGGTTATTTTTTAATTCAAATAGGTCATTAAGCTTAGGCACCTAAAAAAAGGAGATGGACTGACGAATTCTACGACAAAGAATGTTAAGCCCAAGAAATATGATACGCTGCTAAATCGATTAAGAACTTTTAGATATTTGACCTAATTATTCACATTACTTACTTAATTTGTCAATACATAAAAATTGGTTTAATTTTAGATTTTAGCATTGAAAAATATAAATAACGGAGGATACATTAAAAACTAACGCGTACATTCAATAGATACAGATTGCACTGAAAAATTTAAAGACAGAAATACAATGGCTGGACCTATCCCACCAAACAAACAAACATCAAAGATCACACGACGATACTGGGTAGTGGATGGGCACTAGTTTCCATAAACAAACCTATACAGTTTTATGAGTCGGCCTGTACGATGCAACGTACCGAATCGAAGAAACAGCCGCATAGATAAGATTTGTATTGGAAAGCAGCTCCGGGCATTCTGAATAGCATATAAACCAAATGGCCATGCACTTGAGCAGACTCAACTATAATTGAATCTGTCGATAACAATCGTAAATAACAATTACTCCGCACTGGTCCAGTAATGAATTGAACTGCAAAGGTAATAGAAGTCGAATAGGATGCTGAGCTGAGCTAGCTGATTTGTTCGCTAATTGGGCAACGACAAATTTGCCATGCCCTGGGAACAGGCCAATTGCCTAGCTGGTACCTCAATTATTTGGACTCTTAAAGTCTCAGGTTAAAGTTAGTAAGGGTAAAAGGTTCTGCATCTCCAATGAACCACAATGAGATTTTCGAGCTTCGCCTCAAACGATCTCTCACCCCTTGTCTTGTTCTTCGTGCAACAACCTGCACTATGACCTTTGCGAGGTCAATGCGAACGCTGTCGACGTGGCTGAATTCTGGTTGATACTCATGTAATTAATTTGGAATTATCTATAGCACGAAGTAGAAGATTGTTAACGTTAGTAAAATTAGATATGAAAGACTTGCTGGTCGTATCTTATCTTTGTAAAAAGGTAGGAATGGTCATCGATTTGACGTTTATTTCAAAATATAAGCGCATTTTTGTACCCGCATTTGTCAATTCAGTTTATCCTCTAATAAAAGTTAATTCAAACAAAGACCACATTATGGACGAACCGTAGTACCAAACAAGTGCAATGACTGATTTATTTTATTATAGATCATAAAAACTAAATTGTAGTTTTATGATGAATTCGAAGGGAGATCGTCTCCAGACAGATAAAACGATGGAGCATGTAGATAATTTCACTAAACCTTAGCCAGACTGGCAGACAGGTCAACACTCTCATATACTCGCACATTGATGGTTTAACAAATTCAATTTTATTTCTTTGTAACAAAAGTATAAATCTCATATTGTTTTTATGGCACATCATAAAAAATATTGATGTAATAAACATAGACAGAAGTCTTTCAATCTAAATTGGCTTTCTCAATAAAAGGTTTCTTATTGGTAGCCTTTGATGTAGCAGAATGTAGGGCCTTAGCAACGATTGGACCCCTTCTTGATGGTACCTACTACGGGAACTGACGAATAGGCCGGTCGATTCTGTAAAAATGTCACCGTGAAAACTTAGGTGAAGTGATTTTGTTTTTGCTAGGAATTGACACTATTGACAGCTCACTCCACGCTCACTTCACCTAAGTTTTCACGGTGAGATGGTTACAGAATCGCACTGAGGTGTAACCGAAGGTGATTGAGAGGTTATAAAAATAAAGAGCTATAAAAATAGTCTAGAGGTTATAAAAATAGTCTTTGACATCACTCAGGGAATAAAAGTACCTACGGTAAGGCTTTTGATGATGACTTCATCAACTTTTCTTTCTTATCTTCATAGAAATTGCTCAATTATTTTTACGCCTATAGGTAATAATAATAACGCCTCATAATAATAGGTATTAGTACCTAGATTTCAAGTATGTTTCGCCAAAAATATGAAGATCGCAATACAAAATTACAGTAGGTACCCACCTACTCCTCCAAGCCTGTTATTCCGTTTCAAATATATGCCACACTACGATAATATATATAAATTTATTCCCATTAAATTGGCGGCCTGCGAGCGTGGAGTCCATTGCCCACGTTACACGCTGGCTGCATGGTCACATTGTCGGTTAAAACCTAACCCTGTCCCTTTTAACTGTTATTTATGATCAGACCCTACTTGACCTCCGTTGTTTCGACTTCAGTGAATCGGGGAGGATCATTTTATCACTTTCTTCTTATTTGCCGACGAGACGACCATTTTCAATGGCGGTATAATGCCGTTGACATAAGTTGTCTAACAGTAAATTGAATTAAAGTATGGAAAAAAAACAACTGGTTTACCAACATAGTTAGATAAGTTCTCAAAAAATTATAATCGACATGTAGGTAACCCAGAGTGAAAACTCAATAAGTTCCAAATTAGCAAAGTATATTGCTTTAACTTTTACTGAAACCAAATAATAAATAGCTAACTTTTCAGAGATCATGAAAATAAAAACCATAGTCAGTCTGCCGACAGACGTGAAAACTTGACAGCACACACGTCACATTACCTTAGCATGTCGCGTGACGCGTGATGCGTGACGTGAACTCATAAGATTTTCCCCTAGCAAAAATCACTCAACGCACCTAAAGAAGTTTGTTCACTTCAATATAACACGGCTACCAATGGTCATTTTGTGATTTAGTGATTTTTCGTTTTTTGGAGGAGGGCGATTTTAGCGATTTACTAGCTGTCAATATTTTAACAACAATAATGCATTGTGTCTAGGTAGGTATAAAGGAGTAGGTAGGAACTTACATACCTAGTGTCATTAAAGCCTGCGGTAAGGCGCTGCTTTTTTTTCGACTGGGGTCCTGGGTCATCTGCGGTTATTTTTAACAACTCAAATAATTCTAAAACTGTAGGTACTATCGAGGAAACTTACATCTCTATACCGTAAGGACTATTCTTGCTTGCAGCGCTCGGCCGCTATAGTAACACTTGCTAACAGATGTGGTCATCGTGTGCACGGGATTTTGTTTTCAAATTGGTCAGAATCAGATTTCCTTGATAGTACCTACCCGGTAGGTGAGGGGTTACAAGGGGAGAAAGAGAAACACGCAGGTTTCTGGGTCTGAAGAAAAATCTCTGTGTTGCGTCCGTTGCGCGCTGTAAACGCTTCTAGAAGGGTCAAATGTAAGTCGGCAGCGCTATGGGCGATCAACTGAAAATTGTTACAAGTACAACCACAGAACAGATAAAAGCTGGCGAATTGTAAAAAGTTTTTATTTTTCACTTTTTAGTAGTGCCTACCCCACACAAATGTGAATACCACTCTGCAATATAAATTAGAGGAGCATCATCCACATAGACTAAATGGGAAAAATACGTATTAAATTATTGAAGCTAACTCAAAAGCCACTCATCAGAACTTGAAGAGAACTTGAACTTCTCTCTGTGATTTCAAATAAAAATTTTGCAAAAAGGCAAATACGTCGCGCTAAGTCGTGTCAGAACTTTGGTAGGCGTAGTTTTAGTTGACGGAGATAACGAGGCTACGAAATCTGCCTTCTGACAATCAAGGCCACACATAACATATTACTCAAGTACCTAGTAACATATTACACAAGCATATAGTAAGCATTAAATCATTTATAGCCAGAGTGCACCTCATGACAATTCCAATAAGCCCAAACACGGCTAGGATACATTGTTTTATTACTGATTACTGATTATTTACTGTTTTATCCAATGCTTACCTTCCGGCTTCTTCATCAGATCGGTTCGATGGTACCATTTTCATCAGAACCATTATTTTATTTAAAGCTTCGCCATAGTCGCTTAACTATTAATCGAGATATCTTATCGCCACCCGTGAAATACTTATCATCGTTGAGGAGTTCCCGTGGCTTTCTGTGGTCTTCTTCATCAGTTCCACTTCACCAGATGATACTTTCTGAATGCAAACGCTTGATTTGTTGATGAAAAAACCAAAATAGCTATATGTATGCCTATAACAGTTTAGGAGTTCCCTCGATTCCTCATGGATCCCATCATCAGAACTGGATTTTGATAAAAAAAGGACCAATCTGGAAGTATACCCTTTCAAATAAAAAAATAATTTTCCGAATCGGTTCATAAATGACTGAGTACTGGAGATCTTTTGAGATTATTATTATTGATAGAGTAAGGTGAATTAGGTGCAATTTTTTTTAGTATAGTTGCTTTATTGAACTCTTGGCATTCAATTAACCAACTTTTACATGCATACAATGCATTGTTGTTATGAAACAAACCGTTTACTAAGAGATAAAAACAGAGAATTTCGATGACATTGTGACATCTGAATTAAGAAAATGAAAGATAATTAGAAAAAAGTAATCAGCGCATTTTGAAGACGAGAATATGGAAACAGTTATGCGCTGAACAGATTTTCTAAATAAAATTTGTATTGCCCAATGTAAGTACACAAACATAACTCGAATCGCTGTTGGCGCGAAAGAGCTGTATTTAACGCTTGATTTACCTAACATAATCCACCCAGATGAACTTAAAAAAAATAACCAGCTATTACTTATATCATGGTAACTCACGTGCAATAATAATAATTCATGTTATTTCATTACTTTTGTTTTAAAAAAAAATACAAAGTTGCGCAAATAATTCCCCGCGAGTGAATTTTGCAAGACTGTAGCCTTAAGGTTTTTGGTCAATGGTGGCGCTAGTTGGCAGCACTACTCGCCTTAAAACCCTATCTAACATAAATGTAGGGAACAGCTAATTTTTGTTTCGCGATTTCTGGTTTGGTCCCATAGTGAAAGCTGTTTACAATTGGAGGATTTCGTTCCGATCGAACCAATTTAAGGGGATACCGTAGCCTATCGGAGGAAATAGTTGAGCTCCCTGTTTCCCTGTTTCTTATTACTTAAGTACACGATCGACAGCGCGGCAGGGAAGCAGCCGGTCGTACCACTCGGTCGCCCTGTTTAGGGACCCTGACTCCCTGTTTCTTATTAGACTACCCTGTCTCTGCGGGCAGGGCCCGAGAAATGTAATGTAATAGGCCCTTTAGGTACCTATCTATAAGGCTAGGCTATCTATCTAGGTTTGTGGTTTGCGATATAGCCTTTACGTCATATTGTGTAATTTTATGCAATTTGATAAGGTTTCTATTAGAATTTGCCGACAAACGGACACATCTACGTAACGTTATCGCAACACGTAGGTATATTATACACGTATACCATGGCAATGGAATGGCATGGCATGGTAGGTATATCATGGGCAAATGGGCCGAGCGAAAAATACTCAATCGCATCGAGACAGAGTTGAGCGAAATAATACCCAGCCACCAGCACGGGTTCACGAGAAACAGAGGCACCGCCACCCAAATTCCTCGCACAGGAAAATACATCGCTGACGCGCTGGACAAGGGCCATAGCGTCGCCATGATATAGACGGACCTCAGCAAAGCCTTCGATTCAATCAATCGCAAAAGTTTGTGTCGAAAGCTAATCGACGCTGGAGCACGCAACAACATCGTAAAGATGGTCGAGAACTATCTGTGCGACAGGACAACAAGAGGTAGCATCAGAACCACTTTAGGAACGGAGCAATGTGTGCCACACGGGGTGCCCCAGGGAACGATACTCGGTCCGGCGATCTTCAACCTCTATGTGGCTGACCTACCAAATGAAATAATAGCAGGCCAGATGCTGTCACAGTACACCGACGACCTATGTATACTTAACGTTGCTGAAAGACCAGACCACGCTACGCGCCGCCATCTACATAATCGATTACTACAAGAAATGGGGCCTCAAATGGAACGTCGATAAGACAGAATGCATCATGTTTTCGCACAAAAGACCGAGACTCCACAATCTGAACACAGGTTACTGCAACTACGTTCAAATACGTGGCGAACGCATCCCATTCAAACAGGAAATAAAATACCTATGAGTCTGGCTGGACAAAAGGCTCTCGATGAACAAAAATGCCAAAGAAAACATCGCAAAGGCCAAGAGAGTCAAAGGAGCGCTATATCCCATCATCGGCTACCGCTCCAAGCTAAGTGTCACGTCAAGCTGCTAGTCATTCAAGCATGCTTACTACCAGTGATAGACTACGGAGTAGTACAACTGCTACGGAGGTTCAGCAAAACAAACCTGCTCAAGCTTGAGAGGCAGTATTAAATGGCATTAAAGAGTGCCGCACAGTTACCCAGACGCACTGACACCGATCTACTCTGGGAAATACAACAGCAAGACCCGTGGCACATTCGTGCGCACGATCTCCACGGCGACATGATAAAACGTCTCAATCTCTGTCGATCGAAGGGTTACAAGATCAAGGCCACGGTACATGCGCTACGGGCAACACAATCCCTATCTTTTCGCTACTAGAGTAGGTGAAATTTAATATTTTAATAAAAAGATAGGAAGAAGCCGCTCTTCAAACGACTGGCTCCCTTTCGACATCATGCTATGACAGTAGCATCACTCATTATCCTCACCTAGATATAAAAAACGAGTAATTCGAGGAAACAACCAGCATAGGTTTCAAAAGCTCCCACTCTGCAGACAAAATGAAACGCATACCTTTTTTGTAAAATTAAATGTATTTAAGTGACATGATAGATTAATATTAACTAGAGAAATAAATTTATGCTGATTCTGATTCTGATATACACGTAGTACCTACGTTATTCAAAATAAAATCATGATCTTTGATTTCCTGAATAAAAATTTCACATTTTGATCCATTAAATCTTAGAATTAAATATTTATTGCATTTCACGTAAACTAGTAAATGAGTTAAAAGAAAGAAATCTACACATATAATAAAATCGTAAACCTTCCGTGACTGCTCTGTACATTAAAGATTTTTGCAAAAAAAATACTGGAAGACGCGAGAAATAAGTTGAAAGTTTTGTCTGTTTGTGAGTAACTTAATTTCTGAGTAACATTCAGCGTTGATTTCATCAAAATCGACCTACAGAATCAAAGATATTAATTTTTTTAAATTTAGTTTTAAACTTCTTATCACCATATTTTTGTCATTTTTTTTAGGGTTCCGTGCCATTCCGTGAAATTATACAGAAAAGTAGCCTGGGACCTTGAGAAGGACGTAGTAGACTATTTTTCAACCTGAATATTTCTACTATAAAAAGAGCGCACAAAGTTCGCGGGCAACAGCTAGTTGGAAATAAAAGCAGTAATTCAGTAACAGTAAGTAGGAAGTTGGTGACTGCCAGATTTTTTGTTTACATGACCTATGCCAAAGGTTCAAGGTCACGACCTCAAATGCTTTCATAAAATTTCCGTCGACGCGACGTTATCGGACCAATCTAGATGCAACAATGAATGAACAACCCTCGTAGTGATTGATCTAAAAGGATGATTAATGCGTGTTGCGTGCCATAGGTATTTATTATCATTCTACCAACCTGATTTTCACGCCGGCGCTGTTATAATGCCACTATTCAGTAATCCCGGGTCACGTCACCATATCACTTCACGTTCGGTCTAGTTAGTTACTTAGTTGTGACGGGAAGGATCGCGATGACTCGTACGAAAGCGAAAGTGGATCGGTTTATTATTGTTACACGGTGTTTACTTATGTGGCCGCGCGGCGTGAGCCGTCGGTCGACTGGCGGTAAGGACGCGGGAAGGTCGCTCGCCATTGCTGCGCATGCGTCGTAATGCCCATAAAGCCGCCAAACGCTGCCAATTTTCTGACCTCTGGCAAACTTTCGGCAGCAACAACAACGTGAACGGTATCTTATAAGAAACAGCTTGTTTGCATTTTAGATACTAAACATAAGTAGTAAGTACCTACCTAAATCACCCTAAATGTTAAAGTTTGAATAATTTACCACAGACGCACCAGCAGGGTCGCTATTCGCTAATTCGTTACTGTCGAACATTATTGTACCTAGCTAGGTGTAGGTACCTATCTGGGGGAGCCCCCGCCAAGACGAGCCAAGCGAAGCGCAAGGGCACTACCTACCTTTTCTCGAAGCACTTCGTCGTATTTTTGAACCTTCTTAAGAGCCTTTACAGACAGAGGCGATATCGCGGTCGCGACGCGATATTTCGATATTATATCCGTAGAAAAATATCGCGTCGCGACGCGATATCGCCTCTGTCTGTAAGAGCCTTTAAGGCTCTTACAGACATACCAGATAAACAAAATTTTCGGGATATGACGTCAGTGGTTGACTTATTAAACCTATAAAAGTTTAAATTGCATAGCATTGATATCTAAAATACCCCGATTTCGTCACTGACTCACTGATGATCATAAAAATTCTTAGGGTACTTCCTGAAGTCCTAGAAAGTTGAAATTTGGTATGTAAGCTAGTATTAGTACACAAACAACAAAAATAAACAAAAACTTGGAACTTTTACCCCCCAACCCCTTAAACTAGGGGATGGAAATTTGTATGAGACTTCCGCAAATAATAAGTACTTATACTTACGAATAATATTAATACACTTGTTGCTTGTGATATCATAAGCAACTTACAAAAAGAAATGAAATCCCACCAAAACATTTTCATGTAAAATGTTGCCAAGACGAGACCACATATAGCTCGCACTGACAAAAAGCTATCAGATCTCATGTAGAGCCAAGCTTCTAACTCTTCACGCCCTAACTCTCCAAGCCCTAACTTCACAAACTCTACACCTTAGTCAAAATATGTGGCTTGGCCGTTTCTGCTGCCGATAAATGCAGTCACCGCTCTTCTAGCTTTACACCTACTCATAAAGACAACTGACATAAATTAGGAATTAGGTTGCAGTTTTCAGAATTTTATGGTAGGAGGCTATGAGCGGTACAGCACAAGGCAAAAAAACGTGGAACTTACACTCCGTGATGCTAAGGATGACACAAAGAAGGATATCATTAGAACAGTTAGAAATTATTAGGCAAGTCAAGCAATTTTCTTATAAGTCAAAGACATCCAAATGTTGTATAGTTGACTCATAAACTTACTCCATGAAAATTTGGAAGCTAGCGACCATAGAAAATCCAACCCTGAATCGAATGCAGGTCAGACTAGCGCGATTTCCGGAACTCCCAGACTCCCACTAACACAACATTCTAAATTAGCGCCATCTAGTTTCGTTTAGTGAAGCGTTTAATTAGTTGGTACTTGGTACGCACGGCTACAGATCAAGCTATAACTACATTTCCAGTATAAGCTGATCTCGCATGGTATAGGATTTCCTTACAATGAGAGGTCAGTGTAAACTGGATGTGTATAGCTTGATGTGTTCGTTTTAAGTACTATCCGAGGATGTGCGTATGAATACACAAGGCACGACCGAGGACCTTTTCAAAACGAGGACCTTCGAGGGTCCTCGGTTTGACTTGACCAAAGATTCGTATTCTGCAAGCGATTTTGAGTCTTCCTGTATACGAAGAAGTTGTCTGAACCTCAGTTTGATCAAGATTATTCTTATTCTTACACAAATATTGTGTATCCACCAGATGGTGCCACTATCGCCTCATACACAGGCTCTTTACACTCATTCACGTTTATTGTATTATCCGAGGACCTATGTGTTAACTTTAACACAAAAGACCTCGGTTAGGTAGCTTTTCCAGACAATGTGTATTTAAGACCTCGGTTTGCTAGATTTTCCGAACAGTGAAAGATGGTGGTGTGGTGTGTAGATTCCTAGTCCTCGTTTCAACAGTTTCCTCGTGTGTAGAATACAAGTTATGTGCTATCATTTTAAATAAAATTATGAAGGAGAAAATCGAAGGTAGACCGAATCCTTAAACAAATCGTTAGTAGCTACTACGAGCACGAGGAATAATCAGGCTTCTTCTGCAGTATGTACTAGGCCTACTTAGATTCTACAACATTATGATTTGCACCATAAAATATTGTATTGTCATAGGAGCTGAATACGTGTACTCTTCATAAAGAATCTAAAGTAGATGCCTTCCTAGGTGAAATTTCAGCAGCAAGATGAGAAGTAAACAAAAAGTACAAAGAAATAAAAAACATGAACGTACTAAAGAAAACAACATAAACTTTAACTAATGTAGAAGTAGGTTTATTTTAAAATGAAACAAATTATTTAACAAACTTTTACCAACTTACTTACTTACTTTACTAACATCTTTGAAAAGCATGATTAGAAAACGACTCAAACAAAATCACTTATAGAAAAGAGATCGACATAATTTGGGCTAAAAACTTACATAACAATACTTTGAACAACCCTGGCTGCAGCATCAGCACAAACTGGTAATTGTTTTAGTTTTACTACATAAACCTAACGCGTATGCCAAATTTGAATACGATGTTATAGACTGTTGAGGATTTCCCTCATGAAGAAACGACCCTGGCTGCAGCATCAGCACAAACTGGTAATTATTTTAGATCTACTACATAAACCTAACGCGTATGCCAAATTTTAAGAAGATGCTATCAACTGTTGAGGAGTTCCCTCATAACGAAACGACCCTGGTTGCAGCAACAGCACAAACTGGTAATTATTTTAGTTTTACTACATAAACCTAACGCGTATGCCAAATTTGAATACGATGCTATCAACTGTTGAGAAGTTCCCTCATGAAGAAACAACCCTGGCTGCAGCATCAGCACAAACTGGTAATTATTTTAGATCTACTACATAAACCTAACGCGTATGCCAAATTTTAAGAAGATGCTATCAACTGTTGAGGAGTTCCCTCATAACGAAACGACCCTGGTTGCAGCAACAGCACAAACTGGTAATTATTTCATTTAGTATAACTCAATGAATTATTTTAGTTTTACTACATAAACCTAATGCGTATGCCAAATTGGTATACGATGCTATCGACTGCTGAGGAGTTCCTTCATGAAGAAACGACCCTGGCTACAGCATCAGCATAAGCTGGTAATTATTTTAGTTTTACTACATAAACCTAACGCGTATCCCAAATTTGAATACGATACTATTAACTGTTGAAGAGTTCCCTCATGAAGACCGACCCGATAGTTTTTCTAAACTACCCTCTAGGGAGGAGGGAGGGTGAGGGCGTTACAGGGAGAGTGGGAGGGGTGAGACCGGGTTAGAGGTAGTGAGGGAGGGGTGAGAGGGGGAGTTCGAGGGAGAGGGAGAGGGGCGGAAGGGTATGAGGGGGTTTAGAGGGAGGTGGGGTGAGGGGTCAGAGGAGCCATTTATAATGTAGACAAGGAATAAGGAAGGATTTTCGTTCCCATGGGATATTTTACGACATCTACGCGGGCAAAGCCGCGGGCAAAAACTACTATTTACATAATCAATTAGTGTCGTATTCATGTCGCCAGTCAGCGACGAAGTTTCAAGGCACTATATAGGTACCTACAGACGCCAGCACATCAAGCTAGTAAAATCTGTCAAATTTCTTTAATAGATTTTCATCTTTATCCCTAAAGCATTAGGTTCAAGGTTGATTGGGAAAATTTGACATTTGTACGTTTGTTTATGAGATAATTGTGTATGGCTTTATTATTCCCATAACATTTATTTCAATAACATTTTGTATTGTTGTAAGATTATAAGTTTTTTTTATAAGTTTGCATCTTCTCTGGTCATTTTAGGTGACATGATGCCGGTGCTACACTATACGCTTTAAACATCGCGGTAATTGTTGTTCAACGCGATGAATTGAGTGGCCACACTTGAACGGTCAACGTCAATGCTCAAAGAATTCACACCCCTCGTCCATCGGCAATGTGAATGCCGTTGTCAAATTATCGCGTACTGGTGGCTACACCTACGGTTATCGCCCTTCAACGCGATGATCAACGGCAATGTCCGTACAGTGTAGCCCCGGCATCAGGATGTAGTCAAACGTTGATCTAGTAAAAGTGCCAAATCCTCGTCCATGGTTTGCCTTTGCAAGTTTGCAACACCTGAAATACGTCATAAACGCTACAACAGCTCGCTCGTCACTGTGGCCACAGGACGCCGCGCGCCGCGCCGCCGCCATTGGCCGCCATCAGCGAGTCGTGTCCACGACCATTTAGCTGATTTCTTATAATGGCAATACTATTATCTGTCAAACGGATTGTCACAACTCCTGTTTTACTAAGCTACAGCATTTTGATACTTGTAGCTCAATTATCTAATTTGTATTAATGGAAAGTTGAAGAACAATGGAAAAGAAATATATTTAATGGAAAATTGCACAAATCACACTATTAATGTAGAAAACAAAGGATAACCGAAACAGAGTTGGAACATTTCATCATTTTCGTGCATGATGATTACTGACAGTGATTTCACTCATGAAGGCATTGAATTTCTAGATTCTGATTTTAGTTCTAATTGTGACTAATAAATTCCTACATTGAAATGCACTTTTTTAATTTATCCCAAAGAAATTTTTTATCTACAAAAATTAAAGTATCAAACATGTTTTCAGCGTACTATATCAGTGTTGACACCTGTAAGATTTTTGAATTTGCCGCCTTTTTCATGGGACACGACTCGCTTGACAGACTCTACTCAAAGCTGACTGACTGATTTCTTCTTAGGAATCGCGCTCAACCTTGGATAATATACATCTAGATCGAGCCACCGCGTGGCCGGTCATGAGACAGCAATATAATACTTTTTCTAGGTTATGTGGTATGAGAAATGAAGTTTAACGTAAGAAATCTTCCATATTTTGGACTGAAACCCATGTCAATACATACGCACAATGCAAAAACTGTCCAAAAAAGTTAAATTAATCAACGCAAGATAAATTTTGTAACAGTGAAAGTACTTTGTTTGACTAACATTTGAAAGTTCGCCAAGCAAAAATACGGCACGCCGTAAGAGACAGAAGATACGATGCTTTGTCTCAATTTCCTATTAATTTCGTATCTCACTTCCACACTTCACACTGTAATCATGGCAACGTCTAGAGGTTCAATATCTTTGCTCTCAACTCTACTAATTTGATGTTGGTCTCATATGCAGGTTAATTGCATAGTATTTTATTATTATTTGATTCTAATCAAAATATTTGAAAATACGAAAGGATAAATTACCTTCAGCAAAAAGCCATGTGTCTCACTTCCACACTTCACACTGTAATCATGGCAACGTCTAGAGGTTCAATATCTTTGCTCTCAACTCTACTAATTTGATGTTCGTCTCATATGCAGGTTAATTGCATAGTATTTTATTATTATTTGATTCTAATCAAAATATTTGAAAATACGAAAGGATAAATTACCTTCAGCAAAAAGCCTTTGTTCAAAGACTTACAAAAAAAAAAACCAAGCAAAAATCTGAAAAGTTGCCAGTACCAAAAAACATACTTAAAGGCGTCTTTACATAAGTTGAGAATGTAAGTTGTTTATTTTATTTACTAGGGTATAAACATGACACCCCACCCGTACTTTTCAAATCAATAAATCGTGATAATATTAGTTACTGATTCCATGTATTTAATCTACGTAATTAATATACCTAGAACTAGGCCAGGCGGCACAGTCCAGCCAGACACTATTTTTATATGTTGCCAGTATACTGAGCACACTATACTATAATAATCTTGGTCTCATACAACGAATTATCATTCTTAATTCGTTGGTCTCATAGGTACTCATCGTCCAATATCCGATCAGTATCTAATATTTTTGTAATCCGTTTTCGTAATAACTTACAAGTCTGGAAAAAGTCTAGAAACGGAACTAATTTTTAATATTTGTCAGTGCTGTCTCAGTCCCTGTTTTATCAGACAACAAATGTGCATGACAACGATTAAATTTATTTAAAATTAACAATAATAAATTAATACATAACTAAAGTTCTGGCAGAAACACGGTTTTTAAAGTTTAAATTTTATAATGTATGGCAAGTGGCGCCCCCATTTTTTCTACTCTTTTGTGTCGAGCTTACAGTAAGATTCACGAAAGATGACCACTGCGCAGAAGGCATATTTTAGGTCCCTTTGGAGGTGCGAGGTGAGGCGCGGGCGGAATGCGTCAAGACCGGAGCGACGCCATTGGTCCGCGCGCATCTCGTGATAGGCTGCTCAGTCGCTATTCGTCTATCATGAGTGTACGTGCGCAGACGGCCGCCATTTGTGGTCATCTTTCGTGAATCGTACTGTACGTGGGTACCAAATAATTTCATTCAGTGTGCATAGTTGTTATTTAGTTTAGGGTTCCGTACCCGAAGGGTATGCACGGCTATAGATCAAGCTATACATTTCCCATATAAGCTGATCTCGCATTGTATAGGATTTCCTTACAATGAGAGGTTAGTGTATACTGGAAATGTATAGCTTGATGTGTAGCCGCGTGTACGCACGGCTACAGATCAAGCTATACATTTCCAGTATAAGCTGATCTCGCATTGTATAGGATTTCCTTACAATGACAGGTCAGTGTAAACTGGAAATGTATAGCTTGATGTGTAGCCGTGTGTACCAAACAGAACCCTATTTACTAAGCCTTGCCGCTATCCGTCCCCGTCCATCAGTCTGTTTGTCATAAGCACAGAGTACTTTTTTATATAGGTATAGAGGCTTTACTCGACGGCTTCGGAAGGAAAGCGATTGGTGGCGCCATCTGTAACTACAGACCGAAAACATTCCCTTTTTATATATACCTATACGATCTATAGGTCTACCTACCATCATTCCTGCTTCCCGCCTGTGTTATAAGTTTGTAGACATTTGCCTATAGAAAATAAAACCCTTTTAATCAGAATAATAAACTTTATTTCGCAATAAGTATTGATACAATTTCTAAATTACTATTACAATGTAGGTTATATTTCTAAATTACAAATACAATGTAGGTCTCATTTCTAGCTATGAATTAGGAAACCTTAGGTCATAGGGCTGTACCTATCTCATGAACCGTAATAAGTAGACAGTTGATTTTTTTACAGATTGTGTATTTAAAAATTAAATAAAATTAAAAATCAAACCATACAATCAACATTTAATTTTGAATAGGTACAAATTCTTACCCTAGTAGGTATAACCCGTGTCATTCTATAAAACTCGTCGAGTAGAGTACCTTGTACTTATTTTTTATTTTTTTTTATCTTCAAAACTGAAGAAATAGGGTCCGTAAAAGTTGTCAACTGTAGACCATTTTTGTACGAGCTCTATCGCAACAATTAATTATTATTATGTTAGGAATTTGAAACTCAACACTCAACACCGCTCAACACGGTCTAGGGATATTTTGTATTATTACTGGCCGGTTTTAAAATCTTTTGAAGAAAGCTTCTTTTGTAGGACCTTTTGGATGATTCCAAATTTGAATTTGATAAAATAAATTAAAAACAGCGAAGTTCGATCAGTTCGATGGTTTCTTTTGGGAGAAAAACTCAAAGGTCGACATAGATGTCGCTAGCATCGACTCTGCCTTGTAGAGTTAGTGTTGTAAGTTTAGGTGAATTTGTAATTGCTATTTTCGAATAATTTTATATCTACAGAGTGGCGATTAGGTTATCACATTACATGAAACCATGTATTCAGTACAGTATTCTGGACCCCCCTGCGTTGAAATTTTTCGTCAGTTATTAAAAAAATTGCTTTTCCTTAATACATTTTGACCGCGTAGGTATTGCATTTTTGTAGGAAACAGCAGATTTTTTTTTAATAACCAACGAAAAATTTCAACGCAGGGGGGTCCAGAATACTGTAGTCCTACTGAATGCATGGTTTCAGGTAATGTGATAATCTAATCGCCACTCTGTATAATGTATTTACTTTGCACTGTTTCACAATTAAAAGTGAAGTTACTTGTTAGACTGGTTAATTTTCATTTTTATTTCGCTACAATATGCAGGAGAGCAATAGGACAACATTACAGGCCTCCTGGAGTAGCACTAACAAGTACCTGTAGTGTGTTTCCACGCTTGTAGCTACTGCATGATGCCTGCTAAGTACTTAGTAAGATGTTTTGGTTTCTGCACATGAATTTCTGTTCCGTCTAAAATTACCGTCCAAATATACACTTGTTTTGCCTTTCTATATAAATAAATAAAAGCCTTTAACAAAGTTAAAAAGAACTGATCTTATTTATGCTAACGTTGATAGTTGATACCTTTGCTTCCAAAATAGTTTACTATAAACTACTGAGCTCAAGGTAGAATACACAAAATAAAATTTCATAGGATTAAAATCCTGTGTAAAATTGATTAGCTTTATTATCTGCATCTGCATTGCAGTTTTCTTTAAGAATTTAGCCAGCTCATAAATCGAAATAAATAACTTAGTTAGTATACCATTATTTTCTATGCATCTATTACATCCACGAGTTATTATGAATCAATCACACTTATCGTTACATTTACTTTGACCAAAATAATCATCAGCTATGAAATAGCAGAGCACAATACAGAGTTCTCGTTGTTTGAATTGCAAAGTTGTAGCAAAGTTACTTTTAATACAACTGGGGTACCCAATTGATGCAACCCACTGTACCATGTACTTAATCAACAAATACTAAAAAACCGGTCAAGAGCGAGTCGGACTCGCGCACCGAGGGTTCCGTTCCGATTTCTGCAAAAGTGTGCTATTTAGAGACATCGTTTTATTTTTCCTGTAATCTTTACATAAACTTCTATCACAATCTTCTATCTTCTAGAATAATAATTGCAGATTTGAACGGTAAGTTTTTTTTTTTAGATTTTTCATCAAAAGTCGAAAACTATGCAGCCTAAAAAAAATGTTTAAGAATGTGCAATCAGCGCTCTTTCATATGATACCCCATAGTCCGGTCAAAATAGACATAAAAGTAGTGGTCAAATAACAAAAATTCCGACAGAGCTAAATTTTGGTGAAGACCTTGGGTATAACATTAGAAATAAAGTGTCAAAATTCCCCATCGATCCCATGTGTGCTAAAAAAGTTATTGGGGGTCAAATGTCATAATTTGAAGTTTTTTGAATTTTTCTCGTAAATGGTAAGTTATATCGCTCCTGTTGCCACAAAAATATAAATATTTTTATTTCTTTCTTATTTGCAAAATAGTTGGGTAAACGTCATATAAAACTGTTCCAAATTTCAAGTTGATAGCATTAGTAGTTCTTGAGATATCCAGCTGTGACAGACAGACAGACAGACTGTGAGTCGCACCATGGGTTCCTTTTTTACCATTTTAGTACGGAACCCTAAAAATGTCGATTCATAAGGTATTTTGTTTAAATATGGGCGACTTTGTGCAACAAGAATAAAAACTTTTTTACAAAAACAAAAACCGACTTCCAAAAAAAACACTACAAAGTGAAAAATAACTTTAATTTCGGAAGTCGGTGTCTTTGGATCTGTATTTTAGTTTTTTGCCACCGACTTCCGAAATTAAAGTTATTTTTCACTTTGTAGTGTTTTTTTTGGAAGTCGGTTTTTGTTTTTGTAAAAAAGTTTTTATTTTTCACTTTTTAGTGGTTCAGTTTGTAATTTATCTAAGTTACAATAACCCAATGTCAACTGCTCATCACGTTTTACAAAATGTTGCTTTTCCCGATGCAGGGACGTTAATTGTTGAGGAGTTCTCCTAGTAAGAACCAGGAGAAATGGAGCTCATGGTGAAGTCACCATTACCATTATTTTGACGAGCATAAACCATATTAAAGTAATCGAATCGCAACCTGTTATATACTTAGATATAATTGAGTATTTCCGATGGCCCTCTGTGGTCTTCATCATCAGTTCCAGTTCACCGAATGGTACTTTCCGAGAGTAAATGCACGAGTTACTATAAAAAATACCGAAATCGATATAGGTGTGCCCATAAAATTTGAGGGTTTCCCTCGATTTCCATGGGATCCCATCATCAGATCCTGATTTGATGATCATGGGACCACTTGGGAAGTATACCCTTTCGAACAAAAAAAGAAAAATCCAAATCGGTCTAGCCATTTTCGAGTAATCGGGGAACATACATAAAAAAAAAAAATAAAAAAAAAAAAAAAAAATATTCCGACTAATTGAGAACCTCCTCCTTTTGGAAGTCGGTTAAAAATAACGTAAGGTAAACGCGGGTGAAGTCGACAGTGACCCAGAAGTCGTCTAATTATTTAAAAACATCAATATCTTTTTATCCTAAACATTAAACTTGCTGATTTTGTGGCAACCTATTCTTGGTATTATATTGTACATTAAAAATAACAACACTGAGTTTTAACTATAATAGCGTCTGAAATATTTTACTTGAAAAGTGTGTCCGACAAAAATTTTTTTTTTTTTGCAAGTTTAGCTGCTAAATGTGAAGTCGGCACGTAGTTTTGTTTTTTGATTTGTGAAACTTCAGTTGGGTCTACGGTAAATCTGATTGTTTGACGAATTAGTTAAGTTAATTTGCTAACGATATAACTTGAAATTTAGAACACTTTTATCACAAAAGTATTTTTTTTCGAACGTGACATCTGTTGAATTCCTACTTGACCTAGAACTCGTCATTTTAAGTACTATTGTGGCGATTACTGGGGCACGCTCAGTAGTTGCCTCTAAACCCGCCATATTGTAAGTATTTTCATTCAATTTTGAACTTAACCATCAACAGTTTAAGGTTTAAAATCATTTGGAGAAATTTGACAGTTTGGTATAACCTGATGTGCTGTTGTCTGTACAAACATTTTATAAGGGTTGGACTACATTCGACAATATATCTGGGTTTTTCTAAAGCTGTAAGCAGTTATTAAGAAGTGAACGTGCGTGACAGACACTTGTGGTCGGTGGTCGGCACAAGAGGTCGGTAACCGCTACTTTTATATAATTATAACCCATTGCTAGCGTTTAGTTTAGTGGTCGGTGGCGGCCACATGAAGCAGCCTATCGTGGCGAGTAGCGACCACCAGCGTTATCCATGTGTGGTGAGTTCAGACGAGCTGCAAACTACAGTTTACGTACATTTTATTATGTATGAAAACTGTAGTCCGCAGCACTCGTCGTGAAACTGTGCTCGCGCTTTTCTTGTGACAGAGCTTGCTTCGCTCACTCTTGTCGTATGATTAAGCGAACTATGCTCATTCTTACTAAGATGTGGTTAAATGGCGCGTAAATAGCGCGAGCCCACACGAGCCACGCCGTCGTCCGTGTAGGCACGACTAGCGCTTTCATTGGTAGCAAGTCTGCGTGCCGCGTCGCCGCGCTGCTCTATAATCTATCAACTATGCCGTCGGATAAAGGGAAACGCCATGTTACTGCAGCAGCAGTTGTTATTTTGCCCAGTGGTGACTATTTCGGCCAACATTTCTGTTGTTTCCCTTTAGGTTTTGGTAGCGCTTTGTCAACTCTTGACAATGTCACCACAATCACCGTTCTAGGTAAACATGTTTTATGCCCTAAACGAATCGACACATAGTGAAAAATAGCGTGTCGCGCGCATTAAATGATAAATGATAGGTAAATGATTTATTTTCTGTAAGTAGGTTTGTACAAACACTTTTACACGTCAAACATATGAGCTCCTCAGTGACCACCAGTATGACTTCCGTCGTGGTTGGTCAACTGGAGATATTTTTGTGTATGTTACGCATTGCTAGGGCGAGGCCATTGAGACGCGGCGACGCCCTTGCTGTGTCTCTTGATATATCAAACACCTTTGACAGGATCTGGCACGCTAGCAAGGGTAAACTTCTCGCATTCGGCATCCCTACTGACTTTTGCAACTGGATTTGCGATTTCCTGTTTTCCTGATCGATCGATCAGAGTACTCATAGATGGCTGCTCCTCAGTGCTTTGGTCTTTCCGCGACTCTATTTCTGCTACACATCAACTATCTGTTACAGCTTGGTGCTATCGGTTACGCAGATGACAGCACAATCTGAGAAAGATATCAGTCCAGTCAAGAGCTAGCAGAGAGGAAACAGCTACTCTTAGAGAGGCCATGGTGGAGCGAATTAATTTGACGTTAAATCTCGTTTCCCAATAGAGCGACAGCAATCAGGTTAAATTCAATGCTCTGAAAACAAAGGCGTGTCTTTTCTTTGCCAAAAGGAGCCAGTTTCAGTTAACTCCTACTTTTCGAGGAGCATCTGTACTAGTTACCGACCCCCTAGAGCTTTTGGGCATGGAGTTAATGTCTGATCTCAATTTCGGCTCAACCATCGAGCCAAAAGTATTTCTTATATTCGTATTTCTATTTTTTTTTACAATTCCGGACAAAAACTGATTCTACAGGGTGTCCCGTAAATAATGCATAATCTCTTAAAGGGTCATTGTACTCATCATTATGAACAACTTTTACTATGGGACCAAACCTGAAATCGCGAAAAAAAATCAGCTTACCAGTACATTTATCTACATCAAACTCGTCAAAATGTAGGGAGCAGCTGATTTTTTTTTCGCGATTCCAGGTTTGGTCCCATAGTAAAAGTTATTCATAATGATGAGTACGATGACCCCTTAAGAGATTATCCATTATTTACGGGACACCCTGTATAATTCTGTTCTTTTTTTTTTGCCAGACATCTCGTCGAATTCTTTAAGCTAAAATACGTTACAATTTAATTTACCTTGCTGTTTTTGTTACCTCCTGCTCTGCTACAACCTTTAGTAATTACTTAGTATTCAGTGTTCTACCTACCTTTTGTTTCTTAGACTTTCAAACACAATCTCATTATTTTAATGTTTTTTAATGTTTAATCCAAGTAGGATTCTTGATCTTTATGTTCAAGACCTGAGAGTTCACATTAGCACAAAAAATTACGACTACTGGGTCCTTTTGACGATTAATAGTACAAATCCAACGATTGTTGGTACAAATCGGCCTTTTTTTACATTAGCTTAAATAAGTGTTTATTATCACTGAAAATTGTAGAATTAAACTATTTACTTAAAATAACAGATAAATTGTCTATTTCGTTATGCAAGAAGTGTCATTCTAAATGAAATACTTTTCACACAGCAATCCTTTAAAGTCAGTGAATTTCCAAAACCGTCGAGTATTGGTACGTTTACCTTAATTCACAGTATTAGTCCACTCAACAAATGACCAAAAAGGGGATGTAGAGTGCGTGAGCTGGGACGTAAGAAATTTCTTCAGAAAGTTGTTCAGGGTGCTTAGGGAGTAGGTACACATATAAAAAGTCCCCGCGTCTAGGGGGTGCGCCGGAGTGGGGGGGGGGGGGCGATAGAAGTTCCCACTTTTTCACTAGGTAATATCTTTAAAACTTAAAACGGTGCGTCGTAGAGAAAAAATATCTCTATGTAATGAAAGCTCATAAAATTTGTTAGGTACAACTTTTACCTTAGATACTTTTCGAATTCCTACCCATTTTCGAACTACACGTTCCGGAAAAGTGAAAATTGTCAAAAAAAACGACTTGTCAAACTCTATAGCCATTGCCTGTTCTTCGTTCGCGTTATATCGGGATAAAAAGTAGCATATATTGTTAATCCAGTTGTTGTTGTTAAATCGTAAAACGGTCACAAACTGAAAATATATTATGAATTGTCAGTTTGTGACCGTTTTACGATTTCAAATAAGTATTATTCATAATATTATCCTATTATGATTCTGCCAAAGTGGCCGTTTTAGCCCCCCAGGTCCTAATCTATCTACCTACCAAATTTTATCCAAATCCATTCAGCCGTTGAGTTATCGAAACTTTTATCTATGTATACATATATCGCCCGCGTGGATGTCGAATATTATCCCACGGGAACCTACTACCGGGATAAAAAGTTTCTTATGTGTTAATCCAGGTTATAAACTATCTGTGTGCCAAATTACATCTAAATCCGTACAGCCGTTTTTTCGTGATTGAATAACAAACATCCAAACATCTTCACAAACTTTCACATTTTTAATATTACTAGCTTTTGCCCGCGACTTCGCCCGCGCATGAATTATATCTACATATAAACCTTCCTCTTGAATCACTCTATCTATTAAAAGAAACCGCATCAAAATCCGTTGCGTAGTTTTAAAGATCTAAGCATACATAGGGACAGACAGACAGCGGGAAGCGACTTTGTTTTATACTATGTAGTGATTAGTAGGATTATACCATTTAAGTCTTCATCCATTTAGGCCGTGAAAAAGTCTGAAAACCAGCCCCTTCAGGATGAACTCTCCACTGAGGATGATAGTGCCTTGGAAAAGAACCCTTTTCAGGACCTTCACAAACAAAAACGGATGAAGACTTAAATGGTATAATGCTACTAAAACTAAAATGCAAACCCCTCCTACCTGCCATTCGGCGTCAGCCGGAGGAGATTTAGGAGGCGGGGGCAGCCGCGTCGTCGCCGCCACAGCTGGGGCCTTCGCAGGTGCCTTTGCAGGCCTTCGCATTTTCGCATATTCGCAGCCCTGGCGCTTGCTTCCCCATAGGTGAAAAAAATCTCACAGATTAAAACTACCTAAGTACCATATGAACCTAAAAAACAATTTGGGGGTATTACTTTAACCACACCCCTTTCCTACTTTTCAAAATAATATATAGGTACTTACCTACTTATGTAGATATTGAATCCAATGAAAAAAAAAGTCCAAACTCAAGATTTGCCAACGGGCAGCGGTGCGCAGCATAATAGGCGTGAAGCATACAGACCGAGTTAGAAACACCACCCTGCGCTCCATAACACAAGTCACAAGTAGGATGTTGGAGAAAAAACAGCCAGACTGAAGTGGGAATGGGCCGGACACACCGCACGAGTGTACCCGGAGATGGGCAAAGATCGTCACTCACTGGACGCCTGAGGGAGGACATCGCCATCGAGGCAGGCCACGGCGAAGGTGGTATGATGATCTGATAAGGTTTGCAGGGCCGACATGGCCAGAGATCGCACAAGACAGGCAGGTTTGGAAGGAAAAAGGGGGGGCCTTTGCTCAGCACCAGCAGTGCGACACAATGTAGGCTAATAAAAAAAACCGGTCAAGAGCGAGTCGGACTCGCGTACCGAGGGTTCCGTAAAATCATTTCTATGTAATTTTTGTTCATGATTTCTGATAAACTGTGCTATTTAGAGACATCGTTTTATTTTTCCTGTAGGTAATCTATACATAAACTTCTATCACATAGAATCATTTCAGATTTTTCTCTCTGCAATCTTCGGAGATAAGGGGCCTAAAAAAAAACGTTTGAGAATGTGCAAACAGCGTTCTTTCATATGATAGGTACCCCACGTGCCCTAGGTAGCCCCACTTTAAATTTTTAAGACCCCCTTTCAGTCCCTGTTGCAAAAAAAAATATGTAAGTATTTTTATTTCTTTCATTTACAAAATAGTTGGGCAATCGTCATCTAAAACTGTTCCAAATTGATAGCATAGGTACTGTTCTTGAGATATCCAGCTGTGCCAAAGAGACAGACAGACAGACTGAGTCACACCATAAGTGTTCTTTTTTACCATTTTGGTACGGAACCCTAAAAATTATTGAATGCCATATTATGTTATAAACTAATAGTTCTGCGAACAGTACCTACTTACATATACGTCGCGACTCCCGCCATACTTACTGTGCTTATGCGTGGCGCGGAGTCCTTTTTTTTGTAGTCCGTGCTTCTGAAGTCGGTGCTAACGTGCCAAGTTATGGTGCATTGAAAAGAGACTTCAGAAACTGTTAAGTTTTGAAAGTTATTTTATTTGTTTTTGAAGTCGGTTTTTACTTTCTACTTGAATTTATTTTTCCATTTTTAGTTGATTCAATCTGCCTAGCCTTTTCCCAACTACGTTGGGGTCGGCTTCCAGTCTAACCGGATGCAGCTGAATACCAGTATTTTACATGAAGCGACTGCCTATCTGACCTCCACAACCCAGTAACTGCGCAATACGACACCCCTTGGTAAGACTGGTTGTCCTTGTCAGACTTTCGGGCTTCTGACGACCCGTAACGGCTGTCAAAGAATCACAGCCGGGACCAACGGCTTAACGTGCTTTCCGAGGCACGGAGGAGTCTCGGTATGTAAAGATGGTCCCCATCCACTGACCAACCCCGGCAAGCGTAGCTTAACCTGATGGATCGACCCGTGCGGCTGTTATAAGTTAGCCACGAACTACTAAGCCCAAGACCGACGAAAAGAAGAATCATCAAAAACAGCTTAGAAATGCCGGAGATACAGTACATTTATTGATATAACTTGGTATATAAGAATAATTACATAATGTATTATACATATATTAAAACCTTCCTGAAAGTATGTAGATCACGTTAGTGAAAGAATTATCAAAATTGGTTAATTAGTTTTTGAGAAACTCGCGAACATACAAACATACATACATACGGGTCGAATACAGAACCTACTTTTTTGAAGTCGGTTAAAAATGGAACTATATTTAAATATCTGGGCAAGGCAAGTAGTTAAACGCTATCGATCCAAGTAATTTGCCTAGCAGTTTGATTGAATGGCTGAATATCATTCAGGCCGTTGATTGCTTGGGGGCGTTTATGAAATGGCTAGGCTAGGCGGTTGACCAAACGGCTAATTAAACCTGTGACTGTGACATAATATATTCACACTGCCAGTCTGCACTGCACACATAAATCAAGACGTATCTAGTTCTAGCTTGTGACAAATAAAGGAATGGATAACATTGTTTATTCAACACAATGTACATACCTGCCTGTTATAATACACATAGTGTAATAATGCGCGCGCGTTACCGTAACGGGTATCACACTCGCGTCACAATACTGAGCCCTAGACACAATGAGTTTTGCGGGAGCAGCCAGCAATCCTTACAATAATATTTCCGGCCCCACCTTTTCTCTACATTGCAGTAGGTACCTACTTATAAATACTTACGACTTACGTTATGTGCAATGTACATATTCCATTCAGAAACTTTTCTTTTTTTTTTACTTTATTTTTCTTTTTCTTTTCTTTTATCCTAAAGATTCCTTCTTCGAGTTTCCTTCATACAATTGGTAAGAAATAGAGACGAAAATTAACGTAAAATAAAAACAAAAAATAAACATAGTAACAAGCTCATTTTGACATTTTTATTCATGTAAATTTTTGCAGATATAATTAATACAAAGTATGGTCATGTAAATTGGGATCTATGATAAATAATATTATTACTATCAGCTGGTTTAGAGGACACTGTCTTATACCGACTCCGAATAGCTTAATTCCAGCCATTGTTAAATTTTGATGACTCATCGAAATATAAAAAGGCAGTCTCGGAGGTGTGGCATTACAAATACTGTCTTACTCCTAAGTTTACATAATGAGATTTTAATTGTGATAGTGATAAAACACAAACTTAAACTATGTGAACATTCTACTTTCTGAATGGCTACTACATGCATGCATGACTCCTTTATATTAGGTTCCTCACCTTCTAGGTTGTTGTATTAAGTGCAGAGCTATGTCATTATGTCAACTAAATTTCTAAAAGATTAATGTGACAAAACCTATATTGTCTACATGTCATACATCACAATTTTTCCTAAAGTTATCTGTACAGTTTGGGTAATTTGAGATGTCTAATATAATGCCAATTACTATACATTACGTCCAAATAATAACTTTACGCTGAGCAGCTGACGTATTATATACTTTGCCGCTGTTCCTTTGCAGATTGTGTTTAAGAAGTTCAGCAACATGTCTCCAATAAGTAGTCGTACACAATTTCTATTTTCAAACAATTCAGGATTGCTAACAAAACAATCTAGATACAAAGTAAATTATTCACAAAGAAATCCATAAATAAACTTTTTATTAAAATTGTATAAGACTGAAATACTTTGTATATTGACACTACTGATTTCATGAATGTACGATCATTCATTTCAGAGAGCAATATAATATTATTTGTCAGACTCGTTTTGTTCAGGTTCAAGCAGTTTTAACCATGGGTGCTGAAGGCACTCATAGGCAGTGGCACGCCGATTTGGATCAAAGTCAAGCATAGGCTTTAAGAAATCAGCAAAATCTTCAGCATCCTTCTGACTCCATTCATACTTCTCAGTTAGTACGGATACTAAGCCCCATGGTTTTAAGCCAGTTATGTTCCTCAACTCACCCTTTTTATTGAAGAATACTTTTGAATATTTTCCTGAGGCTGCAATACGTTTTGGAATATCACCTAGAAGTTCTATAATGTGAGCAAGGTGATCTTCATCACGGCTGTAGCCATCGCCAGAATGAGGCTCAAATAAATAGTCTCCTGTGGCCAACTCAAAAGCCATACATGCAGTGCTCCATATGTCGGCCGAGGTGCCATAGCCAGCACTCAACAAAACTTCTAGAGATCGGTACTGCCTAGTTTGTATATCTTCAGTAAAATGCCGGTGGACCCAACATGCATTACCTAAATCTGCAATCTTTACTTCTAAGTCACAGATATCAAAGGCTGCATCAAATTTTTTATCAAGAGATTTGCCCTTAGTAGACTGAGAATTGAAAGAAGGTGGAGTATCAGTCATTTCCCCTTCAGACATAGGGGTTCCTGCATCATCTCCACAGCCATATTGCTTAGATCTTACCTGTACTGCATCAGCATCAGTATCAAAAGCTTCCTCATCAGCTCTATCATCTCTGTCATCATTACAACCATTGATATTAGTTTCATTGTCAGAGCGAGTAGTCTCAATCACACTTGCCTCTTCAGGTGTTGGAGGTGAGTCATCATTGTCTTGCGACATGGGAGCTGACTCACTGATATTGACAACTTTTTTCTGTTCTTCTATTTCTTCTATTTGTTCCATTTGCTTTTTAAGTAACATAGACTGACGCTTTGCTTTCTTCTTTAATTTTTTCTTTTTATTTCTACTCATTTTAGCAGTGACTACCTGTTCTTGAAATTCCTTTGGTGCAGTACTAATCAAGGAATGAGGAAGTCTCAAGCCTAAGGAATGTAATTCAGTAGCCTCAGCTGCCAGCTTGCGGATGTAAGATTCATCAACACAAACCAATACATTCTCAGGCTTAATATCTGTATGAATAATCTTACATTTAGTATGGAGGTAATCCAAGCCTTCAAGTACTTGACGTATGATTGTTTTCACATTTTCCCGCGGTATACCTCTATAGTTAGATTTGAGTATCAACTTCAGTAGGTGGTGACCCAGAACTTCAAACACCATGCACACATGGGTTCCATTCACACCGGTTATTTTAAAGTCATTAAGCAACTGAACGGTCTTATTCCTCTTGGGATCCGCTGGATCGCTGTCACGAACTGCTTTCAGTATTTTAATTTCATCTAAGGCTGTCTCCGTGAAATGAGGCGCCGATTTAACGACTTTTAATGCAACGAAACGCTTATCAACAAGATCCCAACACAACCACACGGTAGAAAAATGACCCCATCCCAGTTTTCTAGTGACGTGGTACCGATTCAGGAATAAGTCTCCAATTTTGACAGGATGGTAACCACCCTTACAATAGTCGGCGCTGTCCTCCTGTTCCTCGTCGTCGCTCGCATATTGTTCGTCTTCATCCTCCTCGATCGTTTCATTGGAAGAGCTATGTGTAGGTTCTAAACGATTCTGATTCTGGTTGCGCAGTCCGTTTCCTTGTACACCAGCCCCGTGGTCCTCCTCGCGATTTTTCTTTTTACCGAGTTTATGCCGTTTCTTTTTCGCCTGAATGGCGAGCACTCTTCTATTTACATCTGATTTAGAACTCATTTAGTAAATTAAACACTTTCAACAACGCCAATATATATATAAATTTATCTTTTCATCTCAAATCTTTTTGTTTGAGTATGGCGGCCGGTCGCAGAACAAAATGCGCTCGAACATGAACTCAAAAATGTTGCCAGTAAAAAAAAATCAAGCTGAATCCAAAGACAACCATGTTTAGTTTTCGACAGTCATGTCAGTTTATGCTGCGGATTAGCAAACGCTAACAATGTTAATATTTTTATCACTAAATCGTGTTAAATCGAAGACACGTGTTAAATGCTCTAAGCGCTAGCTATGTTGTGTTAAAGATTAAAGAGGTAGAAAAGCTAAGACACAAAACTCTTGTCTTCCTAAAAAACAATCGTTCGTTCGTTGGGTGTGCGCCGCTATCCGCAGCGTGGCGGTAACAACAAAAACTCGAATTTTGACAGAATTTTGACAATAAACACGAGATAATCTCCGATTCTTCTCTAGTTTAGTCGTCCTCGATTTTGACGAAGAGACGAGTACAAAAATATGATACAAAAAAAAACCAAAATGACATGGCAGTCTCATAATTGCACGTAGGTACTTTGTCATAATTTTATTTTTATTTTATTTATTTTTTATTGGTTTACCAACAATTGTTTACACAAGTTTAATGTTAAAAGTTACATGCAACAATATATATGCAACAGTGCAACAATCACTTACAGGTAAACTCCGCATGCATACAGAAGTTGTACAAAAAATTTATTATAATATTAATCTAGTTTTTAATTTTACTTATCTAAAGGTCCAAATAATTGATGTAACAATTTAATTCAATTCATAATACATAATACAAAATACATTTCCTTTGAGCGAGATAATGAAGGGATTTTGCACTAGCTCCCCGCGACTTCACCCGCGTAGACCGGTATAAAAAACTTTTTTACAAAAAACAAAACCGACTTCCAAAAAAAACACTACAAAGTGAAAAATAACTTTAATTTCGGAAGTCGGTGTCTTTGGATCTGTATTTTAGGTTTTTGCCCCCGACTTCCGAAATTAAAGTTATTTTTCACTTTGTAGTGTTTTTTTTGGAAGTCGGTTTTGTTTTTTGTAAAAAAGTTTTTATTTTTCACTTTTTAGTGGGTCAGTTTGTAATTTATCTAAGTTACAATAACGCATTGTCAACTGCTCATCACGTTTTACAAAATATTGCTTTTCCCGATGCAGGGACGTTAATTGTTGAGGAGTTCTCCTAGTAAGAACCAGGAGAACTGGAGCTCATGGTGAAGTCACCATCACCATTATGCCTTTTGACGAGCATAAACCATATTAAAGTAATCGAATCACAACCTGTGATATACTTAGATATAATTGAGCATTTCCGATGGCCATCTGTGGTCTTCATCATCAGTTCCAGTTCACCAAATGGTACTTTCCGAGAGCAAATGCACGAGTTACTATAAAAAATACCGAAATCGATATAAGTGTGCCCATAAAATTTGAGGGTTTCCCTCGATTTCCATGGGATCCCATCATCAGACCCTGACTCGATGATCATGGGACCACTTGGGAAGTATACCCTTTCGAACAAAAAAAGAAAATCCAAATCGGTCCAGCCATTTTCGAGTAATCGGGGAACATACATAAAAAAAAAGAAAAAAAGGTTCCGACGAATTGAGATTCTCCTCCTTTTTGAAGTCGGTTAAAAAGAAGCCTATGTGTGTGCCTAGTAACAAACATACAAACACACACAAAGTTTCGCCTTTATATTATAGTATTAGTGTGTGTGATTAATGAAAATTGCTGCACTGACCCCAAATAAATTATGATGATAATTATTAATGAAAATACTTAGTTTTAAACTATATTTATATTGGAACGAAGTTCTTTTCGGCGGCCGCATGAGAAACTGTGGCGGAGGGGAACACTATAACGTAGATGACCAACACTTTCAGTAGGTAATAACCAGTCACATTGCCAATATTATGGTGATTAACGAAATCTAGGGAGATATGGCTGTGCAATACCAAACCTTCACAACATAATTACTAAAATCTCCAGTTGATTTCCTAAGGGTGGTGATTACATGCTACATACCTAGTCGGTTTTATACAATGACGTAATATATCATTGGCTTTATACATTCACTTTGTCAAATTGTGATCGTCGGCCTTTTGGCGGGACACAGCTCGGATCTTATGTATTCACGAATTATGTGTTCACGAAATAAATGAATTTGAGTCTGTCATCATTTGTCGTGATCGTGAATAACAAGTGAGTGTAGTGCAGTGGTGGCCCAGTGGTAACGGCCCCGACTTACGAGTTGTAGGTCGTAGGTTCGAACCCAGACAGGCGCTTTAATTTGTGTAAATTATTTCATCACCACTGCACTCAAAATGGTGAAGGAAAACATCATGAGGAAACCGGCATGTCCTCCTAGAACTAGAACCAAGAATTCGAAGATATGTGACATCTACCAACCCGCACTGGGCCCGCGTGGTGGATGACGGCCCACTCCCTCTCACTGAGAGGAGGCCTGTGTCCCAGAGCAGTACATTATGGGCTGATCATGTTATGTTTTGTTATCAAGTGAGTAGGTATGTTATTTGCCACCAATTTTCATTTCCGTTATTTTGTATTTTAATTTCAGCATGCCAAAGAAAAACATTAAATATATATTAATAAAAGAGAGGTGCTCGTAAAATTATTATAGTACATACTAATTCCATACAAAAAAATAAAAAATCGAGTGAATAAAACGAAACCTCAAGCCGATGTTGCTATGATGTAAATGATTTGTTTTTAATATCTTGCTACATCGTTCTCTCGTCGCGAGACAATAAAGTGTCAAAGTGCCTTTTTTAACCGACTTCAAAAAAGGAGGAAGTTCTCAATTCAGTTGTTCGAATTTACGGTCATGCTAAATAACATCAGAATCGACGACAAATTTCGAAAAATCGTGAGATATCTCGTGTTCTCGTGCTTGTCATGTTAGCCCTGCTGGCCTGCTGGCGTCTGTACAACTTAGAGCATTTAACCTATAAATGCTCTAAGCTGTACAATTACATGCTTCATTCAGTAATGTGTGCGTGTGAGTTACCCGCACTACGAAATTCACCCTAAAACTGGGCACTCACGGTCAGTACTGGTCAGTCAGCCAGACTGTAACAAATCTACTTGCCTAATGAAATAAAAGGGGCTAAGGTAAAAGATAAAAATACTGACTGGTTTTTAAAAAACACACCCTACCTAAAACGCACAGTTATTTAGGAAGGTAGAGGTTAGCTTGAAGTAGTAATTTGAGGTTAGGCAAACTCGCACGGATAGTATGGAAGATGAAGAATTGGAATTGAGTCGCTCCGTTAAATGAAATGGTTATTTTCTATAACCCTCCTTTGGGGCTTGGCCGCTGTCGGGTATAACACAAATCGCAAGTATAAGTTTTAATGATTAAATGGATTAAATGAAATGGATGGGCGCTCCGCCAAAATACTAAAATACTTGAATAGGAAATTGATTCGTGTTATCATGTAAATAAGGTATCGTAGGTGGTAATAGGTATCGTACTCCACGTATCGTGATGATGGCCCATGGTTTTCGCAATCACGGCCGGCGGGGCCACATCAACGGGATATTATGCCGTTGATTATCGCGATGAAAGACGTAGGCCGTAGGTGTAGCCACAACTATTTGACCGAATCTTGACCGAATTTAACTAACGCGATGTTTATGGCGATGATGGGCATTGACGTTGACGTTAGTATGACCTGGGCATGACAAATGGCGTGACGCCAAACGGGCGTGAGGCTATGGATTACGGTGCGCACGAAAATCCGTGGATTGACATCGCGCCAAAATATGGATTGAATAATTGACACTCAGTATCAAATAGATATACATCACGCCATTTGGCACGATGCAGTGACCGTGAGTGCCCGCAGCTTTACGTTTACGACATAAAGACGCTAAAAAAGTGTAAATATCAAATTATTACCATTGATGTGCAGTTGACTGTACATATGGGATACGCTGGGTTTATGTTAAGCTGGGACTTTGTGTCCAAACACACTATGCCGAAGGTACGCGACCGAAGTGCCGCGGCTGATTCAACAACTACGTAATTTGGCAACGTAATTTCGGTCGTAATGTGTCGTCAGTAATTCAAATAGCATTGCAGGCGTAATCATGCCAAACTTCGGCGGCGTACCTTCGGCATAGTGTGTTTAGACAGTTTAATGTAAAAAAAAGAAAATCAAGTTTTTTTTCAATCTATGTCACTGATTTTTACATCTTTTTTTTGCGTAGTCGTAGGCGTAGCCTTAGCCGTAGTAGGCTGCTCAGGCGGTACATCTATTTTATTTTTCTCCTTTTCATTGAATTTACGAACTGGTATTAAAACTAAACCACTAATGATAACAAACGTCCCGGCCACATAGAAAGACACTGAGTATCCAAACTGACTTTTTAGTACACTGGATATCGGTGTACTTAATAGACTTCCAAAACCTTGAAACATTATCATAATACCAGTTCCGTTAGTTAACATTTCTAATCCAAACAAATTTACTATTACCACACTTCGTACGCAACTTAAACTAGCAATATGAAATCCAAACATTATGCATATTGCATACTGATACAATAAGTCATATGAAAAATTAAATGCGATTATCGACATTCCAGTTATTAAACACACATATAAATACACATTTACTGGATTGTATTTAAGAGCCAATGCCCCTATAACCAGGCGGCCGACCGCATTTGCGAAACCGATGACACTTATAAATAAAGTACAATGTTCGGGAGGAATGCCAACGCTCATATTCCTATCTGGCAGAAAGACATAAGGCACTAAATATCCTAAATACGTGAAGAAACCACTGGTACATAACAATATAAATGAAAGTCTTGTAAGAAGTTTTGGGTCCAACATAGTAGCAAGAATCCTTCTAGCAGCAGTAGTGAAAACACCCTTATTTTCCGTTAACTCCGCAGCAGTTACGGCACGTGAAACTGCCATTTGATATTCAAGGCCAGTTCTCTCTTCCGGCGATGTTTCCATCATACTTTTTTGATAGGCTGGTAACTGATCTAGTCTGCCTGCATAGAAAGCATCATCTCGATACATTGGTCGAGCTTGGGATACCTCCTTCTCCCAATGAAACAACTTTTGCCACCATTTTTTTTCCGGAGTTTTTTCATCAACAATTAAATTTATTTCTTTTTGTTTCTCCACATTTTCATTATCTCGCATACTTGTTCTGGATTTGGATATTAAAGATTTAACTTGTTTTAACTGCCTACGACTTACTCCATATTGAGGACCTTGAGCTGTTAGTGTAAGCCTCGATGCAGCTGCTGTGGATGGACCCGCTTTAGTCGGTGAAGGTGTCGGCACTGCACTTTCTCCAATCACTGCAGCCGCAGTTGGAAAATGGGCATTTGATACTGCACTAAAGAGCCGTTCTGTAACACTTGGCTTAAAGCTTTCTCTTTTTGTGGGGGATGGTGACGCCATAATAGCTGCCAAACTTGGTAAATAAGTTACTGTACGAGTAGGGTCTGTATCTGTAGGAACTGTCGTCGTCACAGTTAAAGAGAGCAACGGTCGAAACGTCATACCATAAAAATAAATTGTGCCTAACAGTCCAGCATGCAGCAACATAAGTACACGCCATCCAGCTATTTTTACTACTTGTGTATTTACGGAAAACATAATCATGATACCAACACTGGAACCCATACTAGATATCGCCATTGCCAAGGATCGAAGTCTTTCAAAATAAAAACCCACTACTATTCCAGAGGCCATACCCGAGAGACAGGCTCCAAGTCCACTAACAAATCCATATAATATAAGGATTGCTACATAACTAGTGGAGAAATATGTACACAAGAGACCCATAGAAGATATCACTGAACCACTCATAGTAATAGCTCGAAATCCAAATCTATTAATAAGTGCAGACACTAAAGGACCTGCTATAAAGTACACTGCCACTGCTACAGAATTGATAAGTGCCACCAGAGATTCTCCAACTGCAAGATCGTCTGCCATATCATGGAACATACTGCCAAACGTGAAGAAAACTCCGTCTAACATGAAAATAGTCAAAAAGCTTGCTGTAAGTACTACCCATCCCCACCCGCCTTCCGCTGGTAATGATATTTGTGCAGTGATTTCTGTTTCTTCAACGCCTTCAAGGTCCTTAGGGTCCTGAGGAATGTAATTGTGTTTGCTTGGTATAATTATACTTTTTTTTCTCTCGTGTTTGTTTCCAGGCGTTGCAGTCTTCGTATGTGGCATTCTTTTCGTTTTTATTTTATCATTAATTATGTATCAAAAGATTGGAATGAAGTCCACAAACCAACAGGAATCATCAAAAAATCATAATACATTTTGTATCTTTAGCGTGTTCAACAGCCTTCATCTACAACCTTCAACGGTTGTTGAACATAGATAATACATTATATAAAGCTTAAATAACACATCTAGATCGAGCCATCGCGCGGCCGGTCATGAGACAGCAATATAATACTTTTTCTAGGTTATGTGGGATTAGAAATGAGGTTTAACGTAAGAAATCTTCCATATTTTGGACTGAAACCCATGTCAATACATTCGCACAATGCAAAAATTGTCCAAAAAAGTTAAATTAATCCACGCAAGATAAATTTTGTAACAGTGAAAGCACTTTGTTTGGCTAACATTTGAAAGTTCGCCAAGCAAAAATACGGCACGCCGTAAGAAACAGAAGATACGATGCTTTGTCTCAATTTTCCTACTAATTTCGTATAAATGTGTCTCACTTCCATACTTTACATTACACCTGTAATCATGGCAACGTCTAAAGAGTTGTTGATAGTCGATAGACCACAGAATAATTAGAATCAAGTACGTCAGTATTCCTCTGATTCAACCTTATTAAGCGTTGTTTAGACATAGGTTGCAATTTTATTATTCATACTAGCTTTTGCCTGCGGTTTCGACCGCGTGGATGTCAGAAAATATCCCATGGGAACGTACATAGGACCGTCCGATAGAACCGCGCAAACTCAAATCGCTACGATATTATCGTTGCCGTGTATGGTGGGCTTAAAGCTCCCAGCCATTTCAGCCAATTTACACAAAACTTAATTATACACTGAATCAGATCTTTCGATAGATATTTAAAAAAAATCGTATTTGTAAAAAAAAACCCAATGTCCCTCATATAGCAGTTTCGATCCACCGTGCGTCGTCGCTACCGCGCGAGGCCGGCAGTGTGGATGCACACTTAGTTTTGATCACCACTGTTTTTTTTTTCTTTTGGCACATTATAGGTACTTGAAACTTGAAACCTGAGCTTGAAACTGACAACTGACATAATAACATGACAATGACAAGCATAGTTTTGACAGTCGCGCGCGATTTCGTTATTTTCGTTCCGCGTTCGCCAGCAAAGTCAGCCACTAGCCAGCCAGTCAACGGTCGTTTTGGAGGGAAAAAGTTGCTGCTGAAAACTTATTCGGTCTTTAATAATCTTTCTTAAATTTAATTGTATGTAAGTAAAGCTATCATGTCACAAACATCTATCACTTCGTTTTTCAATAGTAGAAAAAGACCTGCTACAGAGGATCTTATTACTTCTAAAAATAAAATTCTTCACATCGACCGGACTCCAGAAAAGAAGATTTTACACACTGGTACGGCTCCCCTAAAGAAGAGGTGTGATATCGTTACGAGAGAATTCAAGCAACTAGCTAAATCAAGTGAAACTGTAAAGGAAGATTTAAAACATGTTGATTGTCAGCATGTCGTGTCATCTAAAGATACGGAACAAATGCCGCCAAAAGTCTCGGCAGCATTTGGTAAGAAAGTGAATGCCTCTAACACACGTAAAATCACAGAAGCCTCCAAAGCGGAAGTTATTACCACTTCTCGCAAAGAGCTAAGTCTTGGTGACATAAGGAAGAAATTGGCTGGAAGTTCGAGGTTAGCTGAATTAAGGGCAACCGCTGATCGACTTAGCAAAGGCATACAAGAACTTAAACAAACCAGCGAGAAGCGTAATCTCCGAGAATTCAAGTCTATTGATGTGGAAGTACCAGTAAGGTATGTGAAACACTAAAAACTTTGCTTTACTTGTGATAATATTGTAAGAGATCCATTTTAGTGTTCTGTATTATTAGATAGAATTGTTAACTCTGTTTAATAATAGTTATAAACATAGACACCAATATTAGAGATAAAAGGTATATAAATCAATAGCAATGTTATGTTGCCCAAACCATATCTATGGTAGATATATTTAGTAAATTAGTACACATGTTGCTTGCCATATTCCATTGTAGGTATTGCATATATCAAAGGAATTATATTATACTTCTAATGCTTATTACCTATAACCACTAAATCAAGTAGAACATTATGCAGAATATTAGATTGTTATAAGATTCTATCATAAATACTATTGTAGGTCTAACTTAAGGATGTACTATCACGGAAATTTGTGGTGAACCACTTTTGAACCTTACTACCATAGAAATAAGGTTGAAAAGTAGTTCACTGCAAAAGTCCGCGATGGTACAAGCAGAGAAACAATCATCTGATCACCATGAAAAAACATACTGTGCACATGAGAATCACATCATTCTGTTAGCAAGCGTTACTTAGTGGCCAAGCGCTGCAAGCAAGAATAGTCCTTATGGTGTTCAGATGTTAGTTTCTCTGCCTGTACCTTGTCAGCTTTGTAGCTAGATTTGGATTGAATTGTCTTACATGTGATTGCTTCTTGTGAACCCCAGTCAGATATAGAATCAGGTTTAGATTCCTTGGCACTGGAATTGAAAGTCTATTTTTTTTTTCATTTTACAGTCCAAGCAAGAAGGCACTCATTCAAAATGAATTTCTATCACCCAAGAAATGCATGTCAATGCCTGCTCCTCAGCAGAGGCCTCTTATATCACCTAGAAAAGTGGTTATCAGTCCCATCAAGAGTCCAAGCAAGGTTAGTATTATAAAGTTAAAAGCTATTCAAAGTTAGCTAGCTAGCTTAGCAAAGTTAGCTAATTCTATAGCATTGGAGTTCTTCTCGTTCTTAACTTTATATTAAGCTATAGTGATATTAATGTTTTATCAAAGAACACACAATATTTGTCATGCACTTGTCCAGTTTTTAATTAATTTCTTATAACTTTTTCAGGTTCCAGCATATATTCGGCATGCAGCACTTGCTACATCCTCCAGCAGCCTGCCGCTGCCTCATCACTACAGGTTCCTTGCTGAACTGTTCCGTGGCATGGAGACTGTTGTTGCTTTACTCTATAATAGAAATGAAAAGATAACCTTTGCTAAACTCAAACCCTCTGTCCAAGAGATGCTGAAACGTTCATTCACCCAAAAACATTTAGCTCAAATAAAACACTTAGTGCCAGATTTTTACAATTTCGAAATTCAAAAGGTGAAGAATTTCTGTGCCTCATCTCATAAGGAACAATATGAACTAGTAATATCACCTAATTTTCCCAATGATATTAAGGTTATGAATCCAAGTGTGCTACTAGAGAGGCGCAGATACTTTTACGATATTTTGCTTCAGTTAGTAAAGAAACATCATGCACAATATTTACAATCACTTGATCCTCCAATGGTGATCCCTGATGATAAATTGACTCGTTGGCATCCTGAATTCGATATTGAAAAGGTAGCAGAAGTTGAGAGTGGCAAGTTGCCTGAAATGCCAAATGTTGAGAAATTCTCAACTGCCCAAGACGTGCTAGCCAAGGCGCGCGAATTATTTAAATGTAATACAAAAATGGAAAGAGCTTTAGAGAAACTAGCTCAAGCAAAGGCCCGTGGACTCACTGAGCAAGAAAAGGCTGCAACTGGTATTACAGATACTAAACCAAATACTTCTGTAAATGGAATGAAGAGCAACAGTACACAGACAAGTCAGGCAAGCACTAGTGCAGTTACACTCTTGAATCCAGCACTTCGTAATCTGCCTACTGCTCTCCTAGAGAAGGTAAAAGCTAAACAGGCTGCTAAAGCCCTTGAGGCCATGACTAGATCGTCTGAAAATGACCAAAAGTATTTGGTGTATTGTCGCCTGCCTGATCTTGCTCGCACACTTCGAAATATCTTTGTGACTGAGAGGAAAAACGTTCTGGCACTAAACATAATCCTCTCAAAGTTGGATAGTAGCTTCAAAGCAAATGTTTCAGCAAATGATTTGCAAAGAGATATTAAAGTTCTTACAGAGGAGCTACCAGATTGGGTTAAGTTACATGAAATAAGAAACAATACTTATCTGAAACTAGATAAAAATGCTGACTTGCAAAAAAATATGTCTAAGTTAGAGGCTTTAGCTAATAAATACAAAAATGAATAATTGTTGGATAAAACAACTTGACATTAATAATGAAGACTGAGTAAGTATAAAACAATGTTGTTTAAATTATGAAAAGCTAACTCTTATCAGTTTATTACCAACTAAGTTATGTTGTTTTAAATGTCTTAATGTGTGTACAATAATATACAAATCAATGGGTTTGTACATAGTACATACTTAGGTAGGTACTGTAATGGTCCAATACAGTATTAATTGGTTAGTGTACAGAAGAATAGTCTTGATATCAAACCATTAAACCAAAAATATATATTGACATGGTTGAATCTTATAGATTTAAGCTGACATTTTAATTATATTATAATAATTATTAAAACCACCATTTCTTAGCATAATTTAATATATTTCTCAGGACATGAACTGGATAACTATGTGAAACCATTGAGTTTGTATTGATTTAGTATTAGTATAAATTTTAGTTTCTTTTTCTTTACTGTGTGGTATTCTTTCTTTAATTAAATATTTTTTCATCAATGTGTTTTTTAACTTCATACTCCTATCAGTCCCAGACTAAAAAAGAAGTTATACTTACTCCATTTATTATAACATTAGACAAATAACGGCCAAGTAACAACAGTTATTGTGTTATATTATTTAAATTACTGCATTTTTGTGTATGTACCTTTTATTATGTAAATTTCAAATACAATACATTGCTTTGTATTTATCTTGAAATAACGGAGCTTATATCGATATAACGATGGCATTAAAAAGTTAGTTGTGTAACGTTATAATGAATGGAATATAGATTAAGAAATTGGCCGATTTCGCTGATTTGCGTGATTTTACACTCAAAATACTGTATTTCTATAAGTTTTAATCCACAACATAAAAGATCATTTCAATTATGATCGAATGAATGAGTTAAATAATCTATATCTATCTATCTTCTATACATATAATAAAACAGTAACGAAAGAAAAACTACATTGAGAATTTTCGAGAAAAAATAAGTGGCTTTTGTTCGAAAAAAGGAACCGATGACAAAAAGTGACTTTTTAGAATTTTTGTCTGTTTCTCTGTTTGTCCGTTTGTCTGTGTGTATGGTACGGCTTCAGGCCAAGTGTGGCTGATACTGGCTTGGCCACCATCAGGGATTTTACTTTTGATAACACAAAGATTTAGTGGTTAATTAGTCGAAATTTGTCGCCAAATATCGTAATTTGTCGGTCACTGGTTCAAAAGTTATAAGGGGTCATTGGTGGCCGATCTGGAGAGAGTCTCCCCAGCTTGGCCACCTTTATATCTCAAAAACTAGGGCACCTAGCGAAGATCTGTTTTCTCCCAGATTTAGTCGCTAATTACTCGAAATTAGTCGCCAAGTCACAGATTTAGTCGGGTCTTAGTTTAGAAGATATAATGAGTTCAATTTTTAAGTATAGCAGAAAATGCTCTCAGAATTATTATGACGTGGCTGAATAATAACCTGCTCACTCTTAATGTCGCTAAAACTAATTATGTCACTTTCTCGCCTTCCACTCAATCCCAACCTTCAAGTAATTTGCTCTGCCTTAAGGCTCATAGTTGTTTTGGCTCAAATGCACAGACCTGCAATTGCCAATGCATAGAGAGGGCAAATAACGTCAAGTACCTTGGTGTCTTCCTTGACTCCACCCTGAAATGGCACACACATCTAAAGGTACTGACAGGTCGTGTCCGCAAACTTATATTTACCTTCAAAAGGCTTAGATCGACTCTGCAGAGTGGTTCGCTTATGGCTGTGTATTATGCTTTGGCACAGTCCCTTCTCTCATACTGTATATCAGCGTGGGGTGGTGCTTATGCCACGGCGTTTTTAAAAGTTGAGAGAGCACAGAGAGCTGTCTTAAAGGTTATAAATAAGAAACCACGCATGTACCCTACATTTTTGTTATATAGAGAGTGTAAACTTCTAACTGTGAGACAGCTCTTTGTCCTTCAATCAATTCTGCGGCAACATTCCTCTCTCACCTACATCCCAGGGCTCATGAGTGAGAAAAGACGCAAAAGCCATGTATGTCCCACCGTACGCCATAGGACCGCTCTTGCTAGTCGACATTACTATGTCCTCGGCCCTCGTCTTTATAACAAAGCGAACAAGCAACTCAACATTTACGAGCATTCTCTAAGTGCAAATTGCTGCTGCGTGATTGGCTGTTAAGACTTTCATATAGTGATACAGAATGTCTTCTTGTACAACCAACCTAGTTCTACAGTGAAATCTGTACACACATATACAATCACACACACACTCACTACATCAACTCACTCACACCACACACCACACTTACACAACACACCTACACAACACACTCGCGCCTACAGTTACTTTCTTTTAAATTCCGACTTGTTCCTAATTTTTCATGTATCCTTTTATTATTTATTAACTTTTTCCAACAAACATCGGCTTACATACATACATTGTCAATACGCTGACTCATTTTACACGGAAGGCCCTGTCTCCTGTGATACAGTTTCTTATAACTAGTACAGGATACAGGTGATCTTTTCCACTAAAGTTAAGTTATCACTTTATTGTATTGAATAGTTTTTGCTTTTCAATAACTGGTGGAAAAGCAATCTGTAACACTGTTTTTGGAACAATAAAAATTTATTAAATTTATTATTTATTATTAAGACCCGACTAAATCTGTGACTTGGCGACTAATTTCGACTAATTAGCGACTAAATCTGGGAGAAAACAGATCTTCGCTAGGTGCCCTAGTTTTTGAGATATAAAGGTGGCCAAGCTGGGGAGACTCTCCAGATCGGCCACCAATGACCCCTTATAACTTTTGAACCAGTGACCGACAAATTCTGATATTTGGCGACAAATTTCGACTAATTAACGACTAAATCTTTGTGTTATCAAAAGTAAAATCCCTGATGGTGGCCAAGCCAGTGTCAGCCACACTCACGCCAAAACTACTGGATAGATTGAATTGAAATTCAGCAAAAATGTTCTTTGTAAACCAAGGAAGGCTTTAGGGTACATATTATCACGCCGTATGTTATGGGAGGTGAGCAATATTGATTTTAAAAAGTTTTTGTTCGTAATTGAATGCACAATATAATAATTGAATGCACAAAATGACATGTTATTTAGTTAATAAAATATTAACTCTGGGAACATAGTAATCACGCTATTTTTATAAAGGAGTGGTGCAGTAATATTATAAATTACAAGGGAACAGCTATTCAACAATATGTCAACGGGGAATTTAGCAGTAAGGTCAGGCGACCGTTTACCGCACTAAATGGTGCGAGTTCAAATCCTATAATATTGTTTTAAAAAATAGTAAAATTCTTTTTTTTAGTTTTTGCATTTTTTATGTTCATTAGGAACGATACTGTTATGAAATTTGAGAACTTTACATGTCCATCTAATTGTATGGAGAGTTTCACACCAATATTACTAGATTGATTGGTGGTACAACAAGCTACACTATCATGAAGTCAAGTCAAACTTTTGGTTCTAAGTTATATCTTACCAAGCACATTTGTTGTAGGTAATCGATTTAAGTATGTAATTCTTAGTTTTTTTCCTTGCTGCTGTTACCATAATTTTTTAATGCAAAAATAATGTAGTTGACTGTTAAATTAACGACAATTTATTTTTATTCATAATAAAATTTAATTTGGGTAAATAATATGTAGTTTCCGTTTTCTAACTAGATGGCGTTGGCGTCGAGTTAGATCGCGCTATGGTTTGTTCCCAAAAAGTGATGTTATAGGTGCCGATCGGCGATCACCATTAGAAAGCTACATTCACCCAGAGTAACATAGGCTATATTTATTGCTAAAAAAGATTAGGGTTCCTTAAGAAAATTGCAATAATGTAACCCAAAGTATTTGGCGTGCGCTGAGAAAACTAACTATCATAGTTAAGTCACAATAGCAGCTTTTGTGTGCTAAAGTTTAATTAGATTGCCGTTAGAAACAAAAGTTGGTTACATTCGTATCGTAGTATTAATTCTTTTTAAAATAAATAGTTTTATCATGAAGGGTATTTATGTAGCAGTAAAATACTTTTTAATTCATTTGAATCGGGCATTTAATTTAGAAGTTATCACGAGTATAAAAATGCCATACGCGTTCCATTCGACGTCGCGCCGCGAGTATTTTTATACTGATACCAAAAATGAAGAATAACGTGGGTTATTCGAAAATCTACCCTTACATAAAAAGAGGTAATAAATTTTTCAGGGAAGGAATTTACTGCGGGGCTTGATGAAGTCGAAAGAGTGGGGGAGGGGGGCTGGTGAGAAGGGAAAGGGGAGGGGGATAGGGGCAGGGTTTGGTGAGGAGAGGAAGGGGTGGTGAGGGGTAGGGGTGGTTGGTGAGGGGGAGGAGAGGGGTTGGTGAGGGGGAGGCGGAGGTGAGGGTGAGAGAGAGGGGTCGGGGTGGTGAGGGAGAGAGGGGAAGGGGAAGTGGTGAAGGGGGTGTGAGAGTGGGTGAGAGGGGCAGGGAGAGGTTAGCGGGAAGGGGATACGGTGAACGAACGTGCTAATCTCTGGAACTAACAGTCGGACTTTGAAAATTCTTTTTACCCGATTACGGCAACTCCAAAATGTAGGGTTATGATTTTAGCAGTCTATGTATGTATGTAAGTATGTATATAAGTATGTATTTTTACACGACTACGGCAAAACCAAAAGGAAGGGTTATGATTTTAGCAGTCTACTTGTGTATGTATGTATATAAGTATGTATTTACGTGTGTTCCACCGTAGCGCCTAAATTACTGAACTGATTTTGAGTAGATTCGAAATAATGGTCCGGGTGACATAGGCTATATAAATTCTCCCTAAACTTAATATGGTGGACTTAACACGTACTGACCTCGAAAAAAATTAAATTGAGATAATCATGACATGTTTGGTTTTAAAAGAAAGGTCTTGACGAGCACATTACAAATATGTATATACCTAAGTATATCATTATTGTTTAAGTAAATAAATATTTTTTACTTTTTAGATCAATTTTATTTTTCCGTACTCGGGTTTCAGTTTTTTAACTTTATTATTGCATTTTATAGCCCAAATCTTAAGGAAGGTTATAGGCATATTTAAAATATCTCTAGGACCTTTACGTGCCGAGCTAAAAGAAAAAAAGGCAGAAATAACGCTAAGCAAAAACGGAATAATAGCGCGGCCAGGCAATGCGGTGCGACGAGGTGGGTCGGGGGAGCAAGAAATTTCACGCGGACGAAGTCGCGGGCAGCAGCTAGTGTTTAATATGATCATATTCTGTAACAAAATCTGATTTAAGCTGAGCGTCCACTGGTCCGCGCCGGCCGCAACGCACGCACGGCACGCAACAGATTGCGGTTTGTTTGTATGAAGAAATGAAAATGCGGGCGGTAGGACCGATAGTGGTGCTATATGAATTCATACGAAATCCGTTGCGTGCCGTGCTGCCGCCGCGGACCAGTGGACTCTCACCTTATCTTTGTCTTCTACATGTGACTTGAACAAACACAAGTACCTATATACTAGTCTTTTCATCATCATCATCATCATCATTTTAGACGAAAGACGTCCACTGCTCGACTTAGGCCTCCCCCAAGCACCGCCACTTCGACCGGTTCTATACTTCTGGCATCCAGCAGTTTCCTGTGGCCTTCACCAGGTCATCAATCCACCTTTTGGGAGGCCTTCCAACGCTATGTCATCCACCTTTCGGCCCCATAGGCCATCTGTTCTGTGAGCAATGCCCACTGCCATTAGTTTGGCAATTCTTCGGGCTATGGTTACCTTGAGAGCCTGCGGATCTCTTCATTTCTGATTAGATCACGTAGGGAAACTCCTAGCATAACCCTCTCCATTGCCCTTTGGGTAACTTTCAGAGTTTCAGCCTTCTAATGAGGCCCTTGTGAACACGTTTCAGTTCCTTACGTCATCTCTGGCAACACGCTCTGGTCAAAGACTTTTGTCTTATTGATACAGTGTGGTTGTGGCAGTGGCAGTCTCGAACGTCATAGAGCGAGTTGCCGGTAAAATCGGTATATTTGTAACCAAAATTGGTATTTGAGAAAAAAATACAATACTTATTCAATCAAATCGTTTATTTATTGAAAAAAATGTTTCGGTAGAACAGAGCCCATATCTGTAGACCACTGGTACGTTAGTACTATTATTTATTCTGTGCCACTGGTTGTGAGAGTGTATATTATATTGCGTAGCTTGCCGAAAGCTGCAAATCGGATTCGACCATTGACTTCACGGATATCGAGGGATATGCCTTGGGGGCGTGGCACGTGGCGCCTCGATATTATAAAATTGGTCTTATGTTCGAACGGCGGCTGTACGCTTCATTCAGTCGCTTTGCAACTGCGTACAGTGCGTATTGATGCGTAAAAAACCAAAATGCCGAGTTGTGCTGTAATTATTTGTAAAAATAGGTCAAATACTATCAACCTGAAGACAAATGGCGTGTCCTACCACCGGTAAGTAAACAATTAAGTCACTGTTTTATATTTTAAATCAATTTTTAAATGTTTTACTAACTTTCGTCCCGAGCGACACGAACTAGCCCGAGAGTGCCCGAATCTTCCCGAACGCAACGAGCGTTTTGGATTTAGGGAGGAGCAATCGAGTGCGTGCGGCTGATTTTATCGATATGCGTATTATTGCAGTTAAATATTTTTTACAGAACTCAATGGATATTCTCGTATTACATGTATAGTAAAAGAGGTTTGAACCAAATTAAGACATTGTTATTTCAATACAGTTACACGTGAAGTGTAAAAACTTAAATTAATATTATGCCTAAAAGATTTTGACTAATGAAGTTTTTAATTTATAGTACAATTATGTTAAGTATTAAGATAAATACATATTATATTTCATCCAATTATTTATTTTTGGTCAAAAAATTACAATAATTTATGTTCGATATGCAAAAATATTCAATTATTATTTTAAAAAATCTGGCTATTTGCGATTTCGTAAGGTGGGCCCTAGACGATTAATAATATTGCGAAATATTATTGACCGAGTGAATTAATATTGAAGACTGCGATGGTTAAAAATTGTCGAAAAAAGGGTACCAAATGCCCTTAACCACTTCATTGGGTCAAATGTATTCAAATCCATTGATTTTCATCAATTCGACCAGGAACCGTTAAATAATCATATCATTCAGTTGATAAAATGTGTCATGGAAAAATACATTGACATAAGACTTCACTTTTTGGCAAAAAAATGTGACACCAAAAATTTCAAAGCGTCAAGTGCTATCCAAATATTTACATTTTACTGGACAATAAATAATTCTAATTTTATTTGATTTTTATTTGCTATTTCCTTATTTTTATTATTACAGTTCCCACTGCTAAGACTCAAGCCTACTCTCTATTATATGAACTCCACACTCAATTAAACTGAATTAAACCAAACCTGAATGTAGGTAGGCTAGGGTACACCTCTGCCTAACCCTACGGGGATTACAGGCGTGATGTTATGTTATGTTATGAATGTAGGTAGGCATTTTTGATTAAAATATTTTTTTTTAATATTAAGTAATATATTATTATATAAATATACAGTATTATATTTAACAGAAAGCGTTCCCTTTAACCGGTAATAAAATATTAAGAAAATTAAACTAAGTTATTTTAATACAAGAATGTGCTAAAATTAAATATCGATAAAAATTATCGACCATCGCTTTCGACTCCCTAATTTGCTTGCGTGTGCATTGAATGTTCGCGAATAGCAAATGTTTACAAGTGAATGCCCCGCCCATTCTATGTATGTGTGCTATTAGAAATTGATTTAGTGTAGCTGCTTTCTTCTTAATGTGTGTGTTCAAATTTTAAGTGTGTGTCGTAAGTACACTATTTGTTAATGTTGTGATTATTTGGGTGGGAGATAAGCGGCGGCACTAGGACTCCTTATTATTCCGCAATGAAGGCATATCTCCGGATATCTATGATTGACTTCTTTCTCTGGTCTTATAATGAAAGGAAATGTCGTATATTCATACGTAGGTACTTAATAATGATATGTTGGAATTGGAAATTAATTAGATATAACTAGGTACGTCAAGTATTTGTGTGAGTTACACAAAAGTGTTGATAGTACGAAGCCTGTTTCAACAACTATTCATCAAAATTGTTATCATGATAAAAATGTGAATCTGCATAATTATTTAGCAGTCATTAAAAAGATTATCTAAATTATAACAAAATTATCACTCTGGTAATATGAAATGTCATGACTGTGCACGTTTGAAATGGCTACAGTGAAATGGTAGTAGCCAGAACACAGAACAGATAAAGAGGTTAGAAAGGAAATAGGTCCTGATTTGTATTAGAACGCGCGTCGCCACTTGTCCCCCACCCTGCAACTCCACTACAAACAAGAGACTAATACGTACGCGCATTACGCACACAAATAAACCACACGCACTTAGAGCGCGAGTTTGCTATTGGTTCTCACACTAACGCAAACACCACGCTTGACGTACACTCACACACGCGCAAAAGCAATTTATTTCTCATAAATGTTACGGCTTGCATCAATCGATGTTGATATCGATAAAAATTATACTACAATTTTATTACTTTAAGTTTTGCAATATTTCACTTTAATTTCGGGATCAGGACGGGGTATGAACAGTGGACTTCGTATAAACATACATTATTATAATAATGTCAAATTAAAGGGGACCATCGTATATAGCCGCGAAATTCTAATTTTCTTTAGATTTTCGCTAATTGCAGCTCTGTTTTACGTCATAATTTTGTTATGTTGTTCTAGATGTTGATTGCGCCCTATAACCATAATATATTTGCTAAAAATAATTAAAATCATTTCATCTTACATGGCTAACATCAAACCAAATGTTAGACGAAAAACCCACTCAGAAACTAAATTGATAACCCACAATAAACAATAATTGGTGGTAATAAACAAAGTTATTTTAATTTTAATAATAGGTCTTTACCTATGAAATTGCCGTTTTGTATGAAAAAATTTAAACGAATTTTTTTCATGTATTTTTTATGTGTATATTATTAATCGAAGTAATCACCCATGCAATCAATGCATCTTTGCCAACGTAGTGGCAGTTTATTGATGCCCTTCTTAAAGAAATCAGCTGGTCGGGAGGCAACAAATTCTTCAAAGGCATTTTGTACTGCCTCTCGGGTATTGAATTTTTTTCCCGCCAAGAAGTTATCCAAATTCTGGAAAAAGTAGTAGTCTGTAGGCGCAAGGTCTGGTGAGTAGGGCGGATGACGGAGAGCTTCCAACCCCAGTTCTTGCAACTTGGAGACCGTCTGCTGTGCAGTATGAGGTCGCGCGTTGTCGTGCAGGAGCAGCGGAGACGAGCGATTGACCAATGCTGGTTGGAGATGTGCCAGCTTCTCCATCATTGTGTTCAGTTCTTCACAATACACATCTGCAGTAATGCTCACCCCGTTTGGTAAGAACCTGTGATGAATCACACCGGCGCTAGACCACCAAACAGTGACCATCACTTTTCTAGGGGTAAGTTTTCGTTTAGTGCATTGTTTAGGTGCTGAACCAGGATCCAACCAACTTGCTGAGCGCTTGCGGTTATCAAACAGAATCCATTTTTCATCGCAGGTAACAATGCGGTTCAAAATTCCTTCATTTGTGTGTCTGTTGAGCAGTGCAAGGCACGTCTCGACGCGTACTTCGCGCTGGCAATCATTGAGTTCGTGGGGCACCCATTTGTCAAACTTTTTTACCTTGCCAATTTGACGCAAATGGACCAATATTGTTTTGACGCTAACGTCGAAAGCTGCTGCTAATTCAGCCGTAGATTGTGTATCATCAGCTTCCACAATCGCCTTTAATTCGTAATTGTCGACCAAAGTCTTCGGACGACCGCGAGGTTCATTTTTCAGGTCGAAATTTCCAGAACGGAAGCGAGCAAACCAATAACTGGTGGTGCGTTGGTTTGTAGTGTTAGCTACGTAAACGTCGTTGATGTTGCGCGCCGCTTGTGCCGCGTTGCTGCCACGACGGTACTCATATTCCATAATTACTCGAATTTTTAACGTATCCATGATGACGAAAAAGATTGAAATGCGATGAAAATGTAACACTAATGAATAAACAAATGACTACTTTTGGAAAAAAAAATCCATGTTTTTAAAATAAAATAAATTTGAAATTAGAATTCTTAGCCAAACAAAAATTATTTTGATTTGAAATGGCCAGTACTGCAGAACGGCAATTTCATAGGTAAAGACCTAATATTACTGATAATAATCATTTGAATACTTAAAATATCGACATTGCTTACAACTTGGTACAACCCTATCGATACGCATGGATTTCGCAGAATTCAAGCTTTGGCTCAGCGCTCGCGACTTTCGGAGTGAACGCAGCATATTGCGCGATCGCTCACGTGGTACAAGACAGTACCCGTGCATTGCAAGCAATGTATAATATTGCATCCGTTTGCGATTGTATCGCTTTTGTGTACAAACTACATAATACTATTGTAATAATTACAAATATCACTTGTATTTTAAGGTTTTTGGACTTACCGGTGAAAAGAAATCCCTTGTCTTGCTACACTACACCACTTGCTACTTTTCCGACACGTCATAACAGCGCAACACGGCATAATTCTTTTTTTTAGCGGAGCGTCGTACGCTGTCACAGTAAGAGCGCGATTACTGGCCGGTGAAACACATTTCGGCTGACATTTGTGCGTCTACACATAAGTGCGGCGCGCCTGCCCCGCCCACAAGGCCCTTCTAACCTCTTTATCTGTTCTGTGAGCCAGAATCATATTGGCTACGGCGCGGCGTAGCTCGCTACGCCGTAGCCCGTAGCAATTTCATTTGAAATGGGAACCCTTTAGATTTCAAATCAACAACGAGATGTCAAAAATCAAACATCACGCCTGTATAATATGGGGCAAGCCTATTACCACTAACTTGGAAAGAAAGATGTAATTATTCTGTCACCGTATGATTGTGAACACCGTTAGTTTATAATCTATCTGGCGAGATTGTGAGCTGTCGATAAATTGTGAACAGAGGGCTTAGTGCGAGTTTTTTATACTTACTCGATCGCGTTTACGTTAACGTTGACGTATGTCAATTCGTATGGAATAATTGTGTTTCCCATTATAGTCACCAGGCGGCGCTTATTAATTTTCAGTACAAACTGACGATTACGTTAACGTGATCGAGTAAGTATAAAAACTCGCACTAAGCCCTCAGAGGGCTTAGTGCGAGTTTTTATACTTACACGATCCCTCAGAGGGCTTAGTGCGAGTTTTTATACTTACACGATCACGTTACCGTAAACGTCAGTTTGTACTGAAAATAAATAAGCGCCGCCTGGTGACTATAATGGGAAACACAATTATTCCATACGAATTGACATACGTCAACGTTAACGTAAACGCGATCGAGTAAGTATAAAAACTCGCACTAAGGCCACTGTACCATACTGCTTACAATATACTTAGAACATATGTACCTATATTCTTGCAAATAAATATCATTAATTCAATATACTTAACGTATTAATTTTCTTCTATAGTTTATAATATATCCATGTCAAACCGTCAAATTGTGAATGAACCTGCACTTACCGACAGCGTTCACAATCTGTCCGATTTGATCACTCGTAATATTGTGAACAGTCCCTGATTGGTAGGTCTTGACGGTATCCGAATTGGTCGCAATAATTAAGCCAGGGCACCCCGACCAAATGGGTTAGGTAAGAACTGTGACCAACCGCGAGCGAGCCGAGCGCGCGATTCTTCCAAGTTGGTCGCACTACTTGGCTATTTAGTATTAGCGCAAGGTGCTGATTAGATACGCCCACGACGATTGCACCGTGATCGTCTAGACTTGAATGACTGTTATATTAAGAGGAAATGGGGGCGGCCAGACTTTTGAAAATTAGGTATTTTAAGAAGGTATTGCTGTCGCTCTGCTAGCGCTCCGCCCTCGATTCGTCCGCAACTGCAGATCCGACTAAATAGTCTGTGTAAAAAGTCACATTTCGAGGTTTGGCTCTCGTCTATTTCCTCCTCCAATATTGGACCAATTTAAAAGATATTTCATAAACTGAGAAGGATATATGTATACCGGATATCTATGATGTAGGTATACTATGCCCCTATGTTTTTCTTTTTTCGTTAATAGTTGTCAAATTGGTACACTAGGCGTCTGTTGACAGCGGTCTGAATAGGCAATTTTGAGCATTTTTTGAGGGTTCTAGTTCTTATAAAAATAATATATCATCAAAAAGGAAAACATAGGGCCATACGACAAGTAGCTGATATTTATGTTTCTGTAAAAAATCATTGCTTTATGGTCATTAACCAGAAAGAAAACAGGCGAGAGCGTTTGTATCTTTTTGTATGTAGAAAAGAGCACCCACGTTTCCTCTTAAGGGGGATCCGTCCGGCAAGGTAGTCAGCGAAATTTAATTTCTAACGGTTTTCGCTAATTGCAGCGCTGTTTTAGGTTCATTCAATAATTATGAAAACTTGTATTTAAAACTTGATTTAGCAAAAAATCCGTAGATAATTCTGCATAAGGTGTTCTGTGTTACTCTAAAGTTTAGTAACACCAATGCATAATAATAATTATCTACTTATTAAGTTTGGACAGGACATGTCGGCCGCATGCCGAACGAGCTGTGGGCCCGTAACGTACAGAGTGGTGCCCTGAAACAGTATACACTGTAGCATCATGGCAGCATGGCCATAGATGGCGTCCACTGCTGGACAAAGGCCTTCACAATGATCCGTTCGGGGCCACTCGCGTCCTGTTTGATGTCCCGCGACCGCCCTTGCCAGTGTAGGTACACCACTCCACCTAGTTGTTGTTTTGTAATACTTAAGGTAATACAATAAATGTCGGTGCAATTTGAAAGTAGGTAATTGTACAGATAGTGAATCACATAGATGTATTGTTTATACATAAAATCAAGGTCGTTCTTTGATAGCACAATTTTAGGATTCCGTATATGTACCTAGTATAGCATAGGTTTTATTATGTGCAAATTACTGGAACAATTCAGTGTTCCGTCCATCTAACCATTTGTATGACAATGTTGATTATACCGGAAATAATTTTCTTCATTTTAAACGCAACAATTTTATTGTTACAGCTTGAGGAATAGTTACTTAGCTAAAACAGTTAAAAGGCAAGAGGAAATAGATAAATAAATACTGAAAATAATTGTCACCGAGTATTGAAAAATAGCTCGAAATTCGTATACCTACTAAATCAGAATAGAATTCATTAACTTGAGAGTGGCGAGAAAGTGCACTGACCATTACGGCTTCATACATAGGTACGCGGTACAAATTCTGGTATTCAGCTGCATTCGGTTAGACCCCAACATATTTGGGAAAAGGCTAGGCAGATTGATTGACATACGTAGATACACACGCGGTACGGAGCCCACAGCAAACGGAAAATTCCTACGAAGGTCGAATGCATAAGGTTGCGCAATAATAAATTTGCTGATTTTAAGTATTCTACCTGATAAATAAAATACAGCTCCACACAATACACGACACGATACGAGATACACGATTTACATCATAATTAAACTGGAAAGCATATAGGTAGGTATAGCCACGTATGCCAGAGTAGGTACCCATATAAACATATGAATACATTATATTTGAGATAAATATTTCTATGGCATGCAGCATACCCTTAGAAAGGGTATAAGCTAAAGAACTTTTTGAAATAAAACTAAGTTCAAAATGGCTTTAATTTTTTTTAAAATTAATTTGGGAGTTGTAATTTTTCATACATTTAAAATTTTTAAGACTGGAAGCACATAAGTCATACAGATAAATTACAACAAATAATAATTTATTTAGAATAAGAATACATTGCAGACTATAATAAAGTTTATCTTGTTCCATTACAACTATAAACAAAAAAAATATAATGATTTACAGATACTCGTAGGATGAGAAAAAATAGTAGATTATTAACCAAGGGGATAAAGCAGTGTCTTCTGTCGCGGATGACGATTTAAATCGCGAACGCGTAACGAAGGACTCGAGGTTTACTCCCGAGCGTAGCGAGGGTGTAAAAAACTGAAATCACGAGCGAAGCGAGGGATTTAAGACGAGTCCTGAGTGTAGCGAGGGATTTAAGTTCACCCAGGACTAAGACAGCTTTATCACCGAGGAAAATACTATACTTTTCGTACCATTTGCGAAAAAATTAACACAATAATAATATGAGATAAGCATTAACGTTTATGTATTTGAAGAAAACAAAAACGCGGCAAATTCCTAGACTAATATTTTTTTGTCGGAAAAGCAAAGGCATCAAGCTCATACGGCCTCGTCGGTTTTCGTAATTTTATTTAATAATCATAACTGCTTAATAAATGCGTATTCCTTTTTCAAAAAAATGTATCATGCTTTATATACAAACTCAATGGTGTAAACCACTTGTACAATAGAGGTCAGTGGTGTAAACACAGATGTAGTTCAGTATAAATTTCGGTAAGTATTCCAAATTTAAATCACATTCTCCCCCTAGAGGATGAATGAAATACAGTACAATTTTCTTCCCTGTTTTTTACAGATTAAAAATGACTATTGTTATGTTCGCTTTTTGTGGCATAGAATGTCACTTTTTTGAACAAGTGGTACGAAATAGTATATTATGCAATTAGTGAATAAAGGACGGATTTAAAGCGAGGGCCATAGATGAATCACGAGCTAGTGAAGGATTCTAACAATTGAATCACGACCGTAGGGAGTGATTCATGATGATGGAATCACGAGCGTAGCGAGTGATTCAAGTGTTAGAATCCTGAGCGACGCGAGTGATTCATGGCCCTCGATATAAATCCGTTTTATTCAAGAGTTGCATACTATACTTTATACCATGACTACGAGAAAAAGAAAGATTTAAGTGAAAATAGACATATAATGAAGAAAAAGGAAAGCTAAATTGGCTTTGATGTAAACCAGCCGTGATTTTTTGGGTAGCTAGTTTTCCACTATATCGGCCGCCCCTCTCTTTCATAAACTCAGGTGTTAACACATCTTCATCACTAGAATGCATTTTTAATCGATTAGAACAACACTAAACAAACACAAAATTAAAGATTAAAGTGTGATTAAAGACTAAACTTTGTGTTCGTACAACTTATAGTATTCAAAATAGCGCCAATTTACTAAGGACAGCAAAGAACACAAAACAGTTTTTATTCTAATGCTAAACTCCTTGTCGAAAATGTCGACCAATCAAATCGAATTTAGAACACATCATTATAGGTCGAATACAAAGATTACACTTACACTAGATACGGCAAGCCACGACCAAGCGTGCCCTGCATGTTCGACTGTTCGTACTAAAAAAAGTCTGTTAGAGTCTGGCCACGCTAACTCTGCAGTGAAATAAAGGGCAACCCCAAAAAGTTTTTCATTCATCAGCGTCTGTACTACGGAAAAAAAGTAATAAAAACATTCTTAGATAAATAATCTATTATGCAAAAATCAAAAGTCAAAATACCAAAATCATTAGATCTACATACACGATACCAAATGTAAAACTTTTTGGGGTTGCCCATTTATATCACTGCAGAGTTAGCGTGGCCAGACTCTAGCTCAGTGACGCTTAGCGATTGAAACAATTCTGTTTACGTTGAGCACATCACTAAATGGCTGGGGTGAAGTTATCGTAGGTATAAAAAAGATGACACGTTCGGTTTTCATACTATCTAATAACATCTAACCTAGGTACTCTAAATCTGTGGTCGAATACATTGGTGTGTTCCATTTTAAAACATCAAAACAGTGAGTAAAAGTGCTTTTTATTCACTGTTTTCAGTGAATAAAATAAGCTTTTTAGAGGGGGAATGGTATAAACATAATTATCTCAATTACCGTCACACTTAGGACATGGGGTATTTGGATGAAACCCAGCAAATGACCCCCAATCCCCCAAAAAATTGTGTTGGTCCATGCGCCGAACACCCTTAGGTATAGGGTGACTGGTAATTAGTTACAAAAACATGATTGTATTCATGTTTAAAAACTACTTTTACTATGGGAACAAACCTGAAATCGCGAAAAAAAGTCAGCACTTCCCTACATTTTCACGAGTTATGCGAACATAACTGTAGGGAACCATCTGATTTTTTTTCGCGATTTCATCTTCCAGTGAGTGTAGGTAGGTACATTACGTTCAAGTCAGTCAATTTTGGCCCATCCGTTATTCGGCCGGCTGCCTGTCCAAGTACATTTGGAGACATGAGGAACAGGGTGTAAAGTTCACTCATCCTCCATAGAAAAGGGAGGATCCTCCGACCAGACGGGTGTCGTGTCTGGTGGGCTACTGCCCGACGGTTGATGTCGGGACGTTGTATATATGCTAATCGCGTGGTAAACTCTAATTGCGCGATGCAGGTTTTGCGTGACGTCATGTCATTGATGCGTAGTTCATATGTGGCGATGTAGATGCCGCCACATACATATATCATATCTAGTACTGCGGAGCACCCGGAACAGAGTGGCGGAATGTCTCTGTCTACTAAGGGGTAATATTTTCACTTCTCCATTCTGCTCTGCTCCAATGGATAGGCAGACTTATAGCTCAAAGAAGCTTCAAACTACTACAGACATGGATTGTGATTTTAGTAAGAGTGAATTAGAGGTATTTTTTTGAACCTAACTTTTTTGGCCATTTTTTTTTGTTTTTGTCTAAGTATTTCCTTATGATTGCATTCACTTGTGTAATAACTAATTAATCGTATAAATAGGTAGGTGTAATTAACTTATCTGCATGCTAACTAACTAAAATACAAATTTTATTTAATTAACGATTAACTATCTGCGAAGTGCAAATACTTAAATGGTTTAAAGACCGATCCGAGAGGGTTCAGTACCTATGTTTTGCATAAAGGCACTGCTCCACTGCAACCTACGGCTAAGGTATGCACGAAAACGTGGCTGCTGGTGTGTGGTGCCTGCGTGATGGTGGTAGCTTTGCTTTTTTTATGCAGGCGGGGGTCGTCCACTGCGACCTACGGCACGAATACGTGGCTGGCAATTCAAATTGAACTGCGTACGAGAAATGAGATTATTCGGCAAAAGTCAGTGTACCTACTGTCGTCAATACATCGGCGCCATCATCTGTTTTTTTTTTCGTAACGTCCCGTTCTCGGTGCGGTGCACTGTGCCCACGGGGGATTTTTTGACGCGGCGCACTGGATTTTTCAACGCACTGCTTAGCGCCGAGCCTTGAAAATACATTTAAATATTTTTTTGATGCGCTGAGATGCACTCTATTGGATTCTCAATGCTCAGCTCAACACCGAGAGTTCAAAATCCAGAGCACCATAAAAATCGTCACGTTAAAAAATCGCCAAATACGTACCTGGGCTGGGTCTCCGTGCGCTCACCCTACGTGAACTGTCGACTTCACCAATTTTGTCCTCTTCTATCCTATACTAACTATTTTTTGTAAAATATTTGGTTCTAATCGATTGATTGAAAAGTTAGTATTCAAATGTAAAAATGTAATTTTTCCCATTGTTCCTGAGAAAATCTTAAAAATATTAGGATTCCGTTTTACAAAGAATCTGGCAAACCTTGACGCGACTGAAACTGTGACGCGACTTATCAGGCACGTCACTGTAATGATGACAGTCCGAAATCACACCGATTGTAATGTAGGAATCCACGAGCGTGATAAGACGGTGCGCATGAGTATATAATATAATGTTTTTAGTAACCTCACCTGTAGGACTTACTATCAACAACGTGTTTCAGTGCGGCATCGACGCTCCACCGGTTACAACGTGGACGCATTTTTTTTAAATTTATATTTTTAATAATATTAGTGCATTATACTAATGAAGTAGCACAATTTAATGTAATAGCCTAGGATTTTAAACCTTGTGCTTTAGTATTTATGAAAAAATTTCCAACTTGTAATTAATACTACACTCAAAAATTTAGTAACTTTGGAAAGTGCTAGTGTGTATTTTATACTAAGGACCTCGATACTAAAATAATTACCTACAATATTTTAACGTTGTCCTTATTGTGCAATTAAAATTAAGAGTGCAACCAAAAGTGCATCGGCTTGCATATAAATCGCATGTAAGTATTTTTTGACAAAATTATTTTTACCCACGATAACCCTGTAACTAAGGCGATTATCTCACTGCACCGCGCTGGCGGCAGATTTAACATTGTATCAGTTAGTCTATAAAACACAATTTGCGTTTGCTATAATAATAAAACATTTATTTCAGGCACCTTACAAATGAACGTATACTTATAAATATAGACAAAACTTGTGTTTATAAAAATAGCTTAGGAGAGAACTATGTTAGTAGCACTTCACTTCACTAGCTTGTCCTGTCCTGTGGTTCTTGTCCGCGGAAGCGACGGAACACCACGTCCTGCAGCCAGAAGTCTTCTTGCAAGACGACGGTCAGATAACAATTCGGTACTAGCACCACGAACACTTTGAAGTTGACGTTGACGTGGACCGGCCCGCGCTACGCGACGGAACGCGGTGCAGTGTGATATTCGCCTTACTAGGTACTGTGGCGCTATCCCAGGAAGTACTTGTTTGTCTTTTTCTATGTTCTCTTTAGGGTAGGTATTATTTGGAGTGATCTTACACATAGCCACTGGAGATACGAAGGTAGTACTCGTACCTATAATAGAACAGCTTCAATATTTTACATTACCATAATTGCTTGAAGAGGGTAAATGTTTACGAATACTTATGTATTTGCAAGAAGTGAGTAGGCATTACGAAAGTAAAAAAATACATGCATGTATTTTTTTCCTTCTGGACTACAATGTTGAATTTGCAAAATGTTGAATTCGCAAAATGTTGAATTTGTATAATGTTGAATCTCAAAATGTTGAATTTGCAAAAAGTTGAATTTCCCATCCGGACCACAATGTTGAATTTGCAAAATGTTGAATTCCAAAATGTTGAACTTGTAAAAAGTTATTTTATCGAGAATATTATATTGTAGTCCAGAAGGGGTATTTTTATCTATCAACGTACTGTACATTGAAAACAAAAACTATTTGCCTACTTGTAATCCTTAACTAAAATAAACTTCACGAGAAGACAAAGAGTTATTGTTGTTTTAGTTAATGATTACTAATCATTAACTAAAACAACAAAAACTCTTTAATTATAATTTATTTATAATCCTTCATTAAAAAAAACTACACTTGTACTTAATCATTAACTAAAACACTACGAGTAATCCTAAACTAAAAAAAAAAATTAAAATGTAAAAAGTCGTAAAAAATGACATTAATATAAGTCTTATACCTTTTCTCAAAAATTGCAAAGGCTGGAATTTCTTCTTTTTAAGTTTTTTCAATAACAACGAATATCATTTATCGAATAATAAATAAAATAATAAATAAAAAATAAAAAAAAGTTTATTGCACATTAAATATCATACATGGTTATGAACTCTTGACTTCCAAACTAAGTAAAACTTAACTCTATCTAAACCCAACTCTCAACTCTCTCTCTCTTAACTTTTTTTTTTTCTTCGTCTCCTCGGGTCTCCAATCTATGAAAATTCTTTTCCTCTTTTTATTGAAGAAAAAATTCAAAATTTCAATGACGTTTCGGAAAGATTGTTCCAAATTAACATGCATTCGGCCATAACATTAATTCGTTACTGCTGTTTTGGCCCTAAATTAACATTATTTCCTTCGCGCTTCCCATTTATGGAAGCACACTCACCTTTTAGACGAAATGGACAAAATTATCCGGCATACCTTAACTTTGATCTTAAATGTGGCCTTGGACGACCGTGCTTGGGCACAAGCTACTCTTCCCATCCTTATGGGAGGCCTCGGCGTCCGCAAAATTTCTAGTATTAGTTTACCGGCGTTCATATCCTCGGTCCACGGCGCAGAGAAATTAATCAGGAAAATCCTAGCCTCCACACTGGTTAATTTTGATGTGCCTTGTTTCACCGAGGCTATGGATGCCTGGAAACTCTCTTGCCTGCTCGCAGACCCACCCGACAATCCATCTTCCCAGAGACGGTGGGATGAGCCGCTCTGCAGAGTAGTACAGAACAATTTACTTGACACGTCTGCTACTACTGCGGAGCGTGCGCGCCTGCTGGCTGTGGGTAAGTGGGAGTCAGGTCTGTGGCTTCATGCACTACCGTCGTCGAACATTGGCACTTTGTTCGACGACACTTCTTTCCGCCTCGCTGCTTCCCTGCGACTTGGAGCTCCTTCGTGTTCTCCTCATCGCTGTCACTGTGGCGAAGTTGTCAGCAGCCTCGGACACCACGGCCTGTCTTACAGCCGAAGTGCGGGTCGCTTAGCGCGGCACGCTAACATCAATGACATCATCCGACGAGCCCTTGTCACCGTCGGCGTTCCAGCTGTATTAGAACCCAATGGCTTGGCACGCGACGATGGCAAGAGACCGGACGGCATGTCATTATTTCCATGGAAGGTGGGAAGGCCTTTAGTGTGGGACGCAACTTGTGTCGATACTCTTGCGCCATCCCATCTTCCTGGCTCGGCGTGCTGTGCTGGCACTGCTGCTGCGGCTGCGGAAAACCTCAAGCGGCGGAAGTATAATAACCTTATCGGTAATTATATTTTTGAGCCGTTTGGGGTTGAAACCCTTGGGCCGTGGGGTCCGAGTGCTCATAGTTTGTTTAAGGAAATCTCCAAACGGCTTGTTGACACTTCTCGTGACCCAAGGGCTGGCTTTTACCTTGGCCAGAGGATTAGCATTGCCATACAACGTGGCAATGCCGTCAGTCTCTTGGGTACTTTACCAGTCGACAGCGATGCGGAGGAATTTTTCGACGCCATATTTTAGTTTTTTATTAGTTTTAGTTTAAGATATTATATTTTTAAGTTATTTTAGCTTATTTTTAAAATTATTATAGTGAAACTTGTAGTATGGAAATCAAGGCGTTCTCTCATTCTATATGCATAATTGAGTACAATAAAAGTATAGGATGCATGCAGCAGACAACAAATTAAAATAAAATAAAACCAAAAGGAAAAACTAACAAAAAAAAAAGATAAATTTTTTTTTAAAAAAAAAAATAAAAAAATAAATAAAAAAAATAAAAATAATAAAAAATGTTTTAAATTGTACTTTTGTAAGAAAAAGAGCGTTTTAGTTAGTTTTTCGTGTTGCTATTTTTTATCAAGGATATTACGCCAACAAAAAGAGATAAAACACTGCATGAGCATACATCCATGACGCAAAGAGGTATTGTTAGTGAGTGTTCCATGAGCTTAGGAGCTGTCAACAAGATAATTAAACAAAAAAGGGAAACTGGATCAGTTCAGGGTAAGGGGAAATGCGGAAGAAAAAAGAAGACAACTTCTCGAGATGATTCGTTCCTTTTATGAAATAGCAAGCTAAACCCCCGAAAGACAAGCCATGATCTTCAGCAAGACTTACAAAAGGCAGGAGTGATAGTTCACCACTCTACAACTCGCAGACACCTATTGGAGGGAGGAAGAAAAGCTGTGAGACCTCAAAAGAAACAGCTTATGATGAGAAAAAGACTGATTTTGGCAAAAAATATGCTTATTGAACAGAAGAACACTGGAGAAATGTCTTATTCTCAGATGAGACACACTTTTTGGTGCAGGGATACCGATCAAAATTCGTGCGAAAAGGTAACGACGAAAAGTTAACTGCAGCTCACTTGGTCCAGACAGTAAAACATCCAATGAAAAAGGTGTTTTGGGGCTGTTTTTCATACATTGGGACAGGGAAACTTATACCCATCGAAGGAATGATGAACAGTGAAAAATATAAAGACATGTTAGTCAAGTGTTTGTCCAGAGAACTCAATCTTTAAGAATCAGTTTGACAAAATCAAGGGGAATTGCAAAAAAAAAATTGATTATGCCAAAACGAGTTGAAGCTATAATAAAAGCAAGAGGGGGGACACATACCTTACCTATTAAATAATCCTAAATGATTTTTAAACTAGTCCTGTTTTTATTTTTCTCTTTCAATAAAGAATAGCTAAATACGCCTGTGGTCACATTAATCTGCACAATAGTGTAGGTACGTAAATAAATACAGGTCTGTATACTCATTTTACCAGGTGGTAGGTTCCTTTACCCTGTACCTGTACCTGTACCAAGGCCGTCTATGTTGGTACCACTACAGTGCAAGATATTTTCCCGTGAAGTAGAAGTGTGCTCAATATAATATTTGACAAAAGACGACCACTGCTGGACATAAGCCACCCCCATAGATCTCCACCGCGACTGGTCCTGCGCCTCTCGCATCTACAGGACTCGAACATTTTGGGATTCAACATTTTGCAAATTCAACATTGTGGGTCCAGATAATTCAACTTTTTGCAAATTCAACATTTTGAGATTCAACATTATGCAAATTCAACATTTTGCGAATTCAACATTTTGCAAATTCAACATTGTAGTCCAGAAGCTTTTTTTTCAAGCATGCGTGGATTGCAGCCGAGCCAATGTCAGCACGATTGACACTTGATTGAGTGAGTGATCGCTGCGCTACGGGTTTGGGTTCGATTACCGCACTGAACAAAAAATTTCATGTTCTGCATGACCCACAGTACCTACTTAAAAGGAGAAATTCCGAAACCAAATACAATTAAAAGGACCATACGCCTCCGTAACATAGTTATATGAAACACCCGTTCTAAAACAAGTTTACTAAAACGATGTTTATTTGATAAAACCCCAATTTGATATTGTCAGTGATAATAATAAAATAAAAAATCTAATTATTTATTTATAATGCTAACTTACTCAGAACCTAAAAACTTGTTTCCCATAGTTTTCACTTTGATTGAGTTAGTGTCGTAGCAGCTTTGCAGAGCTTCGCCTACGTCGTCGCAGCAACAGTGCATTTTGTTTGTGCAAATTAAAAAAAGATTTATTTAATTTTAAAGACTACAAGTTTGATTTGTTAATTCTTTTTTAATATTTTTGTATCAAATACCGAATTGCAGATTTAAATTTTTTATCCGTTCATCGGTTATCGTTTGAAAGGGAACAGTTGGCCCGCTTTCGTTATGCTTTTCTAAGAATAAGTATCTGTTTAGAGATAATATTACTATATTATCTCTAAACAGATAGTCAATGTTGATAAAGAATATCAACAAAAAAAAATCCCCCAATTCTTGCATACGGTAGGTATGCAAGAATTGGGGGATTTTTTTTGTTTTCATAGTGCAGTTTGTGCTGCTACTTAATATATTATATTTATTCATTTAGGTCAGCCGGCAATCTTCGTTGATCTTCAGTTTCGATGCACAGCTGCTGTGGAAAACCATAGCTTATAAAAGTATCTTAGAACAATCTTCGGTACGCTATGGAGTCCAAAGTGATATTAACGGAGAAGAATCCTCATGAAAAATCCAACGTGATCTCCAACATTTTTTTAACGTAAGTATCTGCCTGTCTTCTGGGTTGGGAACGAAACGGTATAGGTACTATCGAGGAAACTTACATATAAACACCGTAAGGACTATTCTTGCTTGCAGCGCTCGGCCGCTATAGGAACACTTGCTAACAGTTGTGGTCATCGTGTGCACGGGATTTTGTTTTCAAATTGGTCACATTCAGATTTTCTCGATAGTACTTACATACCTACTCCTAGTTTTCATTTTCAAGTAGGTACTCCCATCAATTATGCAAGGTGTAATTTAAATAAGTGACAACCTGTTATGGTGTCATTGTACTCATCATTATGAACAACTTTTACTAAGGGACCAAACATGAACTCGCGAAAAAAAAATCAGCTGTTACCTACATTCTGACGAATTATGCGAACATAAATGTACTGAACAGCTTATTTTTTTTTTGCGATTTCAGGTTTAGTCTCACAGTAAAAGTTGTTCATAATGATGAGTACAGTGACCCCTTAAAAGATTGCCACTGTTTATACTTACATCCTGTATTGAATCCCGAGTGTATGGAATAATTCTAGTACTCCCGAACGCAGCGGTAGAATCTCGAGTGCAGCGAGGGATTCACGCTCGGCCAAGACGGAGACACCTTTATCGCGTGTTCAAATCACATTATAGACACTAGGGCGAAAACATTAGCGAAAACATTAGACACACTAGTCTCGACATTCGTTACGTTGCCATAACGGCTTGAAATCGCTCGGTAAGTCCTAATTACATGCTCTGTGGTCCTAATGGGCTCCCCTAGACGGGCATATGGTAATAGTTCGGTTTTATTATAGACACACAGATGACACAGACACGTCTTCGATCCCACAGAGCATGTAATTAGGACTTAAGTACCGAGCGATTTCAAGTCGTTAGGGCAACGTAACGAATGTCGAGACTGCCGGCCCAGCAGGTCTATAGTGTCTTACTATTAGTGCAACGTAACGAATGTCGAGACTGCCGGCCCAGCAGGTCTATAGTGTCTTACTATTAGTGCAACGTAACGAATGTCGAGACTGCCGGCCCAGCAGGTCTATAGTGTCTTACTATTAGTGCAACGTAACGAATGTCGAGACTGCCGGCCCAGCAGGTCTATAGTGTCTTACTATTAGTGCAACGTAACGAATGTCGAGACTGCCGGCCCAGCAGGTCTATAGTGTCTTACTATTAGTGCAACGTAACGAATGTCGAGACTGCCGGCCCAGCAGGTCTATAGTGTCTTACTATTAGTGCAACGTAACGAATGTCGAGACTGCCGGCCCAGCAGGTCTATAGTGTCTTACTATTAGTGCAACGTAACGAATGTCGAGACTGCCGGCCCAGCAGGTCTATAGTGTCTTACTATTAGTGCAACGTAACGAATGTCGAGACTGCCGGCCCAGCAGGTCTATAGTGTCTTACTATTAGTGCAACGTAACGAATGTCGAGACTGCCGGCCCAGCAGGTCTATAGTGTCTTACTATTAGTGCAACGTAACGAATGTCGAGACTGCCGGCCCAGCAGGTCTATAGTGTCTTACTATTAGTGCAACGTAACGAATGTCGAGACTGCCGGCCCAGCAGGTCTATAGTGTCTTACTATTAGTGCAACGTAACGAATGTCGAGACTGCCGGCCCAGCAGGTCTATAGTGTCTTACTATTAGTGCAACGTAACGAATGTCGAGACTGCCGGCCCAGCAGGTCTATAGTGTCTTACTATTAGTGCAACGTAACGAATGTCGAGACTGCCGGCCCAGCAGGTCTATAGTGTCTTACTATTAGTGCAACGTAACGAATGTCGAGACTGCCGGCCCAGCAGGTCTATAGTGTCTTACTATTAGTGCAACGTAACGAATGTCGAGACTGCCGGCCCAGCAGGTCTATAGTGTCTTACTATTAGTGCAACGTAACGAATGTCGAGACTGCCGGCCCAGCAGGTCTATAGTGTCTTACTATTAGGTTTATATGACATATTGATATTATCGAGCAAGTGGTGTGAAAAGATATAAGTAATAGTAGGTTCTTAGGTTTTGGTTTTTGGTATTGAAATTCAGCATACGGACAGCATGACATAAAAAAAGTTACTAGTAGTTACTTAGCGGCCTGCAAACCTACTTATCTAGTTGTGTACCTGTACACTTGTTGGCTGTCTATCAAACTTATCAGAGAATACCAAAGATATTTCTTGAACGAATCGATAAAGATACGATAATCTCCAAAAGTCCATGACAAACATGAATATAAATATACATAGGCACACGTGCCCAAAGAGGTACCTAATTATCTCGTGCAATCTTCATTATATTGATGAAAGTGCTGGAATTCCATACAGCAAACTTGAACTATTATGTATTATTGAAATTATATCATCACTTTATGGATAATAAAATACTAATACTTATAATTTGTCTTCGTAGTGGTTTTTCCAAAGATAGATCGATGAATATTGCTTAGGCAATTAGATTTTGTGTTATATAATATATAATTATAATTATTTACCTACTTACCTACATAATTATTGAATAGATAAAGAGGACCGTAGACTAACGTATCTATTTGATATTAATTTAATCTTCACGCGTTCCTGAGAAAAATGGACAGACAGACAGACTGACTGACAACATAGTGATCCTATAAGGGTTCCGTTTTTTCCTTTTGAGGTACGGAACCCTAAAAATGATACAATATAATAATATATTATATTATCTGTGCAAAACACACCCGAAACTTATCTTATCTAAGTATTGAACCTTATAGCCATGTAGATACATAACTAATTAGATATTGCTTATGACACAGCTTAAATGTTTCGCAAATTCATAAACTCATCGTCATTATCACCGATGAGATAAGAAAAGAAAACATTGAGCAGTGATTTTTTAAAACTGTATTCTTGGGAAATGAGTTGCTGATATTGCTGATACTATAATTACACAACGACGTGTGGATAGCGTAGACATGAAAACGCGGCGATTTTTTCATGACTCTTGCCTTTTTTCAGTTTTTTTTTTTTTGAAAATAGAGTGAAACAAAACGAAGATCTATTTAGAAATAGCGCTCGACTGCATTTTATTTTTATTCGACAAATCATTTTCGATCGGCGTAGTACCAGAGCTAACGATGACATAAAACTACCTACAGTACTTATAAGTTCAACGTACCAGTAATAAGGAGAAATACTCCCATCCCTTAAAATAAAATGGGTCATTTTACTAATGGGAGTTTAGGAGTACCTATACACTATCATCGTTTTAGTTTGCTAGATTTTTGTAACAGTGACACTCGAATAGGAATATAATTTATTTACCTACATTTCTAGATGGAGCTTCAGGCTATTTCGGAAAGGGTTCAAGCAAGGCCTAACGTTGAGCGACTTGTGGCAAGCCCGCAGCGAAGACTCATCCGGCCGCCTCGGTGACCGCCTGGAACAGGCCTGGCACGAAGAGCTGGACAATGCAAAAAAAAATGGCACCAAGCCTTCCTTCACGAAGGCGATACTGAGATCCTTCTGGTTTGAGTATATGTTGTGCGGTCTTGTGGTAGGCCTGCTTATGATCGTTATTTGGTAAGCGCAGATTTGAATAAGAGAACGCATTAGAATCGGTTCTCTTAAGCCGTGTTTAACCATTCCATTTTATTTTTGTTTCAGGCCTCTTATCCCTTTTACCTTAGCCCTATTTATACAATACTTTTCAAAAGAGAAGACTTCAGAAAGCTACCGCAACGCACACATTTACAATTTCTTGATGAACGTGTGTAGTACTTTATCAGCTCTGATGCTGAACCATACGAACCTGTCCCAGGGTCGAGTCGGCATGAGAATAAGGATAGCTAGCTGTTCTTTAATGTATAGAAAGGTGAGGAGGTCAACATTTTGAGGCTGAATTATCTCTCCTCTACGAGGCACAGCGATATGCCAGACCAGAGAGCGGTAAACCAGAGTAACTTAAAGAATAGAAAGTGTTTTCTGTTCTCTATGTAACTCTGGTTTACACAAATATCATATTTCGACCAAAAAAGGATCATAGTCTCAAAAAAAAAAAATGCAAAATTTTAAAATAAAGCAAAAGAAATAAAATAAAGCACACACAATTTTAACATGAACAACGAAATTACAAATCTCGATTGCTCAGTATGTGAACCATACAGCAATGGTTCAGGTACTGACAATCGAATATTAAACTTATAATTTTTATTTAATTTTTAGATACTGAAACTCAACCGCGCCGGTTTGAGCAAGACAGAAGCTGGACAAGTGATCAACTTGATGTCAAATGACGTAAATCGGTTTGACTTAGTGACCTTATTCCTGCACTATTTGTGGATAACGCCTATCGTGGTTCCTGTGGTGTGCTACCTGGTGTGGCAGCACGTCGGCATCGCCACCCTCGCAGCTCTGCTCGTCGTTGCCGTGCAAACCATTATTGTACAGGGTAAACTATGAAATGATAGTTTTAATTAATTTTATACTAAAAGTTTTTTCAATACGGTCTACACCGTATACGTAGTGTGCCCGCAATTTTAAGTTCATGCACTTAAGTTCAGTTGCTTATTTGCCATCTTTTTATTAATACCTATATTATAAAGATGGGAAATAAGCAGTGAACCTAATGTGACTCTCATTAAATTATAATTATGATCCTTTTGTTTCTAGTATATTTGAGCAACCTTCAAGGAAAACTCCGCGGTAAAATAGCAAAGCGAACAGATCAAAGAGTGAAGGTGATGAGTGAACTGGTTGAAGGAGTACAGGTGATCAAAATGTACGCTTGGGAAAAGCCCTTCGAAAAACTAGTGCACCAGTTGCGAAAGTAAGTACCCTTACATAATAATAAAACAATCAATAATAAAATCAACAATAATAATTAATGACAATACAATTGTAGCCACAAAATCAAAAAAGGTATGTACGTACTTAAATGAAAATAGAAAATTTACCACCGCACCGTGGAATCCCAAGTTTTTCTCTCAATATTTTTTTAATTTATGTCTGTCACATACATATTTTGCACTAGCATTTGAGTCCAAGTCCACCAAGACTCACTTACAAAACCTGCTTGAGGGACGTCAAAAAGATATCCAATGTGTTTATTATTTCCAGACTGGAAGTCGGCTACATATTGAGGACGTCTTTCGTCAAAGGATTCTCAACGGCCCTGGGAGTGTTCACCGAGCGATTCATTCTGTTCTCTGCTATCGTGACATTCGTCCTGATTGGGGGCGACATCCGAGCTCAGACTGCCTTCTCATTGGTCCAGTACTTCAACTTGATGCAACTGGTGTGCAACATCTTTTTGCCTATGGGACTTGCGTACTTGGCTGAAACAAAAGTCACCATCAGGCGACTCGAGGTAAAATGGTTTTTCTGATATTATTATTTAATGACAATTATTCCAAATGATTGATTATCCTCTTGGTCAAGTGTTCAAATAATTCTAGAACTTATAACCAATTGTAGACTACTAATGTTAATGTTTACTTTTTTCTTCAGGAATTCTTATTGTTAGACGAAAATGAACCAGAGAAAGTAACAGCGAATATTGTACTCGATTCCAAATCTCTGTTGGCCAATGGAGCAGAGAAAGAGAACAAAGTTCAGGAGAAGCCGAGGGTGACTTGTCTAACTATATCTAACGTGACGGCAAGCTGGCAGGCCGACTCCGTCGTCGACACCCTGCGCAACATCACCTTGAAGGCTGCACCTGGAGAGTTTGTTGGCGTTGCAGGACCAGTCGGCTCTGGCAAGGTTAGACTTGTAATAGTTATTTATGCAACTGACGTTTAATAAGGGGTATTAAAACACGAATATAGTATCACAAGAGTGTTTTAATACCTAATTATGTACAGTTGCATACAAGACTTTATCTACATCCATGTTATTAATACTCTATAAAAGGTTCTTAAACAGTTTTTTGCAATACTAATACTAGTATCGAACATGGCGGCTGGCGTCATAGTATACGACGCGAATTCGAATAAGTTCTTTTTTTAAATTACGGCGCTGTTGTAGTGAAACGTGCGTGCATTACAAATATTACAATGTTCTTTTTTTGAAAACGAGTTGCATTATGAAATTCAGTATAACATTAAAACACCCGTTTGGATGCTATTATGGTTACCATGGTTACTATGACACTGGCTGTTTTAATGTTGGCAATAAGCTAACTGTTTCAGAAACTTTTATAGAGGATTTATAGCATGGGTGTAGATAAAAGCTATAATAGATTTCCGTTTTGTACAAAAATGCGAAACCGATTACAACAGCAAACGAACTAAGTTGAAAAAACTAAAAATCCTAAACTTTTTCTTGTTTCAACAGTCGTCTCTCCTACAACTGATCCTGGGTGAGCTGACTCCTAAAGATGGAACGTTAACTCTGGGCGGAGCGCGAGTGTCGTACGCTAGTCAGGAACCCTGGCTGTTCGTCGCCACTGTTCGAGAGAATATTTTGTTCGGTCTGCCCTATGATCGCATTAGGTACAAGAAGGTGCGTATTTGGACACTACTAAGTCTATAGTATTGAAGTTGCTTCGAAAATTTAAATAAAAGAAGAGATTAAAATGTATGGTTAAGAACACCGTTTGGTCCGATTTATTCTAAATACACAAAAAAAAAAAACAATAGTAAAAGAAAAGATAGAAGAAGGTCATTTATGACCAACAAAAAAGATACAAGAGATGGAAGGCCTTGCCCAATGAATGAAAATATAAATAAACATTTGCAAGTCCTTGTCCAAGATTTTTCATTTTAAAATAATCTTCGACCTTTCGCAATAGGTGATAAGAGCGTGTGCCCTGGTGAGGGACTTCGAACTGCTACCTCATGGTGACTCGACTCTGGTGGGTGAGAGAGGCATCAGCCTCAGTGGTGGACAACGAGCCAGGATTGGACTCGCCCGCGCCTGTTACAGACAGGTAGGCCTACTTCAGTTGTTCCAAAAATGTATCCAGAATCACATCAAATCTTTCAGAACTTTTTCAAGTAATTTGAAATATAATTAACTAGCTTTTGCCCGCGGCTTCGCCCGCGTGGGTGTCGGAAAATATGCCTCAGGAACAAAAATATTGAGAAAGCTTCTGTCCGCGACTTCGTCCGCATGAGATTTCTTGTTCCCCCGACCCACCCCGTCGCATTGAATTGCCTGCCCACGCTATACTGTTACTTCGTTTTCGCTTAGCGTTCCTTCGAACTTTTTTTCTTTTTGCTCGGAACCTAAGAGTCCTACTGTGATGTTAAATATGCCTATAGTCTTCTTTAAGAATTGGGCTATGAAATGCAAAAATAATTATTAAAGTCCGACTGGTAGTTACAGAGATTAGCGCGTTCAAACAAACAATAAAAAAGTGTGTGTGTGTGTCAGTGTGTGTGTGTGTGTGTCGACGCACGACTGGAGTTTACTCCTATTTTTTGTGCCGTTCCGAGTTACCGACTTTCTATTTTTTAGTAATTTCTGTCGGGCTGGGTTTCTTCAATGAATCAGTGCAATACAAAAATCAACTTTAAGGTGCAAAGGCGCTCGCCCCCCACATTACCATCTCTCTAATAACCCTCTCAACCCCTCTCTTTCACACACCTGTCTCCCTCCCCCTCACCGCCCCCTATCACCCCCTCACCACATCCTTTTCCCACTAACATCCCCTCGCCTCTTACCCCTTCACCGCTTTCCCCTTCCTCTCCACCCTCCACCCTCACCAACTCATCCCCTCCACCTCTCCCCTTCTCCACAACCTCCCCCTCACTATTCTCTCCTATCCCTCTCCCCCTATCCATCATCCTCCCGCTCACCCTCCCCCTCATCCTCCTCGCCACCCCTCCCCTCCTCCCCTCTAACCACACCCTCCCCTCCTTCCCTCTAACCACACCCTCCCCTTCCCCCTTTTTCCCCCTCACCACCCCCTCCCCTTCCCCTTTCCCTCCTCACCACCCTATACCTTTGCCTCTGGGGAAAAAACTATTAATGACAAACTTTACTTGCTTAGGTAAGTATTTGTGCCTTTCAAGTTAATTAACCAAATTAATAAGATTTTTCATTATCAAATGCAAAAATAATTATTAAAGTCCGACTGGCAGTTCCAGAGATTAGCGCGTTCAAATAAACAAAAAAAAAGTATGTGTCAGCTCCGATGCACGACTGGAGTTTATTCCTGTTTTTGTGCCGTTCCGAGTTTCCGACTTTCTATTTTTCGGTCATTTCTGTTGGGCTGGGTTTCTTCAATGAATCAGTGCTATACGAATAGCAACTTTAAGGTGTAAAAACACTCGTCCTCCTCTCACTCTCACCCACCCCTCTTCCCACCCATATCCCCTCTCTCCCTTATCATCCCTTTCACTGCCCCCTCTCACCCCCTCACCACATCCCGTTAACCTCCCCCTCCCCTCTCAAACCCTCTCACATCCCATGCACCGCTTCCTCTCCACCTCTACCCTCACCAACTCCTCCCCTCCCCCTCTTTCCTTCTCCACACCTTACCCCTCACTACACCCTCCTCCCTCAATACACTCCCCTATCCCTCTCCCCGTCCCTCCATCACCCTCCCCCTTTCCCTCCTCACCACCCCTCCCCTCCCCCTCCCTCTCATCAAACCCTGCCTTTCCCCTTTCCCCCCCTCTACCTTTCCCTCTGGGGAAAAACTATTAGTGACAAACTTTATTACTTGCTTATGCAAGTATTTGTGCCAAATTTAAAATTAATTAACCAAATGAATAAGATTTTTCATATTAAATATATTCCCTTTTTTCACCCCCATAGGGGTGGAATTTAAAAAAATCGTTTGGGATATTTCCGTATATTGACTGAAATATTATTTACACCAACTTTCGAGTTAATCAAGCCCCGCAGTAAATCCTGCCCTGTAAAATTGACGACCCCTTTTCACCCCTTTATGGGTAGATTTTCGAAAAACCCTGATACACGTCATTCTTCATTTTTGGTCTCAAGTTTAAATACTGAGTTTTGAGTTAATCGGAACGTCCGTTAAAATTCCTCCATACAAAACTTTGACACCCCCAATCCCTTCTGAGGGGTTAGTTTATGAAAACTAAAAATGTCAAACTTTATAATTTACTTAGATAAATATTCATGCCAAATTTCAAGTTTATTAACTCAAGGAATAAGATTTTTCATACAAACTTTCATCCTCTATTTGTCCCCCTTAGGGATGGAATTTCCAAAAATCCTTCCTTAGTGGATGTCTACAGTGTATAAGGTATCTATGTGCAAAATTTCAAGTCTCTAGGTCCAGCGGTTTGGGCTGTGCGTTGATATATCAGTCAGTCAATCAGTCAGTCAGGACTTTGAATTTTATATATATAGATTAGGTTTTTTTTGAGTGTGCCTCGGAAAGCACGTTAACGTTGTCGTTGTCATTCGTGGATCTTTGACAGTCGTTACGGGTCGTCAGAAGCCCGAAAGTCTGACAACCAGTCTTACCAAGGGGTATCGTATTACCCAGTTACTGGGTTGTGGAGGTCAGATAGGCAGTCGCTCCATGTAAAATACTGGTATTCAGCTGCATCTGGTTAGACTGGAAGCTGACCCCAACATAGTTGGACAAGGCTAGGCTAGGCAGATTGAAAGAGGACTTTTTTGAGTATGCTAGGCAGAACGGTCCTATAACTGGTTTTCCCTCGAGAACAGGCGATCGGTAATATTAGAATAAGGTTTACCCAATACGAGCCAGAGAATTTGATATATTTCTAGTTAAAAAATTTCGGCTGCGCCAGGGTAGACTGGAAGTCAAACCTAAAGGATTTCCATTATCATCTCCAATTAACCGTTTTTCGCAGGCTGACATCTATCTGTTGGACGATCCACTATCAGCTGTGGACACTCACGTGGGTAAGCACATGGTCTCCGAGTGCGTGATGGGTCTTCTGGAGAAGTGTACTAGGATCGTGGTGACGCACCAGCTTCATCACCTCAAGAGCGCAGACAAAGTCGTCATATTACGACATGTAAGTATGACAGACCTATAATTTTGTCACTGTACACAGAAGTTTTCCGAACTGACGTATGTTATGTAAAAGGAAGTTCATGTTCGTGGCATAAACCTTTGATTATTTTTAGAAACACCATTCGGTGCCCGCTGTTTGATTCTGGTCTCACATATGCAGTCTTTTTCCAAAGTTTGAACTTTTTTGGGAGAAGCCTTTGCTCGGCAGTGGGACAGTGTAGGCTAACATAAAAAAAAAGAAAAATTCATAACATAATATATTATTTTACAGGGTGTAGTAGAAATTCAAGGATCGTTCGACGAAGTATCCCGTACGCCGCTGTTTTCTGAACTTTTACAAGACGAAGATGAAGAAGTAGCGCCTGCAAGCGAACATATGAAGTTCCAACGCAGCATTTCTGTCATGGTGAGCGTCATAAACCTTTGGATAAACATCTAACTATAAATATTCGTAAAACATACATTTTTCCATAACCATTAATAATATTAAGAAACAAGTGAAAATGTACAATGCACACGACATGCGAAGCAATGATTTCAGCAATGAATGATAGGATGTAACATGTAAAAACATTATATTTTATTTTCAGTCACATGCAAGCAGCGTAGGGAAAGGGGACGGTACAGAAGATTTGATAGAACAAGAAGAAGTTGAGGAGATCACAGGAACAGGTATATTTTTATTATTTATTTATTCATTTACTTCAGACTAAATTAATGTCCATGTGTTATTTTAGTTACAAAAGGTCTTAAAAACTATGTTAGTATTGCATCATTCAAATAAAATAAAATTAAAATAAATAATTCATGTCAAAAATACACTCATTCACAATATCATCTCGTCACATGAAGCTGGATGAATCTCCCCAGCACTGCAGACTCCGGCCTCACAGCAATCATCCTCATGATTCCGTTGGCGCTCCCCCGAATATGACGTCTTAATTTACTTAAAAACTTCACCTTAAATAATGACTTGTTGACTTGTGACTCAAAGACCTAGATCTCCAATTTATGCATCCCTACGAAACCACCTGCACGGTGTTTTGGTTTCACGTTAGGTGCTTGTAAAGTTCCGTTATTTTGTTTCAGGTCGTGTTCCAGGTGCAGTTTATACCAAATACTTCGGTGTAGGAAGCGGCTGGTTCTTACTCAGCTCTACAGTATTTGCTATCATTCTCGCTCAGGTCATCACGTCCATTAGTGACCTGTGGCTGACACGCTGGTAATTTATCTTTCAAAGTGTTTAGAATTTGTATAGAGTTTAATATTCCTATAATTATGCCGTACAAATTTCCCTTAATTACTTGCCTTTGCAAAACATCTTCTTTTCTAATTTCAGGATGAACGACGTAGAAACACAATACGTAGGAAATGAACCTCTTTTCCGCCATTCAAACGTTACCATCGGTAGCACAACTGATATACCGTTGAATATCACGGAGTATACTGTAACTGAGGACCCTCTGACCACAACTATAGCTGCCATCACTTCAGCAGTTATGTTTAATGAAACTGCTCACGTCTTGTCGAGTAACGGTACTGTGCCTGATGTTGTAACAGTAGCTCCGGCTAAACTTGATGATCTTTTCTACATCTACATATGGGCAGCTGCGATTTTTGGATGCATTATTGTTACTTCTGGAAGGTTTGTACATTTTATGTTTTACCTCACTACAGTCACTAATTCGACTCTAGCCAAAATTCAGCTGAGATCAGTTCTTTATCAACATTTTGGACTATTTCAGAGCCATGTTGTTCCTGTGGGTGTGCATGCGCAGCTCGATCAAGCTTCACAACCAGATGTTCAGCAACATCCTCAGCGCCACGATGCGGTTCTTTGACACCAACCCCTCCGGCCGCATCCTTAATAGATTCTCTAAGGACATGGGCGTCGTCGACGAAATACTGCCGAGAATGTACTTGGACACTATTCAGGTATATTTCAAAAAACTTTTTTGCAACTATACTAAAATGAGTGCGACGTTGACTGGAACAACCAATATTGGTTGGTTGTTCCAGTCAACGTCGCACCCATTTTACTTTTTAAATGCAAATTTCCCGATGAAAAAACACACTACTAACATTTCTACCGTATTTATAAAAATAAGATTCGATTCTACCTATATGAAGTAGAAATTATAGAAGATTTAATACCTTATTTAAGACCTTAATCATCCAAGTACTATTAAACCCTTGTTGTACAGGTTTTCATGGTGATGATGGGTATTCTGGTGATGGTGGCCATCGTTAACCCCTTCATGCTGGTGACGACCGGCGTATGCGCCATTTTCATGTATGGCTTGACCGTCGTGTACCTCAGCACAGCGCAGGCTATCAAAAGGTTTGTTTATTTAAAACTTTGCAAAACTTGCAATAATCATCTGCCTAGCCTCACAACTATATTGGAGTCGTCCAGCAAAAAACTTATATTCAAAACTTGCAATATGGGAAAATAATGCAATTGGTATTGACTTTGTTGACAGAGTGGAGGGCGTGTCCCGCAGTCCAGTGTTCTCGCACGTGACCGCGACTATGTCAGGTCTGGGCACGGTGCGCGCGTGTCAGGCGGAGGAGCTGCTGAAGATACAGTTTGATGACAAGCAAGACGTGCACACGGCTGCATGGTGAGTGGGGAAACCAATTCCTAATTTCGTTCAGTAAAACAATTCATTTTACCAAAGAATGTAAATTATGGTTCTGAATCGAGAAGCGGTTGTACAATTATATTATTGTGATGAAGATTTTACCCAGTGTCGTAGAATATTCATGAAAAATTTTCTTCTACAGGTATTTAACTCTGGTCACTAACACCGCCTTCGCCATCTGGTTAAGTCTGATCTGCAGTATGTACGTCATCGTGGTTGCTTACACTTTCCTACTCTTGGATGATGGTAAGTGTGATGTTTAATATACAAGTTATGCATGCTGTGGTAGGGGTTGCACAGTGGGGAGATTGTGAGTGGTGCTTCGCGCGTCTGTCTGGTCCGAGCGGTCGTTATTGCAGCACGCCTAACGCAGTGATAACAAACTGTGTTTCATTTGTTATACCTAAAACCTAACCCAAACCAATACACCACAGTAAGAAAAGATTTATTGAGTTCAATATAGACAAAATTTCAAGCATGTTTCACAGCATTAGAATAACCCAAAATATTCTCAATACAGGTAGTACCAAGTCTGGTAACGTTGGCTTGGCTATCAGTCAGGGTCTGATTTTGGTAAACATGGTCCAATACGGAGTGAAGCAGGCGACAGAAGTCATCTCACAGATGACATGCGTGGAGCGAGTGATTCAGTTCACGTCGCTGCCGCAGGAGGAGACGGACGGACCGAGCCCGGCCGCGGACTGGCCGCAGAAAGCCCGAGTCGTATTCAAAGACCTTACTCTAAGATATGACAAGGATGCCGATCCCGTGCTTAAGAGACTGAACATCGAAATTGAAAGTGGATGGAAAGTGAGTGTAAACCCAGTTATAATTAACATTTTTTTCGTCAAAACTTTGATTTGGCTATTGCCAGCATGAAATCGTTTGCACGTAAAGTTAAAATCAAGTTCTTCCATGTAGAGTACCTAACCTGCAAGTTTTAACAGATAAAATATATTATTTTCTGTAATTAAAAAAAACCTACTAAAATAATCTGTTTCACCTCAGGTTGGAGTAGTTGGTCGTACTGGAGCTGGTAAATCTTCTCTGATCTCTGCTCTCTTCCGTCTGGCGCCGATCGAAGGCAACGTCTTCATCGACAAAGTTGAGACTGGAAAAATTGCTCTTAAAGTACGTATCGTGTTTGTGTCAAGTGCAACTAATTAAACTTTAAAATGAGTCTTTCTTAAATCCTGGATATATTTTGCAGGAATTGCGGTCGAAGATAGCCATCATTCCACAAGAACCAGTGCTGTTCTCTGCCAGCTTGCGCTACAATATGGATCCCTTCGACAAATACTCCGATATTCAAATTTGGGAAGCTCTGGAACAGGTAACTTATAAGTTTTCAACAACAGAACTCAAATAATACTTGGTGCAAAGTTTCCGTCTGTTCCATTCTACTATTTTCTATAATTTCAAAATGTTCCTTACGTGCAGGTGGAGCTGAAGGACAGCATAACCGCGCTATCGTCGGCGGTGGCGTCGGGAGGCTCTAACTTCAGTGCGGGGCAGCGCCAGCTTCTGTGCCTGGCGCGCGCCGCCCTCGCGCGGAACAAGCTGCTCGTGCTCGACGAGGCTACTGCCAACGTTGACCCTACGTATATCATCTATTTATTTATTTCTACAACAAACAAAAATAATAAAATAATTAGGTACATTTACACTAAATTTAAATAAATGAAAATTAAATAAGTACTAAAACATAAGTATAAATTAAATTACCACTTACATAATTATCCAACCACATAATAATATTCCATGTTGCGTAAAAATTAAGAGAATTAAATTTAAATTAAATGCCAGTCAATTTAATTAAATGTCAATTAAATACAAACTAAGTATCAATTAAATGCAAATTAAATGACAATCAAATGCAAATTAAATGTCAATAAAAATAGATGCTAATTAAATCAAATGCCAAATAAAATAAAATGTCACAACACAACCTTAACAAATAATTCATACGCAAATTATCTAGAATCATTTGTCATCAAATCGGATACATAATATAAGATAAGATAAAGATTTATTTCTCACCACAATATAAATCTACATTTTCAAAATATGATCAAGAACACATAAAAACATTTTTAATTATACTGTGGGAGACTGGTGCCTAAGCTAGGCGTAAGGCCTGTATTTCACACAAACATAAACATTTTTCTAATAGAAAGGCTTTCAGCTTTGCCATAAATATAAGTTTGTGTTATAGTCCAAAGCTTTTAAATCAGTAGGTAAGTTGTTATATAACTCTACTCAGTCCATAATGTACTCCACTACTAGACGTAGACGAACTTGAGCGGTTTCTCAGGTTTATCAGGGCTTTGTCGAACGGACTTGCTCAAGATATGTGCAACAAATACATTTGTTCTGACAGCGTTTATTAATCAAAAAATTGTTTCAAATTATGATTTTCGGTGGGCCGATCTCGTTTGGGACTTTAAACCTCAAGAAACTTTAACACAGAGTTAATAATACTAAAAGTGTTTAACCTCCTTTGCAGCACGGACGCTATGATCCAGAAGTCTATTCGCCGGCACTTCGCGGACTGCACGGTGATCACCGTCGCACACAGACTGCACACCGTCGCTGACTCCGATAGAGTGGTGGTAAGCTTGATCTAATCATAAAATTTTACTTAGGTATAAGCCGCATAGCATAATCAGCCTATAATATTCCCACTGCTGGGACACACTCTCGGTGAGTGGGAGTGGGCTGTAATCCACCACGCGGGGCCAGTGCGGATTGGTAGATGTCACTTGTCTTCGATTTTTTGGTTCTAGGACATGCTGGTTTCCTCACGATGTTTTCTTTCACCGTTTTGAGGCAGTGGTGATGAAATAGTATAATAAGCATCTGTAAGATTACTAGAGACTAGAGGACGGCTGTACAAGTTGTACGAGTAGGTCGTCGAACCTGTGACCTACAACTCGTAGGTACCTAAGTCGCGGCCGTTACCACTGGGCCACCACTTCTCAGAATAAGCCTCATATTAAGTCTAGTCGTCCTAGTGCTTGAATGGCCAACCAACTATTTTTTTGGGAAAGTGAGTAATTTATTTATTTATTTTTATTTATTTTATTTGGCTCCTCAACAATGAGTACACTATTACATGTATATAGTATAACATTTCAAACTTAGGTCTAAGTGCCCCATTACTTAAAGAAGAGCACTGCATGCACTACATTATGCGCTTATAACTAATGAAAAAGATGAAATAAAAATACAATTAAATAATAAAAACAACTAAACTGCCGATTATATTAAGCTAATTAGGCCAAACAGAATTAAACTTAATTATTTTGCGAGTTATATTTAAACATTTTTCTGATAGTAGGTACAGATGTATGACATAAGTCAATTTCTTCATCATGTTCTTTGTACACAGCATACATTCTATATAATGAGCAATGTTGCCTTAAATTTGTATTGCATTTTGGCATGCAAAACAGTTTCCTATTCGATTTTCTTCGTAATGTAGGTATAACTGTAGAAACAGTCTTTTTCTACAGTTATACAGCCCAAAAAATAGTCGGTTGGCCATTCAAGCACTAGGGCGACGTAATATATAAGTAGTTGGTACTCTTTTATACGCAACTTAAGGCCTTATGATTCCGGAGCCACTATATTCAGGGGGCACTGCAAGCTGTCCACGCAAATCTGTCTCGGAATGCTCTTGACTTTCCGATGGTATGCTTGACTATACCTTGACACCTTACATCACAATACCTCGCCTGCTGCAAGTGTCTTTAAATAGCTTTTAAACATTCCAGGTAATGGAAGCAGGCCAGATAATAGAGTGCGGTCACCCACACGAGCTACTTCAAGATGAAGACGGTCCCTTCTCAAAGATGGTGAAACAACTGGGACCAGCCTCCGAACAGAGTCTTCGAGACCTGGCGAGCAGAGCTTACTCCGAGCATAACATAAAGAACGCAATGAAACCTTAGACTGACTTAGACTTAATATAGGTATCGATGTATTTGTTTCGAGTATGCAGACGTTATATAATCATGATAATGATAGAACTGCACTTTGAAGTTGGCCCGTTTCTAATGCCTGGCTTCAAAATGGGAATTGGGGGCGTTTACACTAACATAAGGTGAGCAGGCGGAATCTAATAACTCGGGTTTGGGCAGAAACTGAGACAAGGGTTTTATTGCCTGTACGCTACCTTCAGAAATAGTAATTTTAAGATTAACTTAAGTGCATGTACATGCACTTAAGTTAATCTTAAAATTACTATTTAATATTTGGTGTAGAATATTTATAATTCGAATGAATGATCAAATCAATAATATTCATTTCATTTTTAATTGATCACAAAATTATCATTGTTGTGCCATGAATACGTAGACCAACAAAATATTACCATTGGCATCTTAATGTGCTATAATATTCACCCTAAGAGATTTAGAGCAAAATAAGTTGAGTTATTTTATTTATATCTCTATGAAGTGTCTGATTGTAATGTTAAAATAACAGCTTTTCACTAAATGCACATGACTCCTAACATTTTTTTTTAAATTTTAATTTTTGTCTTCTCTCAGTTTGTTCCGGCTAATCTCCGAAACGGCTGGACCGATTTTGACGGGACTTTCACTGGCACATAGCTGATGTTATAAGGAGTAACTTAGGCTTTTATTTTAGAAAAATAATTAGGTACTGTTCCACACAAAAACATTAAAACCCATGAAATTGTGAACAAATATTGCAGGCAGGCGATGCAACGCGGCGGATCGGGCCACGAGGAGTTTCATTAAAATGTGACTGTTATTTTAGTATATCTATTGTGTATCTTGTGACTTCTACACGAACGAAGACTCACCAGCTAGTTTTGAATAATTTTAATTTAATGTTGTTTGCAAATTGATATTACTTACTTAGGTATCAAAATATTTGTGTTATCTCGAGTATTATTACTTTTTTACAGTGTTTCAATTACTTTTACGGTTTTAAACCTTTTAGGTACGATTAAAAATTTTAAGATAAATTAATTTTAAATAGGTTGTGAAAACTCAAGGACTCAGGCGGTCTTTGGATGCCAAAGTTAGATTATATTTATCATGTAGGTAATTAGTAACATTAGTAGGTATTATTATTATTTGATAGTTATATTTAAGTAAGTATTTAATAAGTTATTATCTAATTTTTAGAAATATTTATACAAGAATCGCATTTATTTTAATGATCCCTGTGAATTGTTAAAAGTATTAAAAAAAAGGAAGCAAGGTTATTTTTATTCTATTTAATTTTGTGCCGTTTAAAATAAATTGCATTGCATTGTTTAATTGCTTTGCATGTATTTATTTTGTTGTAAATAATAATATAATATATATAATAAAAACACGCAATAAATTAAATACTTTTTGTTGAACAAATCTGACTTATTTCATTACAATCGTACCCAACCATTAACAGAATGAAGCCTTTTCCTGTCTGAGCTGAAACCTTTTTGTACAGTAATGCTGTTGCCGAAACATTATTATTTGTCTCGGTTTCTCAGAACCTTGTGGCGCCATCTATACATCGCCACATGCGAACACGCATCAGACTGACGTCACACAAAATCCTGCATCGTGCAATCAGAGTTTACCGCGCGATCCTCCCTTTTCAATAGAGGATGAGTGAACTTTACACCTTGTTCCTCATGACTCTAAAACCAAAAACTACCTACCTAGGAAGTTAGCGGTGTGACAGACATTCCCATGCTTGGAAAAGCACGTAAAGCCATTGGTCATGCGTCTAATCTCTCTACCGTCGTGTTGGATTGCCGCCCAATATTGTGATCCAATCCAATAAGTGTGAGGTAGGACCCGTTATATTTTTGCCCACACACGTGTGCACTATCTGTTTTTTAAGAATTTAAGGCCCATAACACACGAGCAGCGACGGCAGAGGCGACTGCAGTCGCCGTCACCTGTCGGCAGCTAGCCGCTGTCCTGCCTGCGGCAAGCAGTCGACACGTCGACAGCTTGCCGACGACGCCGATGTCGTCAAACATCTTTGTACAAGAGCCAGTTGAAAATGGATTTCGTTGAAAAAAAAAAGCCGGACGTGGCTAGCCATCAACATCAGCCGGCGGCAGCCGCCAACGTCGACAGCACGTCGACGCAGAGGCGGATTTGCCCTAAGGCCCAGTAGGCCCGGCCTTAGGGCGGCCAAATATTAGGGGCGGGGGCGGCCAATCTAAAAAAATTCACTGATGATAACAAGAAATAACTGAAAGGCTCGCGCACATTATGGCGGGACCATAGATAAAAAGAAAGAAGTTTTTTTTATATTTCTACGGGCGGGCCGCACTGCACCGCATCGTATAACAATAATCTTCATAAATCATTTTCGTAAATCTAAATGTAAACTAATTGCAATGATTATCTTACTGCCGCCGTTCATATTCATACTTATTTAGTAACAATACTCACATTGTTTAATGGTGATATTTTGTAGAAAACTAAAGCCTCATTCGCACTAAAATCATACAAGATATTGATACAAAAAATAAAAATCATATATTTGTCGTATATCTCCAAGAGGGGACACTAAGGGACATAAGTATGTTCGGACGAAATCTCCTAAATATTATTCCAAAATATATTATAAGCGTCAAAACTGGAAAATATGCGGGAATCGCAGGAAATCATTTTTTTACTACCTATATTTTTCCATACATTGCAAACAGTTTTACTCACATTACTCCTACAATTGGGGTTTAATCGAAAAAACCATAAGAGTACTTTCAATTTAGATTATTAAGGAGAGCACATTGGCATCACGTGTTTTTCAAAAATCTTGAAATCACATTTTCATAGTCGAATGTCCGCCAGTTTGTATGGAGTCGATCCACTGTGCGTCGGCTGCAGTTACGTACGTCGACAGCAAACTACTGTTCCTGCGTAAGAGACCTGTAACTAACCTCTGTGGATTTAGGCTGCCGTCACCTGCCGCGTCCTATGTCCAAAAGGATATTATTTATAGCCCGAATGATTATATTACTAGTTTTTGCCCACGGTTTCGCCTGCGTGGAGGTCGAAAATTTTCCCATGGGAACGCACTGCCAGGATAAAAACCTACCTGTGTTCCAAATTTACCTAATGCAAATCCGAAAGGTAACCGACCGACAGAGTTAGGTTGTACTTTCGCATATATGATATTTGTATGGATTTTAAAGGGGGCTAAAACGGCCACTTTGGTAGAATTGTAATAGGATAATCTAGGTTTTATGAATCATATTTGAAATCGTAAAACGGTCACAAACTGACAATTCATAATTTATCTGCGTATAATTCGTAGCACGCAATTTATCCGTTTGACAGTTTTGTATGGAGATTCGTAAAATGGTCCACAAATTGCTTTATTGAAGTTTAATGTCAAAAGCACAATCATAATAAATTGCTGGGTATTCAAGAAATTAATCGCTTTTATAGAGGAATTGCATAATGTGGCAGTTTTAGGCCACGTTTAATCCAAATTATGGTGGACTTTTACTATTTTGACCGATTTTTCCGAAAATGCTTTAGAACTAAGTTGAAAATATAACTGACCAAAAATTCTACCTATTGTCAAAGTACTCGTTTTTTCATATATAATATATTTCTCGCTCAAGTTACCAGTGTACCGCCCTTACGTGTGAGGTCCATCTGAATGACATTTTGATCGGGTACGTGCAACGAATTAAGAATTGGGTACGTGTCAGATATTTTGCAATTTAACGACGTTTGATGTTTGATATTAGTGACGTTAATCTGCCTCGCTAGTGTAGTGGTCGCAAGCGCTAAGTACTGCTGAGCATGAGGTCCTGGGTTAGTTTCCCGGGTTGGGCAGAAACTCCTAATGGAAAAACCCGACACCAAAAGGTTTTCCATTCGGAATTACTCAGTAGCAACACGGAGTCTGGACTTGTGCCTGATTGCAGGCAATAGGCTCGCACAGCTCACATGGGTACTCGAAATGTGGGTGTACCTACTAGAGGTGCCAAAACATCTCTGCCTAACCCTTCGGGCAATACATACGTGAAGCGTTATGTTATGTTATGTTAATCTGTTTTTTGTCCCTAAAAAATAAAATAAATAAATAATAAATTCCAATAAATTTTATCTAAATTTATTTAAACTCAATGGGTAGGCCCATTGAGTTTATAGAGAGGATTTAACTGCACGTATTGATTTACGGTAATAAGAGCTCATGACTAATGATAACAGCCGCACGGGTCCATCTATTACATACCAAGACCCCTCGTGCCTCGGAAAGAACGTCTTTGACAGTCGTTATTGGTAGTCCGCACTCAGAAGCCCGAAAGTCTGACAACCTGACAAGTCTGACGGCAATTAGGAGCGTGAGGGCGCAAAATTTGCCTATCCCTCACGCGTTCCGCCTCCTCCTTCGCGAGCATTACTACTTCGCAGAAGGAAGTGACGGCTTCCCATGACCCCTCGCTCCATACCACGGTCTGGACCACGGGGTCTACTCCCTAAGCACGAAGTCCGTAGTTTCGGCCTACGTTACGGGCGTTTCCTACTCCGTATCACCTACGGACGTATGATTGGTTCGGGACCCGAACGAAGTATGAATGGCAACACGATACGACAGTTGTCCCTACTCCCGATGTGTTTTAGCCCGTCCGAAAAATTTAACTTTTACACTTGTTTTGATGGATCGTTATGTCAGACGGACGAATAAACGGACGAACGGATGAACGGATGGACTTAGGGAGTAGGCACCCAGGTTCGGACGCGAGAGATCGCCGCCGCCGATCGCCTCCACGAAATACGTTGGTCTACGCGGTCCCTTGGTGCTCTAAAAAAAACAACCTTTTATGTCAACTCAATAAAAAAATACGATCATTTATGCGATATATTTTGATACTCGCAAATAAATCAAAACCTGCAGGGTACCTACTTTCCGTTAACCATGCCAAATTTCATGATTCTAGAATCATGAAATTTGGCAGGACTCAAGGTGAGACCTTGCGTCCTGCATAAGTAAATATCATACTTATATATTTTTTTTTACGATTACAAACTTACATTTGCAGTTGTAGAATTTACCGTGACGTGTATCGATGTATGGGAAAATATGTTTTCTAACTACAAAGTTAAGTTTATTTTTGGGATAAATTCATCTCAACTACGGAACCCGTCATTGTGCGTGGTCCGACACGCACTTGGCCGGTTTTTCATAGATACGACACGATTGTCAATGCAATGAATGATGATGATGGCTTGAATGATTTTTACAAAGATTACACCGACCCGACGTTCATTGATAGTAGGTACATCAAATTACGGATATCAGTATTTGAATAACCATTTATTTACGTTATAAAAATAAGTATTTACTTATTTGTAATGCACCATTTGCATCGAGCAATCGTTGGGCTGAGCTGAATTATCAGAATAATAATATGACCCAGGCCAATCATGTAGGCATGTACAGTTGAGTTCATTAATATATTGGCCCTTTCAGGCTTCAAAGATATATGAACGTCAAAAAAGTTCATAGTATTGTGACAACTATAGCATCAATAAATTGTGGACATGATTTAGATTCATTAATATGTGACTGCTTTTTCTCAGTAACATGTATACTTACAGCTAGAGTAAAAGTCGAAAAAGCAACAGCAAAACCAGTCACATAATAATGAATCTAAATCTTGACCACAATTTAATGATGCTTATAGTTGTCACAATATTATGACTTTTTGGCGTTCATATATTTTTGAAGCCTGAAAGGGCCAATATATTAATGAACTCGACTGTACATTACAATCATAATACATGCCTACTTATGTATGTACGTAACAGCATTTTATGTTTCGCGAGCACCTTCTCTCTTCCTTCAGTTATGTACAATAATCATGAGTATATACTTACTGAATTATCTGCCTACTTGGTAAAGAAAGAATGAAATATCATTTAGTTAAATTACTTACGTAGGTACTTTTATTTTTATTACAATAAGTAAAATCTCTATTTACACTACGAATAAGAAAGGCAAATAAATGGTATAGCATCAGTTTTTAAAGTAAAAATGCGCACTCGTACACCAAGCCTGAACACAGAGGTTCCGTATACTTAGCATATTATTATGTTAGATTTGACCTCTCCATCCCTTAAAAAGGCAGCCCCTCATTTCACCAGCTACTAAGAAATTTCTATTGAAAAACCAATACCTAGGAAATAAATAACACTTCGGCCGATCTAGGGATCGAGCTCTGAAGCCCTCGCCCTACGATCGCGGGTGCAACTACAAGAGAAATTGGTATAAGTAACTTGATTTTTCTAACTGTGCGCTTAGAGCTGTCAAAATCGTTGATTTGCTCGTTGCTCCTGCCACTCCTCATGCAGTGCCCCGCGCCGTCGCGTCGGTCGCCTTTCTGCGGTCTAAATACTTAGGTAGGTACGTACACACTCGTGTCGTCTGCACAGTTCTGTCATATTATTCGTTGTTGTTATTGTTATTTTAAGTACGTACACTGTAATATTTTGACGTATTCATACTTGAAATCTCTTAAGGGGTCATTGTACTCATCATTATGAACAAATTTTACTAAGTATGGGACCAAACCTAATCCTATGGGATCAAAATGTAGGGAACGCCTGATTGTTTTCGCGATTTCAGGTATGGTCCCATAGTAAAAGTTGTTCATAATGATGAGTACAATGACCCCTTAAGAGATGTCGTGTGTGGATAGATAGACCTTATATATTTTTGTGTTATATTCGATATTCGTTTGAAAAAAAGTGCGATTCCTTATCAACCGTTAGAATGATGTTACTCGTAAATCACTGCCGAGTTCAGATTTCCACTACAATTACGTAACCCTAAAAATCTGGCGGTAACGATGACATAACGAAATCACAGCGAGTGGAATCCACAAGTGTGATAAGACGAGGACAAGTTGCTGTTCGCACTAGTGTATAAGTATATATGTACTTATATAGTAACATAAGAGAGGTGTAGATGAGTTTTGAACCTACTATATGTCAGTGCGATATCGACGCTCCACTCATTAGTACGTGGACGCGAATTTATATAAGTAGGTACGGTGTGCGGAATCGTAATCATTGATGGACCACTATTAAAATAATATAACCAGCTAAAACAAGCTCGTATTGTAACATTATTTTTGAGAAACTAAGCGAAATTCAAGTTATAAACTGCGCTAAAATTCATTATTATTTTTTAAAGTGCATGTGTAACATTTTGAACGAAGTTAATTGGGGTTGAATATTAATTAACTCGGAAACTCATCGTCTATTCAGTAAGTAATAATTAAGTATTATTCTGGACCTAAGTAGTTGATTGATAATATATTATAGGTATACACACTATGGTCCTACTTATGGCGACATTAAAACATTAGTAGGTTAATTAGAGACACATAAAGCATACGGTATCAATCTGCCTTAGCCTTTTCCCAACTATGTTGGGGTCAGCTTCCAGCCTAACCGGATGCAGCTGAATACCTGTATTTTACATGGACTCGACTGCCTATCTGACCTTCACAACCCAGTTACTAGGTAACACGGTACGATTCCCTTTGGTAAGACTGATTGTCAGACTTAAAACGTACCTGCAGTATCCTGATTTAGTATATTTCCAGGAGAATAAAAAACCATCTCCAATTCAGATATTCTTCTAATTCATTTGACTCCAATCTTTTGAATTTACTTACTTATTTAAGTAAAGTGCCTACTGGCTGTTTACAATGCGATTCACTCCTCTCCTTTGTTGATAAATGATAACAGCTGTATTGGCACTCTCGTATGTATGCAAATAATTGTACCTATGTAGGTAGTGGAGTGCGTTTTGAAACTAAAATACCTACTTAGTTGGTTTGATAGGACAAAACTCAGTCTCTTACAAAACAAGTTCACGATAAGGAATTACGTTAGAAAACCTCGAGTCATTGACAGTTTTCGTATGAAATGGGTTAATTCAATTCGTAAACAAAAATTATAGGACTGTCTGACAAAACAAAAAACAAAGAATATTAACGTTAGTATCGTTTTTTACCCAAAAATATTGAAACATGGATGTACGGCTTTTCAAACATTTGCACTTTTCTCGAAACTGATGCAATACTGCATTTACCGAACGACAGTACAAGGTACAAGGTTAAGATAAAATAATAAATAGTTCCTCAAATTAAAAAAAAAACTGAACTTGAACCAATAGTTGTTTCTTGTTACTATCAAAAAACATCTTTATCCAGCCAGGAAATATGATGATATCACTTGTTAGCAACGCGTAGCATAGCCCCGCGTAGCATAGTCACGCGTAACATAACCTCGCGTAGCATAGCCACGCGTAGCATAGTCACGCGGAGCATAACCTCGCGTAGCATAGCCACGCGTAGCATAGTCACGCGTAGCATAACCTCGCGTAGCATAGGCCCGCGTAGCATAGTCACGTGTAGCATAGCCCCGCGTAGCATAGTCACGCGTAGCATAACCTCGCGTAGCATAGCCACGCGTAGCATAGTCACGCGTAGCATAACCTCGCGTAGTATAGCCACGCATAGCATAGTCACGCGTAGCATAACCTCGCGTAGCATAGCCACGTGTAGCATAACCTCGCGTAGCATAGCTCAGCTACGGTGTCCGTAGCAATAATGGACTCTTTTGAAATCAACTTTACGGGATTAAATACGCAGCTAACTAATAACTATATTAAAGTTGTCAAGTTTGTGTTTTTGATAAAATTTAGTGATATAAAAAATAAAAATTTTAAAAACTTTCTCAACCAAAGTGGCTATTGTGACCAAACGCTGAGTTATTTTTGATGGCTAAATTGGTATTAGACGCGATTATCAGAATTCAACTACACTATTCTAAGCAAAAATAATAGTAAATAGCACATTAGGACATACCTAGGCATATAGGCCACTTCGAGGTCAGTAGCCAAGTTCTCTATTTCCTACTTGCTTTTTGTCTGCGGATTCGCCGTGGACGTTGGTTATTATCCCACGGGAATGTACTACCGGTATAAAAAGTATCCTATGTCCTAATCCAGGTCATGGTAGGTATATCCTTGTGCCAAATTTCATCCAAATCCGTTCGGCCTTTTTAGCGTTAAAGCGTAACAAACAAACTCACTTAGGTACATAGGTATATCAATAGTTAGTCAATCTGCCTAGCCTTTTCCCAACTATGTTGGGGTCGGCTTCCAGTCTATAATAAGTAACCGGATGCAGCAGATATAACAATAGTTAGTATGGATTAATAAAGACGGATGATGATGATAATGACGCTTTTGGAAAACCAAATAATTTGGCCTAGACTAAACTAAAAACTAGTTAGGCCAAATACACTTTGGACGAAACCATTGTTTCATTAGTAACAATACCGATCATTCAATGCCAGTGCGCTTCCGATTTCCTATCTAAACTCTTTATTGCTATCTCTACGTAGATTGATTCACTACGAGTATAATTATCAGAAGTAAAATCTGAAGATTTTTATTTTTGTCTGTTTATCGGGTGTCGTTTGAGTGTTGCGAACGGCTAACTTGTTTTCGATGGGACTTTATCGCTATCTGTATAGATACTATTTGATTGTTGATAGTAAATATTGTATTTACATCATAGAGGTAATCCATACTATCACACTATATCACAGTATAATATAATAATAATAATAATAACCCCACCGCAGTATCTCTACGTTGATGTCGTGGTGGGGCTTGCGTGCTCCGAATTCTAGGTCTGTGCCTGTAGAGTTTACTCTGCCGGAACGGGTCTAGGATGAGGAGCCAGACCAAGAGAGATACAGAAACCCGCAGGGCAGCATGTGGCGAGCTGTTGGGCAGTAGCGACCCCACGGACCCTATCTCCCGGGAGAAGTCTTGTTCCTCACCTCTCGCTTGCCTTTATTGGCCGGCTGGAGTGAACAATGACGGGAACAGAGCTCCCACCTCATTCTTGCCTTTATTGGCTGGCTTGAGTGGAGATTCGCAAGAGCAAACGTGCTCGGAGGAAGGAAGTATTCCAGTAAGTGTTTGTAGGGATCTTGACCATCTTCCGGGCTCTGGGATTGTTCTGAGAACCGTGGAATACCTCTCCACTCCTCAGAAGCACCTCAGGACATGTTGCTCCCTTGCCGCTACGACACTATGTGCTAGCGACCGTTTTCGGGGGCCCATTATTGAGTGTGCAAGTCACCCCCTGCCATTTTTTTCCGTGTATAATAAAACATTGATCAGGCCATAGTCCTTTCATAGTTCTAGGTAACCAGTCCAGCGCCACCCAAACCCATAGCCCAATATGTTTTGTTTCCATGTTCTGCAATAGTCCTGCACCAACCGGGGGTTGTCCTTGGGTACACTTGCATAGTGTATACAGGGATAATCGTCGGTTGGTGCCTCCTCATAATTTAAAATTGTCTAAGGGGCCTCTGCGAGTTGGCTTCGGCCCCTCGTACGCCTTCCAAAAGTCCGGGACCCCAGGGTCGCGAGATATGTCAAAGACACTTTAAAAATAATAATAATAATAATAATTACTTTATTGATTTGATCCTTACAATATGCTTAATATCTAGCTAAAGATTACAATAATTAAAGGCGCACAAGAGTTGAAACCTTGGCTCCTAAACTAGGAATACCTGTGACTTAGGAGTCAGTGTTCTACTGCTACTTGGACACTATAAACCCTTTTGGAAATTAAGATCTAGTAATCTGAGACCAAATTTTTAGGTATTACCTTAGATAGACACTGTAATTGGAAAGCACACACAACTCGCATATGCTCTAATCTAAATAAATTTGTTTTTGCTCTTAAAAAGCTTAAGATATTATCAAGCCAAAAAACTGCTATGACCGCGTACCATGGGTACGTCGGGTCAGTTCTCAGATACGGCCTTCTTGTATGGGGTAATTCTTCTCAGGCTAAAAAAGTCTTTATCACACAAAAAAAATGTGTCAGAGCAATTTGTGGGGTCGGACCGTTTGAATCTTGCAGACCTCTATTTAAGAAATTAGGATTACTAACTCTACCCAGTCTGTACATTTTGCAAGTAGGAATATTTGTTAAAAAGCACTCTCAGCTGTTTACTAAAGCCAATGAAAATAAAAAATTTCTTTCAAGAGATCCAACCCGACTGGCTGTCACACAAGATGTAGAAGCACACTATTCCAGAACAACTGTTATAATATGTCTGTCAAAATATATAACCAAATACCTAAACAGATCAGAGAGCTACCATTAAATTATTTTAAGATAAAACTTAAGAAATGGCTCTGTATTAATGTGTTCTACACTTTAAGTGAATTTTTAAATTATAAGCTAAGCATAAAATAATTAAGCTAACTTAACTAGGTATATTTAAATTCATCAATTTATGATCTCACTATTCTCATTTTTAATTTTTAAATATTTTATTGTTCACATGATCTCAGTAGGCTAGTAATAAGTGTTTTTGTTTATATTTTTAAGGTGTTTTTTTTTTTTTTTTTTTTTGCATGCTGAAATAAGTAAGCTAAATATGTGGAACTAATTTTATATTTAAGACCTTTTATGTACCATATTTTATGCAAATAAAGATATTCTATTCTATTCTATTCTGATGCTATGCAAAAATAATATACTATTATATGGAAAAACAATTTGGGAAAACAAAATAAAAGTAAAAAATAAATCAACAAAATAAAATTAAGATTACAATTAAAAAGTAATAAAAAGTAAAATGACTGTGTGGGTGATTCTGTATGTGTGACTGGGAATCGTGTGTTTTGTTTGCGTTGTGTGAGGGTGTCTGTGTGTGTGACTGGGAAACTTGTGTATTTTGTGTTGAGTGAGTGTGAAATGAGGAGTGTAAGTATGCGAATGTGGTGGTATCGAGTGAAAGACTTTGTTTGAGTTAGTACAAGCTTGGTGTCTTTTGTTTTATTACAGATGTCGGTGACTGTATTACGTGTATTTGTATGGAATATTGCGAGTTATGTCAGAGTGATTAGTAGTTCCTCAATAGAGGCGAAAGTTTGTGAGTATGTGTGTGTGTGTGTGTATGTTTACTTCTTTACGCTCAAACGGCTGGACCGATTAGGATGCAACGTATGTAGATAGCTTATATCCTGGATTAACACATAGGCTTTTTATTCCGGAAACGCGGGTGAAACCGCGGGGCGCAGCTAGTAATATTATAAATTCGAAAGTAATTCTGTCTGTCTGTCTGTTTGTTACCTTTTCACGCCTAAACCGCTGAATGGATTTCGATAATATTTGGCAAGGAGATAAATGGCATCCCGGGGACGGACATAGGCTACATATTTTCTTAAAAATAATCCTACAGGGGGTGATATAGAGGATGAAAATTTGTGTAGGAAACCCATGATTATTGAAGTTAGGGATATGACAATTCAAATTTAAGCTTTTGGTAAGAAATAAAGAGTTATGTAGGTACACGTTTCAGCGTTTTTGTAAAATCACCCCTTGGGGGGGGGTGAAATAGAGGTGATTTTAAAATTTATATGTAGGTAGATAAGTAGTTGTAAAGTAGTATACTGAAATTTTTGTGTATCTACCTATTTTTTCAAGACAGTCTCTGGGGATAATTTCCAACCTCCACGCAGGCGACTCCGCGGGCAAATGCTAGTAAATTATATAAAGAAACGTAATTCTCCTAATACTTTCACATCGATTGTAGTGTTACTAACATGTGTATTTAACACTTTTGTATTTATAGGTAAGCCAGCAGTGGTCTGTGGATAGCTTCGTCAATGCATTAATCGCTGTGAATACAAATAGTTTAAGAAAAAAGTAGACAAATCTACATCACGCCATGGAGTCCAGGGTGATATTAACGGAGAAGAATCCTCATGACAAAGCCAATCCTCTCTCCAAACTGTTTTTAACGTAAGTACCTACGTCTAACTACTGGCACACTGGATAAAGAACAATATGCAAAGTCAGGAAAATTAATTGTTTAGCAAATTGACTATACTTATACTAACTTAAATAGTTCGTATAGGTATCGAAATCATAACAGTAATTCTTTTCAATTAATTTTTCCGACTATGCAGTAGCTCGATGTGAGCGATATCTTAAAAATTATAAAAATGTAAATGTTACCAAACAATCCCATGCAAACATGTCATCTATAAAGACTTATTGCCTCCGACTGCATGAGATTGTTTGGAGACCAAATATATATAAAAGTCATCTTGTCTCCATCTTTATTAAAGTTCACTTTTTACGCAGTAGGACTATTGATTTTTTTTTTTTTTTTTTTTTCACTACTCAATACTCAATACTTATTTATTATTACATGCGTGATAGTTATCAAGCACTTAATACAGAGAGAGACAGAGTAGTAAAGACCCATTTATACGGAGATAGTCACTGTAGCAAGGGAGTCAGAGAGAGCGACTATAGTTGACGACGTCTTCGTCCCGTCTGCATGATCCCTTAGTTGCTTACATACCTACTTACCTCTGTTGTTGACTGACAAACAAACTTATCAAAGATCACCAATGATTAATTATTCACAAACATAATATTATTGCGGGACTGTAAAGAGACTCAATAGAAGAATAGAAGTTTGTAGTGCATCATACCCGTACAGCAAAGGATGGCTAAAGGTTGCACAATTTTAAAAATCATCATCAAAATGTGTTAGAAATTTAGAATTCCATTCAAGAAAAAAACAATTATCATTATGACATGCACAAAATACTACTGCCATGACGTATTCTACGAGTATGTAGACATGAATTTAATCAAAAGCCGATGAGATGTAAAAGAGTAGTGATTTATAAAAACCGGTATTTCCTTATGAAATTGCTTGTAATATTACACAACGTGAAGATTTTATTATTTTTAATTTTGTCAAGAAATAACTTTAATAAGGGTTCGAGGGTTGACATCTACACCCAACTCATATTCTCGAAAATATATCGGGACACTTCACATAGAAACTAAGTCGCCTTCATGATTAAAAATATAATATACTTCACGGCTAGACCTGTTATTTACGAGTCTGCGTTTACCTTCTTGCTGCAACAAGTTTTTATAACCCTGTTCTGGTAGATGACGAATAAAGAAGTTATTTTTTTTCAGATGGAGTTTCAGCCTATTCCGCAAAGGATACAAGCAAGGACTGACGATGAGCGACTTGTGGCAAGCCCGCAGTGGAGATGCGTCAGGCCGTCTCGGAGACCGCCTTGAGCAGGCTTGGCAGACAGAACAGGAAAATGCAAAGAAACACGGCACCAAACCTTCTTTCACGAAGGCAATAGTCAGATCCTTTTGGTTAGAGTACCTGTTGTGCGGTCTTGTGGTAGGCCTACTTATGATCGTTATTTGGTAAGCACAGATTTAAGTTAGTTAACAGCCTGCCGTCTGGCATCAGTTCTATTAAGCCGTGTTTAACCATTGCATTTTTTTTCAGGCCTCTTATCCCTTTTACCCTAGCCCTATTTATAGAATACTTTTCAAAAGAGAAGACTCCAGAAAGCTACCGCAACGCACACATTTACAACTGCTTGATGAACTTGCTCAGTGCTCTGTCAGCTCTGATGCTGAACCATACGAACCTGTCCCAGGGTCGGGTCGGCATGAGAATAAGGATAGCTTGCTGTTCTTTAATGTACAGAAAGGTGAGGGATCTTATATAATCTTTGCAACTGAATAGTTATAAACATGTCCTCTAACCGACTATTGGGATACACATTTAGGTCCCTATTGGGCAAAGGACAGTCAGATATTTTGGAAAATTACCCTGAATGAGCAGGGCTGATGTTAAGGGTTACCCGAGGCTATCGCCTCGAGCTTAATACTGCAGTGTCTAGAAATGAAAATCTTTGAGCTGTACGTTTTTGCCAGCTTACTTACGGCATTGCATTGCTTTGCATTACTTACGGCACTGAAACGTGGTTGCTCACAATGGGTCTAATAAAATAAGACTCAAAGTCCAAAAAGGGCAATGGAATTTCGCTGCGATCGAATTAGCAATAAACCAAGGCAACCACTCTCAGTTGCGAAACGTTCTGGTTCTGACCACCAGGTACAGGAACAATAAGAGTAACGTGATATTTAATTTTTAGATACTGAAACTCAACCGCGCCGGTTTGAGTAAGACAGAACCCGGACAAGTGATCAACTTGATGTCAAATGACGTGAATCGGTTCGATCTAGTGACCATATTCCTCAATTATTTGTGGATAACGCCTATTGTGATACCTGTGGTGTGTTACTTGGTGTGGCAGCACGTCGGCATCGCCACCCTCGCAGCTCTGCTCGTCGTTGTTGTGCAAACAGTTATTGTACAAGGTATTAACCATGATTTAGTCGTTTCTCTTATTATCAATACCTATAATAGAAGCTTGCAATGCAGAGTGCCCAGCATTATTTGAATATGGCAAATCAGCAACTGAATTGAAGTGATCCTAATTTGACCCTCATTTAACAATTATCAAACTTTTGTTTCAAGTATATTTGAGCAACCTTCAAGGAAAACTCCGCGGTAAAATAGCAAATCGAACAGATCAAAGAGTGAAGGTGATGAGTGAACTGGTTGAAGGAGTACAAGTGATCAAAATGTACGCTTGGGAAAAGCCCTTCGAAAAACTAGTCCACCGGTTACGAAAGTAAGTACTCACTTAGCAAGAAAAACTTTGAAGGTGCCTTCGGGAAGCTAATTCTTAGTTTTATGATCTGTGGACATGCCTAATGTGTGCATTATTTTCAGACTGGAAGTTGGCTACATTCTAAGGACATCTTTCGTCAAAGGGTTCTCTACAGCCCTGGGCGTGTTCACCGAGCGATTCATTCTCTTCTCAGCTATCGCAACATTCGTCTTGATTGGCGGCGACATCCGAGCGCAGACTGCCTTCTCATTGGTACAGTACTTCAACTTGATGCAAATGGTGTGCAACATCATGATGCCTATGGGACTTGCGTACTTGGCTGAAACAAGAGTGACCATCAGGCGACTGGAGGTAAAATGTGGCTTGGTCTAAAATTATTGATTTAATGAAAAAATCTTCAGAATTATTAATATTCGCTTACCCCAAGTGGTACAGCCATCTTAGAACTCATAACTATTTGCAGACTTCTAATGTTAATAGATACTTAATTCTCTTCCATCAGGAATTCTTATTGTTAGATGAAAACGAGCCAGAGAAGCTGACATCTAATATAATACTCGATCCCAAAACCATGTTGGGTAATGGAACGGATAAAGAGAAGATAGTTCAGGAAAAGCCAAGACTGACGGGTCTGACTATATCTAACGTGACGGCAAGCTGGCAGGCCGACTCCGCCATGGAAACCCTAAAGAACATTACGTTGAAGGCTGCATCTGGAGAATTTATTGGCGTTGCAGGGCCAGTTGGGTCTGGTAAGGTGAGATTCTGTACTGGAAGTTGGTTTTGTGGTGATCTACCGAAATAACAATGATGACAGACGCCTCTTTAGCAGACCAAAATTCGTTCTAACAAAGAAAGTAATTTACATTTTCTTAATAATCAAGAAAATGTTTGCAGTTATGAAGATAACAACCTAAATCTTCTTCAAATAAGTAGTTACTTTATAATGATGATCGGCTTAGATCCGAATTACTCTTCTTACTTCTTATTTTTATCTATTGTAAAGACTAGTTAATGTTTTATTCTCATCCATCAAAAAGCAAGATATCAGGATTCATAACTCATAATTAACGTATATATTTTTTAGGTTTTGTATAATTTCGTAATAACTGTATCGTAAAAACAACTTTGCTTACTAGAAAATTTGTTTTTTTTCTGAAGGTCATTATGTTCTTAACCTACGAATATTATAAATGAGAAATTTAAGACGTCTGTCTATCTGTATAATTATGATGTATTATTAACGTCTTTTTCTTGTTTCATTTTATTCAGTCGTCTCTCCTACAACTGATCCTGGGTGAGCTGACTCCTATTGATGGAACGTTAACTCTGGGCGGAGCGCGAGTGTCGTACGCTAGTCAGGAACCCTGGCTGTTCGTCGCCACTGTTCGAGAGAATATCCTGTTTGGGTTGCCCTATGACCGCATCAGATATAAGAAGGTATGTGGCACCACCAAATCTACGGGCCAAAGAAATATAGAGAAAAATGTTTGGTCAAGAACATGAATTTGAGGCCCTAAGGAACTAATAATTATGCTTATGCTTCCCCAGGTGATAAGGGCCTGTGCCCTTGTGAGGGACTTCGAACTGCTTCCCCACGGTGACTCGACTCTGGTGGGTGAGAGAGGCATCAGTCTCAGCGGTGGACAACGAGCCAGGATTGGACTAGCTCGCGCCTGTTACAGACAAGTAAGTCATCAAAATCTGAGCTAAGTACTTCAGTCAGTTTTTTTTTTTCTGAAGGTCAGTTGACACAATAAAGGCGTCATGAATAGTTATGATTAGACTAGGTGAGAGATAAGAAAGTTAACACGGCTTAGCCTATCCAGGCTAGTCAGTAGGACCTATGCGTGGAAAGACGTTGGGAACTACATGAGTAGGTACTTAGAAATGAGTATGACGAAGTTAAAGTTTTGATGGCAGGTTTTGAACACGGAATCTCGAACTTCGATAAGAAGCGGTTCCGTAAAATGAATACGAGTGCCTATAGATAGTATTTGATATTCACGTTTATGTTGTTAATGCAGTGTAAAGACGTGGCTTTGAGTGTTTAAAATTGATAACAGCATGTAAACAGACATTCATTGAGTTTATTACCTGAAATTGGGCATTGCCTAAGTATGTATAGATATATTTCATAACTTACTTTTTTTAATCATGTAAACTAACGATGGACATCAGGAAATAATATGCAAATTGAAAAAAGTAAATCTTTAAATATTCTAGCTACCCTAGCTAGCTCCTTTAATATTTTACTTATTTAAAATTAAATCAAATTGTTTGTTCTGTAAATGGTCATATTAACAAAAAAAAAATAAAAAAAATAAGCTAACTAGATGGAGTCAACATTTCCGATCTGACTTTCCCCGAGAAGAAATGGCAAAACAAACTCAGGGGACAAAGTCTCTTTTAAAGTCCAGACATATGATCTTGGTCAGATCATATGAGGACCATGTAGATTAGTGTCTGAAATGGTCTTTTGAGGAAAGAACCAAACAGATTTTGTGGACCTGTCCAGTCAGTACACGCATTGTCACTAATCGTGTAGCTCAACTCAGAACTTAAGGAGCTCAAATATTCTTTTCCGCAGGCTGATATGTATCTCCTGGACGATCCACTATCAGCTGTAGACACTCACGTGGGTAAGCACATGGTCTCCGAGTGCGTGATGGGTCTTCTGGAGAAGTCTACTCGGATCCTGGTGACGCACCAGCTGCATCACCTCAAGAGTGCAGACAAAGTCGTCATATTAAGACATGTAAGAATATACATAATATACACTATCTCTGTTTACATTTATTTTGACAAATATTGCAACATTGTGAAGGTCATATTCATTATTTGAAGAAGATAACAATTCTAGATTTTAAAGTCAACTTTAATATAGTGTGACGGATTTTGAGATTTATTTTCTGACTGAAATAATATTTTCCTAACAATGTTCACTGATTGACCCATATTACCAATACCATCAGAAACGATGGACAGACTTTGTGAAAGAAAGGGGCTGAATACTAAATGACAACTGATAGGGTATTATAGACCACATAGGTATAATAAAAGCCCAATTGTCAATTAGAATTTTCTCTTACAGGGTGAAATGGAAATTCAAGGCTCATTTGACGAAGTATCCCGAACGCCACTGTTTGCTGAACTCTTACAAGACGAAGATGAAGACTTAGCGGCAGCAGGGCAGCACGTCAAGATGCAGCGAAGCGTCTCTGTTAGGGTAAGCCTAAAACACTCATTGATAAATATTTATACACACTCGTAGCAGACTCGTGTAGATAACAAATAAATGTTAATGCCAATGACATGCTAATTGATAATACAAAGTATACAATACACACGAAAATGCTGCACATGACATGCGAGATTTTACTCCGGAAGTTAGAAATTGTAATCGAATTGAGGATTCGATTAAAAAATATGATATTTTGTTTTGCAGTCACAAGCAAGCAGCGTTTCACATGCGGAAGGTATTGAAGATTTGATAGACGAACAAGTAGAAGTTGAGGAAATCACAGGAACAGGTATAACGCAATTTTCATACCTATGTGTGTAGTGTAACATTATTGGTTTAACCTTGTATGGCGGCTATCAAAGATTTTTCTGGTCCTGTCGCGCCGTCTGACTCAAACTCAAACTCAAAGCAGTTATTTCAATTAAACCAATTACAGGCACTTTTGAATTGTCAAAGAGTCGGTCAGTAGGTAAGTCAAAAAGTTGAAGCTAGTTGCCCATTCCAAAACGTAGATCTATGGAGAAGATCGGGCAAGAAACTCCACGGACACTCTTTTAAATCAAAATATGGTTACAAAATATTGGTTACATCATTCATGTTGAAATTATACATGTGAGAACGATGAACGTTAAAAGCGTCCGTAATAAAAAAAACAATTCAAAATTTAAATTAAAATAAGCCGTGGCAGCTAAGGTATGACCAGCCTCCACCAACAGCGCCCGTTCACGAACCTGACGTATGGATTCGTTAAATGATCCAACACACGCGCCACCATCAGCGAGACATTAGAGTGAGCATGACACACTCTCAGCCGCCAGGGCACATCCAAGTCAAATAAAGACGTACCCAGTAAATGGTAGCTTTAGAGTAGGTACATAGTACTCACACATGTGCTAAGCAATTATACAATACAAAGGTGATTGAGTCTACACAATGCAAAGCTATTCTTACAATCTTCAGCATTTCCAACAGTATCTTCAAATGTTAATTAATTAGTTGAAGTTGTGGAGCAGGACCAGCATGGAGCCAAGCATTTTTATCATTTATGTAATCCCCCAACTTATAATATGCCTGCCTGCATAGTGTGCGTTTTATACAAGTTTTAAATTTCGTCTCTCTGACTTACTAAGTTGTGCTACAAATCTTGGTCTTACATATTGACATCTAATTTATATCAGCTACGTTCTTCACGTTTTAGATAAAAATAACCAAAAGGCGTTCCACGTCTGGATGCCCGATTTTCACACAAAAAATCGACTTTGATCGTGCCTGCCATCGTGCGTTTAGCATGCCTGATGTTGCTCCTCTTTTCTCAATAAGTTTGGTTTATTTTGTTATTGCTAATTTAAGCTACTGTAATCTTCTTAATCTTCAAATGACGAGTTTATTTCGCATTATTGCGTTACTGCGGATGATACGATCATTACTATGTCTAATGTTTCCATGTCGACCATTTGTTTCAGGTCGTGTCCCAGGTAAAGTGTACAGCAAATACTTCAGGATCGGTGGCGGCTGGTTCCTGCTCAGTTCTGCAGTCATTGCCATATTGGTTGCACAGATTATTACCTCCATCAGTGATCTATGGCTTACACACTGGTAATTTTCAAACATTACTGTTCAGTTGCTTTTGGTATTTTTTCATAAGCAGGTCGTACCAATTTCTGTACATTTCACATCTTTGAACATCTTTGTTTTTCTTATTTTCAGGATGAACGATGTAGAAGCGCAATATGTAGGAAATGTACCTATGTTCCTTCGTTCAAATGGTACCTTAGGTTATTCAACTGCCGCACCCCTGAATATCACAGAGTTCTCTACGACCGAAGGCCCTCTGACCTCAACTATAGCTGCCATTACTTCTGCGATTCCGTTTGATGACACGTCTGACGTCTTGTCTAGTAACGGTACAGTGCCTGATGTTGTAATAGTGGCACCGGCTAAACTTGATGATGTTTTCTACATCTACGTTTGGGCAGCAGCAATTCTTGGATGCATTATCGTTACTTCCGGAAGGTTTGTACATATTATTTACTTCGTCTTAGTCAAGTCAGTAGTATTTATAACAACGTAAACTTTAGGGTCTGTAAGTTGTAATTAATTCTTTCCTATCAGATGAACTAAAAAGTAAATTCTCAAACATCATAATCATTCTCTTTTGACGCTACTTTCCTTTTTGCTAAATTTGGCTGAAATTAATCAGTACTTTATTAATATTTGGTTTATTTTAGAGCCATGTTGTTCCTGTGGGTGTGCATGCGCAGCTCGATCAAGCTTCACAACCAGATGTTCAGCAACATCCTGAGCGCCACGATGCGGTTCTTTGACACCAACCCCTCCGGCCGCATCCTTAATAGATTCTCTAAGGACATGGGCGTCGTCGACGAAATACTGCCGAGAATGTACTTGGACACTATTCAGGTATATTTCCAAGAGTCTTTATTAGTCCGCAGAATTTTAATCAGTTTTGTGAACGAGGGTTATTGATTGCGACCTTAATCATCTAAGTACTATTAAACCCTTGTTGTACAGGTTTTCATGGTGATGATTGGTATTTTGGTGATGGTGGCCATCGTGAGTCCCTATATGCTGTTGACGACCGGCGTCTGCACCATTTTCATGTATGGCTTGACCGTCGTCTACCTCAGCACAGCGCAGGCTATCAAAAGGTTCGTTTATTTAAACTTTTGCAAAACTTTCAATAATCATCTGCCTAGCCTCCCAACTATATTGGAGTCGTCCAGCAAAAAACTTATATTCAAAACTTGCAATATGGGGAAATAATGCAAAATTGGTATTGACTTTGTTGACAGAGTGGAGGGCGTGTCCCGCAGTCCAGTGTTCTCGCACGTGACCGCGACTATGTCAGGTCTGGGCACGGTGCGCGCGTGTCAGGCGGAGGAGCTGCTGAAGGTACAGTTTGATGACAAGCAAGACGTGCACACGGCTGCATGGTGAGTGGGGAAACCAATTCCTAATTTCGTTCAGTAAAACAATTCATTTTACCCAAGAACGTAAACTAATGTTCTGAATCGAGAGGCGGTCGGACGATTTTAGAAAGAAAGAAATAAAAATATATTATTTGGGACTTTATTTTTTACCCAGTCTCGTACAGTATTTATCAAAATCTTTCTTCTACAGGTATTTAACTCTGGTCACCAACACTGCCTTTTCCATCTGGTTAAGTCTGATCTGCAGTATGTACGTCATCGTAGTTGCTTACACTTTCCTACTCTGGGATGATGGTAAGTTGAAAAGATGTAACATTGAGTTCCATACAGATAAGAATTTCAAGTACTTGTCAAAATGATAGAATGCCGCTGATTACTGGATGAAATTATGCAATTCCAAAGATTTAACAGCATTCCAATTAACCCAAAATATTCTCAATACAGGTAACACCCAGTCTGGTAACGTCGGCCTGGCCATCAGTCAGGGTCTGATTCTGGTAAACATGGTCCAATATGGAGTGAAGCAGGCAACAGAAGTCATCTCACAGATGACATGCGTGGAGCGAGTGATTCAGTTCACGTCGCTGCCGCAGGAAGAGACGGACGGACCGAGTCCGGCCGCGGACTGGCCGCAGCAAGCCCGAGTCGTGTTCAAAGACCTCACTCTAAGATATGACAAGGATGCCGATCCCGTGCTTAAGAGACTGAATATTGAAATTGAAAGTGGATGGAAAGTGAGTGTAAACCATATAAACATATTATTTTTGTTAAAAGAATATATTGTAATATTATCATTAAATCTTACAAGATAGTTTATTTTTGTCTAGTTTTCAAAAAATCTCTTTCACTTCAGGTTGGAGTAGTTGGTCGTACTGGAGCTGGTAAATCTTCTCTGATCTCTGCTCTCTTCCGTCTGGCGCCGATCGAAGGGAACGTCTTCATCGACAACATTGAGACTGGAAAAATTGCTCTTAAAGTACGTATCATGTTTGTATAATGATAAGAAAGTTAGAGCCTTTTGTCAATAATCAAGTACAACAAATTAAACTTTAAAATTCTTCCTTAAATCCTGGATATATTTTTCAGGAATTACGGTCGAAGATAGCCATCATTCCACAAGAACCAGTGCTGTTCTCTGCCAGCTTGCGCTACAATATGGATCCCTTCGACAAATACTCTGATATTCAGATTTGGGAAGCTCTGGAACAGGTAACCTAAAAGTTTTCAACAACAGAACTCAAGCTTTTCCGTCTGTTCCATTCTATTATTTTCTATAATTTCAAAATGTTCGTTGCGTGCAGGTGGAGCTGAAGGACAGCATAACCGCGCTGTCGTCGGCGGTGGCGTCGGGAGGCTCTAACTTCAGTGCGGGGCAGCGCCAGCTTCTGTGCCTGGCGCGCGCCGCCCTCGCTCGGAACAAGCTGCTCGTGCTCGACGAGGCTACTGCCAACGTTGACCCTACGTAATTATGTCCATTAATATAAAATAACACTTCCTTAGTTGGCTTAGTTTAAACGGAAGACGACACTTTGGTCTGACTGTGAAAGGGATGCAAGTGAGCTCCATGTAACTGAGGTCGCCAGAATTTTCTTTGCAATTCATCCTGGCACCTTTCCTGGCAGCGGCATTCCTCGAATTATTAATATGTAGCTTCGCACTGATTCTTGCTCTTGCACTGGATATTCCAGGAATCTCTACAAAACTGTGAATTAACAGAATTTAGTAAATACTTCAGGTATTTAGTATTTATAAAATAATAAACCCTTTGCAGCACGGACGCTATGATCCAGAAGTCTATTCGCCGGCACTTCGCGGACTGCACGGTGATCACCGTTGCGCACAGACTGCACACCGTCGCTGACTCCGACAGAGTGGTGGTAAGTAAAACTAGGTTCAAGATTTGTTTTTGATGTGGTTTGATCTCTGTCTCACCAGTTGTGCGTCATCATAGTGCCAAGCGTCCATACTTAGTTGTTTGACGTCTTCACGCCTAACATCGCATGCCTTTGGACGTGTTGTATACCGTCTTACTGTCAAGGATTCTTTAGCTTCCACAGCTTCACAGCGTCACAGGCATGACACCATCTATATCTATGAGTAGTTAACATATTCTTTACTACTATTCCAGGTAATGGAGGCAGGCCAGATAATAGAGTGCGGTCACCCACACGAGCTACTTCAAGATGAAGAGGGTCCCTTCTCAAAGATGGTGAAACAACTGGGACCAGCATCCGAACAGAGTCTTCGAGACCTGGCGAGCAATGCCTTCGCCGAGCACAGTAAAAACAACACAACCACTGAAGCCTAGAGACTAAAAACTAAATAAATAAATAAAGGAACACAAAGTATGAAGCGGTCGTAGCTGCGAATGACAGAACGTTACAAAGAACGTGGTGCGCCCCCCTTGACGGCCCGCACTGGCCCTCACAAATGACATTGGGGGGCCTTTTCGATAAAATAAGCTAGGCTGCCGGAAAATTAATTTAAGTTCATTCCAGGTGAACATACATAGTTTGTAGGAGAAAACTGAGATGAGGAACTATGAATTAGTAATTTTACGAATAATAGTGAATGTATGAAGTTCATGAAAGTTTGTAATTTGAATGGAATGTATAGGTTTAGTTACTGTTAAATTAGTGCCATGAATCTGGTCTTGTATAATCATTGCCATCTAATATGCCCTAATTATTATGCCCAGTGGAAAAACCCAATATTATACTTATGTAATAAGTAAGTTATTTTGAATTCCATTCATATAAAACTTTTTTAATATTACTATACCGTGCATTATCATTGAGTATTATTTGTAATCTCCAATCATCCAATTGCGTATTAAATATTATTTAACTTTTATCAGATAAAGGTGTATAACATAAGTCACAAACTTATTAATAGTACATACTTAGATCAGGTATGTTTATCAATTTCTTTTAAAAGCTTATTTACCTCCTTCTTTTTATATTTTCGTAGGCAGGTACCTATAATAAATGTTTTATAATCTTTTTTTTTTTTCTTTTTAAGATGTTTTGAATGGTTATTTATTGTACATATTTAATGTAACAACGACAGTTAAGTTAAAATATATATTTGTTCAACAACTTCTTTATTTTATTTATCTGATTATTACCTACCTATGCATCTTGCGTTAACCCTAACTCCAAAATAAAACATCACAACATGATATACCACAGACTACTTGCAGTGTTAAAGGTTGTCAGAAATCAGAAAAGATTCAGAGAGATTCCATCCCTTCTACCGAATAGGTACAGTAAGCCGCACGTCTGTGGTAACAATTTGAACTTGAGCGGGCCTAGCGTAGTATGAAGTTTCAATAGACTATGAGGCCAGCTTGTACTGGTTTTGTTACGACTGACGTGCAGCCTACAGGCCTCTGTACCTCTAAATCCATCGATTCTATCGTTCGTCTACGGACACGACACGATTATCACCATTATCCCAATTTATTTATTTATAAGAATTTTACCTATATGAAGCATTGCTGTTTGAGCACCTATTTTTTGAGCACCATAGGTATTGCCATTTGAGCACTAATCAATTTTTATCGTGGTGCTCAAAAGGGAATACCTAATAAAAAGTACCTATTCATCTTTATTCCCTTTTGAGCACGTGCGGTAGCTTCTAGTGATGGGGTGTTTAATAAAACATATCGATACAAATTGGCAAAGGTACTTTTGAACACCATGGGATACCTCACGGTCATTGACCTTGACCTCAGTATCATTGGTCAAGGTCAAAATTCCGAAAAGTCAAGATCCGTGATTCTCCTAATGTCACTGAACTAGCCCTCAGGATCATTGGCCTTGACCTCAGTACCATTGGTCAAGGTCAAAATTCAGAAAGTCAAGATCCGTGATTCTCCTAAGGTCACTGACCTTGCCCTCAGGATCATTGGCCTTGAGGTCAAGGTCAAAATTCTGAAAGTCAAGATCCGTGATTCTCTTAAGGTCACTGACTTTGACCTCAGGGTCATTGACCCTGAAGTTAAAAATTCTGAAAGTCCAATTCGCAGTTGGTATTTCTGTGTAAAAGGTTTAAAGTTTCCTAACCAAACCTAACCTCGGGGTGTCCTTCGATCTCTGTTGCATCGAGGCCATGTCGAGCGAAGGGCACCTCGAGGTTAGGTTTGGTTTTAATTTTGACCTTTACCTCAAGGTCAATGATTCTGAGGTCAAGGTCAGTGACCTCAGGAGAATCACAGATCTTGACTTTCGGAATTTTGAATGCCCTCGAAGTATTCCATGGTGTTCAAAAGTACTGCCAATTTGTATAGGTAGATATGTTTTATTAAACACCCCATCACGAGAAGCTACCGCACCATGGGTGCTCAAAGGGGAGTAAAGTTGAATATTTGTTATTGTTCCCTTTTGAGCACGACGTTAAAATATTGATTGGTGCTCAAACGGGAATGCTTCATTTATAATAGGACTTTACCTATGAAATTGCCGTTTTGTATGAAAAAATTTAAACGAATTTTTTTCATGTATTTTTTATTTGTATTAATCGAAGTGTTACGTACCGTTCTCTTTGCAGTTGGTATTACGTACCTACTGAATTAATTCTTAGAGATTTTAGAATAGTGTTTTCTTCACCCCACAACTGGTAATCAGGCTTTTTTGTGTAATTGCCGAGGGTGTTGATTTGAATAAGCTTCCGGTGTTTGCTCATCGCCCATTCGTGGAGCCTTCTGATTGGTTGCGGATGAGCACACTAGCGCCGCGCTCCTGCGTGTTTTTTCACTGTACTACGTACCATTCGGTGGTCGGCGCATACACGCCACGCGCGATTTATACTTTTCTACAAAAATAAGGTCCTTCGGTTGAAAACGTGCTACAATCCCCGCAAGATACCAGATATACCCTGAACCAGCGCCTGTGGAAAAATATGTGAGGTGGAGTTGAAGCAAGATTCAGAACTATCGAAAGCGCCTTCTCAGCCCATCGGTGTGCGAAGCGGCGGGACGGCAGCGACCGGTAAGTTTTATTCGAATCTTCCCTTTCTACAGCACATAATTGTTTGATCTCTTCGAGCCTGGATTTATATCTAGGTACTTGTTGTGGGGTTATTTTCCTAGTTTCCTAGTGTTCTTAGTTCAAAGTCCATTTGCGGCGTTACGCGTCCAAAATGGCGGAACTTATTCAACAAGACATTTTTGAACGTGAGATCATTATCGATGATCTCAAACGTATTTTAGAGTTCATAGATTCAGACGAACAACAGTTTAGGTCACGCTCAAAAGAATTAACTTTGCAACAAAGAAAGTTCTTCAAACTTCAGGCAAAAATAGAAAAATTCTTAATAAAATCCAATACTTTCGACAAAGACGAACAACTGAAGATTCGTAACAATTTTAATGATTGTTATTTCGCAATTAGTGTTCACTTAGATAAACTTAAGGAAGAGGATAATGAGCGTAAACGAAGAATGTCCTCTAGTACGTCATTTAATAATAACTCAGTGGTACATGTTCCATCTACTCATACGAGTAATAGTTGTGCAAGTAGATTACCTATTCTTCCAATGCCTACCTTCTCAGGGGAAACCACGGATTGGCCCCCATTTCACGATTTGTTTCGTTCATTAGTACATGACAAAAATACCTACACGGAGACAGAGAAGTTTCGTTACCTGTTACTGTCATTAAAAGATGAACCCTATAATCTTATTAAATCGATACCAATTACAGATGAAAACTATAGTGTTGCGTGGGATATTTTAGTTTCTCGGTATGATAATAAACGGGCTATCGCCACGAAACATCTCGAAAAAATATTAGACATTGAACCTAGTACCGAGAAAATGACTCAAAGTCTAAGAAACTTACTTAATGTTTATCAAGAAAACATCAAGGCATTGCAGGCCATGCAATTTCCGATAGATCAGTGGAGTTTCATAATAGTGACGATTTTACTACGTAAGATTCCGTCTAGTGTTCGAAAACGTTTCGAATTATCACTATCGAGGCCATCGGATATACCTGACATAAGTACATTGATAACTTTCTTAGAACGCGAGTTAGCTGCGAGCGAATTCTCTTCTCACCCACAAAATAAAAATAATCTTGAAAAGGTAGGTGCTCCCCGCACATCGCGCGGTAACGAAGGCTCGCGACTAGGGTTGCCAGGCCATAAAATGCAAAGGCCGGACTGCGCACTATATAAGGCCGGACATTTTGCCCTAAAAGCCGGACATGTTTTTTTTATTGCCAAATATAATGTTTTTACAGCTGGGCTGTTAAAAAAAGAATTTATACGTGATGTAAAGTGAGAATGAGATCGAAGATGGAGTGTGTGTGCCAGATATATGCATATTCGATATTTATTTAAAGATGGACATAATATTTATAATAAAAAAAAAATTACAAAAAAAAAAACAACCGACTTCCAAAAAAACACTACAAAGTGAAAAATAACTTTAATTTCGGAAGTCGGTGTCTTTGGTTTTTTATTTACTTTCGTTTTTTTTGCCACCGACTTCCGAAATTAAAGTTATTTTTCACTTTGTAGTGTTTTTTTGGAAGTCGGTTGTTTTTTTTTTGTAAAAATTTTTTATTTTTCACTTTTTAGTGGACTGCCTACCCCACACAAATCTGAACACCACTCTGCAAAATAAATTAGAGATCATCCACATAGACTAAATGGGAAAAATACGTATTAAATTATTGAAGCTAACTCAAAAGCCACTCATCAGAACTTGAAGATATTTTTATGCGACCATCTCAGGAGTATACCATTTCAAATAAAAACTTTGCAAAAAGCAAATACGTCGAGCTAAGTCGTGTCAGAAGTTTGGTAGGCGTAGTTTTAGTTGACAACTCAAGTACCTAGCGCAATTTGAATCATTTATAGCCAGAGTGCACATCATGACGATTCCAATAAGCCCAAACACGGCAAGGATACATTGTTTTATTACTGAGTTCCGATGCCTACCTTCCGGCTTCTTCATCAGATCGCTTCGATGGTACCATTTTCATCAGAACCATTTATTTAAAGCTTCGTCATAGTCGCTTAACTATTAGTCGAGATATCTTATCGCCACCCGTGAAATACTTATCATCGTTGAGGAGTTCCCGTGGCTTTCGCCACTCTGACAAAAAGCCTGACAAAAGCCGGACAGGCCGAACACGTACATATTTGGCCGGACGCGACCGCAAAAAGCCTAACATGTCCGGCTAAAGCCGGACACCTGGCAAGCCTACTCGCGACGCGCGCTCGCAGCCAATGTCGCTTCATCGAGTTCGAATACAACAGACTTACAATCTACCAAACAAAATAATTTAAAAAATAATTGTTTATGTTGTGATGCTCAACATACGTTGACAAAATGTTCGAAATTCCTTAATTTATCTCCCCGTGATAGGTATTCTTTTATTCAAAACAAGAACGTTTGTTTCAATTGTTTACATGTCGGTCATGATTTAAAACAATGCAAATCTAACTTTGTTTGTCGCTCATGCCATAAACGACATCATTCATTAATTCATTTCGAAAAGTCTAACAGTTTATCAGTTATTAGTGGTAGTAGTGATAATGCGGTCTCACTTTCTGTGAACGAAACGACAGAGACAGCGGTTCCCAGTACCTCGCACGCTGCGATGACTGCGGCGGTGAACGATCGCAAGAACGATTCGCGTTCTATTGCTCCGCGTCGGTTAGCGCGAGTACGGTGCTCCTATGTACGGCACTCATCAATGTGCATGTTGGCCCACAAAAACACACAGTTCGATGTATTATTGATACAGGCAGTCAGGCGACTTTTATTACAGAGTCTTGTGTTCAGCGGTTAGGGTTACATCGCAGCCAAGCGAACGTTCCGGTGTTCGGTGTTGGAGGGACCGAGGTTGGAGCTGTTTACCCAAAGGGTGTAGTATCTTGTCATATCACTCCTACACACGGGGATCAACCTTCAATTTCAGTTAACGCATTAATTTTATCTAATCTTATTTCACGTATGCCATGTGTGACATTGCCTTTTAAGGGATGGCCACACATACAAAACTTAACTTTAGCTGATCCTAAGTTTTATCTTCCACAATCAGTGGAAATGCTTTTAGGTGCGGATATACTATCCCAAGTTTTATTAGGTCACGTGATCACGGGTCCACCCGGTTCACCGATGGCTATGAACAGTATCTTTGGTTATTTATTGATGGGTGATGTTTCATACAACCAAAATACATCTACTTCACTTCAAGTTTGTCTCAGTAGTTTAAGCTCATCCTACGATGACGACATCAACCTGAGACGGTTCTGGGAATTGGAATCTCTTCCGGAAAAAAGAATTCTAAGTCCCGACGAAGCGTTGTGTGAATCTATATTCGTAAATTCACATACTCGTGATGAAACTGGGCGATATGTTGTTCCACTCCCTTTCAAACCTGATGCACCCACCCTCGGCGCATCACGAGATACGGCGGTCTCCAGGTTTAAGAAATTAGAGTATAGGTTGGAACACAATCCTCAACTTAAGGTAGACTATCATGCGTGCCTCCAGGAGTACTTGGAACTCGGTCACATGGAGCCCGTTGATTTACCTGTTTCGTTAGCTAATAGCTATTACATTCCGCACCACTGCGTGGTCAAAGAGTCCAGTGAGACTACTCGTACTCGTGTCGTCTTTGACGCGGGTTGTAAAACTTCGAATGGAATATCACTTAATGATGTTCTACTGACTGGTCCGAAGCTGCACCAGGATATAGTAGACGTTTTATTGGGTTTTCGTATCCATGCTATTGCTGTCACTGCCGACATAAAGCAGATGTACAGAAACATAAAATTACAACAATCCGATTGGGATTTTCAACGCATTGTGTGGCGTAAATCACCCACTGAACCGTTGCGTGATTATCGATTGCGCACCGTCACCTTTGGTGTCAGCTCATCACCATACTTAGCCCTTCGTACTATTCAACAGTTGGCTCATGATGAAGCTGCTAACTTCTCGTTAGGTTCTAAGGTTCTCCAGAACCAGGTTTTTGTTGATGACATCGTCACCGGAGCAGGCGACGTAAAGCAGGCCCTGGTTTTACAACGTGAGTTAGTAGGTATTTGTTCGTCAGCTGGTTTCGAGCTACGTAAGTGGCAGAGCAATTCGCCAGCGTTACTCGCTGCTTTACAAACGTCAGTCGTTCAGGGCGAGCGGTCTGATAACGTTTCTTTCGCTCTGATGGAGAATGACAAACAAATAAAGGTTTTAGGACTTCAGTGGAATCCTGAATCTGATACTTTCATTTTTAGCGTTCAGTCAACTAATGATAAAATTACAAAGCGATCCATACTATCACAAATAGCGAAAATTTATGACCCTATGGGATGGTTATCTCCTGTAACTATTTATGCGAAACATCTCATTCAGTTGTTATGGATTTCAGCGGTCGACTGGGATGAGTCACCTCCTTTAGATATTATAAACGCTTGGTCTAGTTTTCTTAACGAGTTACCATTATTATCAAATTTTCAAATTCCACGTTTCGTTTTTGCAAACGTGAATGCAATTCAAATTCACGGGTTTTCCGACGCTTCCGAGCGGGCTTATGCCGCGTGTGTTTACGCCCGTATATCCGATAATAATGATAACGTTAAAACATTTCTTCTTCTCGCTAAAACGCGTGTAGCACCTATAAAACCGGTTCTTACTATTCCGCGCCTAGAGTTGTGCGCTGCTGTTTTGTTATCAAAGTTGATTGATAAAGTGAGAAGTGTGTATGATAACCACTTAAACTGTGAACATGTTTGTGCGTGGACTGATTCATCCATCGTGTTAGCGTGGCTTCGTTCTCCACCACACGAGTGGAAAACATTCGTTTCTAATCGCACTAGTGAAATCTTATCCAGGCTTCCGGCCAAAACTTGGAGACATGTCCCGTCAGCTGACAATCCAGCTGACGCACCTTCTCGAGGAATGCTTCCTACAAGTTTTGTCCAAAATGAGATGTGGCTCCATGGGCCCTGGTGGCTCGCGCGTGATTCTAGTTCTTGGCCAAGTCCCAAGAAAATACTAGAAGTCACTGAAGACAAACGCAATCTACCTATGTCTATGGTGTCAAACTCTTCCACCTCAGCACTACCTGATGTGGTCGAGTATATTACTAGATTTTCTACTCTAGGTAAACTTGTCAGGATAACAGCACTGTTATTTCGATTCTATAATAAATGTAAGAAAGTTCAAAATTCCTATCCAAAATACATAACTGTATCCGAGTTTAATTTTTGTTTAAATCGACTTATCCATTTAGTTCAACATTCTTGTTTTTCCGAAGACATTAATAATATTTCACATGGAAAGTATCCATCAATTAAATTACGTCGACTTAACCCGTTCATGGATAACAAAAATAATCTTCGGGTAGGTGGGCGAATTCATAAATCACTTTTACCGTTTGTTTCCAAACATCAATTGATTTTGCCTAAGAAACATCATCTTACAGATTTAATCATTGACCATACACATATCACGCATCTACATGCTGGTCCGCAATCCGTGCAATACATTTTATTCCAAAAATATTGGATAATGTCTAGTCGTGACGCTATACGTACACGCATACATCGCTGTGTTCGTTGTTTTCGTGCGCGCCCCGTGCATCCGCAGCCATGCATGGGTCCGTTACCGGCCGTCAGAGTGCGCCCCGAGCGGCCATTTCTTAAAACATCTGTTGATTTCGCGGGTCCGTTTTACGTTCGAGCAAATAAAGTTCGAAATGCGAAAATTATTAAATGTTATGTATCTGTTTTTGTGTGTATGTCTGTCAAGGCCATACACCTCGAACTCGTATCCGAGTTGTCAACTGATGCATTTTTGGCAACATTGCGACGCTTCACGTCCCGTAGAGGTTTATGCACCGACATTTACTCTGATTGTGGAAGGAACTTTGTTGGTTGTAATAATTATCTACAAGACTTGTATAATTTTTTACGTAATGATTCTGTTCAAGCCACTCTTAATAGTAAAATTTTAGAACAAGGCATTACTTGGCACTTTCAGCCTCCTTACGCCTCTCATTTTGGTGGCCTTTTTGAATCCGGTGTTAAAAGTTTTAAACATCATTTACATCGAGTCCTCGGTACGCAAACTCAAACTTATGATGAGATGCATACCCTTCTTTGTCAAATTGAAGCGGTACTTAATTCACGTCCACTTTGTGTATTAAGTGCTGACCCATTAGATCCGTTACCTTTGACACCAGCTCATTTTTTAATAGGAGGTCCGTTGACGTCCTTACCAGACATTTCATTAACCGATAATATTTCAAATCGACTCACTAGATGGCGTAGAATACAACAATGTGTGCAACACTTTTGGAAACGTTGGAGTCGTGAATATTTACACGAAATTCAACAACGTAACAAGTGGTTTCGAGATCGCGGCTCACAACTCCGTGAAGGTATTATTGTCATTGTACGAGATGATAATTTGCCACCATTACAATGGAGACTGGCTCGTGTCCATACTCTCCACCCAGGTTCCGATAATATTACTCGCGTCGTAACTTTACAGATGGGCAAAACTTTCGTGAAACGCTCAGTAGTCAAAATATGTCCTTTGCCCTTAGAATAATCATTCTGTAAGTTTAGTTAATATTGTTGCGAATCTTAGTTAAGTAATCTTAAGTTAGAATAACTTTAGTTTAAAAAATTTAAGGCTTCATGCTTTCGTAGCAATTTTCATTCTTTTTTTTTCGAATGTTACATTCTTTTTTGTCTTTTAATTTAAAGTTAAAAGAAATTCATTCTTTTAAGGCGAGCGGCATGTTACGTACCGTTCTCTTTGCAGTTGGTATTACGTACCTACTGAATTAATTCTTAGAGATTTTAGAATAGTGTTTTATTCACCCCACAACTGGTAATCAGGCTTTTTTGTGTAATTGCCGAGGGTGTTGATTTGAATAAGCTTCCGGTGTTTGCTCATCGCCCATTCGTGGAGCCTTCTGATTGGTTGCGGATGAGCACACTAGCGCCGCGCTCCTGCGTGTTTTTTCACTGTACTACGTACCATTCGGTGGTCGGCGCATACACGCCACGCGCGATTTATACTTTTCTACAAAAATAAGGTCCTTCGGTTGAAAACGTGCTACAATCCCCGCAAGATACCAGATATACCCTGAACCAGCGCCTGTGGAAAAATATGTGAGGTGGAGTTGAAGCAAGATTCAGAACTATCGAAAGCGCCTTCTCAGCCCATCGGTGTGCGAAGCGGCGGGACGGCAGCGACCGGTAAGTTTTATTCGAATCTTCCCTTTCTACAGCACACGAAGTAATCACCCATGCAATCAATGCATCTTTGCGAACGCAGTGGCAGTTTATTGATGCCCTTCTTAAAGAAATCAGCTGGTCGGGTATTGAATTTTTTTCCCGCCAAGAAGTTATCCAAATTCTGGAAAAAGTAGTAGTCTGTAGGCGCAAGGTCTGGTGAATAGGGCGGATAACGGAGAGCTTCCAACCCCAGTTCTTGCAACTTGGAGACCGTCTGCTGTGCAGTATGAGGTCGCGCGTTGTCGTGCAGGAGCAGCGGAGACGAGCGATTGACCAATGCTGGTTGGAGATGTGCCAGCTTCTCCATCACAATGTTCAGTTCTTCACAGTACACATCTGTAGTAATGCTCACCCAGTTTGGTAAGAAGCTGTGATGAATCACACCGGCGCTAGACCACCAAACAGTGACCATCACTTTTCTAGGGGTAAGTTTTCGTTTAGGGCATTGTTTAGGTGCTGAACCAGGATCCAACCAACTTGCTGAGCGCTTGCGGTTATCAAACAGAATCCATTTTTCATCGCAGGTAACAATGCGGTTCAAAATTCCTTCATTTGTGTGTCTGTTGAGCAGTGCAAGGCACGTCTCGACGCGTACTTCGCGCTGGCGATCATTGAGTTCGTGGGGCACCCATTTGTCAAGCTTTTTTACCTTGCCAATTTGACGCAAATGGACCAATATTGTTTTGACGCTAACGTCGAAAGCTGCTGCTAATTCAGCCGTAGATTGTGTATCATCAGCTTCCACAATCGCCTTTAATTCGTAATTGTCGACCAAAGTCTTCGGACGACGCGAGGTTCATTTTTCAGGTCGAAATTTCCAGAACGGAAGCGAGCAAACCAATAACAGGTGGTGCGTACGTTGGTTTGTAGTGTTAGCTCCGTAAACGTCGTTGATGTTGCGTGCCGCTTGTGCCGCGTTGCTGCCACGACGGTACTCATATTCCATAATTGCTCGAATTTTTAACGTATCCATGATGACGAAAAAGATTGAAATGCGATGAAAATGTAACACTAATCAATAAACAAATGACTACTTTTGGAAAAAAAAATCCATGTTTTTAAAATAAAATTAATTTGAAATTAGAATTCTTAGCCAAACAAAAATTATTTTGATTTGAAATGGCCAGCACTGCAGAACGGCAATTTCATAGGTAACCTAATATTACTGGTTACAATCATAAATGTATGCCTTCTCTATATAACAAATGCATAAGTACTCGATTTATATTACAATGAATGTCGTCTACATAAAATCAAAAATAATAAATTAAATATTAATTGTATTCACTGTATAGTGTTTATATTTATCCTCGCGTGTTTAACATAGGTACACGTTGAATAGTTGAATCTCAAGCATAAAATGTTATTTACATTACTCATAAAGGTGACTCGACAAAATCGGTCATTGATCAATAAAGATCAAAAATATTATGACGTCATCACAACTACCTACAAGCTGACTCGACAGTTTTCAGAAAAATAATATGGCTGACTATGGCGTAAAGACGATATTTAAAATTAATTATTTCTAGTATATTATGCTATCGTTTTTGGACCTTACAAATGATTTGTCAACTCGGTTGTAGAGTCATTTGCTATTAAAATCAATATTATTTCCTCAGATTATAAAACAGAAGGAGTACCTATTTCATTTTGTATCATAGATGTGTATATGATTACATGACGACACCCAGGCAGACCCGAATCAACCTTTTGTGTGAGACCGCCAACCAAAAAAAGGCAAAAGTAAATACTTACTTTGTTTATTGCGCTAGCTTAGCTCTAAACAAACCTTGAGTCTATAAACATAAAAGTCTTAATCAATTGATTGTTGAGAAAATGTGTTTTCCAATTTCCCGAATAATGAATATAGTGGCGATAAATTCAAATTCAAATTCAAATAGTTTATTGTGGTACACAGGTAACAATATGGTGTTACAGTTTATATATTAAAGTACATCTGTGACCCGCCTTTCGGCATACAATAATTTAAAGTCTTGCCACTATAATAAATCAATAAATAGTCAGTAATTGTAGTCAATAATTAGTTAATATTTAAAACAATAGGCAACAATTTAATATTTAATAACAATTATAGAATAAATTCAATAAATTAAAATCTGTCATCTAGGTACTCATTAACGGAGTACCTAATATACCTTCTTATAATATAGTAGTTCCAATAAAGCTTTTTTGAACTCCGGTATGTCATTTAATTCTTTGATTTCAATAGGAAGCTTATTATAGATTTTAGGTGCCATTCCAAGAAGACTTTTCGAAAATAATGCAGTTCTGTGTGGAATGGTACATATCTCTCTGTTGCGACGACGTTTGGATTTCCGTGTATCAAATATATGAAAGTTAGATTTAACAAATACTGCTATTTCAAAAATATACATACAAGGAAATGTTAGGAGTTTAAATCTTTCAAAATATGGGATACAGCTGTCAGTAGGTTTAAGTTTAAATACAGAACGCACACATCTCTTTTGAGCTTTGAACACAGTTAACCTCTCTGTGGAATTTCCCCAAAATATAATTCCAAAACGTAATGTAGATGTCACATATGCTTTGTACGATATGAGAACAATAGACTCGTTTGCTATTTTTCCAAGATTATATAAAATTATATTAAATTATAAGTCTAAATAGTCTTGCTAGTCGATTTAACTTGATAGTGGTAATTGGTAATGTGTAAAGTAAAGTTTATGGCATGCAAGTTGTATGTACCTATTAGTCATTGAAAAAATACAATATCGACTTCTGATGATTATTATAAGCTCTATTTTCGTTAGAAAACCTTTATACAATTTGGTTACCAAAAACCACTATCAAACTTGTGGGCAGTCGTTGACATCAATGGAAAAAAATAAAACATAAAATCTAAAAAAAAATGTATTTTATTGTAAAGTTGAATTTAGCTGTAATTTGATACGAGTACTTATAATAATTTATAATTTTTTGAGTAAGATCAGTGGTTGTTTCATGCAGTCCTGGTTTATTCCTTCTTCCTCGGGCGAAAGCTGCACGCGGCGGCGGCGGCGCTGGTGTCCAGCATGTTGTAGTCAGCGTCACCCTTGTTGTGTGACTCGATGAACTTAGCGTGAGTCTCCGCGGACAAGTAGTACAACTTGACGGCAGGGACTACCTTCATAGCTTCGATGTAGCTCACCTGTAACAATGCATTCAGATCTAATGCTATTCTAGATCAAATAGATTCTCAACTTAATTATGAAAAGTTCTGCACCCCAATTGCGTAACACTATTTCAATCAATCACAATCTGTAGGATTTTTGCTTCATTTGTTTGAAAAATTCGTATGAAAGAGAGGAGCTCGTGGCTAAGTAATAACAGCCGCACGGATCGATCCATTACTTAACCTAATGGATCGACGCGTGCGGCTGTTACGCTACGCTTGCCAGGGTTGTTCCGTGGATGGGTGACCATCTTTACCTATCGAGACTCCTCCGTGCCTCGGTAAGCACGTCCCAGCTGTCATTCGTGGATCTTGGACAGTCGTTAGGGCAGTCGCTCCATGAAAAATACTGGTATTCAGCTGCATCCGGTCAGACTGGAAGCCGATCGACCCCAACAAATTTGGGAAAAGGCTAGGCAGATTGCTTTGTTTGAAAAATTCGACATCTCAACAACGTCAATAATGCGATGAATGTCATGGTTGAACTGTCAAAATGAAAGGCATCGCATCGTAAGTGTATTATCTGCTCACGCGTCCCACGCCCGCTGACGTCATCGGAGCGTGAGCATTTTTTTTTTTTTTTACACAATACTATTAAACACAACAATACTATTAAAGATCTTAAAGAAATCTGGCATCATTGAGATGTGCTCTACCTACTTCTAAAGTTGATGTGCGACGTTTATGGCTGGAGACTGTACCTACTTAACTTAAAACATAATGCTTACTCACCAATAATTCATATTTTGTCTTGGACAATTCAAATTCAGGTTTGCCAATAAGCGGCAAGGCTTCGAAGCGCTCCAAGAATGGGAACAAAGTATAGTCCACTAATCCAGGGTTGTCTCCGTGTAAGAACTTGGTGCCACGTTCCTTCAGTCGTGCCTGCAGACCTTCCAGGCCCTTGTGATAGTTCTCTACCATTGTTGGCTGCAGAGCTTGTGCATTATAAGCAGCGGTGTAAAATTGACGAAGCGATTTTGAGAATTCATTCATACATTCAGGAATACACCCACTTCTAAATAATTAAATTAGACTAATGGAAGCAAAATGCCCGCTCACTTTGTTGCTAAAGTAATTGCTTTAGGTAAGTACATTGTAAAACTGAAAGTTTAAGGGCACATAATAGGCATAACCATTTTTTTCCAGGCTTTAAGTAATACTATTGTACAGGTGCCACGGCTCATTTTATTTTTGAATTGTATTTTTTGTTGTTTCTCAAATAGAAAAAAAAAACAATTCAAAAATGTAGATGGCATGTAAATTCAAATTAACTACGTCGGGGGTTAAAAAGCTGTACTCCAACGCTTTTAACGTGTACGTCTTTTTTACGTCGTTCTCACGTAGTTACCTACATATCATTATAAACAATATAAAAATATCATTGATTATAAAATCAACGCTAATGATGTAACTAATAATTTGTAACAATATAATTTAAAAGAGAAAGGTGAAAAAACGTGATAGCCGATATCTCGCTGAAAAAGCATTGCAGACGTCTAGAGTTTTTTGTAAAACCCAGATTTGAATTTGTCAAAACTTACAAAAATGCAACAAACAATCCTAGGTTTATATTTCAGGAGCTGTAAGACTAGAACATCATGGCCGCGACATCGAAACGGTGAAAAATACGTTATCACCGATATCTCGCTGAGAAAGCATCGCAGAGGTCTGAAGTTTTTTGTAAAACCTAGATTTTAATTTTTCAAAATTTGTAAAAATACAACAAAAAATCCTAGGTTTATATTTCAGGAGCCACGCCACTGAAACGGTGAAAAATACGTTATCGCCGATATCTCGCTGAAAAAGCATCGCAGAGGTCTGAAGTTTTTTGTAAAACCTACATTTGAATTTGTCAACATTTACAAAAATACAGAAAAAATCCAGGTTTATATAATACGGTATCGCGCAGAAATACGTGATTAACTCTCGAAGAAAGTATAGTATTAGCGAGATATTTTTTGATGAACAACACCTATTAATACGTATTATTATGTATAAATAACTAAAATAGACAAAAACATAAAATTTTGACAAATTCAAATCTAGGTTTTACAAACAACTTCAGACCTCTGCGATGCTTTTTCAGTGAGATATCGGCGATAACGTGTTTTTCACCGATTCAATGGCGCGGCTCCTAAAATATAAACCTAGGATTTTTTGTTGTATTTTTACAAATTTTGACAAATTCAAATCTAGGTTTTACAAAAAACTTCAGACCTCTGTTTTTTTCACCGTTTCGATGGTGCGGCCACGGGGTTTTAGTCTCACAGCTCCTAAAATATTAACCTAGGATGTTTTTCTATAATTTTACAAATTATTTACAAATTGAATCATTATTTACCAAAATTGCAGGTCTGTGCGACGCTTAGTTTCTGAGATCTCCGTGGCCGCGCCGTTCTCCGTATTTCGATGGCGCGGCCACGTTCAAACCCTTCTAACTTTTTAACCATAGCTTTGACAAATTTGTGGTTTTGGGAGTCAACTTTTACAAATTGTTACAAAATGTTGGCATAGTTTTTTTTTTAACGCCATGGCCGCGCGGTTGAAACGAACACTTCGTTTTCTTCGAAAATTCTTTCGTGAAACACACTTTGGTCAAGTAAGCTGGCTTGACCAAAGTGTGTTTCACGAAAGAATTTCCTTCGCCGTTGTAATGTTGGTAGGTATAATACCATTGCTTTTCCAAGTCATTTACCAACGTCATTTACTTTCATTCTTCATCTCAGAAGAACAACAAGTTCTTCATTGAAAGCAGTGGTGCCACCATTACGGCAAAGGGAATTATTTTGTGAAACGCACCCCATGGCATGTGTCATCCACAGCCCCAGTTCGAAAATTATAAACCCCGAGTCTGCGTCCATTATTGCAAGGACTTACAAGGAGGAGAGTGAAAGAAAGAGGAGGTTTACGTCTTTTTATTTTAATACTAAAAATGTCGACTACCTACCCTCTTAAGGCTACTTTTCACCTGAGATGTGCTATGCTACGTCGCGTTGCTATGGATGTGTTTGATATCCACCAATTATATTCATTGGTCCACAGAGCATAACACTGGTGGAAACGGGTTCAACTAAGCTACGTTATTTATACGGAACGATGCGTGCTGTGGATGCGTGCATCCCATGCGTTTCCTAGTATCGATGCATCTCATCTCATCTCATCTCACGGCGGTGCATCTTCATAGCACATCTTACTTGCTCCGCTACAGCAGCATCAGTGGAAACGGTCACATAGTTTCGTAGCTTAGCTTTTACATTCTCGCAGCGTAGCTGATAGAACATCTCTGGTGGAAAGCACGCTTGTCCTGGTTGAAAAAGGGATTTATCGTGATATCTATACATTAGAGGCACATCGATGGGATCATCAGCACGGTTTCTTTCTTGAAACTGCAATCACACATCCGATTGCCAAAAGATATCGTTCATTTTAACGGAATAAAATGCAGAATTTCTATCTACATTTTATAAGCTCAATTATGAAGGCTCCCTATACTATAATAGTCTTTGAGGCACCCGCCACCCACCCTCTTTACATGAAATAATATTGCCATGGCACCCAAACACCAAACATGCGTGGCGGGCCAGTACTGGCGTGTGTACATGTGGTGTGTCAGTCACAACAGACTTCTGGATTTCATGACTCGGAGCACAAAACAATGTGCCTAGTCATGGTGGTTGGTCATATCAATTCAGTTAAATGTTGCCTGGTTACGGATTGTTACCATCTAAATTAGGAATCCATTTATTTGTGGGGTTAATGGGGCTTTTCATTAATTTATATGGAAGTTCGAGCTTGATTACCGTGATTTATTGGCTCCACTGAAGTTTAATTCCCGCGCGAGCGAAGCCTAGTTTTCAAAATTATGTATGTGTACAAAAGGCAATATGTTACTAAAACTGTTAAGTACCTTAGTACTTAACAGTTTTAGTAACATTGACTTTGCCAAGAGACAAAAGTTAGGATGCAAGAGCGAGCGAAGCGATCTCGGGACTTGTGGCACCCAGCCCGGACAGATTAGGTTCGAAGGGGATGGCGGGGTCTAGTGAGCGAGCGAACAAAGACCCCGCCATCCCTTTCGTGGTATTTTTTTTAAATCATCCATCATTCCGTCGACTACGCCTTATTTATTATTACTTGAAAACAAATTTAGACCCGACACGTGATCTTCCCCACCCTTAATAATACAACCACTAACCAATCCTGAACGAAACTGGCGATTTTTTTCTTGATACCTACTTCTGTGGTTTTACAGACTTTGGGGTTTTCAACTAAACATTACAAAGCTTCTATATTCTACCCTTTCACTATAAAAAAGCGCCGGGTGTTAAATTAGACTGGTTCCGAGTTATTTGTAACGTACGGTCAACTAGGACATATTTGCATTTAAAAAATTAAATTAATATTTATTTTGTGTAACGCTAAAACGATATTTTTTATATTTCTGACTCGTTTAAAAGGACTGGAAGAATTAACTAATTACTTTGTTTTTGTTTTACTAAAATGACAGATTTTCAAAAAGAAGTTTTTGAACAAAGTGAGGAAATTTGGCTTAGATATTTGGTAACACTAAAATGTATTTTTTTAATATAGGTACAGAAAGGAGGAGGGCGGGAGGAGGTTTGAGGTTTATATAGAAGGCCGGCCGATTACACTTCAAAAATAAAACCACTGTGAGTTGTGGAGCTACTGCTGACTAGCGGCGCGTCAATATTACATAAACAATAAAATAAACAAAAAGAAATCTCCAACAAAATGTCTGAAAAGCATTTACAAACCGGTATGTTGTTGTTGTTTTTGCTTTGTCACCGACTTGAATAAATATTTTATGATTATTGTAAGCCGAAAAACTTCGTGATATAGGTAAATTAACCTAACTTTTTTTTATCAGGTGATGCTCTCCCTCCGTACGGCGGCAAACTTCGCTTGTTCGCGATGAGATTCTGCCCTTACGCCGGGAGGACGGTTCTTGTTATGAACGCAAAAAATTTGCAATACGATAGAGTATTTGTGAATACGGATCACAAACCCGAGTGGTTTTTCAACTATAGTCCTAAAGGTAAGCTTATTTTTACTAGTAATGCAGGGTATTAGGATAAAAAGTCTTGAGTTACTTTGCCAGTAAGAAGTCAATTCAACTTACCAGATCTCAGCTAATGACTAATATAAATATACTGTTTGTATCTTAAGAGGGCTGTCGCATTTTGTGACCTCTCTCGCTCACACAGGTCACGGGACCAAGTTTAAAAAAAAATTAAATGAAAAGATGCTTTTTTGAAAAATGTAGTCATTTAGCGAACTAGTAAATAATATTAAATTAATAGTTAATTATTTTTAAAAAACCTTTTTTATTGTGGCATTTATTTAACTCATCTCAAAAACAGATAAGTAATACTTTTTGAGCTGAGTTTATTAGATACTTAACACAATAGGAATGTGTTTTTAAAGTTAGGTACCTATTAAATTAATATTATTTACTAATTCACTAATTGATTACATTTTTCAAAAAAGTATCTTTTCATTTAACAATCTTAAAAATTTGGTCCCGTGTGAGCCAGGGTGACAAAATGCGACAATCTTAAGCTTTATTGCACATCCGACAGTGAATCTGAATTATTTTGTAGTACAAAAGTATACATATGTAGGTACTAGCTGATATTTTATAAAAATAGTGATAATGGCAATAAGTATGTAGATACTCAGAATTAAGGATGCTATGTATATTTGCATTCGCCTTCGGCTATACGAATATTCCGCATCATTTTAAACATTCTCAACGACATTCTCATCACAGAACATTAATACTCAAGAGATTGATTCTCATTCGCATCCGGCGATGCGAATGTTTTGCGAATGCGAATGTGTGCAGTAAGGCGCGAACGAGATCTCGGTCTCGGTTCTCGTCTAAAAATTGCCGAGTTTCTCTGCCATAACCGAAACTGTTTTAGATTAAGTAATTTAAATTTAGGTGGACGCCCTTTCTCGCTCTGTGTCAGTGCGTGAGCTGTCATGCTGTGTTCAAAATAGCACTTCATAGCTTTCTAGAGCCAAGACTGCAAATAAATGCAAACATTTTTGAGTAGGTACTGGTATTCGTGACCTTATAAAGTAGGCCTGCAGCAAAAAGTTTTATCAGCGGTGATTACCAGTGTATTATTAAGCAGATCTTTTATAGAAGAGGAGTATCTACTATTATTTATTCTGTGGTAGAGGTCAGTTATACGACGAGAGGGGGCACTCTTTGAAGGGTGAAACTGAAAACGCCGAAAAATTGCTTTTTTATGTTACAACATCAAGTTTTTTTTTTTTAATTTTGAATATTAAAACCATTACACTTTTAAATATATACTAGCTTTGAAAATCGTTCATTCTTAAGAATACGAATCTTATTCCTAAACATTCGCATTCGCATTCGCGTTCGCGAATGTGAGAAATGTGACATTCGTAACATCCCTACTCTGAATAGTGCCAAAAGTTTGTAAATTGCGTTAGTGTACCAAACACAAACAATGTCTGAGTTAATTTAAGCATTCAATTACCCTTGAAAGAAAATTTCATGTGATTAGGTCAGTCAGCCAAAAATATGCTATAATAATTATTGTTACCTAGTTGTTCTACTATTTTTTATTTGTCTAAAAAGCATACTTACTACTATTATTATTTTTGTATACCTATTCTAGGCACTGTACCAGCTCTGGAGTATGAAGAGGGTAAAAGCTTATTTGACAGCAACATCATAAACTTTTACCTGGACGAGAAGTACCCAGACGTGCCCCTGCAGTCAACTGACCCGCTGCGCAGGGCTGAAGACAAGATTATAGTCGAACTGTTTGCTGCGGTAAGCATTCTCATTATTTATTTCAATATGATTCTTGGGTGATTTCCACTAAACAATCACTATGAAATAAAGAAAACTATTCACATCAGCAAAATTGTGGTGACTTTCCGCAAAAGTCATTAATTAACCGTTGTAATAATATTAAAAGCAAATCAGTCTAATCTCCAGTAATAGGTAGTAGTTTATGATACTGTAACATAATGAGGGGTATATGAAACCATCGAGAGGTGGATTACTTTAGCTATGGTTACGGACAATGACATGTTACGGAGCTCGGTCATCGGTCAACCTAACCATCGTCGCGTCGCCCTAGCGCGATCCCCTGTAGGTACTTTAAATAGAAAAAAGTTACTTATTTTAATCTGTATCATAATAAAACTTTTCGTACCACTTGCTCAAAAAAGTGACATTCTATGCCACAAAAAGCGAACATAACAATAGTCATTTTTAATCTGTTAAAAACAGGGAAAGAAAATTGTACTGAATTTCATTCATCCTCTAGGGGGAGAATGTGATTTAAATTTGGAATACTTACCGAAATTTATACTGAACTACATCTGTGTTTACACCATTGAGTTTGTATATAAAGCATTATACATCTTTTTGAAAAAGGAATACGCATTTATTATGCAGTTATGATTATTAAATAAAATTACGAAAACCGACGAGGCCGTATGAGCTTGATGCCTTTGCTTTTCCGACAAAAAATATTAGTCTAGGAATTTGCCGCGTTTTTGTTTTCTTCAAATACATAAACGTGAAGTTTATTTTAATTTATTTTTATAAATAAGTTAATGTTCTAAATATTATTATTGTGTTAATTTTTTCGCAAATGGTACGAAAAGTAGAGTATTTTCCTCGGTGATAAAGCTGTCTTAGTCTTGGGTGAACTTAAATCCCTCGCTACACTCAGGACTCGTCTTAAATCCCTCGCTTCGCTCGTGATTTAAGGTGCAGATTTCCTGAAAACGATCAAAAAGGTGGTTTTTTAAAGCTGTGTATCTCATAAACCGTAAATAATTTTGACATGTAAAAAAAATATGATATTTTCAAGTCCTTTTCGCATATAGTGATGGAAGGCAAAACATAATTAAACATACTTTAATGCACCAAAAAAATCTTTAAGCATACCTCCTAATAATCTTTAAAAGCTGTTTATCCCTTCATTAGCAATTATAATTATAATTAAAAATATACCATGAAATGTCAAATTCAAACTGCATCCAGTGGTGGATTACTTTTTATTAAATAGTTAATTTCTAATTTTATACGATTTTATTTGCACTTTTACGACATAATTCCGGTGCGCGTGAGAATCTTCTATCTCGTGCGTCAAACTAGACAGCCATAAAGCCATTTCACTTACACACCGAGCTAAACCAAGCTTGGAACCAGGGCCTTAAGTTTTTAACACCCTCGCTACGCTCGGGAGTAAACCTCGAGTCCTTCGTTACGCTCGCGATTTAAATCGTCACCCGCGACAGAAGACACTGCTTTATCCCCTTGGTTAATAATCTACTATTTTACTTTTATTTCAGTTGTACTTACATGCATAGTCTGTCATTAGGTCACTATTTTTGAATTCATAACCAGAACTTTACGATATGAATGTAGTTAAAACTTTTTTACAGCCTCAATTAGCATTTTACACTGCTGCTTATAATGCACAAGCTCTGCAGCCTACAATGGTAGAGAACTATCACAAGGGCCTGGAAGCTCTGCAGGCACGACTGAAGGAACGTGGCACCAAGTTCTTACACGGAGACTACCCTGGATTAGTGGACTATACTTTGTTCCCATTCTTGGAGCGCTTCGAAGCCTTGCCGCTTATTGGCAAACCTGAATTTGAATTGTCCAAGACAAAATATGAATTATTGGTGAGTAAGCATTATGTTTTAAGTTAAGTAGGTACAGTCTCCAGCCATAAACGTCGCACATCAACACAGACTACTTAGGTATACTACGTATCACATCAACTTTTAAGTGTGCCGAAGTTACGCGACCGAAGTTCGGCATGATTACGCCTGCAATGCTATTTTGAATTACTGACGATGCACTATGCCGAAATTACGTTGCGTTCTAGCGTACAGCCGAACTTCGGTCGGGCGTAAGTTCAGCGGCAATTCGGCGGCAACGTATTCTGTAGAGCACACATTATACGCGACCGATGTTCGGTTCGATTGCCGAAGAAGATCCGTGGCGGGGGACGAGAGGGAGGGGGGGGGGGGGGGCGTTCAAGACACTGAAGTTCCGCAACTGAATTTCCGCCACGTAAGTTCGGCACTTATGGTGTGTCATATCAGCCGAACACGTCGGAACGTAACATCAGCCGCGGAACTTCAGTCGCGTAACTTCGGCATAGTGTGTTTAGACACTTAGAAGTAGGTAGAGCATTGTCTCTCACTCACACACACATACCTGCCTGACACTGACAGTGTCTCTCTAAATTTGAAATATGCCAGGTTTCTTTGAAATCTTTAATAGTACTTGTCATTTGTCATTTCAATGAATGACGAGCGGGATACATACTTACATAGTCAGCCTATAACGTTCCCACTGCTGGGATACAGGCCTCTTCTCTGTGAGAGGGAGTGGGGCGTAATTCACCACGCGGGGCCAGTGCGGGTTGGGGATGTCACAACATGTCTTCGAATTTTTGGTTCTAGGATTTTTGGTTCATGCCGGTTTCCTCACGATGTTTTTCTTCACCGTTTTGATAGCAGTGTGGTGGTGAAATAAAATACACAAAGTAATGTGCCTGTCTGGGTTCGAACCCACGACCTACGACACTTAAGTTGGGGCCATTACCCAGCAATGACCACCGGGGTAAATGCATAATACACTTACAATGGGCTATGCCTTTCATTTTGACAGGATGTGGCGGCATCTACATCGCCACATATGAACTACGCATCAATGACATGACGTCACGCAAACCTGCATCGCGCAATTAGAGTTTACCACGCGATTAGCATATATACAACGTCCCGACATCAACCGTCGGGCAGTGGCCCACCAGACACAACACCCGTCTGGTTGGAGGATCCTCCCTTTTCAATGAGTGAACTTTACACCCTGTTCCTCATGCCTCTAAATTGGTGACCCCGAGCAACAACATTCATCGCGTTATTTACGTTGCTGAGCAGTCGAATTTTTCAAACAAATAAAGCAATGAATTAGCAATTTCTTTAAAAATCCTTCAGGTTGTGATTGAAAGTGCGTTACGCAATGGGGTGCAGAACTTTCCATAATTCTAAGTTGAGAATCAATTTGATCTAGAATAGCTTTAAATCTGAATGCATTGTTACAGGTGACCTACATCGAAGCTATGAAGGTAGTCCCTGCCGTCAAGTTGTACTACTTGTCCGCGGAGACTCACGCTAAGTTCTTTGAGTCACACAACAAGGGTGACGCTGACTACAACATGCTGGACACCAGCGCTGATTGAAATAACCACTGATATTACTCAAAAACAATACATTATTTTACTTGTTTTATTACAGTAGTATACCTATTCAACTTTACATTGTAGTACATTTTTTTTCGTTATTTAGTGGTTTTTTTTTTCAATTCATATCAGTGACTGCCCACTTAGGTAGGGATGTATTATCAGTTTGATAGTGGTTTTTTGGTGATAAAATTATTTATAGGGCACTTGTGGCTGTGGTTTGCTACCGAAAATAGAGCTATCTGTTTTTGGATATGAATGAAACACGTGTTTTTTGTTTTACACATAGAGCGGGCGCGGATCGGGACGGGAGTACGGCGGGTCTAATTCCTTTTATGAAAGACACTGAAAGCGGGTGTGGGTCGGGCTCGTGGCCGGTCGTGCGCTGTAGCGGCGCCCGTGTCGCCCTCCACTACAAACAGCTGAGAGCGGGCATAACATGTGCATAACTCCAGCTTCCTCATAGGTGATAGAATAATTCTACCTTTGCCAATATTTAAAGCATAATAGCTGCCATCGAAGTACCCAGTCTTAATTTAGCTGCCGCAAAAACTTCGTCAATATGAGTCGTTTAGTGTGTGTTAGCCAGAGTGACGTCACCCCAGCTTCCTCATTCAGAACAGCCAAACCAGTGAGGTTAGAGTTTTGGAGTAAAGTCAGAAAATTAAAGCATAATTGCTGCCATCGGCAGCAAAATTTTCAAATCTCTGGTCATAATACTCTATGAGTTATTAAACTTTTAAACATGTGTAAGCTGAAGTGACGTCACCCCAGCTGCTCAGTCATATCTTCCGAACGAAAGAAGATATGATTATGTATTATAGCTCAAAAATTAAAGCATAATAGCTGCCGAAGGCAGCAAAATTTTCAAATCTCTGGTCAAAATACTCTCTGAGTTATTAAACTTATAAACATGTGTTAGCTGACGTGACGCCACCCCAGCTGCTCAGTCATATCTTCCGAACAAAAGAACATAGGATAATGTTTTACAGCTCAAAAGCTAGTTCATAATAGCTGCCGTAGGCAGCAAAATTTTCAAATCTCTAGGTCTCGTAGTTTCTACGTAATAACCAAAAATAGTTTCCGCGCCAAAAAATTCAAATTATTGCCTCGGAGCAGGTAAGGAGCGGCGTTGCCGTTCCGTGCGCTACGTTATCAGTTTGTTGTAGTTTGAACTAGATTATAGAGTGGGAGCCGACTACACACTTTAATATTGTACTATGTACGGACGCCGGTACAATTTAAGATTTTTCCGTCACGACCCTTGTCTAATATTAAAACATGTAACATGCATGTATAAAATGAATTACTTATAGGAAATAATAATAATGACATGGACCTGTCATTTTAATGGTTTTTGAGTTCAAGATGGCGGATCCAAACTAACAGTTTCAAATTTTTCGTCATGGACACCCCTTATTCGTCATGTGTGTCATTTTCATAGTTCTTGAGATCGCTGAAAACGATGATGAGGTCAAAATAAAAATCCAAAATGGCGGCAGCGAAAATTTTCAAATTTTTCGACATGGGTGTCATTTTCATGATTTTTGAGGTCACTGAAAACTATAGTGGGGTCAAAAAGAAAATCCAAGATGGCGGCTGCGAAAATTTCCAAATTTTTCGTCATGGGTGTCATTTTTATGGTTCTTGAAGTCGCTGAAAACGATAGTGGGGTCAAAATGAAAATCTAAGATGGCGGCTGCAAAAATTTTGAAATTTTTGGCCATGGGTGTCATTTTCATGGTATTTGAGGTCAATGAAAACGATAGTGGGGTCAAAATGAAAATCCAAGATGGCGGCTGTGAAAATTTTAAAATTATTCGTCATGTGTGTCATTTTCATAGTTCTTGACGTCCCTGACAACGATGATGAGGTTAAAATAAAAATCCAAGATGGCGGCTGCGAAAATTTTCAAATTTTTCGACATGGGCGTCATTTTCATGGTATTTGAGATCGCTGAAAACGATAATGAGGTCAAAATGAAAATCCAAGATGGCGGCTGCGAAAATTTTAAAATTTTTCGTCAGGGGTGTCATTTTCATGGTGTTTGAGGTCGCTGAAGAGAATAGTTGGGTCAAAATAAAAATCTAAGATGGCGGCTGCAAAAATTTTGAAATATTTGGACATGGGTGTCATTTTCATGGTATTTGAGGTCGGTGAAAACGATAGTGGGGTCAAAATGAAAATCCAATATGGCGGCTACGAAACTTTTCAAATGTTTTCGATATGGGTGTCATTTTCATGGTATTTGAGGTCGCTGAAAACGATAGTGGGGTCAAAATGAAAATCTAAGATGGCGGCTGCAAAAATTTTGAAATTTTTGGCAATGGGTGTCATTTTCATAGTTTTTGAGGTCGGTGAAAACGATAGTGGGGTCAAAATGAAAATCCAAGACGGTGGCTGCGAAAATATTCAAATTTTTCGTCATGGATGTCATTTTCATGGTTGTTGTGGTCGCTGAAGACGATAGTTGGGTCAAAATGAAAATCTAAGATGGCGACTGCAAAAATTTTGAAATTTTTGGCAATGGGTGTCATTTTCATGGTATTTGAGGTCAATGAAAACGATAGTGGGGTCAAAATAAAAATCCAAGATGGCGGCTGCGAAAATTTTAAAATTATTCGTCATGTGTGTCATTTTCATGGTGGTTGTGGTCGCTGAAGACGATAGTTGGGTCAAAATAAAAATCTAAGATGGCGGCTGCAAAAATTTAGAAATATTTGGACATGGGTGTCATTTTCATGGTATTTAAGGTCGGTGAAAACGATAGTGGGGTCAAAATGAAAATCCACGATGGCGGCTACGAAATTTTTTTCTAATTTTTCGATATGGGTGTCATTTTCATAGTTTTTGAGGTCGGTGAAAACGATAGTGGGGTCAAAATGAAAATCCAAGATGGCGGCTACGAAACTTTTCAAATGTTTTCGATATGGGTGTCATTTTCATGGTATTTGAGGTCGCTGAAAACGATAGTGGGGTCAAAATAAAAATCTAAGATGGCGGCTGCAAAAATTTTGAAATTTTTGGACATGGGTGTCATTTTCATAGTTTTTGAGGTCGGTGAAAACGATAGTGGGGTCAAAATGAAAATCCAAGATGGCGGCTACGAAACTTTTCAAATGTTTTCGATATGGGTGTCATTTTCATGGTATTTGAGGTCGCGGAAAACGATAGTGGGGTCAAAATGAAAATCTAAGATGGCGGCTGCAAAAATTTTGAAATTTTTGGCAATGGGTGTCATTTTCATAGTTTTTGAGGTCGGTGAAAACGATAGTGGGGTCAAAATGAAAATCCAAGATGGTGGCTGCGAAAATATTCAAATTTTTCGTCATGGGTGTCATTTTCATGGTGGTTGTGGTCGCTGAAGACGATAGTTGGGTCAAAATGAAAATCTAAGATGGCGGCTGCAAAAATTTTGAAATTTTTGGCAATGGGTGTCATTTTCATGGTATTTGAGGTCAATGAAAACGATAGTGGGGTCAAAATGAAAATCCAAGATGGCGGCTGCGAAATTTTTAAAATTATTCGTCATGTGTGTCATTTTCATAGTTCTTGAGGTCGCTGAAAACGATGATGAGGTCAAAATAAAAATCCAAGATGGCGGCTGCGAAAATTTTCAAATTTTTCGACATGGGTGTCATTTTCATGGTATTTGAGGTCGCTGAAAACGACAGTGGGGTTAAAATGAAAATCCAAGATGGCGCCTGCGAAAATTTTCAAATACCATGAAAATACACCCATGACGAAAAATTTGAAAATTTTTGCATCCGCCATCTTGGATTTTTATTTTGACCTCATTATCGTTTTCAGCGACCTCAAGAACCTTGAAAATGACACCCATGACGAAAAATTTGAAAATTTTCGCATCCGCCATCTTGGATTTTCATTTTGACCTCATTATCGTTCCCAGCGACCTCAAAAACCATGAAAATGACACCCATGACGAAAAATTTGAAAAATTTCGCATCCGCCATCTTGGATTTTCATTTTGACCTCATTATCGTTCCCAGCGACCTCAAAAACCATGAAAATGACACCCATGACGAAAAATTTGAAAATTTTCGCATCCGCCATCTTGGAATTTCATTTTGACTTCATTATCGTTTTCAGCGACCTCAAGAACCATGAAAATGACACCCATGACGAAAAATTTGAAAATTTTCGCATCCGCCATCTTGGATTTTCATTTTGACCTCATTATCGTTCCCAGCGACCTCAAAAACCATGAAAATGACACCCATGACGAAAAATTTGAAAAATTTCGCATCCGCCATCTTGGATTTTCATTTTGACCTCATTATCGTTCCCAGCGACCTCAAAAACCATGAAAATGACACCCATGACGAAAAATTTTAAAATTTTCGCATCCACCATCTTGGAATTTCATTTTGACTTCATTATCGTTTTCAGCGACCTCAAGAACCATGAAAATGACACCCATGACGAAAAATTTGAAAATTTTCGCATCCGCCATCTTGGATTTTTATTTCGACCTCATTATCGTTTTCAGCGACCTCAAGAACCTTGAAAATGACACCCATGACGAAAAATTTGAAAATTTTCGCATCCGCCATCTTGGATTTTCATTTTGACCTCATTATCGTTCCCAGCGACCTCAAAAACCATGAAAATGACACCCATGACGAAAAATTTGAAAAATTTCGCATCCGCCATCTTGGATTTTCATTTTGACCTCATTATCGTTCCCAGCGACCTCAAAAACCATGAAAATGACACCCATGATGAAAAATTTGAAAATTTTCGCATCCGCCATCTTGGAATTTCATTTTGACCTCATTATCGTTTTCAGCGACCTCAAGAACCATGAAAATGACACCCATGACGAAAAATTTGAAAATTTTCGCATCCGCCATCTTGGATTTTCATTTTGACCCCACTATCGTTTTCATTGACCTCAAATACCATGAAAATGACACTCATTGCCAAAAATTTCAAAATTTTTGCAGTTGCCATCTTGGATTTTCATTTTGACCCAACTATCGTCTTCAGCGACCACAAACACCATGAAAATGACACCCATGACGAAAAATTTGAAAACCTCTTAAGGGGTCAAAAAAATCAGCTGTTCAGTACATTTTGACGAATTATGCGAACAGAAATGTACTGAAAAGCTGATTTTTTTTTTCGCGATTTCAGTTTTGGTCCCATAGTAAAAGTTGTTCATAATGATGAGTACAATGACCCGAGGTTCTGCGCATTTAACGTTACACGTTGTATAGGTATATAGATTATTAGTTCCACTATAGTTCAGTCGGCTCTCAGTCTAAGATCTTCAATATTCAAAATAACATTGTTTTGAGCGCAAGCTATAATGACTTCTAATACAATTCCTGCTAAGTACAAACTTGATTGCAATAATGTAGCGCACGGAACGGCAACGCCGCTCCTTACATGCTCCGAGGTAATAATTTGAATTTTTTGGCGCGAAAACTATTTTTAGCTATTACGTAGAAACTACGAGACCTAGAGATTTGAAAATTTTGCTGCCTACGGCAGCTATTATGACCTAGCTTTTGAGCTGTAAAACATTATCCTATGTTCTTTCGTTCGGAAGATATGACTAAGCAGCTGGGGTGGCGTCACGTCAGCTAACACATGTTTATAAGTTTAATAACTCAGAGAGTATTTTGACCAGAGATTTGAAAATTTTGCTGCCTTCGGCAGCTATTATGCTTTAATTTTTGAGCTATAATACATAATCATATCTTCTTTCGTTCGGAAGATATGACTGAGCAGCTGGGGTGACGTCACTTCAGCTTACACATGTTTAAAAGTTTAATAACTCATAGAGTATTATGACCAGAGATTTGAAAATTTTGCTGCCGATGGCAGCAATTATGCTTTAATTTTCTGACTTTACTCCAAAACTCTAACCTCACTGGTTTGGCTGTTCTGAATGAGGAAGCTGGGGTGACGTCACTCTGGCTAACACACACTAAACGACTCATATTGACGAAGTTTTTGCGGCAGCTAAATTAAGACTGGGTACTTCGATGGCAGCTATTATGCTTTAAATATTGGCATATGTAGAATTATTCTATCACCTATGAGGAAGCTGGAGTTATGCACATGGGCATAACGTCGTTCTATTCTTCACGTTATGCCGGCTGCTACGAAGAATCTTCGTAATACACGTATTCTCCGAAAGGCACTCACACTGGTGCGTGTGCGGGTCGCGCGCTGCGCGTGTCAAGAGTTAGTTTTGTGAATATTTACAAAAATAGTTCGATTTTGCTATGGGTCTCATTGTCTCAATGAAAAAAATATTGAATGTATTCAGAAACATACCTAGTTGTTATCATGTGTAAGTAACTCTTCAAAACTCGCCCTTGAAATGTGAAAATACTTGTAGAAGTGATCCTCGTACATTTCTAATTCTCTACACAGGCGATGATATTCTCCATAATGTAGTTTTTTTTTATTAATTTCATGAACCCAGATTCTTTTTCGTTTCCCTGCTCTTCTTTAAAAAATAAGTAGAAATAATTTAACTCTTCGTCCGTGTCAGAATCCCCCGACATTACAATCACACTGTGTCGCCTGCTGAATCCGCTGTTGCTAGCATCCCCGCGGCCGATCTGCCGACGACCCGCGCCCGCGTTGTGTGTGAAGACGAGGTACAGCGCGTGTCACGCGAGCAACACGACCCGCGCCCGCATCCGCTATAAGTGTGTATTGCGCTTTAACCTTCGACGTTCAAAAAGTGCTGATTCTCAGCCTAACTTGAATAAAGGACTTTTGATTTTGATTTTTGATTTTGAACCAAACTGATTATTCAAATAGTTTTTATTGGACATTTCCATTTACATGAGGAGCATTAATTAAGTTAAAAGTATAATTTCCTAACCTAACTAAAATTATTAAAAAACTAAAATATGGCGTTGCGAAATTCCTCCGCATCGCTGACGACTAGGTAAAGTACCGCATCGCTGACGACTAGTTGCCACGTTGTATGCCTCTGGCCAAGGTAAAAGCCAGGATTTGGGTCACGGGAAGTGTCAACCAGCCGTTTGGAGATTTCGTTGAACAAACCATGAGCACTGCCGCATGCAGAGCACACCCCAAACGGCTCGAAAATATAATTAGCGATAAGTTATTATACTTCTGCTGCTTGAGGTTTTCCGCTATTACTTTATATAGTGTATTATCTATGGTTTTCCGCTGCTGCAGCAGCAGTGCCGGCACAGCATGCTGAGCCAGGAAGATGGGAAGGCGCAAGAGTATCGACACACGTTGCGTCACACCAGTGGCGGCGCTAGACCCAACTTGGACGTGGGTGACATCAGCTTTGCGAGGCCTTTTTAATTTCCCAATCGAAAGAAAAACGTTAATTTGAATGAGCTGAATACAAAAACACAATCTCTCAATCTTACAATCTGAGCTGATACAAATGTATTAGTAGGTAGGTAAGTATATGAGTTTTATTGCTAATCAAATGATGACAAAAATGCATAAACAAACACAAATTAAATAAAATAGACGAACTTTTCGGCTTTTAGCCTCACAGAATTTTTCAAGATTATTATTACCTATATTATTCTAACACCAGCCGCTATTTCTAATGCAGAAAAGTTTGTGAAGGAGGATGCAGGAACGAGCGAAGCGAGCTCGAAAATTTTATCACGCCGCCTCGGATGGTTAAAATTAGGTTGTCTTTTCAACATTCTTGCAGAAATAGGAGATTTTTTTAAGTTATACAGAAAAGTTTGAGAATTAGAAGAATGCAGGACGCAGCTCGAAAATTTTAGCACCCCGCCTCAGAAAGGCAATTAAGGTTTTCTTTTGATCATACACAAATGGGAGATACTTTGTCGTCGATGATTTATGCTTTTTTAGGGTTTGAGTACGAGAAGAACATGGAGCGAGCGAAGCGAGCTCGAAAATTTTAGCACCCAGTCTCAGATGTTCTTTTGAACATTATTAGGAAAATAGAAGTTATTTGGTCGACCTATGCAGAAAAGTTTGAAAACGTAGAAAGTTTACGATGGAAGAGCGAGCGAAGCGAGCTCCAAAAATTTTGCATGTTATGTTGATAATAATATTTTGCATACGTAGGGGGGCCTCCAACTACAAACTGCCTCTTTGTTACTGAACATGTACCTGTTTCTCGAGATGGGCCGATGGGGATGGATATAAACACGAATCATTAAACTTCTAATAACTTGCAAAAATCTTTCGGGGATTCCCCGCGAAAGAAACGCAACGCCAGCAAATGTTGATAGACTAAAAAAAATAAACGAATTTGGTATGTCAATATACACACATCGACACGGTCTAGGGATATTTTTAAAAAACCGAATTACTATCAATGTGTTAATTATTTATATGACATGTATATATTTAAAAGATACGTTATTTAATATTCTACCATTTTTTAATAATGGTTAAGGTACTTAGATTAAAATTTCAGGATTTTATGGAAAAAAAATGAAGCATAGAAGCCGTATATGAATTAACTTTTAATTTGTGAGTAAAAACTGAAAAAAATAGAAAAATCATTTACTTTGTGTTTATAAACTTGAAGTTAGTAGTCTGAGAAAGCGCCCATGATGTTCATAACACATCGGGAACGATTCGGCATGCTCAGAACAAGGTTGTCAATGTCTTGCTGCGGAATATTGTCCCATGTCCTTCTGAGGTGCGCAAAAAGTTGATCTTCTGTAGCCAGATTTTCAGGAACTTCCTTCAGAGCTCTTCTTTGCAGCATATCCCACGCATGCTCAATGGGATTTAGATCTGGTGATTGATCAGGCCAGTCTAAGGCCCTAACATTGTGTGTATGTAACCAAGCTGCTACCGTTCTCGCCGTGTGTGCCCGGGCATTGTCGTGCATGAGCAGGAAATCTTGCCCCATTTGTGTTCTGTGGGGCAAGATTATGGGCCCCAGCACCTGTTGGATGTATCGTTCTGCCGTCATATTGCCCCGCACGGGGGGGGTCTGGATTTATGCTTTAGCGGTTGCACAACGACATGCTTTGTTTTGCTTTGCTTGGTAGTATAGATGCAGGCCTACTCTGCCGCCTCCTTCAGACGTGGCAGGGTGGCGAGGTCTTGAGGGAGAGCGCTACAGTCGCGTAGATCCTCAAGGCAAGTCTGGCGGATGTACCTTCCCGAGGTTGCCACCCCGTGCTTGGTCTAATTCCATAAGAAATAGACGTAACAAAAACCACCAGGCGTCATCGCATCCCTTCCCCAAATACCTTTACCCATTCTCTCCCGTCTGCTGCACTCCTGTCCTTAATCGCATCATCACTAATCACCCCATCTTACACACACCGTTATTCCTTTAAATGAGCAGCAACGCCGAGCAACAGGCGGCGGTAAATAACCTGTTCACAGGCATTCACAGGCCTCGGTAGGATTAAATCCCTTCCAAAAGTGCGACCACAGTGCCTTGGGAAAGTGCTGTATGTATGTCCCAACTCGTAATATGAAAGTATGAATGATAACGATGTTGATTTGTCATGCGATACGGCTAACGCCCGGCGTTACCCGGGCCTGCGAGTGTGAAATTGGTTACCGAAGTCTGCACAGGGGTAGGCAACCAGGCCTCTGTGACGGAGAATGCTTCTGGCAGCACAAAAAACAATCTTATACAGCAGGCATTTCATCCGAGCCTGTTTATCTCAAGACCTAGATCTTCCTCACTTGGAAATAAACCAAGCACAACCAGCACCACAAAAGAGAAAGACTTGCCTTCCACACCACCAGAGCCGATCACCATAGAGGATGATGACAATAGCCATCCTCCCACATGGCAAAGAATACGTATCCAACGCAACCCAAAAAGAAAAAAGCTATCAAAAAGCCCACCTTCTACGGAAGGACATAAGAACCCATCACAGAACTCGCAGAGCTCTATTAATACCTCCAACAGATACAGTGGACTTCCAGTAGACATGCCTGATGACTCCACTGAACCAATGGAAAGTCAAGACCAAACTAAGAAAGTTAGCAAGCCACCACCAATAATTTTATATGGTATCACAGACATATCAAAACTGACAGAACTCCTGAATAGTTCTGTACCAATTGACACCTACACCTTTAAAATAGTAAATAGAAATCAGTTGAGAGTAATGGCGCAGACAAGTGAAGCGTACAGAAATATCATAGACCTAATTCGAAAGAATGGACTTATAGGCCATACGTTCACACAGACAGACAAGAGGAGCTGCAGAATCGTGATTAAGAATCTACACCACACAACTCCAAAAGAAGCCATTGTTGAGGAAATAGAAAAAACTGGGAATAAAGTCTGAGGGGAAATCATATGTGCACTCTCAAGAAGAAACAAGAAACCACTGAATATGTTTTTCTTGAATGTAGAACCTGGCCCAAATAACCCCGAACTTAAACGTATAGATTCTATATACAATACAAAAGTTAAGGTAGAAGATCCAAGGAAAACAAATGAAATTCCTCAATGCGCTAGGTGCCAACAATATGGGCATACTAAAAATAACTGCATGCGCCCTTATCGATGCGTTAAATGTGCAGAAGGACACAGAACCATAGACTGCCTAAAAAAAGACAGGAATACACCAGCCACCTGTACATTGTGCCTTGGAGACCACCCTGCCAACTACAAGGGGTGCCAAGTATACAAGGAGATTCGCGCAAGGAAAATTTCACAGTTACCTCACAAAAAAGCTCCATTACCAAATATGAAGAATCCAAAGTATAACACTGTCCCCTTTCAAATTGAAGATTTTCCACAATTACCGCCAAGTAGACACGCTAGACAACAATCACCTAATCCACGCACTCAAGACGCCAGAAACACTGCATACTGGAACAAAAAACAAGAGAACATACAATCTCAGCCAACAAATTCACTAGAACAAATCATCACTAAACAATCAGAGAAAATAGATATTCTCATACAACAAATAGGCACCCTAATGGGACTCCTTACGACATTAGTTGCCCAATTTAAAAAATGAAATTTCTTCGTATCGCAGCATGGAACATTAATGGCCTGTCTCCTAATAAACAGGAAGTAGAACTTTTCATGAAACACAACAAAATAGATGTTCTTCTAATCTCGGAGTCACACATGACTGAGGAAAAAGCCATCCTTATCAAAGGATATAATATATATTATACTAATCATCCTAATGGAACATCACACGCTGGGACTGCAATTATAATAAAAGAAAATATAAAACAACACCCTCTCCCAAACTTTAAGCAAGCATACCTTCAGGGTACTGTAGTATTAATAGACGACTGGCAGGGCCCACTTAACATCGCTGCAGTCTACTCCCCGCCTCGGCATCGAGTCGACGAACAAATGTATAGCGATTTTCTTAACACGCTCGGTGGCAGATATGTCGCTGGAGTGGATTGGAACGCCAAAAATATCTTCTGGGGCTTCAGGCTGACCACAACCAGAGGCAGAGAGTTGAAGAAGGCAATAGATTCTGATTCACTTAATATACTGACTACAGGAGAGCCAACTTACTGGCCATCTGATCCCAACAAGACACCTGACCTCATCGATTTCTATGTCACCAAAGGAATGTCAGGACTATACACAAAAGTCGAATCATGCCTGGACGGCAACTGCGATCATACACCAGTAATATGCACACTGAGCACCACAATTATTTGTAAAGAGCCCCGCGAGACGCTATACAATCGTAAAACAGACTGGGACTCATTCCAGAACTTTATAGAGGAAAATACCAACTTGTACATACCCCTCAAAACAGAGGAAGACATAGAAAATGCAGCATGGTATGCAACTAACCTCATCCAGACAGCCGCTTGGATGTCTACTCCACGTATAAAATACAGTCCTCAAAAACAGGATTATACACTTAAAATAAGGGAGATGGTGGCTATAAAACGGAGACTGAGACGACAATGGCACACCAGCAGGAATGCACATGATAAAAGAGCTCTCAACAAAGCACAAACAGAATTAAAAGAAATGCTTAAAGAGTACGATAACACCACTCTGCAAGATAAACTAAAAACCTTATCACATCACAAAGCAGACGACTATTCCCTATGGAAAATAACTAAGTCATTAAAACGGCCACAAGAACACATGCCTCCGTTAAGACAGTGAAATGGTGAATGGGCGAGGAAACCTACGGATAAAGCCGAGCTATTTGCTGAATTCCTAAAGGACGTATTCAAACCAAATGAACCAGACATCATATATCCAGAAGAGGAAATTGACGAAATCCTTGACAGTGATCAGCAAATGTCTCTACCGTTGCGACTGTGTACTCCAACAGAAGTTTGGAAAGCTATTAAAAATTTAAAGCAGAAAAAGGCACCAGGTTTTGATCTGATTACATCAGAAGTCCTTAATCATCTGCCGAGAAAAGGAATTGTCTTGCTAACAATTTTATTCAATGCAGTGTTGAGACTACACTATTTCCCTCTCATCTGGAAAGTCTCAATCATAAATATGGTAGCTAAACCGGGAAAGCCTCCTACTGAAGTTTCCTCTTACAGACCAATAAGTCTTCTTCCTTTATTGTCTAAACTGTTCGAGAAATTATTGCTACAACGACTGTTACCTATACTTGAAGAACAAAGGACAATCCCAGAGCATCAATTTGGTTTCCAAGCACATCATGGAACGACAGAACAAATACACAGAGTGGTCCACACAGTCAGACAATCCTTGGAAAGAAAGGAGTACTGCTCAGCTGCTTTTCTTGACATACAGCAAGCATTCGACCGAGTATGGCATAAAGGCCTTCTGTGTAAATTAAAAATTTGCTTACCACACACCGCATATATGCTGCTCAAGTCTACTTGGAAGACCGAATGTTCCAAGTTAAATCTGGAGACTGCCTGTCTTCATTCTGTCCCATAGGAGCTGGAGTGCCCCAGGGTTCTGTGCTGGGCCCTGTTCTATACACAATCTACACTGCTGACCTACCTACCTCAGATCTAATAGTGACTGCAACCTATGCTGATGACACAGCAGTCCTATCATGCGATAAAGACCAGATTAGAGCATCCACAAAACTCCAAGAACATCTCGACAAGATTGGATCATGGCTGAAAAAGTGGAGAATCAAGGCTAGTGCTGCCAAGTCTGTTCATATTACTTTCGGCCTAAGAAGAGGAGACTGTCCACAAGTGAAACTCAGAGAAGACGTACTGCCACAGAAAAGTACCGCCAAATACCTAGGTATACACATCGACAGAAGACTTACTTGGCGTGAACACATAAAGACCAAAAGGGATCAAGCAAATTTAAAACTACGAGACATTCACTGGCTCATAGGCAGCCAGTCGTCACTAAGCTTGGAAAATAAATTCCTAATCTACAAATGCATCCTTAAACCTATATGGACATACGGTATAGAGCTCTGGGGATCGGCAAGACACTCTAATATTGAGATAATACAGCGGTTCCAAAATAAAGCACTAAAAACCTTAAGTGGTGCCCCCTGGTTTACCAAAAACATTGAAGTACATGAGTACCTACAAATCCCAACTGTCAAGGAGGTTGTAAAAAGGTCCTACAAGAATTATAAGGAAAGACTCCAACAACATAAAAATGAACTTGCTGTGACATTTCTAAAGTCCTCAGACTCTACTTACAGACTTAAAAGAGCACGCATAGCGTCAATCTAACCAACACTAATAATAATATAATAACGAGATGACGCATCGCAGGATGTGAACAATCTTGGACTGTCAGTGAAGAAGAAACAACCAATCTGATTAAAGCTCAAGGGCTGATTGCAGATGGAAAAGAAGGAAACGAAAAAAAAAAAAATATTGCCCCGGACCCAAACGAGATCCGTCCGTCCTCCAAGACAAATTCCTGCCCAAACCATAATTGTTCCTCCTTGGTATGGGTGAACTTCCTGAGGGTTCTGAAGACGGCTCCATCGTCCAGGAACTCGCCAAACACGCGTCCTTCGTGAATCTGGATGGAAGCCGAACCTGGATTCATCCGTGAACAGCACATTGGACCATTGCTCACGGCCCCAGTCCACGTGGTTTCGAACCCATTCTAATCGTCGTCCACGATTGCCTCTCCGTAAAGGTGGGACCCGGAGTGGTCTACGAGAGCGTAGATTGCTTTCATGCAGTCGCCTTCTTACAGTTTGATCACTCACAAGCACTTGGTGTTCCACTAGCAGCCTTTGGACCAATTGAGTCGCCGTTGCATTTGGTTGAGCTCGCGCAGTGATTTGCAAAAATCGGTCTTGTCTGGGGGTAGTGATGCGACTTGGCCCCCGGTGCCTCTCCGCTACTTCACCTGTGGCACGATAGCGTGTCCACAATCTTGAAATTACATTTTGGTGGGTCCCTATGGCCTCAGCAACATTACGCTGAACAGGCCCAGCTTCCAGCATTCCCACAGCTCGTAACATCTCCGCCCTCGTCAAATGTTGGCGTTGCATGGCTACAATACCTCAATTTTAACTTTATCTTTCGTTTAAAAATGAAAAAAAACTGTAACTAAACGTAATTCGTATTGTTTTCTAAATTTCGCACAAATGAAAATTCCCTCTCCTACACGTCAAGACATTTTTATACCACCGAAACAAAAGAATTTCCAAAAATTTGAATTTGGAATTAGTCTGAGATTATAAATTACAAACAAGTCGGTGTATAAAAGATTCCAATGCGGCCAGTACTTTTCGAGTTATTTAATTGAGTATGAAATATCCCTAGACCGTGTTGATGTGTGTATTTATCGTTTTATGACGAGTAAAATTTTTTCACGGCTTCTAAGTAATGCATAAAGCCTCGAGACGCGAGGCCCCTCGGACCGCGAGGCCGTAGGCAGTCGCCCACGTCGCCCACGCCTTACGCCGCCCCTGCGTCACACACTAAAGGTCTACCCACCTTCCATGGAAATAAAGACATGCCATCTAGTTTCTTGCCACCGTCGCGTAACAATTAAGCCATTGGGTTCTATTTCTTTTCTCCGTGGCTCCATACTTCCTCCCCTCGAATCACCAGCCACCCCACCCCAACTTCCTGACCTTTCCTTCCTAAGTTTTGAAGTTTTGAAGTGTAAAAGTGTTGTACACTCATGCCCCGCAAACCTTGTTCAACCGTCGCGCGTCGTGCAATAGGTAATCAGTAATCATAGGTTTTCATCATACACGTGGACGCAAAATGTGCACTGCGGTCCCGTGTACGGCTCCATGGCGACTAAAATTTCGTGAAGCGACGCGTCGAGCAATACCACCACACAGCGCCGCGAATTTCCGAAAAAAAGAGGAAATGGGGGCGGCCAGACTTTTGAAAATTAGGTATTTTAAGAAGGTATTGCTGTCGCTCTGCGAGCGCTCCGTCCTCGAATTTGTGCGATAAGGACAACTGCAGATCCGACTAAATAGCCTATGTAAAAAGTCACATTTCGAAGTTTGGCTCTCGCCTAGTTCCTCCTCCAATATTGGACCAATTTAAAAGATATTTCATAAACTGAATAACAAGGATATATACTATGCCCCTATGTTTTTCTTTTCTCGTTAATAGTTGTTAAATCGGTACACTAGGCGTCTGTTCACAGCGGTCTGAATAGGCAATTTTGATCATTTTTTGAGGGTTCTAGTTCTTATAAAAATAATATACAGGGTGTTTGGAAGGTGGGTGCAAAGCCTTAAAGGGGAGTTAATATAGACCATCTAGAACATTTTGAGCCATATTTGTCCTAACCAAAGTCTGATATTTATTTTTTTAGAGAATTTTTACGATTTTGGTACCAAAATCCCAAAATTTTCCAATTAAGGCCTAATAACGCAAAGATTGAGTGAAAATTTCTATTTTTTTTAATTTACTTTATTGGCCTAATGTGTGTTTAATGGTATGAAATCATTTCGAAGCACCGTATTTACTAAAAAAATAACTTTCAGACTATTTAAAATAAAAAGAAAAAAAAATTAAAGAAAAAAATGGATTTTAATTGACATTTAAAAAATAAATAAAATAGCTACAGGTGTTCAAATAATTTTAAAAACATGCTGAGTTATTGCTCTTTTTTTAAGGTATCATTTACTTAGATAGCTTTACAATTTTTGAAGTTAGGGTGCCTGAACCAGTTAAAGTCGATTTTAAGGAGTAAAAAAAAAGACAGTTTTTGATTTGATTTTTTAATTTTGATGTTCAAAATGGCTTCCGCCACAGCGTATACATTTACGACAGCGATTTCTAACTTCTGTCGTGGTGATTTTAAGCTGCATTTCTTCTTTCATTGTTCTGAAAGCTGCTTCTATTCTTTGAATATGATTCAAAATAAGAAGCAAAATTCTCCGTTAATGTATGGGCTGGAATAATTGGACGGACGTTGATTGGGCCCCACATTTTACCAGATAATTATCTGGTAAAATGTGGGGCCCAATCACCTTCCAAACACCCTGTATCATCAAAAAGGAAAACATAGGGGCATACAAGTAGCTGATATTTATATTTCTGTAAAAAATCACTGCTTTATGGTCATTAACCAGAAAGAAAACAGGCGAGAGCGTTTGTATCTTTTTGTATGTAGAAAAGAGCACCCACCTCTTAAGGACGCAAATCGCCAACACCGTTATGGCCCATATACATATAACAGCATAATTATGGCGTATAAACCTACTTACAGAAATCGTTTATGAGATTATAATTGATATCTGTTTATAATAATTATATTTTCTTTCATCAATCGTCGTCCCTTTTAGCCACATTATCACAGTCTGTCCATCGTTTCTTTTTTGGTTTTCCCTTATGCTACTGTTATAGCCATCCACATTCGTACTCAAAACTTTTCTCACGACATTTTCTTCATTCCTCCGCATCACAAACCATGACAACCGATTTCCACACAAATTTTCAGTCACCACAGATCGATACAGTAGGTAAGGATTTAAAAATAAAGTAGACACCTCCCTAAAGTAACGATTTGTTACATTTCTGTACACAAGGTCGTACCCCACTTTGTATAGTTCCCCACGTAGGTAGGTAATTGATTGATTGACGTTTACTATTTTTAACCGACGTCAAAAAAGGAGGAGTTTATCAATTCGGTTGTATTTTTTTTTTTTTATGTTTGTTACCTCAGTACTCCGTCATTTATCAAAATCCAGTTCTGATGAAGAGATCCATGAGGAATCGAGGGAGCTCCTCAAATATTATAGGCATACATATAGCGATTTTGGTATTTTCATCAACAAATCAAGCGTTTGCATTCAAAAAAAAAAATCATCTGGTGAAGTGGAACTGATGAAGAAGACCACAGATGGCCACGGAAACTCCTCAACGATGATAAGTATTCACGGGTACCTAGTAGTCACGCGTGGCGATAAGATATCTCGATTAAAATAGTTAAGCGACTATGACGAAGCTTTAAATAAATGGTTCTGATGAAAATGATACCATCGAACCGATCTGATGAAGAAGCCGGAAGGTAGGCATCGGAACTCAGTAATAAAATACTGTATCCTAGCCGTGTTTGGGCTTATTGGAATTGTCATGAGGTGCACTCTGGTTTTAAATAATTTAATGGTAACTATATGCCGCTTCAAATTGCGCTACTTGAGTTGTATGTTATGTGTGGCCTTGATTGTCAGAAGGCAGATTTCGTAGCCTCGTGATCTCCGTCAACTAAAACTACGCCTACCAAATTTCTGACACGACTTTACGCGACGTATTTGCATTTTTTTTAAGTTTTTATTTTGAAATGGTATACTTCTGAGATGGTCGCATAAAAATATCTTCAAGTTCTGATGAGTGGCTTTTGAGCTTCAATAATTTAATAGGTACGTATTTTTCCCATTTAGTATATGTGGATGATGCTCCTCTTATTTATATTGCAGAGTGGTATTCAGATTTGTGTGGGGTAGGCACCACTAAAAAGTGAAAAATAAAAACTTAAAAAAAAAACAACCGACTTCCAAAAAAACACTACAAAGTGAAAAATAACTTTAATTTCGGAAGACGGTGGCAAAAAAACGAAAGTAAATAAAAAACCAAAGACACCGACTTCCGAAATTAAAGTTATTTTTCACTTTTTAGTGTTTTTTGGAAATGGGTTGTTTTTTTTTGTAAAAAGTTTTTTTAAATATATTTTACAGGGGCTTTTAAAAGCTACACCGATAGGTATGTATGAGGTTTATGGGCTATACGTAATATTCTTAATAGAGGTAAAAATGGCCATACAAAAGACAATTAGGTTAGGCTATTCCTAAACCTATCTAAATGTAGGTAAGTAGATACTACTTATTTATTTATTACATTTGGGAAAACAAACAGTAGTATACTAAGCATAAACAGTGTTGTCTTACAATTAAAACTTTACAAATATACTACCCACAACATTTTCCACAGATTACATTATATTTTAAAAACAAGCTACTAGCAAACAATAAACTGTAGCAGGGCTTATTAATGAAAAAGAAGTTAAAAGGAAAAAAAAAAGAAAAGATAAACAATATTTAATACTTCTACTTACATTAATGTTTTTCATTATTGGGAACAGTCTTCTTTCACGCAACCCACTACACTATGAGCTAGCTGGCTTTTCTAACTATATCTTCATTAGTTGATAACTTGATATGTTACAATAGTAAGAATTGGGAAAATAAATATGTGGATCCTCTCTGTTCAGTTTTATTAGAAAGCTTGAATAAGTTTATACAAAATCATAATATCGTTCACGTTTCATTTATGTTTTTGTATATATGTTGTCTATACTCCTTATAGAATTTAGGGCTTAAGTTGGGAAATAGAGTTCAAAGTTTTTACCTCTACGATGACATGCTACGTCGTAGCCATACAATGCGTTTTCGTAGTACGGCGTAGGCGCCTACGCCGTACTCAAGGTTTCGTAAAAAAAAGCATTTAAAGTTTTCTACCAGGTTGTCAACATTACTTATTCTAATTATAATTTTCAAACATTTAATAATTTCCATTTACGTAAAGCACAGCTCGATGGTTCAACTGATATCGTGTGTGATTGACTTGAGAGTGGGTAAGGGTACCTAGTATTTAACTACACAAATGCTTAGTAATAACCAAAAACATAACGAAAAACAGTTTATTCATTTCATGAACGTTGATATAATTTAAATCATACATTACTTAAAAGTGAAGCTGTATTTAATTTCATTTTGGTGCTTAAAAATATACTTACAAATATAACAAACAAGTAAATATCTACTAAGGAAAAATGTGCCCAGCATTTGATTACTCCTCGAGAAGTAAATCGTAGTTGGGTTTCTCCTTCAGGCGATACGCGTTTTGGAATGCCAGTAGTGCCTCTGTGGGTAGCCTGTACTCGGCTATGACGGGGTCTCTGCCCAAATTGTCGATGTACTCCAACTGTAATGAAGGAAAAAGCTTAGGAATAGAACCAGAAGGCCGTTTTTATCGACGACTGTTCGCAGTAGCGAGCAGTGGCAAAAGTTCTTGTTAGGGTTCCATTATTATGATCACTTTCTTGTTTTTATAATAATTGCAGGATATTGATTCAAATAAAGGTCGGTCAAACCGTGTCGATGTATGACGTGTGTATTTAGTTGTGGCGTTAGTATGAAAAAGTAATTTTATCCCAGCTGAAAATCATACCAAAAATAGTCGTTCCTCAGTGCTTAAAAAATCTGAGGGTCAGCTGCTCCAATAGTGGGGGAGTCTAAAGTTAGAGCATGTCAAAGTTATAACAAACACTTATGAAAAAAGTAATTTGATGACTAATTCATAAGTACCGCGCCAAAACCTTATCGGACCTCTTCTTCCCAAAAAAAAATAGTTAGCATGAAATTGGGGGAAATACTGAATGGCTTTTTTTACCGTCTCGAAAAAAATTGGGTATATTAGGTGAACGGAGTACCTACTTAGAAGCCTATGGCATACCCAACTTTTTTTTTTTCCAAAAAAAAAATCTAAAATTCAAATCATATGCAGGCTGCATATGATTTGAATTTCTATATTTTGAAACGATTTTTTTTTTTCAAAATTTCGCTTTTTGTGGTACAAATATGAAAAGTTTACATCGAATTTGTAGTATTTATTGGTACTTAAATATTTTTTTCTAAGCTATTAAAAAAAAACTAAGTATGCCATAGGCTTCTACTCTGTTCACCTAATATACCCAATTTTTTTCAAGACGGTAAAAAAAGTCATCCAGTATAATAATACCATTTCAGTCGCTTGAAGATTGTTGCGATGGCACATTTTTTGATTTTTTTTTTTCTTGGGAAGAAGATGATCCCATAAGCTTTTGGCGCGGTATAAAATTACTTTTTTATAAGTTTTTTTTACAACTTTGATATACTGTAACTTTGGAGACTCTCACATTCATGATTACTATACTTAGGAAATGAAATTTATTCGTTATAAAATTGGTTGCAAAAATCGAGCAGTATAATAGGTACCTCGGTCTACAGCAGATACAAATCATGAAAAATAAATTTTAAAACAGTTATGTAATTTATATTTATATTTATCATAATTTTTACCTAGATTTAACTAAAGATAATTATAACTACACCTCATGAGAAGTGAGCGTGTCATAAAAATATTGTCGAGTCACTCTAGGTAAGTATAGACTTATCATCACACAATGTTCTATAGTTATCTAAACATGTCGCAGTACTTATGTGTTAAGCGATTTTTATCATGAAAATACCAAGTACTTAGGCTCGTCGGGTTCGAGCAACATTATGTTGGGCTCGGCAGATGATTCAAGGATTTATCAAGCAATCGACTAATTGATGCTGTATCCTATATCCGATTGAGACGCGTTAAACGATGCATACCCATGCAGTTTTCGCAATTTGTGGTGTTGTTAGATTTATTTAGGTCCCTCCCTTACTAACTACCTACTGTTGTTCTAGAACATTCCATAGAATCTGCGCGAACAATGATAGAACAACGAAGAAATGCTTTGTCTGTTTACACCAAGCGAATGTGATCGAGCGGGACTGGAATGAGCATTCGCTAATTTGGTTTGAAAGTTTAAACCTTAGCACATCTCCGCCGTGAAACCGCGAAACAGCGAAACCGCATGATGTTTCGCTGATGTTCAGCTATTCGAGTAGATGAACATCATGCGAGTCAGTTGCAATAAACTACTGCGGTTTCGCTGCTATGGTTACGCGGCGGAGATGTGCTAATGCTGAGGGCCTGAAAGGTTGTAATTTAAAATTTTATGAGACTTACCACCAACTTGTAGTTCTTCTCATCCAGCTTTCCAACATCGCTGTTGATGATAAGCAGCCTCTCGAACCAGGGCCAGATCATGTAGTCTGCGAAGCCAGGTTGCTCCCCATCCAAGAACTTGGTGCCTCGCTGCTTCAACTCCGACTGTAGAATGTCAATTGCCTTGAAGTAGGCAGCAATGTTATCCTCCGTGATGGTGTCTGGTCCTCTCACAAACTTGAAGTATAAGGAGTGGACCTGAAATAAAACAATTTTTAATTCGCATACGCTACATCCTTAAACGTAGTGGATAAAGATAAAGATAAAGATAAAGATTTTTTATTTGTCCAAAACATGAGTATACACACATGGCATGCAAGATGTTAAAAAAAAAAATATATATATCTCTGTCATGTTTTGCCTCATCGGCGTACAAATACATATAAATAGGTAAGTTAGGTTAGGTTTTATATTGTAGGATTTATCTATCCTATGTTTTTGGATATAAGTAATCTACGAATAATCATACATAAAGTCATAATCTATGAATAGTTTGGGCCTGGAGCAACGATTCGATGATCGATGATGATAATGAATTACCACATCAACTATTTTTTTTTTTTTTTTCTCAAAACAATGTCATGCAAATATTATTAATACAATATTATATAAAATGTCATTCCGCGTCAAATTAATTAAAAATGTCATGATAATTATAAGAACATTAAAAATAATAAATCATCAAAACATAATCAAAATTTCTCATCAAAAAACTCATTCAAATTATAATAAGCTTTATCTGCTATAAAATTAATAACTTTCTGTTTAAACTCTACATCATTTAACTGCTTCCAGCTTTTAGGAAATTTATTATAGATTTTTGGAGCCATGCAAAAGACACTTTTACCCATAAGTGCCGTTCTATATTGATGTAGGCAAATTTGTGTATTATCACGTCTATTACGAGGAAATCGATCTGCCATGCGAGAAAAGAGGTGAGGGTTGGATCTTAAGAACATTGCAATTTCTAATATATAATGTGATGGTAATGTCAAGATTTTGTATTTTTGAAAATAAGGCTTGCAACTCTGAATGGTTTCAAGTTTGAACATCGACCTAATGCAACGCTTTTGAGTTTTGAATATAAGTTCCCGGTCCGTGGAGTTACCCCAAAAGATAACACCGTATCTTAAGATGGACTCCACCAAGCCGTAGTATGCGGTGAGCAAAGCATCTACATTAATTACTGCTGCCAGTTTGTACAGAGCATATGCTGAGGAACTTATTTTCTTACTGATTGTCTCTATATGTGCCTTCCAATTTAATTTATTGTCAATAGTAAGTCCTAAAAATTTTGTTGTATCAACTTCGTCAATATTAATATTATTATATTGTATGTCTAAATTATTAATTAATGTCAAGGAGCGTTGACTGAAATGCATGATTTTAGTCTTATTTAAATTTATTTTTAAATTATTATTATTTAACCATTCTATAATTGCAATTAACGAGTTATTAATGTCCGATTTATATATGTCTCGATTTTTACACGCAATTGTTACTACACTGTCATCGGCAAAAAGGCTCATAGGTTGTTCTGTGGATTTAGGCAAGTCATTAATATATAATGTAAACAAGGGAGGTCCCAAAACACTTCCCTGTGGGACACCATACACAACTTCACGTTCTTGCGACCGATGTGACTCTTCACGTTTTGTAGTAATGTTTATCCTACTGACTTCCGTTATTTGTTTTCGATGTTGAAGATATGACTCAAATAGTTTTAGTATATTCCCTCTAATGCCATATGCTTCAAGTTTCTTAAGTGGGTTAGAATAATAAGTACACAATACAGTTCGTAATACATTTCATGAGCGAGTCGGACTCGCGCACCGAGGGTTCATACCATGTAATTTTTGTTGATGATTTCTGAAAAAGCGCGCTATTTAGAGACAACGTTTTATTTTTCCTGTAATCTTTACATAAACTTCTATCACATAAAATAATTTCAGATTTTTCTCTATGCAAACTTCGGAGAAAAAGGGGGGGAGGGGAAACGGTATGTTTTTTACATTTTTGATCAAAAGTCGAAAACTTTGTGGCTAAAAAAAATAAAAAAATGTTTGAGAATGTGCAAACAGCGTTCCAACATAATTATGATACCCCATATGCTTTGAATTTTTAAGACGGGTTTCAGTCCCTGTTGCAAAGAAAATATATATATTTTATTTCTTTCTTATTTTCAAAATAGTTGTTCAAACATCATCTAAAACCGTTACTTTCAAGTTGATAGCATTAGCAGTTCTTGAGATATCCAGCTGTGACAGACAGACAGACAGGTGAGTCACACCATCAACTCAGTCCACTGCTGGCCTCTCCCAGGCTACGCCACAACACCCTGTCCTCCGCCTTCCGCATCCAGTCTAAGCCACACCATAAGTGTTCCTTTTTACCATTTTGGTATGGAACCCTAAAAACTGAAATGAGATAATATCGTCTTCACTAAAGTCCAAGATCCCAGAGCCGCCAGACCTTTGTATGGGCAGACAGGGCGCGAATCGGTGCGACGCGTTTCTGGTAGACACGGCTACACATCAAGCTATACATTTCTAGTTTACACTGACCTCTAATTGTAAGGAAATCCTATACAATGCGAGATCAGCTTATACTGGAAATGTACAGCTTGATCTGTAGCCGTGCGTACCTAGAACAAATTCCAAGAAGTTTTCATAGGAATTGTTCTACTAGAGTCGCGTCGCGCTTGTCTGCGGAAGCCTTTAGTATCGGCATGAACGATATCAGAATAGGTGATGTCGTAGTTAAAATATTAGACTGCTAACGTAGCGACCGAGGTCTGACTGCCTTACGGATTGCTTAACGGATTTGGATGAAATTTGGTACACGGGTAGAGCATGTCCTGGAATAGCACATAGGATAGTTTTTATCCCGGTTCCCGTGGGATATTTTCCAAAACGCACGCTGGCGAAGCCGGTGACGGAAGCTAGTGTTAGTATATAAATGGCAGTGCATAATGCAGTACTTACACAATCTAATAACGTGTAAATTTTTATTGGTAGGTATCGGGTTTAAATCTCACATCAATTGTATAATTAAGTAGTCGTTTTTATCTCTCAGTTGTTAAAGTTTTAATTTAGTACTTATTGAATAATAATTTTCCTTTGTTTTGATTATAGATACCTAATAGTTATATACTTTGTTGTGACCTTCAAAACAATTTAAGACTTGCGATGAACGGAATTGAGTATTTTTTCAATGGAACAAAAAACGGTTGAGTTATATTTGGAGGTGTTAATTAGGTACGTGTTGTCTAGACATGAATGATTAATCATATTATTACATTACTTGTATCATAAACAAAACGTAATCGTGACATAATTTGCAAGTCATGTCATAACATAATCTCACTCAACTCTATGTTTACCATGATAATGCAAAATAAAGCCAGGCGCACACCACGAAACTATCAAGTTAGCCTATCGCTAGTAAATAAAACAATGAAGCTGCTGTTTGTTTTGTAACGGTTTTGTCTATGTTCTGTCTCTAGGTCTGCGCACGGCCTGTCGGCGTTCCCACGAGCGTAATAAAATCGCGGCGGGATTTTATCGCGCACTGGATTTTCAACTCTCGTTGTTGAGCCGCGCGTTGACAATACAACTTAACAAAAACAGAGTGCATCCCAGCAGCGCGACGAAAAACACACTGTTGGATTTTCAACTCCCGGCGCTAAGCAGAGAGTTGAAAATCCAGTGCGCAATAAAATCCCGCCGCGATTTTATTACGCTCGTGGAAACGCCGACTTAGGCTGGCCGCAAACGTACGGTTTCTTTTCTGATCAGGAATTAATTCAGATTCAGATACCAGCACCCTAATTGCGTAACACACTATCGATCGGAATCTGAATAATTTAGAAACAAAGTCCTAATCCATTGCTTCATTCATATGTAGCTCGATAACGTAAATAACGCAATGAATGTTGTTGAACTGTCAAAATGATACCGATTCCGATTAAACTGTGACGCAACGATGGTGCTGTATGCACGCATTTCATAAAAAAAATTCTATAATGGCACAAACGTTCTTATATTTTCCGAACGGAATTCAGTATGTATTCGGGTCTCCGAATCTGAATTCCTGATCAGGAAACCTAACCAGGAAACCGTAGTACCTGTGCGGCTAACATTTTGCGGCACAAAAAATAAACAAAATAAAAATACTTACAGCTCCCCAAGCTTCAACAAGCATCTTGTCTTTGGCCTTCAGCAGAGGGTCTTTAGGAAGAAGAGGCCTCTGTGGGTATACGTCGTCCAAGTATTCCACGGTCACCAAGCTCTCGATGACAGAAACACCTTTTGATATCTCCAGTGCTGGCACTTTGCCTTTGGAACAAAATAATTATATTTAGATAAATATAAAAACCGGCCAAGTGTGTGTAGGAGCACGCACAATGAAGGGTTCCATAGTTGGGATGAATTTACCCAAAAACAAACTTAACAATAGGTACCTATAGTTGAAGTAGAACAATTTCCATGAAGTTTTCATAGAAATTGTTCTACTAGAGTTGCGTCGCGCCTGTCTGCGGAGGCCTTAAAACGATGCAGGGACGCAACACTTCATACCTTCTTCAAACATAAATAAGCAGCTGACCCCAACAGTTCTGGGGAGCAACACATTGCGGGAGATCTGTCACAAACGCGGAACTCATTTTACATCACACCTAAGTTCCTGCTTGCTTTACTAACAAGCTGTAAAAGTAACGAGTCAAAGCTCTGACAACGGACAACCGATCAGGTAACCAGTAGGTAGAGCGCCAGGTCATCGATTGGCTGCTCCTTCCTATTATTACCAAGATGATTTACCCCCTGTCTGCCTGATCACTACAGAGCCTAGCTGACGGACTCTCGGGACCTTTAACCCAGCTCAACCTATGACCACAGAGCACGGAGTCGTCTCTGCGGTCGCTGCTAGAGGCGACATTTTTTAACACTTTCCATACAAACCAAGCGTGTCACAGTTTACTCGCTCGACGACACAAATGACCTATGATGGCTGTGACGGTCACTCCAAGACAGAGCTCAACGCACTTTCGGAGTTTCGATGCCATTAATATTAATAGATACTGCCGTCTCTATTCGCTAAGCCATGCCCTAAGCCCATGCCCATAAGTGTACCACTACTTGAGCCACTTTTGGACTGGTTCACTCACCGAACCACCAAACCAGTCGAAAACTGGTTCACCGCATATATCCGGTACCTATGGCCACAACTTTAAAAATTTATGACAGTAGAATTTCTCTTACCAAAGGCACTAACGGTGGGGAGCCATTCGGGTTTGTCCTGGAGGTCGATGTTGACGATCTCATAGTCGACATCCTTCGCGTTCAGAGCCAGGATAGTGCGCTGCGCGAATGGGCAGTACCGCATGTTGTACACGCGAAGCTTACCCGTGAACGGTGGGAGAGCATCACCTGCAATGGAAGAATAAATTTTATAATCATTAGCTACGAGTATATTAGTCATGGAAGAAGACTTCTGGCCCAGGACGTGGTGTTCCGTGGCTTCCGCGAACAAGTTCCACAAGGCAGGTTGATGCGCCAGGGTTTTTTGCAATTTGTAGGTCAGTGTGAGCTTGTATGTTGATTAAAATATGATTCACGGCCATAGCTAATACGGCTTTAGAGAATTATAATCATTCACTACCCACTAAAAAGCGAGAAATAAAAACTTTTTAACAAAAAAAAAAAAACCGACTTCCAAAAATCACTACAAAGTGAAAAATAACTTTGATTTCGGAAGTCGGTGGCAAAAAAAAAGAAAGTAAATAAAAAACGAAAGACACCGAATTCCGAAATCAAAGTTATTTTTCACTTTGTAGTGATTTTTGGAAGTCGGTTTTTTTTTTTTTGTTAAAAAGTTTTTATATTAACACAAGTTTTATATGGGCCTGTGCCTGTGTTGCCTGAAATAAATGGTTTATTTATTTATTATTAGGTACTAGGATAGTAGCTTTTGCTCGCGACTTCACCCGCGTGGAGGTTGCAAATTACCCCACGATAACGTATTACCGGGATAAAAAGTATTCTATGTACTAAACCAAGTAATAGTCTACCTGTTTGCCAAATTTTATCGATATCCGTTCAGCCGTGAAGGCTTGAAAAAGTAACAGACTTTCGCATTTGTAAGAATGCCTATAGTCTATAATATCCATTAATTACCTAAAGTGGTAATGTAGGCACGTCAATATTGACATGCAGCAAAGTGCATGCGCCTTCTACTGAGGCATAAACAAACACTGTAGTTGCAGTACCTTATCCTACACTGATTAACAATATTAACCTAGTTTCAGAACATGTTTAAGAATGAAAACTTGGTAATATCTCGTCGAGTAGAGAGAAAATACTTTCAAGACCATATACCTACATATACAGGGTGTAAATTTAAACGCCTTTATTCTCTTATATGGTGTCATATTGTACCTACTCATTATTATGAACAAGTTTTACGACGGGACCATAATTACATATAATCGCGAAAGAAAAAGCAGCTGTTCAGTAGTATCTAGGTGTACAACAAACTCGTCACAATGTAGGAGCAGCTGATTTTATTTTCGCGATTTCTGGTTTGGTCCCATAGTAAAAGTTGTTCGTAATGATGAGTAGGTACAAAGACGATTGAAATTACACACTGTATAAGTACTTACAGTCAGCAGATTTTGTAGTACCTACCCTCCTCTGGGTTTAGTTAAAGACATCGTATATTAAAACTCGATAACTAAACATGTTTCAACGGTTTAAAACCTATGGTACCATACCATACATTTACCTACAGAAACTGGTACGTAGTGGCCGATTTTTTGCTAAGTAAGCCGACGTTCGCACGGACGTAAAAATAACGCGGCGATTTTTTTTCGCGCACTTCATTTTCAACGCTCTGCTTAGCGCCGGGAGTTAAAAATCTAACAGTGTGTTTTTCGTCGCGCTGTGATGCACTCTGTTGTTGTTATGTTGGATTCTCGAAGCTCGGCTCAACACCGAGACTTGAAAATTCAGTGCGCGATAAAATCCTAAAATAAAATCATCGATTTTATATTTATTTATTTACGGCATTTCATACAAACTTTCAAGTCCTTTTTTATCGAAATGAATGAACCGATTTTAATGAAACTTCATAGGCATAAGCAGGATACATAGGTCTAAAAAGTTAGTTAAGAACTTTTCAAAAAATAGTGTTGCAGCTAAATTAGACCGATTTTAAATATTCCATAGAAACAGAGATTTCCATTTATCTTTTTTTAAATAAGACATTTAGAAAATGTTCTTAACTGACTTTTTAGACCTATGTATCCTACTTATGCGTATGAAGTTTAATTAAAATCGGTTCATTCATTTCGATAAAAAAGGACTTGAAAGTTTGTATGAAATGCCGTACCGAGTCAACGCTCTTAAGTAGTGGTTGTGAATTAACTACCGACCTTTATTTATATGAAGACCGTTACTTATATACCTACATAGAAATACTATACCTAAATTAAATGATATTCATTTAAGCTTAGGCCTATAATTTGATAGAAGACGGCTCCGATTTGTGACAGAAAAACAACATAAAAACCTGTTTATCGCATTAATTACTACTCCTGGCATAGAAGTATTGCTCACAAATTCACAATAGGTACATATAAAGCTTACTTATCGCATCTATCACTCTGATATTGATAAGCTTTCTGCAATCTATTATTTTTACTCTAGTTTTGATGTAAAGAACTAGTTTATTAGACGTACTTTTTAAATTACGCGCCTTGCAGCAAATGATACCCGCCACAAAAATCAAGTTTGCGATTAAATCGATACTTACCAAAATAAATAGTAAAAATTAAATTAACTTCTTCTTATTCCTTCTCCTTCCTTGGTTTTTTAAAGATAGATATATACCTACGTTAATATTTTTATTTACCGCTATCTCATTTTCAGCTTTATTTATCTACGAAATAATTAACATCTCTGACACATATTTTATGCCACATAAAACTAAAAGTGCCAACACTACATAAAGATTATTCTGTAGACTTGTTTTTATCAAAATATTTTTGTTTGAGTTTATTATCTATACTTAACTATGTTCACTTATCTACCGGAGACTATATGATATTACTTACATTTTATATTTATGACTTCGTATAAGTGTAGTAATACCTATAAATAATATCACAACTAACCTTTTGTCAGGTGCTTTGTGTTGAAGTTTCTCTTGACCTTGCCTGCTGCCATGTTGCTATAAGGTAAAACGAATCCGAGCGCTCGTCTGAATGTCTGCACTCCTTGAAGTGAGGAGTATAAATGCACACCGAAACTGATTGTTGACGATAACATAGCTGTTATTTTACACTGCCCCAAATGTGATGTTAATGATTCGACAAGATCCAAAACTACTAGTACGACGATGACTCGCTAAATACTTTCTGTTTGTCACATCACATTTCAACTTTTTCGTGATAAATGTTTTTATTTATGTTTAATCTTGCGATCGAACCAAAATACTGGTCTTGTTGGACGTGAATAAACAGAAATCGAATGTGAATTATAGATATCAACATGATAAGTAGGATAATATAAAAAATGAAAGTCATTGGCCACTGTTGTAGGAAGCTTCAAATACATAGGTACAGTCAGCAACAAAAGTAGATTAACACTTGTGTTTTCTAAATCTTAATTAAGTAAGTACTTAGGTACTTATTGAGAAAAATACTTCATTAAAATCGGATCGGATCGGAATTTTAAAGAAAATTAACTTATTATCGAATAAATGAAATGCTAAAAGGCATCGTATCATTTTGTGTTAATTTAGATGATGTCAAAAAGGTCAGCAACAGAACAACATAACAACGGTCAGCAACAGAAGTCCGTTAACATAGCAGTGTTAACCGACTTCTCTTGCTGACCGTACTTATAATTTTTACATAAATACTTTTATTAACATAAATTATTTATGTAATCTTTATCCACTTGTGTGTCTGATTATTATTATTATTTTAAAACGTCGTGACATAATTATCTCGGGACCCTGGGGTCGGGACCTTTGGAAGGCATACGAGGTGCCAAAGCCAACTCGCAGAGGCCCGTTAGACAATTTTAAATGATGAGGAGGCACCAACCGACGATTATCCCTGTATGCACCATGCAAGTACACCCAAGGACAACCCCGGTTGGTGCAGGACTATTGCAGAACATGGAAACAAAACATTAGACTATGGGCTTGGGTGGCTGTGGACTGGTTACCTAGAACTATGGAAACGCTATGGCCCCTGCCTCACTAATGTTTTGATACAATACACAGATAAAATGGCAGGGGGTGACTTGCACACTCAATAATGGGCCCCCGAAGACGGTCGCTAGAACATAGTGCCGGAGCGGCAAGGGGGCAACATGTCCTGACGCGCCTGTGAGGAGTGGAAAGGTATCCCACGGCTATCAGGACAATCCCGGAAGTACGGTCAAGATCCCTGCTGCGATGCTGACCGTACTTATAATTTTTACATAAATACTTTTATTAACATAAATTATTTATGTAATCTTTATCCACTTGCGTGTCTGATTATTATTATTATTTTAAAACGTCGTGACATAATTATCTCGGGACCCTGGGGTCCCGGACCTTTGGAAGGCGTACGAGGGGCCAAAGCCAACTCGTAGAGGACCGTTAGACAATTTTAAATGATGAGGAGGTACCAACCGACGATTATCCCTGTATGCACCATGCAAGTGCACCCAAGGATAACCCCGGTTGGTGCAGGACTATTGCAGAACATGGAAACAAAACATTAGACTATGGGTTTGGGTGGCTGTGGACTGGTTACCTAGAACTATGGAAACGCTATGGCCCCTGCCTGACAAATGTTTTGTATACAATAGACAGTTATAATGGCTGGGGGTGACTTGCACACTCAATAATGGGCCCCCGAAGACGGTCGCTAGAACATAGTGTCGGAGTGGCAAGGGGGCAACATGTCCTGAGGCTTGTGAGGAGTGGAGAGGTATCCCACGGCTATCAGGACAATCCCGGAAGTACGGTCAAGATCCCTCCCAGCATCTTACTGGAATACTTCCTTCCTCCGAGCACTTTTGCTCTTCCAAACCCAAACCATCTCCACTCAAACCGGCCAATAAAGACAAGAAAGAGGTGGGAGCTCTGATCCTCGTCAGTGTTCACTCCAGCCGGCCAATAAAGGCAAGCCAGAGGTGAAGAACAAGGCTTCTCCCGGGAGATAGGGTCCGTCGGGTCGCTACTGGCCAACAGCTCGCCACATGCTGCCCTGCGGGTTCATTATCCCTCTTGGTCTGGCGCAGGTCAGGGTCCCCTAGCTAGACCTGTTCCGGCAAAGTAAACTCTACCGGCACAGACCTACGGTTTATAGCGCGCAAGCCCCACCACGGCCAATAAAATGGCCCTTTACGGAGCACCGGTGTGGGCGCGTTCCCTAAGGCTGGGGCCAGCCGGCAGGTTGAACGCGTCCCAGAGGGTCATGGCCATCCGGCTACTCCGGGGATACCGCAGTGTCTCCCGGGAGGCGGCGAGCCTCCTTGCCGGATTGCCGCCGTGGGATCTGGAGGCAAAGGTCCTCGCGCACGTGTGGGAGTGGCGCGAGGAGGCGAAGCGCCGGGGCGTAACTCCGCTGCCGCGAGAAATCACGGTACAGCGGACAGAGCTCCGGCGGGATCTCATGGCGGTATGGAGAGCGCGACTGTCGCAACCCAGCGCTGGGCACACCACAATTGCGGCAATAAGTCCCCTTTTTGAGGAGTGGTTAGAGAGGCGCCACGGCGTCCTCACCTTCCGCCTGACGCAGGTCCTCACCGGACACGGTTGTTTCGGGAGGTTCCTGTTTCGCATAAGGCGGGAGGAAACGCCCGGGTGTTACCATTGTGTGGATCGCCCGGAGGACACGGTGGAGCATACAGTGGAGGTCTGCCCGGCTTGGGTAGAGCACCGCCGTGTTCTCACGGAGGCGATTGGCGGCGGCGATCTCTCGCGTCCGAGCCTGGTCCAGGCCATGGTGCGGAGCGAGAGTGCATGGGAGGCCGTCACCTCCTTCTGCGAAGCAGTGATGCTCGCGAAGCAGGAGGCGGAACGCGTGAGGGAGAGGCAGCCTCACGCCCTCAGTCGCCGCAGGAGACGCCCTGGGCGGCGGGAATCGCGGGGCGATTTCCGGCCACCGTAGGCGCGGGCCTGCGGACGGTGAGCAGCGGGTAGCTCGCCGTCCGGTAAGGACCAGGCCCGAGTCGACGGCGCGTTGTGTTCCACGCGCGCCTCAAAGAGATGTCAGCAAGTGACGGGGTCCAATAGGGCCGACGCCGCTGGGGTCGCGGGTTGTCTGAAGAGGAAAAAAAGCCGGCCAATAAAGGTAAGCGAGAGGTGAGGAACAAGACTTCTCCCGGAAGATAGGGTCCGTGGGGTCGCTACTGCCCAACAGCTCGCCACATGCTGCCCTGCGGGTTTCTTGGTCTGGCTATTCATCCTAGACCTGTTGAGGCAAAGTAAACTCTACCGGCACAGCACAGACCTAAAATTCGGAGCGCGCAAGCTCCACCACGACGTCAACATAGAGATACTGCGGGCGGTGGGGTAATTATTATTATTATTATAACGGTGATTGCACCCAGTAGGTACCTATAATAAGTTTCTTGGCCGTTCTTGTCCAAACCCCCAAAGGTACCTACTACATCATTGCCTACTACGCTTTGAAATGGGCGACTAGTAATGGCGACTAGCTTCCTATTTCCGACTGACCGACTTCTTATCAATTCAAAAGTGCTATAAATAGTTTAAGCAGGTACATAATTGAAATAAATGAACGACTACCATGAGACCTTTACATTACCACACCACAACCCATAAACAATAGAGTGCTTAACAGTCTTTCCAGCTTACCTACTTGACTACCCAAAACAATTTTCTTGTAACACTCAAGGCATTCAAGCTCGCAAGTTAGCTCTTGGATGAATGACACGGGTTACCACCCCAAGTCCACATGGCATATTGTGTCATCCACAGCCCACATATCGGAAATTATAAACGCCGAGCTACGCGAGTGCAAACCATACTTAGTGCAAAGTTGCAAACCCTTGCAAACCATTACCTAGTGCGTCCATGAGGTCATAAAAGGAGGAGGATGAAAGTAGGAGGTAAAATACTAAAAAAATCGACTATCTAACTAGTATCCTCTTAATAGTGGGTGAAAAAGTGATATTTAAAACCACTTGTGGTGTTGTTTTATTTGATTTTTTTTTTTTTTTTTTTTAATAGGATCAAAACATTAGAGGCACATCGATAGGATCATGTATCAGTAGGTACGGTTCCTTTCTAGAAACTGTGCAATCACATATCCGTTTGCCAAAAGAGGTCGTTCATTAAAGGTACACATATCAACTCGGAAAGGCGTCGTCACCGTATCGCCTTTCGCCGCGCCGTCAAACAGGCGCTAGGCGTCAACCTAACGTAAGCATATAACCAAAGCGGACCAGCGGACCAGCAGCTCCGATAGGTCACTCGGCTACAGCTAGGCGACGCCGCGCTTACGTCAAAAACAGGGGTATGTAGTTTCGAAAGACGTTTTTGCGAAGGTCGCCATTTCAAAAAATTTTGCGAGCAGTACCTACATAAGCCAGTTCGAAAGTCATTGTATCGAAATCCGATGTTGAGTTAATTTGTCTGGCAATCGAACTCACGACCCCAATGAGACGAGACGCAGAGAGACTTGAAGACCCCAATGAGACGAGACGCAGAGAGACTTGACTTGACTTTGACTTGGTTTGGTAAAAAAAAAAAAGAAAGACAAGTTAACATCGGATTTCGATACCATGACTGAACTGACTGAACTGGCGTACTGCTCGCAAAATTTTTCGAAATGGCGACCTTCGCGATAACGTCATTCGTTATAGCGGTTTTCGATTTAATGAGTTTTCAAACTGGCGTACCGCTCGCATAATTTTTCGAAATACCACTCCCCAAAAACAGATAAGTAGGTATTGAAAATTTTTAAAATTAAGAGTAAAAAGTTCATGACCAACTATACGAACTAGAAAAAATATGTGGAATAGGTTAAAACAAACACTGTGAGAATAGTGTGCTGCAGGCAGGCCGCGGGAGGGGTGAGGGGGAAGGGTGGACGAAGAGACGCAAGCGAGGCGACGGAGAGAAGCGCGGGGACGACGTGCCGTAAGCGCGCCGCGCGGGGACCGCTGGTTGACCACGCGCCACACCGCGGTTCGTGAGCTTGTCGAGCTTGTCCCGAGGCGAATCGTTTACGTTACGATTCCGATAAGTGTGCTTTTCTGAAGGGAGTTTCATACAAAGAATAGGTACTAAACGGCTCGAGTTGATACATTTACGCTCCGTTTCCGAGTTGATACCTATGTGTGCTGTGCTATGACCTTTAGTTAGGTTAGGTTAGGTTAGTTTGGTCCCCCGGTGGCCGAGACCTTGGAGCCCTCGTTTCTGGATGGGGTGGTTCAGTCCTTGTTCCCGTGCAGGGACAACTGCACCCCACCAGTGATGAGCCCGCCGCGGGGGATAGCTCCGCCTGCTGAGGAAGACGAGGAGGCCCCTCCTGTCACGGAGTCGGAACTTGGCGCGGCGATTCTTCATATCCTCGCCAAGAAGACGCCTCCGGGCCCCGACGGTGTTCCGGCAAGAGTGGTGGCGATTGGTGCCACTCAAATGGAGGAGAGGTTTCGGTACCCGGCCATTCCCGTAGCTCCCCAACCTGGGGGCATGCGGGGCCCGCCAGCTAGGCGGGCATGCGCCGGGAGGGTTGTGGAAGTAAAGGTTGAGCCGGTTTCCCATGGCCCTCCCATCACGGCGATGTGGGAACACCGCTGAGTTTTAGTGGGTATACTGTCATTCCGACAGGAGTCCCACATACCCCGTCTCGTCCCCCACGAGCGGAGATGAGTAACGCATTTCTCAGCGTCAAAAAAAAAAAAAAAAAAAAACGTTAGGTTAGTGGCGGGCATTGCGGGCAATGACATTACTTGGAAATTACACATCTAGACGTTGCCATGATTACAGTGTGAAATGTGGAAGTGAGACACATTTATACGAAATAATTAGGAAAATTGAGACAAAGCATCGTATCTTCTCTCCCTTACGGCGTGCCGTAAGAATAAGAATAAGAATAAGAATTATTTATTGCGTAACTGTGTACAATCAGATCTTATAATATAACATAACAGTTTTAGGATCAACAGTCTACCCATGTCGGATATTTTTGCTTTACAAAGTACTTTCACTATATTGCTGTCTCATGACCGGCCACGCGGTGGATCGATCTAGATGTATATTATCTAAGGTGGCGATGGCGGGCCACTGGCTGACGTCCACGTGGTGTGTCAAAGGCACATTGGATTTTTTACGGGATTTTTGGATTTCATGAAAGAGCAAGAAAACAATGTGCCAAGTCATCTGTCATGGTTGTTGGTCATGTGAATTCAGTTAAATGTTGCCTGGTTACGGGTTGTTACCATCTAAATTACAAATCTATTTATTTGTGGGGTTGATTGGGTTTTTCATTTATTTAGATGAAAGTTAGAGCTTTTATTTATAGCGTGAGTTATTTGTAAGCTACGATCAACTAGGAGATTATTGAATTAAAACGAAATTAATATTTATTTTCTATAACGCTAAAACAAAAATTTTTGTTACAACTAATTTCTGACTCGCATAGGACGGAAAGAATTAACTAATTTCCTTTTTTTTTTCGTGTTACTAGAAGACACAAATTCAATAGGGAGTTTTCAACCCCGTGAGGAAATTTGGTTTAGACATTTGGCAACACTAAAAGTTTTTTTTTTAATATACTGTGTATTATATATATGTGCTTATGCTGTGCTGGCACTGTCTATCACTGTCAGTGTCAAATCAAGTTGTTGAGGTTTTGCTTTTGTTTCGATTAGATTAGATCGAAGCATTTCGAGGTTTTTAAGAAGGCCGGCCGATCACTTCTTCAAAAATAAAACCACTGCGAGTTACTGCTGACTAGCGGCGCATTAATATTATACAATAAATTAAACAAAAAGAAGTCTCCAACAAAATGTCTGAAAAGCATTTACAAACCGGTATGTTGCTGCTTTGTCACCGACTTAAATATTTTAAGATTATTGTTGAACCCGAAAAACTTCGTGATAAAAATTAACCTCATTTGTTTTTTTATCAGGTGATGCTCTCCCTCCGTACGGCGGCAAACTTCGCTTGTTCGCGATGAGATTCTGCCCTTACGCCGAGAGGACTGTTCTTGTTATGAATGCAAAGAATTTACAATACGATACAGTATTCGTAAATTTGGATCACAAACCCGAGTGGGTTTTCAACTACAGCCCTAAAGGTAAGCTATTATTGCATATTTTTATTAGAATAATCAGAAAATAGTAGTGTAGGGTGTTGGATAAAGTGTTATATTGCCAGTATGATGTTAATTCAACTTGCCAGATCATCTCAGCTATTGACTATTATAAACATACTGTTTGCATCTAAGCTTTGTTGCACATTTGACAGTGGAACAAGGTAATATATCATTGAGTGAAACTAATTATTTGATAATACAAGAGTATGAAATACTAGCTGATATTTTATAAAAAAAAAAGTGATAATGGTCTTTAATAGGTATTCTGATTTTATACGCGCATTTACGACTTGACGTGGAGTTGTGGATACCAGCCCCTATTACCTATTAGGTACTCTGAATAGTGCCAAAAGTTTGTAAAAATGTTTTGCATGAATGAACCAAATACAAACAATGTCTAAGTTAATTCAAGCATTCAGTTAACCTTGAAAGTAAATTCCATGTGATTAACTCAATCAGCCAACTTGATTCCACAATTTTTTTTATTTGTGTCTAAAATCATACTACTATTATATTTTTTGTACATTTTAGGCACTGTACCAGCTTTGGAGTATGAAGAGGGTAAAGGCTTATTTGACAGCAACATCATAAACTTTTACCTGGACGAGAAGTACCCAGACGTGCCCCTGCAGTCAACTGACCCGCTGCGCAGGGCTGAAGACAAGATTATAGTCGAACTGTTTGCTGCGGTATGCATTCTCATTATTTATTTCAATATGATTCTTAAAGAAATCATAAAACTATGTAATTTAAAAAACTATTCACATCAACAAAATTGTGTAAGACTTCCTCAAGTCATTAAATAACTGTTGTAATAATATTAAAATCAAATCAGTCTAATCCCCAGTAACCTTTTTACAGGCTCAATCAGCATTTTACACCGCTGCTTATAATGCACAAGCTCTGCAGCCTACAATGGTAGAGAACTATCACAAGGGCCTGGAAGCTCTGCAGGCACGACTGAAGGAACGTGGCACCAAGTTCTTACACGGAGACTACCCTGGATTAGTGGACTATACTTTGTTCCCATTCTTGGAGCGCTTCGAAGCCTTGCCGCTTATTGGTAAAACTGAATTTGAATTGTCCAAGACAAAATATGAATTATTGGTGAGTAAGCACTATGTTTTAAGTTATGGTACTTAACAAAAAATAGTAAATTACCCAGCCATAAATGTTGCATATCAACTTTTAGAAGTAGGTATAGCCACAAATTAATACAGATGGGACACTCCGCAAAATCATTTAAATAAAAAGCGACTCTTGCTACGACACAATAAAGTGCAATTTAGGTTGCACAATGCTTATTACCTACAGTTATATTCAACTACAAGTTGCCTCTCTTTCTATCGCGTAACTCTTAGTCGGCATTCACACGAGCGTAATAAAATCGCGGCGGGATTTTATCGCGCACTGGATTTTCAACTCTCGTTGTTGAGCCGAGCGTTGAGAATCCAACCTAACAAAAACAGAGTGCATCCCAGCGCGACGAAAAACACACTGTTGGATTTTCAACTCCCGGCGCTAAGCAGAGAGTGGAAAATCAAGTGCGCGATAAAATCCCGCCGTGATTTTATTACGCTCGTGCGAACGCCGACTTATACCTTCTGACCTACTGAATTCGCACCGCGGACGGGGCCCGCCGCGTACTTGTAGCTTCATACCTAAACTGTGGAGTGTCCCATCTGTATTAATCTGTGGTATAGCACAGTATTTCTAAATGTCACTTTAATAGTATTGTACCTGCATTTCAAAGAATACATTGATGACCAGAGGTGTAATTGTGTAATACACTTAAAATGGCGATGCCTTTCAACAATATTCATCGCGTTATTGACATTGTTGAGCAGACAAATTTTTCAAACAAATGAAACTTTGAATTAAAAATCCTTTGGATTGTGATTATGTTTCGCAATTGGGGTAATTCTAAGTTGAGAATCTATTTGATCTAGAATAGCATTAGATCTGAATGCATTGTTACAGGTGACCTACATCGAAGCTATGAAGGTAGTCCCTGCCGTCAAGTTGTACTACTTGTCCGCGGAGACTCACGCTAAGTTCATCGAGTCACACAACAAGGGTGACGCCAACTACAACATGCTGGATACCAGCGCCGTGTGCTGCATGCGCCCGAGGAAGAAGAAGGAATAAACCACGACTGATTGAAAAAACACCTGATATTACTTTAAACAATATTATTATACCTACTCGTATCAAATTACAGTAGTACATTCAACTTTACAATAAAGTACATTTTTTTTCGTTATCTATGTTTTATTTTATCAATTGATTTCAATGACTGACCAGTTTGATAGTGGTTACATTTTTGGTGACCAATGTGTTAAGAGGTCACTTGTGGCTGTGGTTTTCGTGTGACTGACACTCGCATGGCCACCACCAGGGATTTTAGTTTTGATAACACAAAAAAAATATTCGAAATTTGCCGCCAAATATCAGAATTTGTCGGTCACTGGTTTAAAAGTTACAAGGGTTCATAGGTGGCCGATCTGGAGAGCATCTCCCGAGCTTGGCCACATTTATATCTCAAAAACTAGGCCACCTAGCGGAGATCTGTTTTCTCCTAAACGTCGCTAATAAAAAAGCGGGGTACAGACTTACGAAATGTAACATGAAAGGAGCATTTCATAAGTGTGGACGCAGCGCGCGCACGAATCGCGCATGTAAGTACCTATTCGCATCTGTTTCCGGCATGCGCGCGGCGAACATAGCTCAATCCTGCCGAGAACATGCGAAGAGAACTTCCTCCATTGTTCGCGCGCCCCTTTGTATTTTGGCGAAAAAACCGAAAAAAAATAAAACTGTTTTGGCTCCTGGAATATACTGAAAAAATTATTATGGCTTCAAAGTTTGGAGACCCCTGTTTAGAAGATTATAATGAGTTCTATTTTTAAGTATAGTTCAAGAGCTAGATCAAAGATTTTATCGTAAATCTTCGATCTAGCTCTTGAACTACACTCAAAAAAAAAATACACACATTTCACACGTACGAAGTCGCGGGCAGAAATTAGTTTATATAAAAGGGCAACTGCCCGACAAGCTTCCACCAGACAACAATAAACGCACAACGGTGACGTTCAGTAGCTTTTCAGGTAAGTCAATCAAGAAAGAAAAAATTAAATACGATTTTTATAAAATAAAATTTATTATTTCACAAATGTTAACACAACCTCCAATAATGTTTGTGTGCCATCAGTACTGATGTGTTCATACAAAGCACTTTGTTTTCCATCTCATACAACTGCGTGTTTGAGTAACATACAACATTTACGTACCTACTACGCCTAGTAAATAACATTTATGCTTGAGATTCAACTATTCAACGAGTACCTATGTCAAATACGCGAGGATAAAGATAAACACTATACAGTGAATACAATACCTAAATAGTTTAAAGAATTATTTTTTATTTTATGTACACGACATTCATAGTTAAAATATAAATCGAGTATTTGTTATTTAAAGAAGGCATATCAAAATAAACAGTAAAATAAATTATCACATGTGTTCATGATTAGATAAAATCGTACATTCGAGGAGCATACATTTAATATTAGTGAGGAAGCACCATAAAAAAAAAATAGGGTAAATGAGATCTCTGATATAATGCGCCCGTTACTCCAGTCACAGATTAATACAGATGGGACACTCCGCAAAATCATTTAAACAAAAAGCAACTCTTGCTACGACACAATAAAGTGCAATTCAGGTCGCACAAGGCTTATTACCTACAGTTCTATTCAACTACAAGCTGACTCTCTTTCTATCGCGTAACTCTTATACCTTCTGACCTACTGAATTAGCCACGCGGACGGGGTCCGCCGCGTACTTGTAGCTTCATACCTAAACTGCGGAGTGTCCCATCTGTATTAATCTGTGCTCCAGTGTAACAGCGATCTAAGTAAATACAGTGGAAAACAGCGTTATGCTATTATAATACTACATGTATTTGCATAATGTTATCTGTTACACTATAAGACGCCTAGAATCAGAGATATCATTGTATACGTAACTCTTACTGACTCCGGGTAGGCACAGATAAAAATCCATGTAAAGATAAGTCGTTAAGTACATCATAAGTAACATTGTTTATTGAAGATAATAAACAAAAATGTCATAACGAGTTGTATATTGCACTAATTTGTACTATCCTAAGCTAAAACAATTACTAAACAATAATAAGTAAGTACTTTTCTGAAAGAGTACTAATTAAACGTGCATTTTTACATTTAAAATTTGTCGCTGAAAGGGAGACCAGAAATATTTGCGCCAATTATGGTTAACAGTGTTCGAGACGTTAATACATATAACTCAGCATTATTCTGAAGAACACAAAATCAGAGTAGGAACAGCGTACTATCAGCAATTGTTTTATACATCGCTTGATGATCTGTTAAATAAGTATCTATTCATTATTTTTTATGAAAACATTCTGGTTCTAACTCTGACCTTTGTTGCATTCATTGTAATGGACATTCAAATAATACTCTTTAATAAATAAAAATGATATCAGAATAAAGGATTAATATCATTAGGAATGTATAATTTCGATAGTAACAACAAAAATCATCCAAATGTGGAGTTGGGAAATTATTCTGTCATGCTTACTTTTATTAATACTAAGACATGTTTATGGCATAATTGTATTGGTTTTATTGTTTACGATAATTAACAGGAAACATGGATGTGGTAATATAATATTGGAATATTAATAACTATTTCCTGGTTTAATGTGTAACACACATTGTAGGTTTTTTTATTGACTATTATTTGATTGATCGATTTTGCAATAAAGCATGCATCTGCATGTTTCTTTATCTGTCGTCTGTATTCAAACCCTTATCACTGTAATGTTTTTAACTGTATGACTGTTTTTAACCGGGGCCACACTATACGTCAACGTAACAAACGCCCATAAAAGCTTTAAACATCGCCGTAATTGTTCCGTTGTTCAACGCGATGAATTGAGTGGCCACACTTGAACGGTCAACGTCAATGCTCATTGGATTCACACCCCTCGTCCATCGGCAATGTGAACGCCGTTGTCAAATTATCGTCGTAGTGGTAGCTACACCTACGGTTATCGCCTTTCAACGCGATAATCAACGGCGATGTCCGTATAGTGTGGCCCCGGCATACCAAAAAGTTCATAACATAATATCATTTTGTTAGTGGACGTGCATTGATATGAAATCTTTGATCACAGACGAAAAATGGTTGGAATATGATTTTCACCATTTTACGGAAACATCTGACAACTTTGGCCTACGTCATGCTTCACGTTTCGCTTGGCTCAGCAGGCTACACCAATGCAATGTTGTTAAGGCTTTATATACATGGTAAGTGTTACAATCAGGGGGTCTACTCCCTAAGCACGAAGTCCGTAGTTTCGGCCTTCGTTACGGGCGTTTCCTACTCCGTATCACTTACGGACAGATGATTGGTTCGGGGCCCGAACGAAGTATGAATGACAACACGATTTGACAATTGTCCCTACTCCCGATGTGTTTTTGCCCGTCCGAAAAATTTAACTTTTACACTTGTTTTGATGGATCGTTATGTCAGACGGACGGACTAACGGACGGACGGACGGACTTAGGGAATAGGCCCCCAGATCCGTCTGACCATACCAAAATCCGTACCGTGTGGGGTTGTAACGGTCTCAACATATACGCGAGTGAATGACGGCTTGAGTGGACAAAACAGTGCACATCCAGTCAGACGAAATGGCGCCCGTTCGTCTGTTCAGTTAGATTGATTTCTCCATGTATGGTTATATGGCAGCGTTTAGTCAAACGCAACTTTATGTAGATGATAACTGGACACATAATCCTTTACTTGCTTGACTTGTTCACCGCTAAGTTTTCTTCTTGAATATATTCTGTAAGTTCATATTAGACTTGGACTGATGGAACATCTGCGTGACTCTCCTGCCGACCTCCTGCGCCGCCTGCAGGTTGGTGTTGGGGCGCGGCGGGGGCTCCCGTATCATGTCGCCGCTGCTCCCGATGCCGGCTACGTTGTGTATTAGGGCTTCTATTGCGGCCTTGTATTGGGACAAGGCTGGAGCTTGCACGCCTTCTTCTAATTTTCTGTTTGGATAATAATAGAATTGGTATTATGTGAATAAAGCATGATGGGAAATGAGAGTTTCGAAACCGGAAAATTGGATGTTAAACTTGGCGCAGGACACGCAACGAATGCGCAATGGCACGACCAATGTTATGGCTATACGTTTCGTATCACATTTAACGCTAGATTTTACAGGCTGATAAGATTGTATTTTCTTTTAAGAGTAGTATTTAAGTCCTGAGATTTCGGTAAAAGCGCATAACGCAAAAAGTACGTGGTTGTTCGATGGCACATCAACTTTTAGAAAAACGCTCTCTCGTTCTATCACTCTACATGTCGTTTCTTTCTAAAGCTCGATGTGTCATATTAAAGAGTGGGTTGTACCTGAGCGCGGGTAGTAGCGCGGGATGGTGTCGGCAGTGGTGCACAGCGAGCTGCAGGCCAGGAGTGAGCGCGGCCAGGATCTCGCGAGATAAAGTGCCGCGACACACCACGCATAGCAGGGATACCGCTGTAGAAAAATAAGATTACTTTTTACAAGAAATTGACGAATAACTTTGTATGTATGAATATGAGACAATATACAACGAATGCGTTAGGGCTGTGGTACGCAAAGTGCGTTTTTCACCAAGCACGGCCCGCTTATCATTGACAAAACTATGCGCCAATGATAGCACCGGCCAGTTAAACGGACACTGAAAGCAGCGCGGACAATTTACTTTGTTTAACGTAAGTATATAACTCCTAAACCAATTAAATATGTATCTGAGGTCAGGCAAGGCTTATAAGATCATTTCTTAAGGCATCACGGTGGCGTTACTGTTGTTAAAAAGTACACAAAAATAAATGTAATAAATATCAAAGCTACGTCACGTACCTTTCTCAGAAACCGCATGGTTGTCAACGGTAGGTAGGACAAGCAACGCCAAAGCCTCGGCGGTGCGCGCGGCTTCCTTCACAGTGAGCGCTTGGTTCCTTCCCAGCATGTCTTCGACGGGCGCCCAACACTGAGCTTCACAGTCTAACCCACGGATCAGACATGTTCGCGTCACACTGCCCCATGAGGAGATCGCTTCTTCGCGGACAGACCTTTAAAAGTTTAGTTTTTTTGCCTGATTAGTCTGGGCTAAATGCTCAGGTTGCGCTGAACGTTCAATACTCAATACTCAATATATTTATGTGCATTCCACAATGTTCGTTGTTGTTGTATGTTGTTCGTTCGTTTAAATTAGTGAGCTGTTTTAATACAACTAAAGTTACCACAATCTAAGAAGTCCGATTTGACATGAGGGTGTCCCTCTTTGTCCCGCTATGTTTGTCTCTCTTTGGCATATGAAACGATACGGGCTGTCAAAATGGACCTATTATTTTGTAACAACTCTAAATAGGAATGTGTTTTGTCTTGACTAATTTAATGATTATTAAATTTTCGTGACTTGTTAGTCAATAACTCAGTGTTAAGGAACGGTTACGGGTTTTAAGATTTTACCTAATGTAATAACTTACACATCCTCATCGTGTAGCAGCGCCATGACAGCGGGTAACATTTGTCGCTCGATGCATTTCTCACTCAACTCTGTCGCGTTCAGTAGCTCAGTGATCAGGTTAGCGATATACATGCGAATAGCACTGCCGCTTGAACTTTCACAACTGCTTGCCGCGACTGTAAACAGTGATATTACTGATGAGCATGGAGATTATCAAAAGCGTCAGCATAAAGATCAAAATCCAAGATCCGTAGGAAAAACCGGACAAGAGCGTGTTGGACTACGCAAAATGAAGGGTTCCGTAGTTGGGATGAAATTATCCCAAGAACAAACTTAACATTATAGTTGAAAAACATGTTCTCCCATACATTCCAACAGTAAATGTAAGTTTGTACTCACAATATTGAGAGATTTACCATGTTATTTTAAGACCACAAACTTCTTATAGATTTTCCTGTACTATACAGGTATAGAACTACTTTCTGTATTTTTTTCAAAATTTTAGGCTCAGTAGTTTCGGAGATAAGGGATGGGGGGGAATGGTCAATTTTCGTCTATTTTTTTAAATAACTTTAAAACGATTTATTTTAAAATTATAAAAAAAATACATTTGAGACCCTCAGTAAACTTATTCCTTTCATTTGTCATGTCACACGGTACAGTTTGCAAACCTTTTTTTTATATTTTCGTACTTGCCCCCTTAAAAGTGACCCCCATATTCAAAATTCATTTATTTACTTTAGCCGTACGTGTTTGGGTTACAGAAATCCATATGTGTGCCAAATTTCAACTTAATCGGTCCATTAGATTCGGAGCAAATTGTCTGTGACAGACGGACAGACAGACACACGAGTGATCCTATAAAAGTTCCGTTTTTCTTTTTGAGGTACGGAACCTTAAAAAAGTCGTAAAAACAGTGCGATGCAGGGGCGAGTCGCTAGTAACAAACAAAATAACTATAACAGTTACTACAATACTTACATTCCCTAAGATGCTGTAAATAAAAGTCGAGTGACTCTTCTCTGTGCTCTGCCACCCATTTCAATGATATGGAGAATATCTTGACTGGAAGACCTCGTATGCTGCTGTACATGATCCACCTAAAAGAAAAACATTGTTGAGAATCTAGCAGCGGAGGAAAAGTGATGTATTAATTAATAGGATGACAAAACAAGTCAATTAAAACATTTGTATTTACACTCCTTTGCAAAAAAAACGGGCAGTTTGGATTTTTCTACATTATTGGTAATCAGTTAGTTCTAAAGAGGTTTTAATAGCCAAACTATGTTACTGGCACTTAATAAAGAGTCTGGGTATGAAAAAAAAGTTAATTTCAAATTCGAAACTGTTGTTTTTAAAAATAATAATCCCTTTTTCTGTTTATGACTTTTTACTTACTAATCGCGGGTTTGCGGTTACATGGTTATCAGGCAACTGAAACCAACTTCTAGTTATTTTTATTAGAATAATTTATGTTTGTCGCATAATCCTGCCTTATTGTGACTTAAAACATATCTTTGTGTCGATTGTAATGGCAGAAAAAGCAATAAGAGCTAGTAAAATTATAGCACTGCTGGAAGAGGGGTGTAGCAAATGTTACGGCTCACAGCGGTTAAACGTGAGTCGTACAGCCGTCCTAAGAACCTGGACTCGATACCAAGATACAGGTTCCGTTCAAAGAAGGCAAGGTTCTGGGAGAAAATGTTGCACACAACCACGAGACGACCGCTTTTTAGTGACTCAGGCGCTAAGGAACCGCAAATGCAGCTACATAGACCTCAAAAGAAACCTTGAAGAGGTACGTGGAGCACAAGTTAGCCTATGGACAGTGAGGAGGAGGCTTTTAGCGGTTGATATACGCAGTCGACGACCAGCGCGGGCCCCCAAGTTACTCCGTGAGCACCGGATTGCTCGCCCGAGGTTCACTTGAAATTGTCTATCTTGGACACTAGTAACTGGAGTAGCGTACTCTTCTCCGATGAGGCTCGAATTTGTCTGAATGGTGAGGACCGACATCGGCGAGTGTTATGAAGACCAGGGGAATGCTATGCCGACGTGTGTTTTGAAGAAATCACCCCTTATGGTGGAAGGTCCGTTATGTTTTGGGCGGGCGTAACTTCCAGCTATCGTACTGAGATAGTGTTCATTGAAAATGGGTCACTAAATGCGCAAAGGTACATAACAGGAATAATTTGTCAACATGCACAGCCCGCACTGACTGTAATTGGTGAAGATGCCATTTACATGGACGGTAATGCTCGGGACCACCGTTCTGGCGACGTAGATGCTTATGTGCAAGAGGTCGGTATTCGTCGTCTGGATTGGCTAGCGCGGAGCCCCGACCTTAACCCCATTGAGCACGTCTGGGACCTCCTAAAACGGCGAGTATGATCTGTCCAACCCCTTCCGCAAAATATCAGGGAGCATAAACGTGTGATTTCGGCTGAGTGGGAACACATTCCACAGGACACCATCAAAAGCCTGGTGGAAAGCATGCCAAGACGTTTACATGCCGTAATCGCTGCAAGGGGAGGTCACACTCGTTATTAATTTTTATTTTTTAATGTCTTTTTTTAATTAAAATACCATAAAAATACTCGTAGTCTCAATTTAATTATACCCTAAAAATTTCCATTTTAACACGACTCTCTCTTTACATTGACTAAAACACCGATTCAAGGATTTAAGGGTTAAAAACTAAATTCTTATTATTCTTATTTCTTCTTATAAGAAATTTCTAGTCATTTATGCAAATGACATACTAAAAATATTAATGTAATCCATAGAAAAGCCAATGACCGTAAGGTGCCCGTTTTTTTTGCAAAGGAGTTTATTTATTATTACAAACAAACACACATGTTTACTAGGACGAGACAGCAGTATAAGATTGCGACGTTTAGGAAGAGACAGCATAATAAGATTGCGACGTTTAGGAAGAGACAGCACTATAAGTTTGCGACGTTTAGGAAGAGACAGCACTATAAGTTTGCGACGTTTAGGTAGAGACATTACTATAAGATTGCGACGTTTAGGAAGATGCAGCACTATAAGATTGCAACGTTTATTAAGAGACAGCACTATAAGTTTGCGACGTTTAGGTAGAGACATTACTATAAGCTTGCGACGTTTAGGAAGAGACAGCACTATAAGATTGCAACGTTTATTAAGAGACAGCATATAAGATTGCGACGTTTAGGAAGAGACAGCACTATAAGATTGCGACGTTTAGAAAGAGACAGCATTATAAGATTGCGACGTTTAGGAAGAGACAGCATTATAAGATTGCGACGTTTAGGAAGACAGTACTATAAGACTACGACGTTTAGGAAGACAGTACTATAAGATTGCGACGTTTAGGAAGAGACAGCACTATAAGATTGCGACGTTTAGGAAGAGACAGCACTATAAGTTTGTGACGTTTAGGAAGAAACAGCTTTATAAGTTTGCGACGTTTAGGTAGAGACATTACTATAAGATTGCGACGTTTAGGAAGAGACAGCACTATAAGATTGCAACGTTTATTAAGAGACAGCACTATAAGATTGCGACGTTTAGGAAGACAGTACTATAAGACTACGACGTTTAGGAAGACAGTACTATAAGATTGCGACGTTTAGGAAGAGACAGCACTATAAGATTGCGACGTTTAGGAAGAGACAGCACTATAAGTTTGTGACGTTTAGGAAGAAACAGCTTTATAAGTTTGCGACGTTTAGGTAGAGACATTACTATAAGATTGCGACGTTTAGGAAGAGACAGCACTATAAGATTGCAACGTTTATTAAGAGACAGCACTATAAGATTGCGACGTTTAGGAAGAGACAGCACTATAATATTGCGACGTTTAGGAAGAGACAGCACTATAAGATTGCGACGTTTAGGAAGAGACAGCACTATAAGAGTGCGAAGTTTAGGTAGAGACAGTACTATAAGATTGCGACGTTTAGGAAGAGACAGCATTATAAGATTGCGACGTTTAGGAAGAGAGCACTATAAGTTTGCGACGTTTAGGTAGATACATTACTATAAGATTGCGACGTTTAGGAAGAGACAGCACTATAAGATTGCGACGTTTATTAAGAGACAGCACTATAACATTGCGACGTTTAGGTAGAGACAGCACTATAAGATTGCGACGTTTATTAAGAGACAGCACTATAAGATTGCGACGTTTAGGAAGAGACAGCACTATAATATTGCGACGTTTAGGAAGAGACAGCACTATAAGATTGCGACGTTTAGGAAGAGACAGCACTATAAGAGTGCGAAGTTTAGGTAGAGACAGTACTATAAGATTGCGACGTTTAGGAAGAGACAGCATTATAAGATTGCGACGTTTAGGAAGAGAGCACTATAAGTTTGCGACGTTTAGGTAGATACATTACTATAAGATTGCGACGTTTAGGAAGAGACAGCACTATAAGATTGCGACGTTTATTAAGAGACAGCACTATAACATTGCGACGTTTAGGTAGAGACAGCACTATAAGATTGCGACGTTTATTAAGAGACAGCACTATAAGATTGCGACGTTTAGGAAGAGACAGCACTATAATATTGCGATGTTTAGGAAGAGACAGCACTATAAGGTTGCGACGTTTAGAAAGAGACAGCACTATAAGAGTGCAACGTTTAGGTAGAGACAGTACTATAAGATTGCGACGTTTAGGAAGAGACAGTACTATAAGATTGCGACGTTTAGGAAGAGACGGCACTATAAGATTGCGCCGTTTTTCAATTCGTATCACTTCTTTCAATAACCGTTTCGCGGGACAAGGACAGGAAATGCGTCCAACAATTTTAACTCCAATGGAATAGCGACTCAAAACACGTTCATCAAGAACTAAACGTTTTTAGATCTATAATTTTTACATTTTTTGGACAAGCATCCAATAATGCAATAAATAAAAACCATTTGTGTCAATGATAGAAAAGACAACGCGCGATCGTGATTTGTAACGACGACTGTGAAAATTTAGAAACTGTTGAATGAATAAATGAATGAATGATCCCTTTTTTTTGCTAGAATTTAAGCTATTACATGGTGGAAATTTATTTAGCGTCACAATCAACTTACTTTTGTAAAAACTCGCCATGTTGTATCCTATCTTCCAGTCCAGGTAATATGGTCACCAAGTATATACCAACGAGAATAGTGGAATCCACATTTACAGGGTGTAGTTTTTCCATCTTTTGTTCTAACTCGGATATGACGTCATTGAATATAGGCTTCAGTATGTATGTAGTGAATGTTACACCGAAGTTGTCCACATAACTATTAACCATAGATATTAGGACCTCGTATATCAATGTGTGGCTTAAAACTTTAGTGTTTGTTGCCACGTCTAGAATTTGTTTTAATCTGCAACAAAATGTAAAAAGTTAGTATTGTTATTTCGATAAAAAAAATCCATATTAATTCTTCATTTCGTCTTGGGTTGGTCTCCTACTGAACCAAGGGCTTCTAAACATGTACTCACGGACTAGAAAAAAAAAAGAAGGACTCCGCGTCACGCGTATCGAAAGTGAAGCATTGTACCGATCTATGTGTGCGTGATTTGACAAAGACGCCGTCGTATCACGTAATGGCGGCGGGTCGGTCATACTATGATGTAAATGTGTGCGTGGGGCGTGTTTGTACAAGCGGTCCGTGTACAAACACGCATGTACAATATACTTAATGTGCTTCTCTTTCGATATGCGTGGAACGGAGTCCTTTTTTCTAGTCCGTGCATGTACTTTTTTTTTGTTAACCCCTCAAGTGTCGACACCCTATGTCTGCATAAGGAAAAATCCTTTATATAATAGGTAAGCATATTTTTGTCTTTCGTTAAAATGTTCATACTTTCTAGTGTTCGATACCCGCGACAAAGCAAAAAAATTAGGAAATTAAAACTCACGTGCTAATAAACCAACTTAACTCCGACCATCTGACTTCCGGCTTCTCCTTAATAATATTATTTGCAGCTACTAACAATATCTTCGCGTCAACATTATCAGTGACGTAGCACTGTAGTTCCATAAAATACTCCGTTTCTTCTAACGGTACTTCTTGTAAATTAACCGATTGCATATCACAGTTGCTGAGGGTAACATCCCTAACTATTTGTACATTAACTACGTAGGCCAGTTTTGCTAACACTAACACTCTCATCACATCTAAGTATAGGAGCACAGTCTTCCATTCGTTATCACTGCTCGCTTTCGTTAAATTCGTCATTATTCGACTGCATAAGTCCGTTGAGAATTTTCCTGGAAATAAAAACCGATATTTGGAGATGTGAAAATATTCAAAAAGTGATTTGCTCACGGGGGCTAAGGGAGTATTCAGGGAAAATATTTTCATGATATTTAGGCTATTTTTCGACTCTCACTCCCCACTTGGTGAGATGTCGTGAGATTTGGCTCGACAACCGATATTTATAATATTTATATTTTTTATTATAATTATTAGTATTACCCAGGTTCCTAGCAATTTTACAGTTTCTAGCGAAAAAAAAATTACGTGATATTTGCCGAGACCCTCCCCAACGTGAGATTGGGTGAGATTCGGATCGACCCTCCCCTAAACTACCTCACGTCATTAATGAACGCCCCCCCAAGATTACATGTTACATTTGTACTGTCCTCGTAAAATGCTGAAGTTGAAGTTATCTTATGCTTTCTTTTCCTTCAATAAAATGTAAAAATAAATAAAGAAATACAAATATACCTGCAATCAAAGCACTCCTCGCGAGAACAGGCACAAATATACTAACAGTATCCTTCACACACTTTTCAACCGGATCCTTCAAGAAATTGAACATCAGGCTTTCTAGCTGGCTGTACTTATGATCCGCGACGGGACATATGAGGCAGGCAGACTTGAGTCCTAAGGTCCGGATCTCGAGTTCATTGGACTCGCACATAAGGACCACGAGGCTTAGAAGTAGGGATGTGCATAACTCGATGGGTACGTAAGGAGCTATGGCCATGCATACTTGGCTGGCTAAGACCCTTCGTTCTGTGGATCGAGATGCTAAGAGCTCGGCTATTGAGGAGAGCACTTCGCCGCTACCGCCCCATTTTACTACGAGGCAGGTTGCTGAAACAAAAAGTATATAAGTTTGTGATGATCAAAATGGATAAAATCAATCTAATCTGTGATTAATTAGAAGTGTGAAAGTAAAAACACGACAAAATATGTATGTGGTTAACGTTTGAAAGAAGGACACAACGCCTAGATTTATTTTAATCAACAACAAAAGTTATATAATCAAAGTTGTCTGAGAATCAGCACTTTTTAGGTATCCGTACCCAAAGGATGTCGACCGGACCCTATTACTAAGGCTCCGCTGTTCGTCCATCCTTCCGTCTGTCACAGGGCTGTATTGAAATTTTCACAGAGTACTACAAATAATAAAAATAAAATAAAGTTAAAAATTAAAGGGAGTCGCCATACCAGAAATGTGTTTTTAACAAAAGTATTTTTTTTATTTGTATTGTTAAATATTGTACGGCGCGGCGGTACGGAACCCTTCATGTGCGAGTCCGACTCGCACTTGGCCGCATTTTGAAGAAAAGCCCCAAAACTCCCGCTCTTCACCACTCTCTACTCTCTAGAGATAGGTAGTTATAGGTGAGAAGAAGAAGTGGCACAACAAACTCCCCAACAACACATCTGTCTGTTAAGTTAGAAGAACTTGATTCTATTCTTTTCTTCTATCTATTTTTTTTTTCTTAAATTGGCGTATGCAAAGTTTGTAAACATTACGAAACACAAAAAATTCAATTAAATGAAGTATGCCACATGTCAGCTAGCAAACGTCAAAATACCAATAAAACATTTAAAACTAAACTAATCTATTTATCGCTTTATCCTAGGTATGGTCGTCCATACCTTCACAAATAGCCCTTGTGTCAGCCCGGTCTGGTTTCTTGACGAGAGTAAGCAGCGCGTGCAGTGCGCGTGCGCGCCGCGCGTCTCCTCCCGGCAGTAGCGCCGCCGCGGCCGCAACTAGAGCCGCTGCCTCGCTGCGCCGCGCTACCAACGTGTGTGGCAGGATCTAAACACAAGAATTTCTATCAATATTTTGTTTGTAGACTACAATAACATCAAAATACGGTAAGACATCAATATAATCATGAATAGCCTTTTTTTTTGTGGATGGGAAATCATCAAATGACTTCTCCCCGCTCTGGGTGGAGCGGAAGGGCGTGTCAGACTTTTACTGACTAAAACCCAACCGTGTTCCTTCAGTTGCCTGTGCAAGGGCCACGGTATCTCTTTCGAACAACCCGCGAACCCACCCCGGCGGCATCATGAATAGCCTAAGGTCTACTTGCACCGTCATCATTCTCCTGCCCTTATCCCACTTTATTCAGGGTCGGCGAAACATGTCTTTTTCTTCCATACCTCTGTGGCGGCATCTACATCGCCACATATGAACTACGCATCAATGACATGACGTCACGCAAAACCTGCATCGCGCAATTAGAGTTTACCACGCGAGTAGCATAAATATACAACGTCCCGACATCAACCGTCGGGCAGTAGCCCACCAGACACAACACCCGTCTGGTCGAAGGATCCTCCCTTTTCTATGGAGGATGAGTGAACTTTACACCCTGTTCCTCATGCCTCTAAACCTCTCTATTAGTCGTCATTTAGTCACCCCCTACATATCATCTTTCACACAGTCCATCCATCGTTTCTTTGGTCTTCCCCTACTCATCGCCCTAAAGCGTTAAAACATAGTTCTATTCAATTTTACCTCTGTGAACAAGATACTAACGGTTTTTTTAAATTCGTTTAATATAATTTAAAAAATCGTTAGCCTTAATTATAAGTTTTCTAATAAAGTCGTAATCATGAACTACCTACCACAAATACGTGCTGCAAGTATAATACACTTAAATTACAGTTTAGACTCGAGAATGTATCTACACGAAGATCAGACACCACTGAAAATTAAAGTCACTGACGATAAAATGACGCATTCATAATTTTTTCGCCAGAGCGATGGTGAAATTAGGATTGGAAATTTGGAAGTGGACGCTACTGCCTATTAATCATGATCATGGGCTCTTTACTTTATTTCAAACCGGAGCCTGCCTATTGCTTGCTTCACTAAAAGGTTAGTACCCTTTAACCGCTTACGTTGGATTAATCCGACAAATATTTTCGTGTTCATTTCGCCAGAGTCGTATATTTACGACCCTAGCGACCCTAGTCCCTGACACTGGCTCGTTTAATCTGCTTTTTAACCGACTTCCAAAAAAAGGAGCAGGTTATCAATTCGGATGGTTATATTTTTTTTGTTTTTTTTTTTTTTATTCATTATGCTGTATTCTATCAAAAAGATTTTTCGATTCACTGTGCCGGGCGGCGTATATAGAAATGCTAATTCAGTACGTCCCCTCAGGCGGAGACGAATACCTATAGTTAGCGCATTTCCAGGCGTTAAACTACTGATAGAGAACTGGTATTCAGATTGCAGAAGCGATGCATCAGGTCTATGTGTGGTCTTAAGACCGAAGATAGCTGTGTTCCCTATTTTAAATTATTAAAAATTTTAACTTTTCCTTCTTTATTTATATTAGAAACGGCTTTGTTTGTGAAATGCAATCCGCATCTATTTAAAAAAATATCAGAGGTCAGAAAAAATCCAATACGGACTCAATACGTCAATCAGTTATGTCAAGTTAAATGTAAAACCGCTTTAATGCAAAAAAGTTTTTTTGGTATTGCCCCACGTATATATAATAAAGTACCTAGTGTTATAAAAAATTTGACTATATTAAAATTTAAAAGGGCGCTAAACAAAATTTTAATTATGAAAAGTTATTACAAAATTGACGATTTTCTTCATGATAATTCGCTGAATGATTGATATACCTACTGATACATAATTTATATTTTGTTATTCTAGTTGGCATAATTTCATTTCGTTTGACATTACTGATAGATTTTTTTTATTTACATATATATTATTTTTTTTTTTTTTTTATTACTATGACAAGGCTGACATTTTTATTGTTAATATTTTTTTTTATTTTTTGTTATTTAATGTAATTCTAATGACATGCTACATAATTTAAATTTAGAACTAGATTATAAATGTTCCTACTATTTGCATGCCCGTGTGTCGGTAAAATATGGAGAACCTTATTATAAAAGAACATCTTATGTATCAATAATACCCATGTTTGCAAAGAAATAAATTGATTTGATTGATTTGATTTGATTTGATTTTGATTTAAACACACGTAAATGCTAGTATTCAGTAGCATTTACGCGGAATTAGCATTTACTAGCATTTACGTGTGTTTAACGCATAGAAATGACTCTATCGTCTCCACCTGAGGGGACGTACTGAAGTAGCATTTCTATATACGCTGCCGGGCGCTAAAAGGGCACGAGAACTGATATGATGTCGGGTGGATAAAGGGTCAATAAAAGTAACAAATGCTGTACAAACCCGAGGTAAGGTGTCCGCAACAAGTGTGAGTAGTCCTGGCAGAGTGATAGGCTTGTCGCTGCTCACTAGCTCGGCGAGGAGGTCGTTCGCTAGGGGCTCGTTCAGATTCAATGTTTCACAGCACCAGTTCAATATTGACACTTTGAGACCGTTCGGTATGCCGCTGTAAAGTAAACAAAGAACTTTTGGATAAAAAACATGACAGCTGTAGACTCTAAAATAATTATCTTAAAAAAGAAGAATTCCATGTTCAGACTTGACTCTCAAAAAGCGTTACAATAACAAAAAAAAAAAAAATCGCCATACCTGGCGAGACAAGATCTCGCTAATAATCTTGCCGACTAATAATCTTTTCACAGCTCACACACACTCACACACGAGGAAAAAGACGATAAAAAATCTACTTTAGTCACATTTTACACGTCAGCCGCCTGGTGAAAAGTGGCAAATTCATAGAACAAAAAAACCATAGAAAAGGTACAAATATCACAAGAAAAGTATGCGCTTCGGGAATCATCATTTATCTACGGAAAACGAAAGCGCGATGACGAGGTACAGTGCTATACAACCATGTAAGTACTTGCCTGTTTTATATTACCATGCTTACAAAATTATATATTAACAACTCTAAGTGTCTAAACACACTATGCCGAAGTTACGCAACCGAAGTTCGGCATGATTACGCCTGCAATGCTATTTGAATTACTGACGACACACTATGCCGAAATTACGTTGCGTTCTAGCGTACAGCCGAACTTCGGTCGGGCGTAAGTTCAGCGGCAATTCGGCGGCAACGTATTCTGTAGAGCACACACTATACGCGACCAAAGTTCGGTTCGATTGCCGAAGAAGATCCGGGGCGGGGGACGGGGGACGGGGGGGTGTTCAAGGCACTGAAGTTCCACAACTGAATTTCCGCCGCGTAAGTTCGGCACTTATGGTGTGTCATATCAGCCGAACACGTCGGAACGGAACATCAGCCGCGGAACTTCGGTCGCGTAACTTCGGCATAGTGTGTTGAGACACTAATATGCAATTCCATACAACTTTTCAAAACTTTTGAGTGATAGATCTACGATCTAACCCCTGAAGAGACAAAACTTCATACAAACGCAATGATAAGCGCACTACCTAAGAAGCGCGGCAGTACAAAACTTAAAAGCTTTGCCTCTGCAGCTCGACGGTCGTGCTTAGTACTGAAGATTAGTACCGAAGCGCATAACTTTTCTGGTTCAACTGTATGTTACAGTAGTAACCAACTGATATGGCTTACCGAGGTACCTGCGCAGAAGATGAATTTTCAAAGCGCGGGAAATGCTATTGACCAATCGGCACGCTCCACGCACCGCGCTTCTTTTTCCTGTATCGCTATTGGTCGGCAGCTGCCGCCATGTTAGCGCGTGGCGTGTTAGTCAGCCGCCATACTTTGCGAGTGAGACGGAACTGCAGTGTATTATGAACCTTATAGTAGTGATCTAAGCATGATTGTAAGTTTTAAGCATTCTCGTTAATCTTCGGGGCCATACTTTCTTTTCTGTGCGAACGAAGATTAACGACGCGCCTTATCAGTTGGGTACCTGTACCTATTAACTGTGTGTTATGTCTTTACGTCGTGGTTAAAGCAAATAAACGTATTTTCTTTCTTTCTTTCTTACCTATCGATCCACATCTCCTTGCTGCTGGTCTCGATGCTGTTGTACTCGTAGTGCACGCGCGTCCACTCGCCACCGTCATTGATGCTGAGCGTCTCGTCCAGCGTGGTCACACTGCCGCGACGCAGCGGCGAGTCGCGTGTGCTGTGGTCACCGACGACGCCCTCGCCAGTCGCCTCGAACGAACTTATGTTTGAACCTTTTCTTGTTCTGTGGGGCAATTTTAAATCAAATACACTGTCAAATTAAATAAAAAAAGGCATGAAAAATACTTAGAAAGTAAAGCAAATTATAAAAGAGCTAGAAAAGTAGAAAATAGATGAATCGGCCATTTGAGAAATGACATAAGTAACAAATAACAAGGTTTTAATCAACAGATTAAACTATATAAATAAAATCAATTGCCGAATATAATGTAGGCGCATTACTTCAGAACGGCAGCACCTATTTGGCTAATTTATTGTTTGTAATAGTCAGGACAAGGTTTGTATGACATTTTTTTTTTTGAAAATTCACCGGAAAAGTATTTTAGTATCAAAACAGACAACACATGCCAACCACTGGAGATAGAGACATGAATTTCACCCGGGCGAACGAACAACTAGTATACAAATAAAATGTTTTATCGGAAAAAAGTTATTAAAATTAAATAATACACTATTAGTTTGCCCAGCAGTGGGATAATTATTGCTACTAAAAAGTATTTTAGTATCAAAACAGACAACACATGCCAACCACTGGAGATAGAGACATGAATTTCACCCGGGCGAACGAACAACTAGTATACAAATAAAATGTTTTATCGGAAAAAAGTTATTAAAATTAAATAATACACTATTAGTTTGCCCAGCAGTGGGATAATTATTGCTACTAAAAAGTATTTTAGTATCAAAACAGACAACACATGCCAACCACTGGAGATAGAGACATGAAATTCACCCGGGCGAACGAACAACTAGTATACAAATAAAATGTTTTATCAGAAAAAAGTTATTAAAATTAAATAATACACTATTAGTTTGCCCAGCAGTGGGATAATTATTGCTACTAAAAAGTATTTTAGTATCAAAACAGACAACACATGCCAACCACTGGAGATAGAGACATGAATTTCACCCGGGCGAACGAACAACTAGTATACAAATAGAAGAAACAGAAGAAGAAACATTATTAGATTTATTAGTTATTAAATTGTAGATCTCTTATTAGCTTTTGTACAGATAGGTTAAGTTCAAATTTATGTACAGCAACTTGAAAAAAAAATGGAAAAAAAAAATACTATAAGTATCGAAAAAAATAACTCGAACTACAGAAAAAAAAATTAATAAAAACTTTTCTTTTTCAGGAATTTTGACTTTTTTTTTACAAAAACCTTTTCTCCATATAAATAAAATAACTGAAAAACACAACTTAGTACTTATACTTAGGTACACATAAAATAGTTCAAGCAGAAAAAACAACATACAGATACCAATAATTTAGTTTTAAAAATTTGAAGATAATTTTAACAAAACTATCAAACACTTATCTGTAAAGGTATGATAGCAAATAGATTTCTGAGAGCCATTGCTTATTTTTTTCACCTTGTGATAAAACGCATTTCGCCAGGTGGAACTCTCTTATCATTGTTATCAACATGTACACTTGAAATTTTATGGTTAACTTTTAGATTTCCTCACGTTCAAGTTTTTTTTAATAATAATAATTTTTTTAATAATTTATTACGTCCTTTTACAAAGTAAAACATTTATAAACTTATAAATACTTAGTAGTACCAAGTTCTTCAACAGATTAGCTTAAATACTTATAAACAAAGTAGTTCAATTTAATTTACACTGAGTTTGGTACTAACATTATAACTTGTGTCGCCACACAAGACCTGCCTGAGCTAGGTTAATAAAAACCTGTGTTTCAGGCCATCCCAAGACTAAGCGATCAAGCTGATTATTTGTACATAGTTAATTGATTATTGAAATAATACTATTCTACATATATTACTAAATACAAATTAAAAATTACCATTTTAATATCTACATAATTATTGAAGCACTTCTAGAAGTTTTTCTGTGTCTGTGTAATCAAGCTTACCCAAATATTCGCATATCTTCAGACTACAATGTTTGTAAGTGGTACTATATATATTAAGTATCCTATTTAGCTTATTATATAAATGGGGTCCTAAATAGACATAGAACCGATTTACAAAAGCATGCCTAGTTTGTGGCTTTATGCAGACCAAATCTTTCCTTCTCTTGTCAGAAGGTTTATAAGCGAGTTCAGTGTGCTGATGTAACATGATGTGCAGTATAAATAATTGGCGTACTGTTAGCACCTCACATGCCATGTACAGCTGGTGTGTAGGAAATCTGAAAGGCCTAAAAGTGGCTACTTTTAGAATTGCTCTTTGAGCGCGTTCTAGAGGAAGTAAAATTGACTTTGCAGCACCACCCCATGTAGTTATGCAGTATGTAAGTACAGATTGGCACAAAGCTAAATATACCTGTTTAATTAATTTAAAGTCAGCAATGTGACGTAAGTTCTTAAAAATGTATATTAATTTACGAACTCGAGTGCATTGCAAATCAATATGTTTACGGAAATTTAGATTTGTGTCAATTGTAACACCTAAATATTTCATATGGTCGACTTTATCTAGAGTAGGACACGAACAAACAGCGTCAGCGTCTGTCGTACAGTTATGAGCATAAATGGTAAGGTTAGTAAGTGGTATATTAGTGTTTTTCATTCTAAATAAAATGTGTTTGGTTTTATCTGCATTTAATGTTAGTAGATTCATGCAAAGCCAATTTGATACATAATTAAAACCACTCTGAGCATATTTATAGACCTCCTCTCTTGATTTAGCCGAAAACAATAGGGCTGTGTCATCTGCGTATGACATTATGATACCATTTGGTAATTTCAGGCTGCAAAGTTCATTTATGTATATTAAAAATAACGTAGGTCCTAAAATACTTCCTTGTGGAATGCCGTAACAGCTGTTTTTAAGTTCTGAACTTTTAAACTGACCGAGTTTTACACACTGATAACGATTTCTGAGATAATCAGAAAAAAGTAGGAGTTGTGTTCCTCTTATCCCAAGTGATTCAAGCTTGTGCAATAGTTTAGAGCAAGAAATAGTGTCGAAAGCCTTGGCAAGGTCCAGGAAAATTCCCAAGCAATGTAAGCCATTATCCAGATTTTTAGTAATATAATTAGTCAATTTGTGTACTGCTTGGCAGGTTGATTTTTTTGGTCTAAAACCAAATTGACTATCTGAAAGTAATTTGTTGTCCTCAAGATATTTTATTAACCTATTATTTATAATTCTTTCCAAAACTTTGGAGAGGCCTGTTAATACAGAAATGGGTCTGTAGTTATTAACGCAATACTTGTCTCCAGATTTGAAAACAGGAGTGACCAATGCTTTTTTAAGTAGGCTAGGAAAAACTCCATTTGTCAGACATAGCTGAAAGATATGAGTTAGAGGTTGAGCTAGTAGGTATTTAAATTTCTTAAGGATCCTATTTGGTATATCATCCCACCCGACAGCACAGTCATCTTTTAATCCAGAAATAATTCCTAAAACTTCATCGATATCGGTATCTAATAAAACAAAAGAATTAACTGGATTTACAGTTACAGTAGTCTGGTTTTGGCAAGAGAGAATTCTAGTTCTAGGTGTTTTGTCAGCCAAGTTTTTACCAACGTTGACAAAAAAATTATTAACTTTATCAGCTGCTTTATATGGGCAAATATCTGTTGATAGCAAATCAAGTGTAGGTTCTGAGTTTTTTGCACTAAAAGTATTTGTTCTTATATATTTCCAGACTAGTTTACTATTATTTCCTGCTGATTGCAGCACAGATTTATCATGTTGGATTTTTATTTTCTTCAGAAGGTTATTACAAAAGTTCCTATACCTTTTGTACGTTATGCTAAGTACCTCGTTGTCAGGTGCTAGTTTAGATTTTAAGTGCAAATTGTCTCTATGCCTTATGCAACGGACGAGACCCGGTGTAATCCAGGGTTTGACATTACTATATTTCCTAGGCATTTTTGTAGTGAAAGTGTTTTTAATTATTACATGTTGTAGTGAGCCTATAAAGTAGTTTAGGGAAGTATTCGCGTCGCATGAGTTGTAAACTGGGTCAAAATTTATGCTGCGTATGTCAGTTTCAAGTTTTGCCATATTGACTTTGGTATAGCTGCGCATGCATTTTTTCCTAGGTAATAATATTTGTAATGTTAGTAAAATTGCATTATGATCAGTTAGCGAAGAATTAGTAATGAATATTTTGGTTGGTTTTTTTGTTTTCAAAATTATATGATCTAAGCATGATCCACTTTGATGCGTGGGGTAATGATAAGCTGGCAATAGTCCGTGATATGAGCAAATGTTTAGGTAATTATGTGCATGATTATCGAGTTTACCGGAAACAATGTTAATATTTATGTCACCTATTAGTATAATGTTTTTGAAATTACACAACTTTTTTAGAAGAGTGTCAAGAGAGTCTAAAAATCGGTCAATATCTTGAGAAGGAGGTCTGTAAACAGCCATTACCACTACATCGGGGCTAATTTCAATGATCAAGCAATTACTATCCTGAATTATCGGTTCCTCTACTGTTGCTTTGAGATTTTTCTTGATATAAACTACTAAGCCATCATTTTGATTGAGTTGTCGATTGGTTTTGTGGGAAGAATAACCATCCAGGGGTGGTAAACTGAGTGTCTGATTGGACAACCAACATTCTGTCAGGACAATTACATCACAGCTTATGCCAAGATTCTGTAACAACACTTCAAAACCGTTCATGTTTTTGTTTATGCTACGAATATTTTGGGTAAGCACAGTTAATGTTTTATCCACAGCGGGAATAAAATGTTTACAGTCTGCAACATTGCAGATAGTAGTTTCAGATACAGAAAAGCTATCTAGGTCACAAAGCAAATTATCGATCATAATTATATAAGTAGTTACTATTTAAAATATAAAAATAAAATTAAACTCCTGCTAGCGTGCTTAAAAAGATACGAAAACTGTAGCGCTCTTAGGCGCCTTCATAGTCTATGGAATTTATGTAGTTTTCCTCTGCGAACTTACGTGCCGGGCAACTAGGATCACCAGTGTTATGGTCACTTTTGCGCTTGAAGCGATTGCACGTCGCACATTTGGGGGAAGCATTTTTATTGCTGCAGTCCTTAAAGGAATGACCAGCCTCTCCGCAGTGGTTACAGGTTGCGCTCGTTTCTCGGCAATACTTAGCTGCATGTCCGAATTGCTGACAATTGAAGCACCTAGTGACTATCGTGAAATCTCTCACGGGGCAGGACGACCAATCGATGAAAATTCGCCCTTGTTCAATAAGAAACCTCCTGATGTTAGCTGGTAATTCTAGAATGTAATTACAGGTGCTCAGATTTTTCTTACCGGATTTATGACTTAGTTTTACCGTAGCTAAGAAGGAGTCACGGGTTGTGTTCGGCAGTTTCCCAGAGAGGTTTTGCTCGAAAATACAATCAAATACCTCCTGTTCAGTTAGGGCTACGGGGACACCAATAACTGCAACCCTAGGACGGCGCTTTGTTGGTTCTTCAATGGTAAGGCCTGACGCAATTAGTTTCTCCGACTTCCGTAATTTTTCTATGTCTTCCCTCTTGTCCGTGCTGATGATGACCCCTCCGTTTCTCACTTTTCGAACGCCACGAACATGAAGTTTGAGTTCCTCGGGAGAGATGATTTTCTGGACAAGGGACTTCGTGTCGTCGCTGGTTTTGGATTTATCGCTATGGTAAATAGCAACAGAGCTTAAATTTGCAGGGCGGATGTAGTTGTCGGAGCCCTTCTTGACCATGTTTGCGTAGGAAGTAGTTTCTGCGGGCTTCATTTTACTTTCTACGACCTCTTTGAATTGCTGGAGTGATTTCGCAACGCCCTGCTTTTCTTGTAGGTGTTCAATAGTAGTGTACGCCTGTGTAGTTTTGTGTGTCAGAGACTGATACAGGACAGCCATCTGAGATGTCCCACTAGTCACCTTACGGCATAAATTAGTCACACGGATCTTCTGTTCGGAGTTCATTTTGCCCTCCGCTACTATAGTACACACTTCACTCAAGATGGAGTCTATTGTGCTCATCCATTTCTTAATTTCCGACGTGGGTAGAACTTCAGAGGGTAACTCATATTCCGTGGGAGCTGGTGGAGTTGCTATGGGCTTGTCTCGTGCAGTTGGTGTCGGCGGAGGACTTCGCCGCAGCAATTGGCTACGGTCAAACGGGCTAGATCCTGAGGCAGCCATATCCACCACAGTAACTAGAGTCTATAAGATTTAGGTCATTGCTAATGCAATGAACGCGTAAGTCAGTGTTTCTATCTATCAACTCGCGACACACTTTAGTTTTAATGCTTATACTGCATATGTAATTTCAATAACAATTTAGTAGTAATTATTTAATTCTCGCACATTATAAGCAAAACAAAAGGCACGTCCGCTTAGGCAAGCGATCGATCGACCGATCCAATAAAATGTTTTATCGGAAAAAAGTTATTAAAATTAAATAATACACTATTAGTTTGCCCAGCAGTGGGATAATTATTGCTACTAAAAAAAATACACTATTAGCTACTTTTTGATAAAAGTTAAAAAAAAAAATGTGATAAGTGAAAAGTTTCGGTAGATTGACTTTGCTTTTTCTCAAATGCCAGATTCAAATACAATTTCGAGAATACAAAATCATACTTTCAAGACTACCATTTTAATTCGGCAGCATTGTATTCCTCGGAGGGACCACGGCAGGGACCACGGGTAACAAACGGTCAGTATGTCGCGCGTCAATTGTTACTACTAATTTATACATGGCTTTAGGCCGCGTTTCCACTGACGCGGAGCTGGGCGGAGCGGAGCGGAGACGTGCAGGAATCGTCCAATTACAGACGAGACAAGAGACGCGATGAGGATTTCAACCATTATGATTGGTCGATTCCTGCACGTCTCCGCTCCGCTCCGCCCAGCTCCGCGTCAGTGGAAACGCACCCTTATACTTACGTTGCACTATTTTTCTCACTATCAATCATCTCAAACTGCTCTGGAGTCGCACTATGAGTTGAATGACCACTTCCATAATGGTTCTCAGAAGCTGTACAAGTAATAGGCTTTGCTTCTAAACTCTGTTCTACCCTTTCCACTGATAATAGCTTATCCTCAGGTATATGGAGATCCAGCCCTTTGCCTTCGGAAGCAGGACTTGTGAGTGAGTTTAAGCTGACAATGGCAGCATCATATAATTTTTGGAAGTTCAGCTTTTCAGTCTCTAGTGCTATTATTTTTTGCTTCAGTAATTCTATTTCTTCGGCTTGGATGAGGAGCTGTAAATTATAAATTAAATCACGAAAAGAAAACGCTTCTGATGAATACACCCCAACCTATGATGAAAAACTGGGATAACGGCGAGAGGATGATGAGTATAGATCGGATATTCAGATGCATATTTACCTAAAGTTGAGGTGTTGGCTATAATTATGTAATGCATTTGTGCATCCCAAAAATCCCGGGATTCCGGGATCGACAAATTTAGAGTTGAATCGTTGAGTTGTTGATTGAGTTGAGTTGAGTTGAATCGAATGTGTATTTACTTACGTTCAGGTGTAGGCTAATAAAGAATGCACTTTTGTATCGAACGTAAAAATCTCGCGATTCCGGAATTGATAAATTTAGTACTTTGACTTAAGGGGCCGGCGGAGGATGAATTCTCCATACAAACGTAGTTCTTAAATCATTTGCAATTCGAGCGTATTTCCACCATACTTGTCCAAAATGAAATTTAAACGAATTGCATTTCGCACATATTGACAGCGTAAACTACATGTTTTCAGCTTATTTTTTCTGTATTAAAAACAACAATATTTGTAATATTGTTCGAGCGGAAACATAGCTAACATAATCAAGTTACAAATTATTAAAAAAAAATAGAAAAATATTAAGTTTTCATTCAACATTTTTAGGATTACGGATTGAGTACTTTCGCGTCAAGCAATTGTGAGAACGCGGGGCGGCACTGCTCACTCACGATGCGCTAGTGTGTGTGCATGTACTCGCCGACACCGACACGCGACACCCCGCGCGAGGCGGTGGGGTTCGTTCGGGACTTTTGTTTGATGTCAGTGTTAGTCGATTACTTTGTGCGTGCGTCCTTATTGGTTTGCTAAATAATAATTAGGTAGGTATATTGTAATATTTCTGACAATATTGTCCTATGCTACGGACTTGGATTTAGATTTGACTTGTGATTTGTGACATTTATTCATACCCCAGAACGCTGTTATTTACTTTTAGGTGGTATACGCACATCGCGTAAATATTAAATTATTGGAGTAGGTATTAGTCGTTTACTAATACTTTGCATAACCTTACATAATCAGCCTATAATGTTCCCACTGCTGGGACACAGGCCTCCTCTCAGTGAAAGGGACTGGGCCGTCATCCACCACGCGGTCCCAGTGCGGGTTGGCAGATGTCACATGTCTTTGATTTTTTAATTTTTTTGCATAACCTATTTAATTTTGTTTTTTCTAAGAAGCGTTAGTTTTTTAAAGTTGAGACTACTAAAAAAATAAACCGGTTCTAAATAAATAAAGATAGGTAATAATAAATATGCCAATAATTTATGTTTACGCGACATGCGTGCAGCGTGTGACAACTCTAGCGCCGCCGCGCCGTTCGTCGCGTCGGTGTTCGTTTCAACCGCGCGGCCATGGCGTTAAAAAAAAAAACTATGCCAACATTTTGTAACTGTTAGCGCGGGGAGCAATGAAAAGCGGACTGTATCAAATAAGGCTGGTATATTGCCGTCTAATATAACAATATATAACTTCCCGGACAAACAATTAATAATCGTTGAGTTTAAGAGAGGAGTGTCGGAGAGGAGTTTTTTGTAAAACCTAGATTTGAATTTGTCAAAATTTGTAAAAATATAACAAAAAATCCTACGTTTATATTTCAGGAGCCGCGCCATTGAAACGGTGAAAAGCACGTTATCGCCGATACCTCACTGAAAACGCATCGCAGAGCTCTGAAGTTTTTTGTAAAACCTAGATTTGAATTTGTCAAAACTTGTAAAAGTACAAGTAAAAATCCTAGGTTTATATTTCAGGAGCTGTAAGACTAAAACCTCGTGGCCGCGCCATCGAAACGGTGACAAAAACGTGATAGCCGATATCTAGCTGAAAAAGCATCGCAGACGTCTAGAGTTTTTTGTAAAACCCAGATTTGAATTTGTCAAAACTTACAAAAATGCAACAAAAAATTCTAGGTTTTTATTTCAGGAGCTGTAAGACTATAACCTCATGGCCGCGCCATTGATACGGTGAAAAATACGTTATCACCGATATCTCGCTGAAAAAGTATTGCAGAGGTCTGAAGTTTTTTGTAAAACCTAGACTTGAATTTGTCAAAACTTGTAAAAATACAACGAAAAATCCTAGGTTTATATTTCAGGAGATGCGCCATTGAAACGGTGAAAAACACGTTATCGCCGATATCTCACTGAAAAAGTGTCGCAAAGGTCTGAAGTTTTTTGTAAAACCTAGATTTGAATTTGTCAAAACTAAACAACTAAACTCCTAACTAAAAATACAACAAAAAATCCTAGGTTTACATTTCAGGAGCCGCGCCACATTGAAACGGTGAAATACAAATAAAGCAAACAATGAACATATCTAATTATAATTACCTACCTACTAATAAATAGAAATGCTTTGCAGTGCCTTCGGGTCGTTATGAATGAATACACTCACACACGGCTGCGCACCGTGTCCTTCCCTCGCCTACTTTTGTGAAACAGAGATAGCAGTATTCCGAACGAATTTTGCCGTCGCCTCGAATTGCATTTGCGAGCGGCTTTCGCCGGCTTCTTAATCAAATGCTAGCTGATGTTGTGCCAAACTGGCATAGCAAACAGGATAAGTAATGTTAAAAATGAATTTCAAGTAAACAAGCATACAAATAGTTATGTGATCCCGGTGTACCGGTATTTGTTAAATAAATAATAAGGTCAAGGTGGGGAAGTTCGTCTGCGGGTCAACGAAGTCTACCGTCTCTCTAGGCTGTTTCTGAATAGCTACGACGTTGATAACTCGGTTGGTAAAACATAATCACTATTTCATCCTACCTTTAAATTATAGATGGCATAGTGTTGAGTTTAATGGCAAAAAAAGGTCTCAAAATTTTTTGTAGTTGTCAAATCGAAACACGAGTGAGACGTTAGTTGACGTGAAATGAGAATATCAACGGATTGTTATGTATTCTAGTGGTAAGTGTCTAGCTTGGATTACTATTGATTGTTTCATTCTATACAAATCGAATTTAAACCTATATTTACAGATTTATTAGTTGTGATAAAAACCCGACCTGTAAATTCAATGTTGGGGCAAGTATTTGTTTTCTGTCTAATATTTTTGGGGAAATCCGTCATATTTAGGTTTACCTAATTTTTTTACTTTCATTTTGTATTTTTTATATTTTTATAAATTCTCGATTTTTTTTATTTTAAAAATTATACGTTTTATTGTGGCAAACGTGAATCTTTCATTTATTAATGCTACATTTATGGCGAATCATGCCCCAAAGCAGATGTTGTAAACCTTTTTCGTTTTCTTTAAACATTATTATTAGAAAAATCATAATAATGTGATAGGAGTCTTGTTTAATACAGGGTGTAAGAGAAACATTTCCGAAAACAAAGACAGGTGATAGGGCTAGTGATTCTAGATAAACACCATAAAAAAAACTGTTTTTTCTTTTACAATTTTACCATTTTTTTTTTGCATTATTCGTACACTATGCTTTGAGAACAGTTAAATGGAACCATTATTTGCGATCAAATAATGGTTCCATTTAACTGTTTTTCTTTACAACTTAGCATGCAATGTATTTATAAATATTCATAGTATTTTCTCACGAAGCCACAAAGCTGTACAAACACGCTATTTTTTTTACGTGTTTTACACTTGGTAAACACAAGTAAAGCGCGTGTCGCTTCGTGAGATAAAAATACTGTAAAAGATTAAATTACTTTTTTAATAATTACATATTACATGCCGTATTTACGGTGTTGTTATTTTTATTTCACTGTATGAACAATATGTGAGTACATACATTTAAAATAATTAAGTACTTAACTTTAATAAAAAATAGAAAGAGGTTTTTTATTAATAGCTTTCATTAATATCAATTTTTATTTTAATATTATCTATTCATACACTACAAATATAACAAAGTGTGTTTGTTACTATTTAGTTTTTTTATGGTTTAAAGTCCCTCTGGATCTGGTTTGTATCATAAAGATACTAAAACTTGTCAAATCTCACATTGCATTTTAAATGCAACCAACAAACATACTGACCTACTAAACCCTACAGTCAGAATATTCAAATATAATTGTACTGCTTTAAATTTTGACAATCACTTCACTTGCAAATATACCGGAGTTGCCCCACTTTATGATTTTACCGCCATAGATTGAGATTGCGACCTTATATCATGGTGCTGAAAGCATGAATTTGATTACTTTTATTTTCGAATATTAACTGAATATGGGTACTGCAAATATCTATCAAATTACATACAATTTATGCCTATGACGGAGTTGCCCCAATTACTTAGGAAAGTCCGTCTAAAGACTACCTTTTAAAAAAACGCGTTTATTTTCATTTTGATAACAGTTACATTGATGTTTGTAAAAGTAACTGATAAATAAGGAATTTTTAGTCATTATAAATATTCAAAACACAAGTTAAAAAATCAGCCATGGGGTGTCTAACAAGTCAAGCTTGCAATAAACTATGCCGGACTTCGCCACCTTGACCTTACCACATATTTAAGAAGTTGTTTCCATACCATGTATTCAATTAATTAAGAGAAAAAAAAATAAAAAGCCGCTTCCATAATTTTTTTTTTTTTAGCCAAAAATTAAGGTAAATAAGCATCCGATTATCCGATTTCTGATGATGAGTCAGGAAACTAAAGTATGCAACAAATTCAAGAACTTTTAAACCCATGTTGTATAGTTGAGCTGAGTATTTTTGACTGAATTACTAATTATTTTGCTGACTGCACATATCTTATCAAGTAAAGAAGGTTAATGGCACTAATAATAATAACAAAATATGCTTCACCTCATGGCTCCAATCAGTCTCATGCTCCAGTGAAGTCTGGCAGCTGACACAAACATTTCCTTCATTCAAATCTGTCTGGCAATCCACTTCTATGTATGACCAGTCAATTTCTGTGGACACATCTGCTTTAGCTGTACTAATGCTTGAAGTGTTTCCACGGAATAATGATACCAGTCCAGCTGGTCGAGGCATATTGAGGCCAACATCATCCCAATCTTCAAACTCCTGAAACCATTTGTAAAGAATGTGTAAGCCATGTTGCAAATTATTAAAAGATAGACAGTTACGAAACCCATGAACATTTTATATTGCATTTTTTTTTTCGTCAATTTTCCAATGTTTTTAATAGTTACTCTGCTATTCGAGACGGAGACAAATACAACAAATCAAAAACCATGAAAATTGGTCCAGCCGTTCTCGCGTTATAGGTGTTCGAACAAACACGACTTTGTTTTAAATTTTTCAAATCCGAACGGTAGTTCTAAAGATTAGCGCATTCAAACAAACAAAACAAACTCTGCAGCTTTATTATATGAATTAGTATAAAAGTTTGTATAGATATGTTCGAAAGCAGTATATTTGTTCCCAACAATTTATATTGCCATGTGATTGATTTGTTTTGTACCTATTGCTTGCTACATAAAATATTCGGGTTTTTCCCACATTTAGTCCGGTCAATTTAGACATTCGAGGTTACATAAAGTCCCAACAAGCTGAATTTCTGTGAAATTGTTCAAAACATAATTATAAACAATGTCTAGAAGTTCCCCATCATTCCCCTGTAAGGAAAAAATTTTATTCAAGGTCAAAGGTAAAAAAAAATAGTTTTTCGCGATTTTCAGCAAAACGGTAAGTTTTATCATAAAAGTACCTCAGACAAAAATTGTAGATCATAAAATTATCAATAAAAAATGTATTAATACTTTTTTTCTTACGAGCCACCGTTTCTGAGATATAACGATTCAAAAAGTTATAAAAGTTGTTATCGTCATAATATGCACACGTTTCCACGCCACCTATGAGGTAGTGTACTTAGCGCGTTTTTTTAACGTGGTTTCCCCAGTGGCCTACTCCACGGGTCAGTTGTGATCCTGTTTAATGTAAAACTATTGCATAATAACGGAAATTTTCAAAGATTGGGAAAGATAAAAGCGATGTAAATTAAAAAAAAGTGTTGAAGTTTATTCGTCTTATTCGTAAGTTTCAAATTCTTGTTCTTCTTCTTGTTCTTCTTCTCCTGCTTCTTCTTCATCTTCATTTTGGATGCAAGTAAATTGCGTCAATAGCGATGTATCGCATGATACTTCGTCGGAGTCAAACGAATCCTCCATTGTTTGTGATTCAATATTAGAGCACGACCGGCCTTGACAATTTGTGCATGCCAAAGAACAAGACAGTCCGACTTTTTTGCAACCACATTTAGCACTGCATCCCTTTTTGCAGTTGCAAAAAATAGTGTTCAGCAGTTTTTCCGGCGCAGGTGGAAGTAAAGTTTGAACTGGCTCTAATATGTTGTTGACCAACTTCCAACCCCAGTCTGTAGGGTCTAGCTGATAACCAAGCCACACTTGAACTTGGTAATATACTCGAAAAAGATGTTGGTGAGCAGCAACTGAGGTTGGAGGAAGACAAGCTAATTGAACTTAGTTTTTTATTTTTAGTATTTTTAACGAAACATGCATATCGATGCTTATCTAAACAGGTAGTTTTTTTAGGAGCTCCGTACATAGAAAGAAGAAAGCGGATGCCGTTGGTAATAACTTCTTGTTGAGTTGAATTACTCTTTTTAAAAACTTCAGCTTCATAACTCTAGATGTATATACGTGGCGTACTCATGTATATTATGACGATAACAACTTTTATAACTTTATGAATCGTTATATCTCAGAAACAGTGGCTCGTAAGAAAAAAAGTATTGATACATTTTTTATAGATAATTTTATGATTTACAATTTTGTCTGAGGTACTTTTATGATAAAACTTACCGTTTTGCTGAAAATCGCGAAAAACTCATTTTTTTTACCTTTGACCTTGAATAAAATTTTTTCCTTACAGGGGAATGATGGGGAACTTCTAGACATTGTTTATAATTATATTTTGAACAATTTCACTGAAATTCAGCTTGTTGGGACTTTATGTAACTTCACTCTCATTTTTTGGTCTAAATTGACCGGACTACATTGTCCTTGAATAGTCTGACAAGTTACTCAATAGCAGTAACAAATTACTCTTACATGATTGGTTTTTATTTAATTAGAAGCTGCAGTCGTCACGACTGCAGCTTCTAATCGTGCAACTCACAATGCTATTAATAGAGATTGATCATATTTGATTACAATAAATCAGACCTGTAATGTAACAAAATAATTGTAAAGAACCTTTTTTATCTTCTATCACAGTCAAATTTTTCATCTGCTTTATCCAATCGTTATTATTTTTAAATTGAGGGTATTCCCCATACTCTTTTTGATCTTAACGATCGGTTGCATCGCATCTTTTTTTCATAGGATTTATTTCAGGTAGTGTTTGCAAGCATTTATTAACAAACCACAGACCATTCCATGTTAAGTGTAAGAATAAATACAGGGTGGCAGTAACATCGATGCACAATCTGTTACCATGATAATAATATTTACTGATAAATGTTTACTTACACTTCCATCCCTACACGTTTTTGAAATGTGTACATTAGTTAGAAACCACTTCTCACTTTTTGAGCAAGATGATAAGGCCCAATTTTAAAGGAAAGTAGTACAAAAACCTCTGGTCAAAGCAGATTAAAGTTATGGATAAGAAAAATACTAATATTATAAATTCCCGTGGGACATTTTCAGAAATCCACGCGGGCGAAGCCGCGGGCAAAAGCTAGTATTTCATAATTTGTAATGTGCCTAATTAATATTAACGACGCAAGACTTAAAATTTTTCTGACTCAAAATGGGTCAATCAATCTGCCTAGCCTTTTCCCAACTATGTTGGGGTCGGCTTCCAGTCTAACCGGATGCAGCTGAATACCAGTATTTTACATGGAGCGACTGCCTGTCTGACCTCCACAACCCAGTAACTGGGTAATACGATACCCCTTGGTAAGACTGGTTGTCAGACTTTCGGGCTTCTGACGACCCGTAACGACCGTCAAAGATCCACGAATAACAGCCGGGACCAACGGCTTAACGTGCTTTCCGAGGCACGGAGGAATCTCGATATGTAAAGATGGTCACCCATCCACTGACCAACCCCGGCAAGCGTAGCTTAACCTGACGGATCGACCCGTGCGGCTGTTATTACTTAGCCACGAGCTCCTCTCACGACTCAAAATGGGTATGACTAATGAATGACTAATGATATTGATGTAAGTAATGTCATGACATTATTATGCATGAACTACAAATATATTTGAGGAGCTCGTGGCTAAGTAATAACAGCCGTACGGATCGATCGATCAGGTTAAGCTACGCTTGCCGGGGTTGGTCCGTGGATGGGTGACCATCTTTACATACCGAGACTCCTCCGTGCCTCGGAAAGCACTTTAAGCCGTTGGTCCCGGCTGTCATTGATGGATCTTTGACAGTCGTTACGGGTCTCAGAAGCCCAAAAATCTGACAACCAGTCTTACCAAGGTGTATTGTATTACCCAGCAATTTGGTTCTGGAGGTCAGATAGGCAGTCGCTCTATATAAAATACTGCTATTCAGCTGCATCCGGTTAGACTGGAAGCCGATCCCAACATAGTTGGGAAAAAGCTAGGCAGGTTGATTTTGTACTATAAATATTTGCATGGCTGACAACTTGAATATTTTTTTTTTCTGGCAAATAAATAAATTTCATTTCATTTCATGGATTCAGACCGTCTGGCGTTGTTTTATATTGGTTATTGCCAATTGTTATTGACTAACCGCGGCCAGCGTAGCTTAACATGATCAATCAAACCATGCAGCTTTTATTACTTAGCCACAAGCCCCTTTTTTAATTTTTTCTAATCACACACTGAATACATACGAACCTGATCTGGATTTTCATCAGAAAATGTGATGGATGTGAGTTTATAATCTTGAAGGAGAAGGTACTCATTGATAAGAAAGTTCAGAGCTCTCTTTTCATGAGGCTTTAGGGAACGCTGGTTGGACAAATCTTTAACACTTTTGTCTAACGTAGATTCTCCATCTGAAATAATTTTAGAACACCTCATTTTAATGCACAATGGTCCACCTGAATGACAATGTGACAATGTGCGGAAACCAAACCCCTATAACATAGAATATAACACCTCATTTTAATTTGACTTCTGTTTATTTAGATGTTGCAATATTTATTCAACACCAATAACAAGCTATTTGTTATTCTGTTTGGGACACAAAGTATTTTCTTATATTTTTTCCTTATCATTGTCTGCTTGTAATTTGCAGATTGTTTGCTCATCAGTCTTTAGTTTTATTTGGAAAGTGGTGCCGATTTTGTTGTGCACAAACTAAACTTAATTTAGGCTATTGCTAACTTTTTCTTTCTATTAAAACAAGAAAGAGACGGACGTAAATTAGAGCTGTCAAATTTAGTTGAACTACTATTTCCATAGATTTAGACGACACGTAAAAACATGTCAACTAAAAACACGGTGAAGCGCAAGACGTAAACTAGTTTGACATTTCTAACTTAGTTCATAGCTATAGCCGTCCTTTTCTCACGCTGCCTGTTAGTAAAAGATAGCAATTCTCTAATTTTGTTTTATTAAACGTTTTTATTATTATTGTTCATCTTTATTAAAGAAATCTTATATTATAAATAAGGTCAACCATCCTCAAAAAAAGTTGCTTTAAAATTAAGTATGTGTAGGTATTTGAATTAGAAAACAGCTCAATATGCAAATGCTATACTGTCACAATACGTTTATCAAGAGAATTAATTGAATGTACAGGTACACTTTAATTGTAAAAACATACACTTAAATGAAACATGACAATTACCAGCAAATTGAGTAAGGTTCGCTCTCAGTGAGTTGATAGTTTCTCTGGCCTTTCTTAGCTCAAACTCTAGCACCGCCACATCACCGCCACTGCCACCTCGGTCACCACCACCATCTTCAGAGTATCGGGCAGTGTCCAGAGAGTCAAGTGTGGCCTGGCTTGGGGTCCGATCTATGAATAGAACAATAATTAATCTTTTCATACCAATACAACTTTCTTACACAATATTCTGACAAACTAAAGATTACAAACAAATTAAATTAAAGTTTGCATATAGTCAGATAAACTAACTAATGGCAGTAACAGTAGAAAACATATTTGTACTCTCAAGAAAGTACTTTATCAGTCTTAAATACAATTATGTGTAAGTTAATATACGCAATTCAAAATAACATACGCATCGAAGAAAATTCGGATGCCCTAGAAACATGTTGCTCAAAGTTGCCTGGATTGGAGAAGAATTCTCTTAGTTGCGGCAGTTCCTTGCCGCTCTCTACGAGCTCTGTATGAAGCTCCAAGGCTGTTAGGAAGTAATTATCTTTCAGCAGTTTCGTAGCTATGTCCTCGTAAGCTAAGTGAGGTGATGCTGCAAAGGAACTTTCTTCTATGTCCTTATACGGATTCATATTGCAACAGACGACTGTTTACATGCCACATGTATTAGTACAATATTTTAATTGTTGTTTTAATTATACGTCAACTTTTTTCAAGATTCATTCAACGTTTTTTTTTCAAGAAAATGTATGATCCACAAAAATAACAACACAGAATAAATAATTTGAATGACAGATTCAGTCAGACCCTGACTCACAGAGCGTGTAACTTCCCTGACTGACCCACAGTCCCCACAGACTGTGCCACAGACCCATATAGAGTTACCATGGACCTAATATACAAACTGGACTGAGCTCTCATACCAAAAACACGAGCAGAGAGAGATATGTCACATTGAGGCAGTTATCTCCTTCTAATAGGGTGACCAAACATTTTTATGACAAACAGGAAAATTCGTTTATACAGAGATAATTTGCGTCCGGTTGAACCTAAGTGATTTAAAATTATTGTTTGTATTACAAACATATTGTAGTTAAATAATATAAAGAAATAGACCTTTTTCGAAAGCTCGTTTATGAAACTGAACTGTATTGTGTTCTATGTCGGTGTTCAATCGTGTACCTACCCATGTTTTTGAGGCAAGAAGGAAGGACTACAATATTGGTGAGACTCGTCTTGTAGCGAATTATCAAATTTGATCACGTAGGTATACGTGGCTTATGATGAAGAAGGCATGTAGAATCTCGTTCTGGGACCATGGTACTTTCTTACTCTTTTTTCGTTTACTCTACAGAGCTGGTTTGGGTAAGTATGTAATTGAAGCAAAGGGAACTAAAATGAATTACATCCAACCATATTTGTTGAATTTCTTCTTTGGATGGAAAGCTGTAACCAACTTAAAAATAATGCTATTTCAATCATGCGATACATAAGTACAAATTGTATTTATTATGCGCCTAATCTATTAATATTAGGCACATAATAAATACAATTTGTACTTTTTAATCAGAAATACACTACTTATAGCTTTTGTAGACAGAAGACGCTAAGTCTTCTGTCTACAAAACGTCTAGAGCATGGTTACACTACTTAGACTCAAAATTGTTATTATTTAGTAATGTCTTTTATCGAGATTTATTTAAATCTTTGTTATTCCTTACAAGTTCCTTACCTGTGAAATTAAATGCCACAACCAGCATAACATTCACTTACATTTCTTCATGCAACACTTTCTCACCATATTCGCTATCTAAATTGAAAAAAACCGCCATGAAACCATTGATGTCAGATTTCAGTGTTACCAGAGTAATTATATGATAGTTACCAAACATTAATCAAAATTATATTATTTTGATTATTTTACTCATGGAGATTACTTATAAAATTATTGACTATGATATACAGATTGTAAACCTATAAATAAAATTATTTAAAACTAATCTAAATGCTAAAAAAAATATATACGTAACTTATTTTACCTACTTGTAGTTGGTGAAATTTTTCTACCATCTTTATCATTTTTATCTGTTAGCAATTGAGCAAAAGGGACAAACTACACAACTCGGGCTCTCTCTCTCGGCTCGTTTTGCCTCAGCTAAGATATCCTATCAAAAGTAAACCTACAGTGCAATAATTAAGGTTAATTTTTGTATGATACGATTTTTGGAGAGCTCAGTCCTGTTTATACAGGGTGTCCCGTAAATAATGGATAATCTCTTAAGGGGTCATCGTACTCATCATTATGAACAACTTTTACTATGGGACCAAACCTGGAATCGCGAAAAAAAAATCAGCTGCTCCCTACATTTTGACGAGTTTGATGTAGATAAATGTACTGGTCAGCTGATTTTTTTTCGCGATTTCAGGTTTGGTCCCATAGTAAAAGTTGTTCATAATGATGAGTACAATGACCCCTTAAGAGATTATCCATTATTTACGGGACACCCTGTATAGTATATTAGGTCCATGAGAGGTACTAACAGCTGAAGCTGTTTGACTATTACTTTATACAGTGTATTATCTATGTGTTTGACACTTAAAACCTTAGAGATGGCATAGCTGAGCGAACCCCTCTGCCAAAGTCGACTGGCCATATGGCCATGCACGTTATATAAAACTAATTCATTTGGCGACAGCTGTCATTGTGTATCGTATTCTGTCGCAAGCTCAGAACAATAACAAAGCATAGAAGGAAGGCTAAAAACAGAATTCTGTAACTACCTTTATTCCCGTTCTATTATTAGGTACGATAAAGGTACGATAAAGGATGTGGGAAAGAGATAAATGTTTTACTCTTTGTTTTACTTTCTTGGCATGGTCACAAGATCAATTGTCATTTGGTTAAAAAAGTTATAGTATGACGCGGCCAAATTTGATAGTACTTTGTTTCAATGTCTGACAGTTCGTTCATTGAACTACCTGACTTATTCGCGTGTTCATTGTTTACGTGTTTGTCGTAATATTCCAGGGTTTTGCAATGTTTTAATAATATTTCTACTGTTAGATTGCATGAATTCTTTGTTTAACTACAAATAGTGAGTGTGTGGACGCTGTGGAGCAATTTCTTGTGTGGTTGGGGGCTGCAAGTCCCATTCATAGCGAAAATAAAATGAACAACAAATATTGACCTTCCATCGGTAAGTTTTTGCTCAATTTCTTGTTGCCTAAGATCTGATAAACGAATATAAATACATAACAAATATTGCTGTGTCACTATATAGCTGAAACCAGTCGTAATATTTATTCCAATAGAAGTAATTAGCGAATATTCGGAAATTGTTTTGGGGTTATCTTGATCAGCCATAGTGACGTAAATAATGTTGTCGATACTTTTCTTTTATAATAAATTTACAATTTATCGCTTAACCTCAGCCATTTTATTTTTATATAAGCGAAAATGACTTTATTCAACAAATCATAAAGATATTGGAACATTATATTTTATTTTTGGAATTTGAGCAGGAATAGTAGGAACTTCATTAAGACTATTAATTTACTTTTCTTTTACAGATTTCCTAGACGATGTGAAAAAAAAATGGATAAATTGTATTGGTAGACGAAATTGGACTCCAAACAGCACAGCCACATAATATGCTCCAAACATTTTACTTTGTATTCATTTGGTAATGAACCTATGAAATGGATGTAGCATGTTCTTTAAGTCGTCACTTAGAGAACATGCTGTTCCTACATTATTTGTTATGGATAGAACAGATGAAATGGTCTTGATATATTATGATATAATTAATGTATTTTATTGGCAATAAATAGTATCCCGTTCAAATTAAAACTTGATTTATTACATTACAGGAAATACTTATGGAAGTCTGCGAAGAAGGACATAGCGCAGTACTGCAAATTAAAAGAACCGCTCACCATCAACAGTAATCTAACATGAAGACAGGTATAACATTTCAGAAATATGTTCACTTGATATATGCGATACAATGATATTATATTAAAAATATCATTGATGCGATATCATTCTTCTAATTATCCCAGTCGGAAATATAATCGAGTGCAAATTTATTTATTTATTTTTAATACAAAATACGTAATTGTAGGATCCCGTAGCAATGGAAGTTGAAACAGGACCTAGTACATCGGTACAGATTAATGAATCGCCACTGATCTTGACATCTCGTGAAATCATCTCACATCAGTCAGGTAAGACATACAAATAAAACTATTTACCTAAATAAAAATGTTGATAAAAAATCTTACATAAATTTTATTGAGAACTGTTTGTTTTAGGAATCCTTGACACAGATGACAATAACAAATTCAGAAATAATTGGATTCCATCCCGATTCAAGAAGACTGCGATTTTGGCGAGTTCCTGGTCACCAGAGCCGACTCCAGAATCCTCAGGAAGTTCATTCGTACCAGGGCGGAATGATTATGGTGTGGGCTGGAATTCGACTAACAGATTATTAAAGTTGCTATGCATTTTATTTTTTTATTTAAAATATTATCTGGTCGTTATTTATTTTTTTATGTACGAAAAGTTTTTGCCGCTTTGGTACCATTTTAAATTTTCATAATAAATTTTATTTTTTTACTAACACCCATTTTATTTAATCAAATAATGCAAATCTCTATTAAATTACGCTTCTACTGATTTAAAATAATATATGTTACATAAAGAGTATTAAAATAAAAATTATTAGGTACTTTGAATACCCTTTTTCCCTAGACTTTGTTGAGTAGTCTATGATGTAATCTAAAATTCAAATAAATATGAGAAAGTAAAAACATTTGCAAAACCGAATGTCTCCCACTTCTTTTCAATAAACTCATCAGTTATTATGGCAACTAAATACATTCGGGTTTAGCCGGGTCAGATTTAATACATAAAGAGCTGTCGGGAACCAAGGAAGACTTTGGTGATGATGATGACGAACTATTTAGTTCATACTTAAAGTATTGTTTCATTTTGAACGAATATATTAAGTATTGGGATCATAAGTATGCTTAGTTACTTCAAAATTTTTGGTACGCACGGCTACAGATCAAGCTATACATTTCCAGTATAAGCTGATGTCGCATTGTATAGGATTTCCTTACAATGAGCGGTCAGTGTAAACTGGAATTGTATAGCTTGATGTGTAGCCGTGTGTACCTACGGTTATTATTCTCGGCAGTATAAGAAAGAATGTCATTGTAAATTCTATCGACGTTGAAATTTAGTGGGTACATCACTAGTCAGAATAAAATGAATGACAACCTACAAAATTTCGAAACGTCTTTTGTATACGTGTCCTTCTTTAACATCATAGCGGCTCCATAAGTCATAATGAAACAAATATATTGAGTTCAGTTGCTATTTTAGCGCTACTTCTATGCTTTGTTATTGTTCTGAGGTCGCAAGAAAGTGCTCCCAAAAAATGGTGAATTGTGCAGTTTCCTCGTGCGAAAAGCGATCTGCCACTTCAAATTTGCGAAACCATGGTGTTTCTTACCACATGTTAGTATAAATAATACATTCAAATACTTTTATTTAAGTACAATGTAGAAATAATCGTTGTTGACATTACGATAGAAAAATACAGTGGTACGTTGGTAGCGCAAACGTAGTACAGGAAGGAATTAAAGGAATTTGCATAGTGCAGGGACAACGTGAATGAATGATTGATACAATAAATGATTTTTTCAGTCAGTATGTTCAGTAAACATAGTTCAGTTTTTTTTTGTGAATGTATCTGGATAAGTCAGGTTGAAATTAAAAAAAATATTATTTATAAAATATTAATTTCAGTTCTTTGTGAGTCGAATTAAATTCTTTTCTTTTGTAAGCTTAGGCTATTAAAAAATAACAGTTAGTTCTTTTCGAATGTGAGTTTTTGCAGCTCATGCAATTTGAAAAAAAATTAATCCGCGGTGGAATAATTTAATAATTATTCCACCGCTTTCAAACCCCAAACCGCTCAAAAATATAATTACCGATAAGGTTATTATACTTCCGCCGCTTGAGATTTTCCGCAGCCGCAGCAGCAGTGTCAGCACAGCACGCCGAGCCATGACGGTGGGATGGCGCAAGAGTATCGACACACGTAGCGTCCCACACTAAAGGCCTACCCACCTTCCATGGAAATAATGGCATGCCGTCCGGTCTCTTGCCATCGTCGCGTGCCAAGCCATTGGGTTCTAATACAGCTGGAACGCCGACGGTGACAAGGGCTCGTCGGATGATGTCATTGATGTTAGCGTGCCGCGCTTAGCGACCCGCAATTCGGCTGCAAGACAGGCCGTGGTGTCCGAGGCTGTTGACAACTTCGCCACAGTGACAGCGGTGAGGAGATAATAATAAAATTTCGTATATATGTGTCTCACTTCCACGCTTCACACTGTAATCATGGCAACGTCTAGATGTTTAATGTCATTGAAGTAGACTATGGCTATGAAGCCACTATGAACTAGCCCATGGCTATGAAGCCACTATGAACTAGCCCATGGCTATGAAGCCGCTATGAACTAGACTATGGCTATGAAACGCCCGCATGTTTTCCTACTAAAATATCAAACACCTCATTTAGTTTATTTAATTAGTAAGCTAGTAAACACCGAACTCAAATAGTTGTAAAAAAAAGAAACCGAACGGGTAAAAGACGTGTATTTATTAGTATTTATTCTTTTGCCAGTTATCTATCCCTTGTGTTGCACCTACCATGTTTTGTCTCTGCATCACCCTAAGGTTGACTGGTAGAAAATGCCTCAGGCATTAAGTTCGCCTTTGTACAGTATTTTTTTACTTGTGCATAAAGTTTTAATAAATAATAAATAAATAAAAATAAAAGTGTTATTTTTAACGAAATAATAAAATTGGCTGTGTTGTTTTATTATTTATATTCTACACTTCCTACTTTTTTGACACGTATACCTACAATAAGCCCGCATTATAAAACGGGGCTCAGTATGTATCCCGAATTGCCGACCCTAAATGCAGAATGATAGGGAAAGGCACTGCAGTGCGATTCTGTAACCATCTCACCGTGAAAACTTAGGTGGAGTGAGCTGTCAATAGTGTCAATTCCTAGCAAAAACAGACTCACTTCACCTAAGTTTTCACGGTGAGATTTTTACTGAATCGACCGGCTAGTCCAGCAATATGTTATTTGAAAAAATATTTGACTCTATAAATAAATACAATCGTTCTTTTTCTAAAGCACTATCAATTTTTTGGTCATTACTGGCTACCTACGTAGTTTCGCAGGCATTAATCATATTGCGTATTTTTGTGTAGGTACACACGACTACACATCAAGCTATATACATTTCCAGTTTACACTGATCTCTAATTATAAGGAAATCCTATACAATACGAGATCAGCTTATACTGGAAATATACAGGGTTATTGGTAAAACACCAGCAACCTCTTAAAGGGTCATTGTATTCATCATTATGAACAAGTTTTACTATGGGCCCAAACACGAAATCGCGAAAAAAAAAATCAGCTGTTCAGTACATTTTTATCTACATCAAACTCGTCAAAATGTAGGGAGCAGCTGATTTTTTTTCGCGATTTCAGGTTTGGTTCCTCATTAAAAGTTGTTCATAATGATGAGTACAATGACCCCTAAAGAGGTTGCTGGTGTTTTACCAATAACCCTGTATAGCGTGATCTGTAGCCGTGCGTATACATACAAGAAATTAAAATGAATGAACATTTATTAATTCATTCATGTAATGAAATATCACTCATTGTTTGTGTCACATCACTAGCACTGTCAAATTTTCGTAGTGTGCTGTATGTGTTTTCCTCGCCCCCCGCATAAAGTGGCAGAAAATGTTGTTCGGTGATTCGCTGCTTGCCATCTCCATAGTTAAATGAAAGCGCCAGGGTAGCCCGCGAAATTCAAAATTTCTTAAGTTTTTTGCAATTTGTAGGTCAGTGTGAGCTTGTATGTTGATTAAAATATGATTCGCGGCCGTAGCTATTATGGCTTTATAGAATTATAATAATTAAAATCAGCAATACAACTCCATAAGTTAGCATTTACCTCAAATCTAGCGATTTCGTGAAATCATGAGGTTTGAGATAAATGCTAACTTATGGAGTTGTATTGCTGATTCTAATGATTACAATTCTGTAAAGCCATATTAGCTGCGGCCGCGAATCATATTTTAATCAACATACAAGCTCACACTGACCTACAAATTGCAAAAAACGCAAGAAATTTTGAATTTCGCGGGCTACCGTGGCGCTTTCGCCTTAAAACGTATACTCGTGTCAAACGGCTTCAGCTGTTAGTAACTCTATTTGAGTATACTATTGAGTATACTATAAAATATAAGTCAACACCAGCCTGCTATTTTGCAAATAAGAAAGAATTAAACTTTTTTTTTTGCAACAGGGACTGAAAAGGGGTTTTTAAAATTCGTAGTGGGGCTACTAGGGCAAGCGCACTTTTTCGGAAATCGGAACCTAGAGTCTGTCAAGCGAGTCGTGTCCCATGAAAAAGGCGGCAAATTCAAAAATCTTACAGGTGTCAACATTGTTATAGTACGCTGAAAACATGTTTGATACTTGAATTTTTGTAGATAAAAAATTTCTTTGGGATCTTTTTGGGATAAATTAAAAAAGCCCATTTCAATGTCGGTATTTATTAGTCACAATTAGAACTGAAATCAGAATTAAGAAATTCAATGCCTTCATAAGAGAAATCACTGTCAGTATCATGAGTTCATGACGCACAAAAATGATGAAGGGTTCCAACTCCGTTTCGGTTATCCTTTGTTTTCTACATTAATAGTGTGATCTGTGCACTTATACATTAAATTAATTTATTTTCCATTCTTCTTTAAATTTCCATTAATAAAAATGGGTGCTAATGAATGCAGCTTCTTTAAAATGTCATTCTCGTCTTCAAATATATTTAGTTGTCTACTGAATTAATAGGTCAGCGACTAACCGTTTGCGTCTAATAAATGCTTTTCAAGCGACCATACATTGTAAAACAAGCTACTGTTAATATGACTCAGCATGGAAACAATTATTAAGCAACTAGATTTGTGATATGTCTACGCATTGACAGCTTCTAATAACAGTATCAACTGCATCTATAAAATAATTTCAACATACTCTAATTTCATAAATGTTAAAGTTTAATAAATAGAGGCATAAATATCATAATATAACTTTAATAATATATTAATAGAACAGACAAATAAAATTGATCAATCAGAAGTGACACCATCATTTTCTTTTTTTAGCCATGTCACTAGATTCCATTAGAGGTTCCATAGCTTCACCTTCAATGAGTTTTGCTATAGAAACTCTAACATCTTCTCTTGAAGCTAGGGAACAACAGAGTGTCTAAACGTACACATGCACTCCAATCTGACGACAAAGCATAGTCAGTCTTGGCTTATACAGTGCCTTAATAAACATGTCAGCAATTTGGTTTTCTGTACCAATCTTTGCAATCATCATTGTCCCATCAGCTATGGCTTCTCGTATAAAGAAATGTCGTAGCTTGATATGCTTGGTTCTGTTATGGAACTCATATGGCGGATTCAGTGCAAGCTTGATGGCAGACTCGTTATCCACATGGAGAACAGGAGTCATCGTTGATTGTTCTATGTCTTCAATCAATCGTTTAAGCCATATTATTTCTCTTGCAGCTTCGCTAACAGCTACAATTTCGGCTTCAGTGCTAGAGATCGCGACTGATGTCTGTAATTGACTTCTCCATGATATTGGACCTCCGTAAACACATACAAGTCCTGAAGTCGACCTTCCAGTGTCAGAATCACCCCCATGATCCGCATCGCTGTAGCAGACCAGTTCCTTCTGCATGCCTTTTCTGTACGTAATGCAGTAATCTCGAGTACCATTCAAATACCGAAATATTCTTTTCACTCTTGTGACATCTCCTTTTGTAGGAGCTTCCAAGTGTCTGGATGCAACACTAAGAGCGTAAGCTATGTCAAGCCTTGTGCCCACCATCAGATATGCAAGAGCTCCAACCGCTTCTCTATAAGGAAACGAATTGTCTCCTCCAGCATCTTCTCTCGATTCGGAATCTTTAAGTATAGGTGTAGCGGCAGCCTTACTATTCTCCATACAAAACTTTTCAAGTACCTTCTTGGTGTAGGCACCTTGATGTATTTTGATACAATGTTCCTCTTTTTTTATTTCAAGACCTAGGAAGTAGTAGGATGTTTTGTTACTTTGGACCTTTACATTAAATCACTTCTTCAAATTCTCAAGAAAAATATCACTTAGTGCCAGTGACGTACCAGCAATCATGCCATCGTCAACATATAAAGCTAGAAGCAGCCTGCCTTCTCCCTTTTTCATAGAGAATATACAAGGATCTTCTCCAGGTTGGAAGCCTTGTTCTAGAAGAAAGCTTTTGATGCAATTGTTCCAACACAACGGTGCTTGTTTAAGTCCGTACAAACTGCGTTTCAATTTGCATACTTTGCTAGTTCCATCGTTATATCCTTCTGGCTGTTTGACGTAAATTTCTTCATTTAAACTTCCATAAAGAAATGCGGTAGAAACATCAAATTGCGCTAGGAACATACCATCTCGAGCAGCAATACTTAGTAGCGTCCTGATTGAGCTCATTTTTGCAACTGGACTAAATGTTTTTTCATAGTCAACGCCTTTCTTTTGAGAATAACCAACAGCTACTAGTCTGGCTTTATACTTCTCGATATTTCCATTCGCGTTTCGTTTAATCTTGTAAATCCATTTAGTGGAAATGGCTTTACGTCCTTTGAGCAATGGCATTAAGTCCCATGTTTCGTTATGTTTCAAGGAACTTATTTCATCATCCATGGCACTGCGCCATTTGTTTTTATCAACAGACGTCATCGCATCTTTGAACGTCTTTGGTTCTTCTTTTTCATTATCATAGACCTTTTCAACACAATGAAGAACAAATTCATCAAATCTATCAGGCGATTTGATTGTTGAACGATCTCTTAAAGTCATTCTATGTGGAACTTGTTCTCGACGTTGATCACAATGAACGTCTTCTTGAGATGCTTCTTGAGTTTGAATATCTTCTCTTAATAAGTCATCTCTTGACTCATTTTGTAGATCTGTATCACGATGCTGTAAAATAATTCTAGTTGATGAAGTGTCATCGACATCAGAGTCAGACTCAGCATTATCAAAATTAACAGAGTCATTAATTGGACCAATCGGTACATTTGATTCATCAGTTACTTGATCGTGTGCCATCTGTGAATCTTCTTCTGGTATGATAGGCTGTGTTTCTGGTTTAATAGAGGGTATTGGTATAACAAAACTGTTTTTGTCTACCTTAGGTTTCTCTACTGCTGTCTGATCAATAGATTTTTCTATGAGAGGGCGTTCATCAAAAATCACGTCTCTCGATCTGATAAGCTTATGATTTTCTTTAGACCATATTCGATAGCCATCATCTCCATCGTATCCGATAAGTATGCCTTTTTCGGCTTTCTTACAAAGTTTCTTTAGCCTTTGTTTCGGTACGTGTGCATAACACGTCGATCCGATTATCCTCAAATGTTTGATGCCTGGTTTCTTTTTATAAAATAACTCGAAAGGTGACTTTCCTTCAACTGTTGTCGGTCCCGTTCGATTAAGAATGTAAACAGAAGTATTAATTAATTCTGCCCAAAGACCTTGTGGTATTTCATTATGAGCATGCATCGTCGCTCTAGCAGTTTCTACTATAGTCCTATTATCTCGTCCCGAGCACCCATTCTGTTCTGGTGTATAAGGCAGAGTGAAACGCTGTTTTATACCATTCTGTCGAAATGTATTGACTGCCTGCTCATTATCAAATTCTCCTCCATTATCGCTTAGGAACACTTGTACAACATGGCCAGCGGTTCTTATCTCAGCTAGAAACTGTTTAAGTTTGCTGTGAACTTCGCTTTTGTTTTTCATGAAGTATACATGACGATACCGAGAGTAGTCATCTTTGAAAAAAAAACAAAGTATCGTTTAGAAATTTAGTGCATAAAAGGTCCACAAACATCAGAGTGAATGAGCTCTCCAGGCTTCGTCGCTCGTTCTCGTGTTCCGAACTTCAACCTGTGTCCTTTGCCGTTAATACAACCTTCACATAATTCTGTATTACAGTCCAATTTTATGTCAAATTCCTTTTATATTATCTTCTTCACATGTTTTTTATTCTGGTGTCCTAAACGTTCATGATACAATTGTAACGATTGTGAATTTGTGACTATATTTACTTCTTGCTTTGGTGTGACAATTTTAACATTAAGTCTATAAAGCCCACCTAGCTTTCTTCGCTTACCGTTCACTATTTCTTTATCGTTTACCTTCAATGTACACGATTCTGGACGGGATTCGAATATACTATTATGTAGTTTGACTTGAGCAGCAAGAACTGAAAATAAATTTCTTTGTAATGCTGGAATATACCATACATCTTTTAAAAGAAGCGGTTCGACTCGTCCATTTACATCAGCATTGAAACGTATAGATCCTTTGCCTATAGCATTGATTGTCTGTCCAGATGCTGTAGTGACAGTGTGACTATTTTGAAAATATTCAAAGCTTTCAAATAAGTCAGACCTGTTTGTGACGTGACTAGTTGCGCCATTGTCTATGTACCAACTATTTTTATCTGCTTCTGTTGTATCTTCAACTGACAGAACTGTTAAATTCATATTGTTCACACTACTGGTCGAATTATTTGGAGGTCTTCCATCGGAAATCCATTTATGACATTTCTTGACAATGTGACCGACCTGTCCGCAATATTTGCACTTTAATTCCTTTTTCTTAAAGTTGTTCTTACTCTTTTCAGATTTTACTACAAGAGCTTTCACATTATTATTACATTCTGCTTTATTTAGTAGCGCTCTTTCATATGCACATAACTGAATCGTCAGATTCTCAATGTTTCTATCCTGTTTTGCCATCAAAAGCCAACTTGACTTAAATGCAAAAAACTGTTCCGGAAGTGTATCCAGTATCTTGCAAATTACTAGAATTACTGGTAAATCATTTCCTTCTAATTCAGTATTCAGGTCGTAGAACAAAGATTTTACTGCCGATATATGTGTGGTCATATCATGCTCAGGATCTTTTTGGTAGCTAAAGAACTTCATGCATAAATCCTAGCTCTTATCTTCTGTAGCTCCGTCGTATAGCCTGACAAGTTCATCCCACATGTCCTTTGCTGTGCTGAATCTCATCACCTTGTGCAGCATATCTTCAGTCATATTTGCTGAAAGTACTAATTGTGCAGTGTTATCTAACATTTCAAAATTATTTGACTCCTTTTTCCTTTTTTTTTTTTCGTCTATTACTTCGGGTGTGGCCAATGCTCCTGGATGAGTAGGCATTTTAATTGTACCCTTTATAACATCCTTTGTACCTGGATAACTTTTAAGTAATCTAGTAAACATGAATTTCCACGTTTGCCAATTCTGTCCATCCAATTTGTTTATTTCGATCTTTGCGCCAGCTACAGACTGCATGATGGCGATCGTAAATTTTTCTTATCGTAGGTACCCAGTTCGACTTTCATGTAAAAAAATTCAAGTTTCTTACTTTTATTTTTGCTATCCACCCATATAATTTAGCCTCAGGCAACTCAGCGCTCTGCTACCATGTTAAAGTTTAATAAATAGAGGCATAAATATCATAATATAACTTTAATAATATATTAATAGAACAGACAAATAAAATTTATCAATCAGAAGTGACACCATCATTTTCTTTTTTTAGGAATGTCACTAGATTCCATTAGAGGTTCCATAGCTTCACCTTCAATGAGTTTTGCTATAGAAACTCTAACAATAAAGTCACATAATTATATTTTTATACGTTAGCATAGGTACATAATTGATTAGTGAATCTACTATAATTGAACATAAAATTACCTTATTATTGTCATCAAATAATGGTCAATAATAAGCTTTAATTTCATGTAGACACCTATCTAATTATAATTTTATCATAAGTAATTGATGACTCGAATATTATACCTACCGAATTGAATTGAACATACAAAAATTATTGTCATCAAAAACAAATATAGCTGCAACTCTGTGTTTGTTTGTATTTGACACACAATCAATCTGCCTAGCCTTTTCCCAACTATTTTGGTGTCAGCTTCCAGTCTAACTGGATGCAGCTGAATATCTGTATTTTACATGGAGCGACTGCCTATCTGACCTCCACAACCCTAACTGGGTAATACGATACCCTTGGTAAGACTGGGTATCAGACTTTCGGGCTTCTGACGACCCGTAACGACTGTCAATTTCAGATCCACGAATGACAGCCGGGACCAACGGCTTGACGTGCTTTCCGAGGCACGGAGGAGTCTCAGTATGTAGAGATGGTCACCCATCCATTGACCAATCCCGGCAAGCGTAGCTTAACCTGACGGATCGACCCGTGCGGCTGTTATTAGTTGGCCCCTCTCATTCCCAGCGAGCGTTAGATTCACTCCCGCGCTTGTTTTGGTACTTTTCATGAATTATGAATATCATTCATTAATTTAGTTGTTAAATAAAAAAGTTTGTTGGTTTTTTTGAGGCTGGAATTTGATTTTATAAGCAGACAGATGTTGAATCTCTAAAAAAAATTTTTAGTAGCCCACTTACTTACAACATTAGTCGCTGAGATAATAATTCAGAAGTCAATATATATAAAGGTAGCGCTGAGTCATATTAATGTACGTGGGTAATTTGAGGCTCGTATTTTGATATTCTGTTGGAATAGTAAAGATGATGAATTAATATAATAGAAGCTGTTCTACTAACTCGTTGCTTACATACAAAAAAAGACGTTAGGTTGCAAGTGCTAAAGAAAACTTTTGATACTGCACTTATAATTTCCCAATAAAAATTAGCTAAAGTATCAAAATGCTGTAGCCTATTAGAACAGAAGTTGACAATCCGTTTGACAGATAATAGTATTGCCATTATAAGAAATCAGCTAAATGGTCGTGGACACGTCTCGCTTGACCTTAGAGCATTTAACCTAAATGCTCTAAGCGCTTGACCGACTCTAACCCTCGCCCTCGGTGCGCGAGTCCGATTCGCTCTTGACCGGTTTTTTTGTAGATATTTCCAGTCCAGTCCATTTGCATTTTATAATATTGGCAGCCATGCACAAACGTCAGCAGTCAGTTATGTCAGAAGTCTGACAAATCCAAACAAAATACAAAACTCCAATCCAAGTTACATGAACTCGAAATAAATGAATTGAATTTTGTAAACACTTGTAATAAACAGAATATTATTATGTGTATGTGCCTAATGCCACTTGTAAAATATTCAAATATAATTATAATACGAGTTTTAGAGTGAGCGAAGTCGTGAGAACAAGCTTGCGAAATGGGTGAAGCATATTTTACTTTGAAGCGCAAACTGGAGGATCTCGGTTATAACATTTCGTTACCGATAGACGCCGTTCCTTTGGTAGAATGTGTACTAGCAGACCTCTTACAAACTACTCGTAGTTTACAACACTACATGGATTTGTCTAAAGAAGCTCTAATGCAGCGCGATTCCTTGATGATGGAAGCCGAGCCCTATAAATGTGATAACGCTAAGTTAATTCAGGAAAATAATCGACTTCACAAAGAGATTATGAAACTGACCGAAGAAAATCTCAAACTTTCAAAAGAGTCCAGGAGAAAAGTCAAAAGTTTGTCAGAAGAGCTAATTAGGAAAGATTTAACTGTTAGCAAATTACAACATGACTTACGAGACTTAAGTCTGAGAGGTTTGTGTGCAGAAACTTTTAGTACACGCAATAAAAGCAAGAGACGAGATGGAGAGGGCAATAGTTTATCCAAAATATGCATATGTAGTGAAAGAAAGAGTACCTGCGGTGATAAAGATCTAACAGAACTGACTGATAAGATTCGCTCACTTGAAGAAAAGAATGATGCTTATTGTGATGAAATAATGGTGCTAAAAAATCAAGTTGAACACAGAGATGATGAAATAATACGCCTGAATATGTTACTGGAAGGTGGTAGACCAATAACAGCTATTAGTAGAGACTGTTGTAACATGAGCTCAAATGAGAGACTTCAAAAATTAATGAGAGAGTTACGAGAACTAGAATCTGAAAATGATCTTCTGAAAAAAGAGTTTGATAATCGTTTAGCAAAACAACATGAAGCGATGCTCCGTGCACTCAGTCTTGCAGACAAAAATAAAGGTTTACAAGAAGAGGTACAGAAAGTTGACACATTAGCATTAAAAGTTGAAGAAGACTGCAACAAGAGATTATCTGCAATGATGAATGAAGTTAAAGTTATGCAAAAGAGAATAGAAGATTTGGAATCAAGAAATTTTGAATTAGAAAAGAGAATTTTAGATCAACAGTCAAATAAAGAAAACATACCTAGAATTAATAAATTGCAAGAAGAACTGAAAATAGCTTTAAAAGAAAATGAAGCATTGCATAATGAGATCAAAGATCTGGTAGGTCTTAATAAAAGTTTACAAAATAAGATCACAATGTTGCCCCAAATGAGCCAACCATTAGAACTTAGCGATAAGTTTGGATATAGCAAAGATAAAATGTATTGCCATACTAAAAATGAATTACAAAACCTCTTAAGAGAAGAAAGAAATAAATATGAGATTCATGTGACTAATGTCCAAGAAAAGATGACTGAAATAATGAATACCTTCAACAAGCACCTGTTAAAATGCAAAGATGGGGACAGTCCTAAACGGAATAACTCGAAAGAGAATGCATTTATTAGAGATTTGCACACAAAGTTATGTGAATGTGAGCAAAAAATTTTGATGTTAAAGAAAGAAAACGATGAATTGAAAAGAAAAACAAGTTATGTGGAAGAAAACAGCAATCAAAATTTTAAAGATGTTATAAGTCAATTGAATGTGGAAAATGCTGAACTATCAAAAGAAAACATAAACTTATGTAAGCAACTGAATCATTACAAGAATTTAAATACAGTGAGACACAGTGATAGAGGTGATTTCTACAGGAATGATGCTCAGAAACTCAAAGACCAAATAAACAAACTAATGAATGAAATCCAATTATTAAAGAAAGATAAACAGGAATATAATTTAAGATGTAAAGACGCATTGGAATTATCTGAGAAATTAAAAATGGATTTAGTATTTAAACAGAAAGAGATTGAACACCTGGAAGAAGAAAATTGTTCGTATAAAATGACCAGTAGAAATGGAAAAGCTTCTACTGAACATCTTAAAGAAGAATGTAATTTTTTGAGAGAGCAAATAAAGAAAATGCAATCAGATGTTATAAAGGAGAAAACACTTTCAAGTCAAATTAAAAATATACAAATAGAAACTGAAAGAAGTGGTAATGAGTTACACAATGAATTGTTGAGTGCCCAGAAAAAACTTAGTTTATCTAATGACACTATAGACTCATTAGAAAGAAAGTGTAAAGATCTACAATCTGAAATTATGTCTTTAAGAAATGACAAGTCTGATCTCATGGATAACATTAGAAAGTTTGACCAAGAACGGGATAAACTGGTAATGGAGCTGGATCATAAAACTGAAAGTATGTGTATGCTTGAACAAAAGATGAAGTCTCAAACATATGAAATAAGCAAATTAGAAAATGAAATCTCAGACTTGAAAAGAAAACTAAATTCAAATAAAATTTCTGAACACAAGTTAGCAGATCATGAAACACAAATAACTTTCCTAAATGGTGAAATATTAAGACTTACTAAACAATATGATACTGCTATTATGGAAAATAAACACCTGCAGAATAGTTTAGCTGATGCTAATGGTGCATTAAAACTGACAAAGATAGAATATGATAAATCTCGAAAAGAAGTAGAAAGCTTAAGACAACAATTGCAGCACTATGTTGCTGAAATTAGGCGTATTGAAGAGATGTTATCACAAAAAGAAGCTGAGAGGTCTGATATGTTAGAACATTTTGCCAGTCTCTCTGTGGAAGCTAACATTTTGGAAAATACTAATCATTCTTTGGAGAGTGAATCAGCATCTAAATCAATGCAGTTGCAAACTTATACAAGCAAGATTCAGGGTCTTGAAGAAAAATTATTAGACAAAGATAATATCATTGACACTCAAGCTGCACGTATAGCTGCTATGCAATGCAAAATAAACGCGTTAGAAAACGAAGTAAAACTAATTTTTGAAGAAAAAACAATTCTTGAACAGAACATTTCATATTTGAAACAAATGTGCAACAATTTGCATTCAGAAAGCTCAAATACAGTCAGAGGAATTAGTGAAGCTGATTCAGAATTAAAGCTCTATGAGACTAGAATTAAAAGTCTTTCTAATAGAAAGACTAAACTAGAAGTAGAGAATGCGGAAATGAAGAAAAACTTAGCAACTACAGAAAAGTTACTGTCAAATGCAAGAAAAGAGATAGTAGAGCTAAAGTTAGTGTTGCAAGATGCTACCTCAGAAACTAAATCTTTGCAAGAGAGTGTTAGCAGATTGAGTAGGAGAGATGAAGAACATCATGAGGTAATTTATTTTACAAATAACTAGTTTAGATGGCTCTGTATTAAAAAACAAAAACTTTTGACAATTGAAACTAACGTTTTCGGGCATAAAAATAGAATTGGTCAACTGTGGAGTTATAATTGTATAACTTCACAGTTGACCAATTCTATTTTTGGAACGAAATTTTTAAACGCGTATTGCTGTAGCCGTAGGAGTAAACTGGCAGACATCGTAACGAAACGGAAAAGCGTTATACTCGAGAAAGTCACTTTGAAGTGTCAATAATTTCTTAATTTTTATCTCAGTGGCAACAAAGGGCATTGCCAAAAATATAATTTGTTTTTTTTTTTACATTGCAGACTACATTGGGGACAGAGCATGAATATGAACTACCCATTACCCTGGAGGAGATTCACGAAGGTAGCCATGAGGATGATGAGGAAACTACGCGTTATCACAGAATCAATAAGAATTTCTTAAAATATTCTCACAGTAGCAGCACCCTATAACAATGTTCTACAGTTGTTTGTAAACATTTAAAAATACAGGGTAAAAAGTCAAGTCTATAGGCTCGCCCCCTATTACATAACTGGCGAAATGTGAATGTAGTAAACGCGCGTTCTGCCCTTTCAGGAATGCAGGCGTGATGATGTTAAACAAAATTATATGTAAGTAAATATAAATATATACACACAGCAGCAGGTCAAGTTACTACAAACTGTCAAATTTTCTCATTCTATTTTGAACTTCATTGTCAACATTTTGAGGTTTAAAATCATTTGGACAAATTTGACAGTTTGGTTTAACCTGATGTGCTGTTGTCTGTACATGATGATTACCTACTTACTAATAAGTACCCAAGGGCGGATCCGGGATTTTTTTCTGGGAGGGGCACAAGGGGCGGACGGGCATAAAAATCAACAATAACTGTTAGAAATAATCTTGAAGTATCATACTTCAAGTTTATTTATTCCAGCACTTCATTAGCGTCGATTTTTGTACCAGTATCGCGAACTGAGGACGAACCTGTTGCCAAATATTGATCTCCACAATGGTGGAATCAATTTGATTCTGAACCAGCCAATGACTGAAGAAGCCCAGAGTATTTACAAATTCTTAAAACGGTGTATGAAAGAGAGAAAGGATAGAGAGGGGCAGAGAATATAGGTCAGGAACTATATTTGAAGATGTGAGTGAGGGATAGAGTAGAGTAATGGGTGGCTTGCAGTCTGCTATCGCAGCATGCAAGATGCCCATTATGCTACTATACGAATGGTCCCATGAGGCTGGCATAGTCACCTAGAGTGCACTGAAGCCTCTAAATATTAGATAAAAAAAAAAGAAAAACGTCTTGATGACTAAGCATTATAGCCAATCCATTCAAAGCTCTTCTGTCATCCTGTTGCGAAGATATGACTTTATTCGGCGTAAGATGGAGAAAGATCGCTCGGCAGTGCTAGTAGTCACTGGAAACGTGCACAGCAATTGACAAAGAGTTCTAATATTTGGCAGCACCGTTGCTCTTTTGTAGGCATCTGCATCTGCTGGAGGTACTGGGATATTTTCTCTCATCTGTTGCTCTTTTAGGTCTCTCTTTAAAGCTAACAAACAAGGATGGTCTTTTTTATATACTTCAGCGCCTTGCAAAAGATCCTCTACATCTTCGTCGCTGAGGTTATGGGACAGCAACTTATATACTGCACGTGCCCCCCCCCCCCCCCAAAACCGCCCTTGTAGTACCTATCATGACTAGAGATCGGATATTCGGATGCATATTTACCTAAAGTTGAGGTGTTGGCTATTATGGAATGTACTTTTGTATCGAAAAGGTCCCGGGATTCCGCGACCGACAAAAGAGTTCTGATCATAGAATCGAATGTATCTTGTAGGTACAAACAACAGCACATCAGGTTATACCAAACTCAAATTTCTCCAAATGATTTTAAATCTTAAAATGTTGATAGTCAAGTTCAAAATCGAATGAGAAAATTTGACAGTTTGTAGTAACTTGACCTGCTGCTGTGTGTACTTACGTTCATGTGTTGGCTAATATGGAATGCACTTTTAGGCATTAGGTAATACGGGCTGGTATCCGCAACTTCACGACAATGCGCGTATTTTGCGTATGGGTGGGAAAATCGATTATTCGATCCGCCCCAGCTCCTCAAAGAAGGCCAGTAGCTCCTTGATGTTACTGACAACCTGACGGAGGGTACCTGGGTTACCGAAGTACTTTGCCCTGTATGCGGCGACCACCGGGCAGTTTAGAAGCACATGACCTGCTGTTTCGTCGTCCTCCATGCAGGCCCTGCACAGCGGACTGTCTGTGACTCCTATGACAAAGAGGTGCTTATTAAATGACCCATGGCCAGTTAAAGCAGCTGTAACTGTACGCAGCTGTTGTTTAGTTAGTCGGAGAACCTTAGTTTCGTGAGGCGGCCATCAATTGTAGGGAGTGCTTCCTTAGCCTGCCTATACTCACCTTGGTCCGACCCTAGTTTGTGATGTTGTTCCCTGGTACGTTTCCTTACCAGATTGCGCAAGTACCCGAAGGGGAGCGGCACTATGGGTTCTGGTCCCACTGGTGCCATGCTCGATGCCCTTCTGGCAAGTTCGTCGGGTGCGTCGTTGCCTAGCGAGCCGCTGTGTCCTTTGATCCATTGAATGGTTATATTATTGAGTCTACCCACCTGGTTGATACGCTGGTGGCACTCATATTAGCTCAGACTCAAGAGTCCACTGTGTGACTACTTAGCGCTTGCAGGACAGCCATGATGCTGTCTGAGAGTATGCGTATCAAGTGGTACTTAACTTCCCTAGCCATGATGGCTGAAGCAGCTAAGGAAATGCCCATGCATTCGGCCTGGAACACTGTGTTATGGACCCCAATGATGTGGCTATGTGTATTTTGAAGTCCTCCGAGAAGATGCGCACCCGAAGAGGCACAACCCCACGCATCGGCGATCCTCGTAAAGTTGGATTTTGTATTTTTTATCAAAGATAAATTGTTTGACTACCAGGTCATTTATAGCTTTCGTAATAGGGAACTCCTTGTTTATTCCCTCAAGCAGCGCGGTGTGTGGTGAGCTACTCCTACTCCAGAGCAAAGACTACTATAGTATACTGTCTACTACAGAGATTTAGTGCTTAAGACGTACCGCCGCCATCGTTGCTTCCTGCCTCCATGGAATGCACTTTTGTATCGATCGTAAAATCGCGCGATTCCGGAATTAATAAGTTTAGTAACTTTTTAACTAAGTACAGAATCGAATGCTAGCTAATGTAGTAAAGTAGATTGCACTAGCTTATCAAACGTCAGGATAACTAACGTTAAAAAAATGGATTTCAAGTAGGTAAACAAGCATACAAATAGTTATGATGTGATCCCGGTGTCCCGGTATTTTTAAATAAATAATACCACTTAATTAAGAAGTCGTTTCCATGGTTCCTTAGCTTAGGTAAATATGCATCTGATTATAATCAGATGCATATTATCTGATCTCTTATCATGATGTTCTAGAATATTTTCTTTGACGAATGTGAATTTGTTTTTAGCTTAATTCTGTTCTATAATATATCTTATAATTAGTTGAATTATAAATAAAAAGATCTACATAATATATGAATTTGAGTCATTAAAAAAAAAAATGTTTTATTTTTACCTCTAAAATGGTAGTCAGTATGCTAAAAAATGTTTAATGTTGTGTAGATACTTTATTATAAGTAGCTGAAACTGATTGGTACCATAAAATAAGACATCACTTCTGATGGTTCTAAATAAAAGGTTAATAAAAGCACTTTAGTTAATATCCAAACCATATATATTTTCCTTGGATAATATTTATATTGAAGTATGGAAAATGATTTTTCCCTTACCAATGTTTCTCTACAATACATCTATTTACAACATGATCACACTAGCTTTGCGTTTTTTTAAATAATTTTACTTCTACTTGAAGTGATATTTTTATTGTACATTATAAGTACAAACTTAAGAAACAATACAGAGTTTCAAATAAACCACATTAGGTACAATGCGATTCAAATAAGAATAGGAACGTCAATGACCTCTATCTGTCAAATGTTGATTGAAAAGTACGGTTTGCAAAGAAAGAAGAGAACTTATTTGCGCATCAATAATGTTTTTTTTCTTTATTTAACCGAGTCTTAGTTAAATCAAAGTGAAATAAAACATCGAAAAATTAGTCATAATTTAGTTTTTTAAAAATTATACTACTTTCTTCCATATCTTCATTGTTGGTAACAATTTACCAGAACAGAAAATAAAGAAGAAAGTTCGTAAATAAATGTTTTGTTTTGCTCACCCTACCCAATTTATTCGATTTGACTGCTATGACGTCACAACATGGCGGTACGTCAATCCTATTCTTATTTGAAACGCATTGTACATGCTAACACTGTGGTTTTGACAGTATAAGAGCAGAAACCAAAGTGCTATGTATACCTTGCATATAAGTATGTATCCCAATATAGTTTCCTTAGTGCATGCATGTGTCACTAAAAGCAATTATTAAACCTTTGCATTAGGTATGCTTTTATTGCCACACCTATACTAAAGTATGTGCGGAAAGAGAATAGGCATACGATTTGAGGGTGCAGCTGTGCTTAATTAGCGTATTGTGATGTTGTCAACACTGTTACGTCACTATAATGCGACTGTAACATCTTGGATTATTTTGAGGCTGTGTTAGAATATTATAATGTTTTCAGAATCTGTCTGCAATTTCTAATAATCATAATGTTAGTTCCATTTTACGCCACGCCTATACTCTTTTCGCACAGACAGGCTCTATACCTTAGCTCTATACATTTTATCACATATTCTTATACCCTACCTACCTACCTACCTTCATAACACCAAAACCACAGAATAAATTAACATTACAAGTACATATCACCATAATCTGATTATTTTAGGTACTATACTATAATATACATTATCTATTTTATAAAGAAATATAAAATTTAGCATTTGTTTTTCAATTGATTACAAATTAATTAATCCATTAAATAAATAAATAAGAACAATAAAAAAAATACATATGGTATATTAAATTAGGATGCAAGTAGGCCTTGCATTGCAACACAACAAAACTCCACATTTTCAACTGATTTACATAGTTCTGTTTCTACAAAGCGGAGTAAATTATAGTGGAATCACTGTCAAGTTGTGTCAACATTGGATCTATTATTTACAGGCATATAAGTACAAAAACTGATCATGATATGGATATGATGCTTTTATTAGGTGTCAGTTTTATTAAACCATTTTATTTCCAATCTATAATAGCCATTTTATGAAATATGATGTGTCTGAGGAGATAAACATTCTTTTGTGCATTATAGTTGTAAACAACAAGATATGAATATAGAGGGTGTTGCTAATACATATTTTGTAGTGCTGAAAGTGTAGTGTGACACTACACTACTAGTGTTGTGTCGGTAAGTTTCATAAACAAGTAAATATTAGTGTCACAAATAATACATTCTTTAATAAGAATTTAATAACAATGTCACTGCAAAAAAATATTTCGTCGGTGAAGTACCAATATCTCTTAACTGACATTTTTCGAGAAATTCTCTTTTTTTTTTCATTTTGAATTTAAAGGTGTCATTCGCTTGTTTTAGTCAAATGTCCTAGTGTATTTTCAGTTGCAACAGCTGCAGCATTAAGTTAAAATGTGGAAATAGGTACATACCCCCCAACTAAACCAACGGGTCTATTTCAAGTGTCTATTTTTCAGTTTGTGTAAATTTTTGACTTTGTCAGTTAGGTGGTAAGTAGTTAGGTGTTATTGGCACTTCGCCGTCGATTTCATGAGACAATTTTTACATGGAATGCATTACTTATACATTTTATGTTAACAAATGAAAATGTACAGGTCAGGTTACCAACTTATCACTATAATCTCATACTTATTGAAGATATTATAACATTTAGGATTTATTGAACATATAATTGCAACTTTAGGGTTGCATATTTTAAGTAGAAAAACTAATTCTAGAAATCTGTTTTTTTTTTTTGAAACATCAGTCATTAGATTTATAGGTAGGCACATATTTACATTCTAAAACAATTCATCATTTTATTGCATAGTTACATTCACAGTGAACTTCATATTTTATATTACTGTTATTTTATACAAGTATGCGAGACATGAAAGTTAGTTCATATACAAAAATTAAGCACATTGTGTTATGTATGCCGCTACATATAATAAGGAATATGTATTTACAGCAGATAGCTAATGAGTATTCACTATTGTAAGGTACTCCACCTTAACAACAACTAGTTGCTATACTATTTCAGGAAAACAATGCATTAACATTCAGCACCTTTCCTTTCACTACATTCCCATCACGATAACTCTATGTTAATTGACTCAGAATTTATTTGATTAATAGATATATTGTTTTATACTGTGATGTAATTAGCTAAATAGAACTATAGTTTTTATTACAAAGTAGCCAAAATCCTCGTGAAACCCATGCCAGCTCCGAGCACAGTTTGTCCTATACCCCAAATCATTGCATGAATAGGGGGCATAGTTAAGCTAGCAGCTCGGTATATGAACGCGACTGCGGCACTGGTGGCTACACCTGAAGTCACTGGGCTCACAACACCCATCACAATCAACAACACAGGGAAGAACTTGCCGTACTTGTGCTTCCTTAAGGTTCCGAAGGCGACTAGCGCCGCACACGTATGCACAAACACTGAAGAGAACAAAGACCACAAGAACACTGGGTACCACATCTCACCAAATGTATCTAAAGGATCACCAGGAGTCAGTTTCAATATATCCACGAATGAATCAAATTCTGATACTCGAAACTCGGACAACATGTCATACATGTTGTCTTTCGGTTTTTAAAGCTTACAGGCATCGGGGCAGTTTTAATTATCGAAAATTTTCTTACGACACAACGTAACTCTTTGGTGTATATAAAATAACCACTTCACACCTTTCTTACTTATTTAATCAAAATGCACATATGGACCATAGTAACACCAATCAATTTCAATAGTAGATCTTATCAATTCTATTTCTAGGAGTAGTAGTAATGTTTATTTGATCAAAAATACGGCTGCGGCTGATCGACTGATTCGAAGCTGACATTTTGTTTTGTTTGACATTTTGAGTTTTGACATTTTTGTTGTTTGATGTCTGTAATGCCGGGGCTACGCTATACGCTTCTCCCAAGTTTAGTTCGGTGAGTTGCAGTGTCTCAATAGCTAAGATGTCAAATAAAAAAAATACATGGTAGTACTGTGTTGCCATTTTTAATATCTGGAAAACCAATCAATAGATAAAAAAAAAGTTTGAAATGAAGTAAGCAATAAGTAAACAAAGCAAAGCAAAAGACTGTGGGATATTGGGAACTACAGGAGAATTTGAAGTTTCCATCATAATAATTTACGGTACTATAGAAAGCTGTATTTGAAATAATATATTTCTTCTTAGATTACAAAATACATGGTAAGAGGGAGTTGGATCCCTCAAAATCGTAAGTAATTTTGAAGTATCTTGCCTTTCCACTGCAGTGAAGTTCGTTCATTGCTGTTTGACACAATCTAAGAGCATTCCGCGAACGCTGATAACCTTTATTTTCCTGCGTAAACCGCGTGATTGGTGATTTTTGTGGTATTATATTTAAGATTTTGCAAGTGTTTAACTGTAAGCAGCAATGGGAAAAGTACGATCAGCACCGGGTGCCCCCCGGAAACAAGGCATCAATAAAGCTGCGCACTCTATGAACCCAGATAGACCGACTGAGGGATTAAAAGGAGTTGCGAAGCCCAGAACTAAAGCAACCATCAAAAGGCTGCAGATGTACAGGAACTTTAAGGCTAAGAGAGATAAAACTGGTAAAATTTTGACACCTGCACCGTTTCAAGGTTGGTTACCATCAGGAGTTCAAGCTCGCGTTGAGCCTAACCAAAAGTGGTTCGGTAACTCACGAGTGATCTCACAGAATGCTCTACAGAAATTCCAAGATGAATTTGGGGCTGCTGTCAGAAATCCTTATCAAGTAATTATGAAACCCACTAATTTGCCCATCACATTACTTAATGAAACGGCAAAAAACGCAAGAGTACATTTGTTGGACACTGAGGGATTTGACAAAACTTTTGGTCCAAAGAAACAGAGAAAGCGTGTTAATTTGAAGTTCAGTGATCTTAACACTTTATCGAAGGCTGTAGAAGAAAATACAGATAATTATGATGAGAGTAAAGATATAGACAGAGTCCGCGAAGACACTGGAGTGAAGGAGGGACAGAGAGACTGGGTGTTTGGAGCTGGCATGAGTAGGAGGATTTGGAATGAGCTATACAAAGTAATAGACTCCTCTGATGTGCTTTTACAAGTGTTAGATGCCAGAGATCCTATGGGCACCAGATGTCCTTATGTGGAGAAGTTTCTCAGAGATGAAAAGAGGCACAAGCATCTGATATTTATCCTAAACAAAGTTGATTTAGTACCCAACTGGGTTACACAACGTTGGGTGGCTATACTGAGTGCTGAATACCCAACTATAGCCTTCCATGCATCAATGACACATCCCTTTGGAAAAGGCTCTCTTATCAATCTTTTGCGCCAGTTTGCGAAACTACACATTGATAAAAAACAAATAAGCGTTGGATTGATTGGATATCCAAATGTAGGCAAATCATCTGTCATCAATACTTTACGATCCAAGAAAGTATGCAAGGTTGCTCCAATTGCTGGTGAGACAAAAGTTTGGCAGTACATCACCTTGATGAAAAGAATATTTTTGATTGATTGTCCAGGAATTGTGTATCCATCTGCTGAAACAGACACAGAGAAAGTTTTGAAAGGAGTTGTCAGGGTTGAATTAGTTCAAAATCCAGAAGATTACATAGAAGAAGTAATCAAAAGAGTCCGTAAAGAATACTTGGTTAAAACATATAAAGTAGATGCCTGGGATACTGCTACAGAATTCTTGGAAAAAATGGCAGCACGCACAGGGAAATTATTGAAAAAAGGTGAACCTGATATTAGCCAGGTTGCCAAGATGGTTCTTAATGACTGGCAAAGAGGAAAACTACCATTTTATGTGGCTCCAGAAGGATTTGAAGTCCCACTTTCTAAGCAACAGAAAGAAGAAGAAACAGTGGAACCTAAAAGTAATGCAGATGAAAAGAAAGAAGATGCAGTTGAAGAAGCAAAGCAAGACACAGAGAATGGAGCAGAAGATAACCCAGAAAAACCTGTTTATATTAATAAACTCATTGTAGCCCAAGATTTTGCTAAAATTAGAGTTGGCCTGAAGTTTGACAATGATGATGATTATAAACCACTTGAGAAATTTGATATTCCTGAAGAACTTAAAGGAATTGATGATGAGAATGCTGAGAATGATGAATCAAAAAGTGTTAATGAAGAAAATGAAAATGAAGATCCTGATTCATCAGACATTAGTGACTTTTATAGTGAAGATGAAGATAAATGTAGTGATGTAGAAGATTACTTGACAAATGATGCAGAAACTGTAAAAGAACTAAAACGTAAGAAGCTTGAGGCTGCAAGTGGTGAGTTTACAGTTGAAGAAATCAAACAAATTGGAAAGAAACGTAAGGCTGGTGCTGACAATGGAGTCAAGAAAATGACAGCAAAGGCCAGAAGGGCACTGGACAGAGCACAGAAACGCACTAAAACTGGAAGCAACTTCTATGAAGTTTCTAATGTCAAAAATAGAAATAGGTCCAAGAAACCACTTGTCTGAACTCAATAAATTTCTTGAAGTATCAAGTGTTTTAATTTTATTTATAACCCAAACGTTACTCTAACATGGCCTTGAGCTAACATAATATTATCATATTTTGATTACTTCATAGTATTATCATTTATCTATAACTAGCTTCTGCCCGCGACTTCGTCCGCGTGAAATTTCTTGTCCCCTCATCCCACCGCGTCGCATCGCATCGCCCGCCCGCGCTATTACTTTGTTTTCGCTTAGCGTTCTTTCTGACTTTTTTCTTTTTGCTCGGCTCCTAAGGGCCGTAGCGTGATGTTAAATAGCCTATAACCTTCCTCAAGAATTGGGGTACCAAATGCAAAAATATTTTTTCAAATCCGACTGTTAGTTTCAGAGATTAGCCCCTCCTACATACAAAGTTACAAACCTCTTTATAGTATTAGTACCTATAAATTTTAGCCTGTGAAGATTAACTACTAATCAGATAAGTTACAAACCCTAATCACCACGCTCAGTAGGCAGACTGGAAGTCACTGTGCTTCTTTTCTTTTAGCCCATTTATTACACTTGGAATAAAAAGAACAATACTCATTGCTACTCATTCTTTTTTAATTATTCCTTGATTGTATAATACTCATCGGGTTAGGTAATTAACTAAAGGTAAACAAAAAACCACGTGACATGGTTAACCGACTAAACGTGATACCTGTCACTTCAGTTGTCATGTTACGTCACAGTTGTATTCTTCAATTTAGCTACGTTATAATTCGTTGTACTTATCTTTTTGGGGTCTTTAAAATTTTTGTTTACCTTTAGTTAATTACCTAATCCGATGGACTATAGCGTATTCAATTCTCAGCCAGACATGTTCAATATCTATTTTATCGGGTCGACCATTAATTTACGTAAGAAAATTTTTAATTTCGCCGGCTACCTTTGCGCATCTCCTTATGGGGGATGCGCAGTGGTAGCCCGTGAAATTCAAATTTTCTTGCAATTGGCAGGTGCCAGTGTCAGTCTAGCCGTTTCGGAGATTAGCCGGAACAAACAGACAGACAAAAGTTTTTTGCTATAAGTATAAGTACCGGCCTGAAATCGGCCAAACTAGTTTGTCTTAGGCCAAACCGGTTTACCCTACGCGTGTCAGGATATAATAGTTTAGCCCAGGACAATCTAGTTTGGCCTAAATACTTTAGGCTTAACTAGTTTGGCCTAGGCTAAACCATGGTCATAGGAAACAAAAAGCACTATGAAAAAAAAAGGACTTATCAACACGTTTTACTGGTCGCCGAACAGCCGCTACGGCTCGCATGGTGCGTGCGCCTTATTACAGCGGGCGGAGGCTGCCCTCCCTATGGGCCTCCGGCTCTAAAAACACTCGGGGTAGGGCAAACAAGTGCCACGTGGAGTCGGGGTTGGCTAACTCGGTTCTGCGACAGTTTTTATGGTTTCATACCTCAAAGGCCAATAAAGCTAGTGGGCTGCGATATGACCATTAATTTACTCAGTTTAGCCTGTGTTTATTTTGTCACCAGCAGCGATTCAATCAGTTTAGCCTAGGCCAAACTATATGTAGGTAACATTAAAGAATTTAGGTCAAACTAAATTGTCTTGGGCCAAACTATAGTATATCTTGACACGCGTAGGATAAACCGGTTTGGCCTAGGACTAATTAGTTTGGGCTGAAATTGGGTTTGGCCGGTAACATACCTTACTTAAACTTTAATGCATTTAGTAAAAAGCTGATAATTGGAAATTACAAATAGACTTCAATTTTAGTTTTAGTTTAGTGTTGAAATGTAACAACTGTACTTACCTAACTGTGGGTCGGCCAATAGGCTACGTATAATCTAGTAATTACAAATATGGAATGAATAGTTATATGGAAGAATAGTCATGTAAGTAATAAATATTTTCCCACGTCTTGTTTCAGATGTCGTCATCGGGTAGCGAGAGTGATGATGATTACGTACCCGGTGAGCCTGAAAAAGTGTCAGAAGAGGAATCCGCGAACGAAGAAACAGATTTACAGTTCGAAAAGGAACTAGACCAGAAAGCGAAGAAACGGAAAGTAGTTACAGAAACCAAAGGCACAAAGAAACGTAAGACAAGAAATGGTGGAACAGAAGAAGAAGAGTCGCCAGTAAAAGCAGAAGAAACCGAGGAAATAGCAAATCCTGAAGAACAGAAGAAAAAAGATGATGATTTATGGGCAATGTTTTTAGAAGGAACCGATAGTAAACCTAAACCTACCTCAACAGTAACCAGTTCTAGCATTGACACCACCAAACCTGTAATAAGTAAGGCAGAAACTGCTAAAAAAGATGCACCTAAAAGTGATGATCAAGCCAGAGAAAAAAGAATATTCGAGTTTGCTGGTGAAACTATTGTTGTTGAGAATAATACGATCAAAGAAAAGATTAAGACCGGCGATAGTCCTGCAACAGGTACTTATAATAGTCTTTCATTATTTTTGTTGAAAAGTTCTCTATCAACTTGTTTTAAAAAGAAAAACCGCAAAAGCTTAGATAAGTACCTAGGTACTTATACTCGTATAAGCTTTTGCGGTTTTTCTTTTACGGTACGTAAATTCATAAGAACATATATTTGTATTCTACCTGACGCTGACGTTATTAATTATTCAAGTCGTCACTCCTGCATCTTATTCTTTATCAAACTTGGTTGCAACTGGCATCGACGCAAGTCTAGCTCTGCCAAGAAAAACTTGGAAATTATGCACAATGCCAAGTTGCAGGCAACCGATTTCCATTAAAACTTTAAAAGCACTAAGCTTTGCTTCTACTTTTGTATTTCAAAGTAGATTTTAGTTCAACAAGTTTGATGCTAAGTTGCACAAAATGTATTTGAAACTGATTGGAGCGAAGATTGGATTTTGTTTTCACCTTCCATTTCGGCGAAAGACTGAGAAAGGTTCAAATTAAGTTTGGAAAGGGTATGATAAAGTTTAGCCCTGAAGCATTACTGCGTACAGTAACTTCATAAAAATTGTACCGAGTAAGGATGATGCATACATTTTTTTTTTTACCGTCATATGGATTATTAAAAAATATTATTTTTACGTAATCAAAAGATTACGTTCGGTGAAGGAAAACATCGTGAGGAAACCGGCATGTCCTAGAACCAAAAAAAATTCGAAGACATGTGACATCTACCAACCCGCACTGGGCCCTCGTGGTGGATTACGGCACACTCCCTCTCACAGAGAGGAGGCCTATGTCCCAGCAGTGGGAACATTATAGGCTGATTATGTGTAAAAGATTACGGGCGGCGATACATTGAGTTAAAATGACGTCACTCCTTGCTAGATTTTATACGTAGTTTGTTATAGTTGTGACGTAGCGAGCCCCACTCCCCAACTTTAATACGGTAGTCAGTTTAAAAAAATACGTGTAAATATTTTTTTTTTTTACTATCCGACTGTCGGACTAAATATAATTTATTTTTTTACCCAGGCATCATCCCTATTCCCTACTTTTTTTTCCCCCACTTTCGGCGGCGGACGCCCAAGTTCATGGGTGCGGCGGGCGCGCTCGCAACGCTGCTTCCCAATCTGGGAGGGCCGAGCACCTGTAGGCGGTTGTACCTGGGGATCGTGGTGGGGATCGTGCAATCCATAGCCCTGTACGGAGCTCCGTTGTGGTCTTCTGACCTGACGACTGGCGGCATCGCAATACTGCGAAAACCGCAGAGGGCGATGGCCGTCAGAGCTATCCCTATTCCCACCTAGTCGAACCTACATTTCACATAATTATTCCTTAAATAAGTAAATTAAATTACTTATGCCGTGTATTTTTCAGACTAGACCACCCTTGAAAACATTTTAAGATAAGCACAATCCCTCATTTTACTTATCATAATAATATTATGATAAGTAAATAATAATCTGAGCAAAATATGTTTGATGATCTAAAAATACAAAACAAACCTGTTTCAGTAAGCGAAATAGAAGGCCCGTCCCGTGGCCGAGCCGGTTTAGGTGGAGGTGGCCTATCCAGTGTCCTCGGTCAGCTCAACAAAAAGAACAAACTGTCCACACTGGAGAAATCGAAACTCGACTGGTCTACTTACAAGCAAGACGAAGGCATTGAAGAGGAAATACAAAGCCATAATAAAGGAAGAAATGGGTATGTTATATTTATCCATAATATGAGATGTTCATTGTACTCATCATTATGAACAACTTTTAATACTGGACCAAACTTGAAATCGCGAAAAAAAATCAGCTGTCATTACATTTATGTTCGCATAATTCGTCAAAATGTAGGGAACAGCTGATTTTTTTCCGCGATTTGAGGTTTGGTCCCATAGTAGTGGTGTATTCCGTGTAACTACCTACGGAGTTTTAATTTCCTACCCATTATACATTGCCCGACTCGATAGAAAACCGAACCGAAGCCAAGACCTGACGCTCAGCAGTCACGCCTGCGACTACAGAAAAACGAGGCAGTCAAATCTTTGACTTTCGTCATTCATCATCTGCCTAGCCTTTTCCCAGCTATTTTGGGGTCGGCTTCCAGTCTGACCGGACGCAGCTGAATACCAGTCTTACCAAGGGGTATCGTATTACCCAGTAACTGGGTTGTGGAGGTCAGATAAGCAGTCGCTCCATGTAAAATACTGGTATTCAGTTGCATCCTGTTTGACTGGAAGCCGACCCCAACATACATAGACTATGGTGATGTGTGTTATTATGACCTGAATGCAGATCTCCTCAATAAACTTGATCAACTGAATTCGATTCGTTTTCAATCTTCGTAAGTACGTATGATCATGTATATTACACCGATTGCTTTTAAAATAGTGACCCATACGTCAGCGCAGAGAGCTGAGGGCTCTGTCTATGTTGTATTCCATACTAAACAAGTCCAATTCTCCTTCTTATCTGACTTCCCATGTTCAATACTTATGCTCTGACCATAGTAGAAATCTTCGTTCAACCAACAATGATCTTCTACGACGTCCTTCTCACCGCTCTGGTTTTATTTATTCTTCTTTCTTTGTTCAGGCGGTATTTCTTTGGAATGCGTTCCCTCTGAACATCAGGATGGCAAGTAGTCTGTTATCTTTCAAAGTGAAGACACGTGAACATATTCGTAAAAAGTTGGCAGAATCATCCCATCGCTGATTTGCTGGATTCTTTTTCTCCTATACCTATCGTTATTTCTCCTGCCGAAGTTTATTCTTTATGGATGTATGTATTAGTATTTATTCTTTTTCGTGTTATCTATCCCTTTTGTTGCACCTGCCATGTTTTCTCTCTGCATCACCCTAAGGTTGACTTCTAGAAAATGCCTCAGGCATTAAGTCCGCCTTTGTAGTTGTACCTACAGTATTTTTTTTACTTGTGCTTATAGTTTTAATAAATAAATAAATAATGACCTAAGATTTGCAGTTTTGCACCCAACCACTCAGACACCTAAAAAATCTAGCTGGAATGTCGATGACTTCGTCTCTAAACAAGGTTGAATAAACGATTCGTTCGAAGATAGGTTTGTTACTATTGTATACTTTTGTTTCAGTTATTTGGACAAACGCGATTTCTTGGAACGCGCAGATGTTCGGCAATACGAGATAGAGAGAAATATGCGGTTGAATCGTCGCAGCAATCGATGAAATCATATAACAAATTGATACTATTTGTAATGTTATGTTCACTATTAAATAATTAACTTTTAATCATTAATATATCACTTTTGATTCTTATTTCCCTTTTGCGTTTAGATTACAGTAAAAAAAAACAACCGACTTCCAAAAAAAACACTACAAAGTGAAAAATAACTTTAATTTCGGAAGTCGGTGTCTTTGTTTTTTTATTTACTTTCGTTTTTTTTGCCACCGACTTCCGAAATTAAAGTTATTTTTCACTTTGTAGTGTTTTTTTTGGAAGTCGGTTGTTTTTTTTTTTGTAAAAAAATTTGATTTTTCACTTTTTAGTGGTGCCTACCCCACACAAATCTGAACACCACTCTGCAAAATAAATTAGAGATCATCCACATAGACTAAATGGGAAAAATACGTATTAAATTATTGAAGCTAACTCAAAAGCCACTCATCAGAACTTGAAGATATTTTTATGCGACCATCTCAGGAGTATACCATTTCAAATAAAAACGTTGCAAAAAGCAAATACGTCGCGCTAAGTCGTGTCAGAAGTTTGGTAGGCGTAGTTTTAGTTGACAACTCAAGTACCTAGCGCAATTTGAATCATTTATAGCCAGAGTGCACATCATGACGATTCCAATAAGTCTTAACACGGCAAGGATACATTGTTTTATTACTGAGTTCCGATGCCTATCTTCCGGCTTCTTCATCAGATCGCTTCGATATGGTACCATTTTCATCAGAACCATTTATTTAAAGCTTCGTCATAGTCGCTTAACTTTAATGGAGATATCTTATCGCCACCCGTGAAATACTTATCATCGTTGAGGAGTTCCCGTGGCTTTGTGGTCTTCTTCATCAGTTCCACTTCACCAGATGATACTTTCTGAATGCAAACGCCTGATTTGTTGATGAAAATACCAAAATACGTATATGTATGCCTATAATATTTGAGGAGTTCCCTCGATTCCTCATGGATCCCATCATCAGAACTGGATTTTGATCAAAATGGGACCAATCTGGAAGTATACCCATTCAAATAAAAAAAGAATTTTCCGAATCGGTTCATAAATGACGGAGTACTGAGGTAACAAACATACAAAAAAAAACATACAACCGAATTGAGAACCTCCTCCTTTTTTGAAGTCGGTTAAAAATAAAATTTATTTTTAGACGAGTATCGTAAGTATACTGTATTTATATGTGTGTACATTATAGTGGTTGATTTATTGGACATTGTTAGTCAGTACAGCCTTCAGCAAACATCTTCTGTGTTTTATGACAGAATTGCGAGATGTCCTCGCTCTGATTCAGAATGGTATAGTTTGGTTCGAAATGTTCGGTAGGATTTATATAATTCTACAATAAATAACGGGTTTGTATTGCATTATTAGTTTTCCAACTTAATTCCGAAGTTAATGCTAAAAGTGGATGGTACTTTAAAGTTTAACTATACTAAGTATTTGTTATTAAAATCGTTTTTAGGGCTCCGTACCAAAATGGTAAAAAAGGAACCCTTATGTTATGGTGTGACTCAGTCTGTCTGTCTGTCACAGCTGGATATCTCCAGAACTACTAATGCTATTAACTTGAAATTTGGAACAGTTTTAGATGACATTTACCGAACTATTTTGCAAATAAGAAAGAATTAAAAATATTTATATTTTGTTTGTAACAGGGACTGAAAGGGGGTCTTAATAATTCAAAGTGGGGCTACTACATGTGGGGTATCATATGAAAGAGCGCTGTTTGCATATTCTCAAACATTTTTTTAGTTTTTTTTTAGGCCACATAGTTTTCGACTTTTGATGAAAAATGTAAAAAAAATACTGTTCCCCTTATCTCCGAAGTTTGCAAAGATAAAAATCTGAAATTATTCTATGTGATAGAAGTTTATGTACTTAAAGATTACAGGAAAAATAAAACGATGTCTCTATACAGGTTGAAATTGAATAGATGCAACAAAATTTAAGGGGGTGTTCTACGCATCAATATGAACAACTTTTACTATGGGACCAAACCTGAAATCGCGAAAAAAAAATCAGCTGTTCAGTACATTTTGACGAATTATGCGAACATTAAATGTAAGTACTGAACAGCTGATTTTTTTTTTCGCGATTTCAGGTTTGGTCCCATAGTAAAAGTTGTTCATATTGATGCGTAGAACACCCCCTTAAATTTTGTCGCATCTATTCAATTTCACCCTATATAGCACACTTTTTCAGAAATTGGAACGGAACCCTCGGTGCGCGAGTCCGACTCGTTCTTGACCGGTTTTTCTCGAATTAGGAACAATATCTGAGATTTTTTTTAAATAATGTCTGATGCGAAAAGGTATTCTGCTAAGTATCTACTAGTTTTTACAAAGCTTTCACGAGTTGGTTTATCGAGTATAATTATTATACTTGACTAGCTGTGCCCCACGACTTCGTCCGCGTGGAAGTCGGGAGATACACAATAAACTAAAATATTAGCCACATTTTAATAAAACTCCCTCGCCGCGGCGCGTTGCATCGCCCGCCCGCGTTATTACTTCGTTTTCGCTTAGCGTTGTTACAGACTTTTTTACTTTTTGTTCGGCTCCTAAGTGTCATAGGGTGATGTTAAATAGCGTACAAGCATCCTCGAGAATTGGGCTACCAAATGCAAAAATAATTTTTCAAATTGGACTATTTCTTTACAATTTCATGGGTTTTATTTTTTTGCGCGGAACCCTAATTATTTTTCTAAAATAAAAGTACCCTAAGTTACTCCTTATAACATCAGCTACCTGCCAGTGAAAGTCCTGTCAAAATCCGTCCAGCCGATTCGGAGATTAGCCGGAACAAACAGACAGACAGACAGACAAACATTTTAAAAACTGTTTTTTTTTGTTATGAGTAGGTACCGTATACGCTTTTATATGAATTTTAGTTAAATGCTGTTATTTTGACATTACAAACAGACACTTCAATTTTATTTATTTGTATAGATAAACCAACTAGTGATAAATAGTGAATTTATGTGACACATTCCTAATGCTCCAATTAGTTACAAAACACTGGCACACAAAGCAAAACACAGGTACCAAACTACGTGAAAATATGTGTGTTTGACACGGCACCTCTCACAGCAATTGTACAATGTATCGAGGTGCATCGGGCCATCGGCTGTGGTTCCTTAATGGTAACAAACTGCCTCGCAAGGACCATTTCATCCATTCCACTCAATCACGTCAATGAGTGTGCCTCGAGATCGGACAATCAATTTCAATTTGTAGGAGCTCGGGCGACTCCGAACGATTTGCACACGTTGTGCTAATCAAGCACTAAACAGTTTATTTGTCGAGGCCGCAGTGTCACATAGCTGCAGTAGCAACTATTACACTATTCAGTACGGAGTTTGCGTCCGTGGCGTGTTCATGACCAACGGGTTTTTTAAATTATAGTGCAGTTCAGACTGTAATTTGTGCAAGGATTTTATTAGGGATTCATGTGAAGTGCTGTTACAATGACTACATACGGAAGATGGACGATGTATGATGGTAGAATGCAAGGTGTTCAGGTGAGTTCAATTTTATGGTCACTGGTAGAAATTCTATTTATGTGAGGAAGATCTAAGACCTTCGAAAACATCTCGAAAATCAAGTTTAAGGAACTACTCAACGTATCTCACAGTATTCAGTTACAATAGGTGGTTTTTAGGGTTACTATGTACGTTTTTAGGGTTCCGTAATCAGCAACTGTCTGTCTGTCCGCCTCTTCAGAGACTCAAAGCTGTAAATTGGCATGGGTACTGTGAGGGCTCGAACCTCACAGCGGGAGGCTAACTACTTTATAATAAAAAGACAGTAGTGTACAGAAGAAATGGGGCTGAAGCCCGCTATATTAAAACAGAAATAAAATTATAATTCACTCCCTAGGTCCTACGCGGAGCCCTAGCTATCTGCTGCTTATATATATAGTGTATTATCTATGCTAACGATCGGAATGTCAGCCAGTTATCCATACTTTGGCTTGTACATAATAAAACCTCTACAGTACCTACAATTTAATAATAATCACGCCGACACAGTGGGAAAATAAAATTACAAAAAAAAATATTTTGTGGTAGGTCTACATACTTACCCGATACCTGAGGTTACACGTAAAGTGGGGATCATATTTTTTTCCTCGTCTATCCCATGGTGTGGGCTTAGAGCATTAGGTTAAATGCTCTAAGGGTGTGGGCTATCGTTGGTTAGGCCGTTCAAAAATATTGCGGGTCTGTGAAAAACGGTTGCAAAACACAACTGACCTTCAATCAGCAGACGATGGCGCATGAGCACCAAAAGCACGGAGTCGTCAACATTTCGGTATTCTGGGGTAATAAAGTACTTACCTATTTTTTTTTAGTTTCAATATTTAAGTGCTTATTAAACTAAAGTGACATATTTATAGTTCTTTTCCATACATGTAGGTACCTATGTATTATTGTTTTAATATTGGGTATGAAAGTGGTTAACAAACAAATGAGTTTATTTTAATACGCACTGACCAAATGTTGAAAACTTCTGACAAGGGAGTAACTTCAATTTCAAGGCTGAAATTCTGGAAGGACCAGACCAAAATTTCATACAAACTGCATACTTCTAGCAGGACTCACGGAAGTCTTTCGGCTGGACGGAAAACCCATCCTTACGAAAGTGTTTCCAGCTGGACCAGTCACTGGACGATCTATCATTAGAATCATTACCTAAAGTTCTGGGGATAAATTCATCCCAAGTACGGAACTCTTCATTGTGCGAGGTCCGCACTTGACCGGTTTTCTTTTAATTCTCGCAAGCTCGGCTAGGTACCTACCTATATAAGAAGATAAGCCAAACTGGAGCTTTTACCTTCAGCACGCTTAGCATATATGACATGACCGCCATAGAAACTGGTTCTGTCGACGGAAGAATAGACAAAATGAGAGATTGCCATGCTTAGACGCGTAGAATGCGTAGAAATATTTCTAGGTACTTACCATCTGCCATTTTGTCTATTCTTCCGTCGAAAAAAACACGTTTCTATGGCGGTCATGCTAAGCGTGTAGATGCACCTATCTTGTAATGTGTGTAGGTAATACCTAAATAGGTAAGTACCTACTTATCTTAACTTTCGAACGCCGATTCCAATGAAGGGAAGCTCCTTTGGATCATAGAAGATTGATATATTTACCTAACTACGGTTAAATTTACCAATCCAAAAAAGTCCTTTAGTGGTGAAGCAGCCTAATAGATGTATGTAGTTGTAGGTAGATATGTAACTACATAGTTTACAAAATTAGGTCGCCAGCACAAAAAGACGAATCATTATTCCACCCACTAAAGGTACTGACTGCTAAGTAAGATCATGTCTTGCACTGAAGTAACACGTATCAGAATATTCATTCATTAAAAACTTCAATAATAACATCATATTAATAGCGTAAGTCTCATACACACGGCTACCTATCAAGTTTACACTGACCTCTCATTGTAAGGAAATCCTATACAATGCGAGATCAGCTTATGCTGGAAATGTATAGCTTGATCTGCAGCCGTGCGTAAAGCTAAGCGGTGCGAGCGTAAGGCTGCCTGTACACCGGAGCGGAGCGAGGCTACGGAGCGGAGAAACGGAGAAATATTAACCAATAGGAGCGCGAGCGGACGGCGGATTGGAGCGGACTTAAGATTCTATTGGTTAATATTTCTCCGTTTCTCCGCTCCGCAGCCTCACTCCGCTCCGGTGGACAGGCAGCCTTAGGTTCCGAGTTTGATTTCCCGGCCGGGCGTGGTGTTAATTGAGTTTGTAGTGAATTTTCAGTCGTACATTGCCAAGAACCCCTTGCGAAATTGAACCTGCAAGATATCAATGTTGTAGTACATACAACAGTGATACTTGTTGCTGAAACAATGAGCTTTTGTACGATTTTCTATCAGTAAAAGCTCTAAATTAACAAAACCACGAGGGGTACTGCGTGGTCCTCAGATTTAACGGTTAGGTAGGTATATTTAATTTTTCATTGTATTCTTATCCAATGAAAAGTATTTAGATAGTTAAATAAATTATGAGCTTCTTCTTCACATGTAAGTAGGTAAGCTTTAATTGACCGTCAAAAGTTAGAAGTAGAAAAGAACATTTATAAGAAATACATACTTAGGTACCTACTAGGAAAGTTCAAGCCTTCAACGAAGTACTTACATAAATACGTAGGTATTAGGTAGGTAGGTACCTACATCTATGTACCTACAGGTATATACATGTGCATTCGCCTGCTTCCTCCCACGGCGGCGAAGGTAACGAGGAGTCAACTAAACACCGATACCTAGTATAGATAATGACGTAATCTGGAACAGTGAACGTAGTAGAAAGGAAAAGTGGGCGAACCGATTGAGTAGGTATACAGCCTCGAGCTGCGCCCACGCAGTCCACTCCTTGCAGTCAGCACCCTTCCAAAATATGCAATATGACGGAAACATCGCTCGGAAAACTTAGCGCTTCGCTGTTTCGATTTTATAATTTTTTCCGAAACGTTTTTGGGTGCACGGAAGTGCGACACAATTTCGTCAAGTTCTAAGCAGCTCTAACTAGGCAGTTTTGTAGTCTAGCTTATAATCAGCCTATACAACGTGTACTCATCATTATGAACAACTTTAACGATGGGACCAAAACTGAAATCGCAAAAAAAACAGCTGTTCAGTACATTTACGTTCGCATAATTCGTCAAAATGTACTGAACAGCTGATTTTTTTTCCGCGCTTTCAGGTTTGGTCTTATAGTAAAAGTTGTTCATAATGATGAGTACACAGAACAGATAAAGAGGTTTATCTGTTCTGTGGATGAGTACAATGACCCCTTAAGAGGTTTTGCGCATTTAACGTTATACGTTGTATAATGTTCCCACTGCTGGGACACAGGCTTCCTCTCTTCGAGAGGGAGTGGGCTGTAATCTACCATCACGCGGTCCCAGTGCGGGTTGGTAGATGTCGTATGTCTTCGAATTTTTGGTTCTAGGACATGCCGGTTTCCTCACGATGTTTTCCTTCACCGTTTAGAGAGCAGTGGTGATGAAATTATTTACACAAAGAAAAGAGTTCGAACCCACGAGCTACAACTCGTAAGTCGGGGCCGTTACTGGGCCATCACTGCTCTCAAGTTTTGTTTATGTCATCCACTAAAATGTCTTACTTATGAATTTTTGGTAGGCAAAGCTTTTGTATAATACCCACATAAATTGAGTTTCTAATCAAGAATAGTAATTGTGAACTTACCTACATAAGTACTTAAGTAGTTTACAAAAGCTCATTCTTGATTGCAACAATTTTACGTCAATCTAACGTTTAATGAGGCAAACAAATTATGCTCCAGACTGCTTGCCCTGCTCCGGTAATTGTACATTTCGAAACAACGGATCTATTGTCGTCCAGTTCAATAATATTTGCTCAGGTGTGCGCTATTTGAGGCGAGACCCGTACAAATGAATGAGCCACGCACGACGCTGATAGTGCTGCCCACTGCGCATGTGTACGCGCGCTCGATAACCGCACTACGCCCGTGTCCGCGGCACGTGTCCATGTGATCAGCCGTAAGGATTCTGAGCGTACCGCCTGAGATGAAGGAGGCTGTGCCGCGAGCCCGCACCCCATACGGTTGGTTCGCGAGCGTTCCGAGCGGCGAGGGTCTCGCACGAAGGCGCGGGGTGAGCAATGCGCGCAGCGCGCACCGCTGGCAGCGCGGCGCGGCAGTCGCACGCTCGCGCCTCACGGGGTAGCTGCTAGTCCGGTGCGTGAATTTTATCGCGCTTAACACTGCCGTATTCTGATTATACATATGCATCGAATTAGTTATACTTATTTATAAGTGATACTTTGTATGAATGAGGATTTGCTCGTGATGTGTGGAATTGTCTCCGAGATACGTCAAAGCAGCTGAAGTGCTGGAATCCTGTAAAGTCGTGAAAAATCGCGTTATCGGGAAAGTGTTTTTCTTGTTTGTGGTGAGCGTCGGTGGGAGCCGGGGAGCGGGCGCGCGGCCCGTGGTGGCGGGTCGGTGGATGGTGCGGCGCGGGCGGGCGCCGGGGCGCGGCCGGCGGCGCCGCTAGCAAAATGTCGATACCCCTGGGCCGGGAGACGGTGCTGCCCACGCAGGTGAGTCCAGCTCTACTCCTCCGACGTCACCGCCGCCGCCGTGCGCCGTGCCGGATGTGTGCCGGAGCGGTGATGTGCGTTACATGCGTTGTCAATATCTAATTGATTAATGAATTATGTAGGTAGGTAAGTAGGTAGTTGAGTTGTAAAGTGTTGGTTGCAGAATAAATAATGGTTGAACGAGGCATATTTGTATTTGCCTAATTTCGGAGCAGAAAATTACTATAAAAGCTATGTCAATTAAAGTTAGATTCTAGTAAGATTATTAGCAAAATTCTTAGTTAGTTACGAAAAAGCTGCTTTTTCGTACCTAACTAAGAGTAGAGGAGTATAGTATCTAAAGATTATCTCAAATTAATTAAGTATAGGTATCGTGGTTAGTTAGCAATTAGTAGTTTTTTTTTTGTATTTTTTTCATTTAAAAAGTGAAAAAAAAAATACAAAAAAAAAAAGACTCGAAAGTCATTGTTTGTGATAGTAAAGAAACTTGAACAGGTGGAAAAATAAATAAGTAGGTAGGTACAGTCAGCACAAAAGTCGATTATTACTTGAGTTTTTAAATCTTAATTATTGAGAAAAATACTTCATTAAAATCGGAACAGATGTAAATTAAAATGAACTCTTATCTAATAAATGAAATGCTAAAAAGCAGGTTGTTGTATCATTTTGTGTTAATTTAGACGATGTCAAAAAGTAGCAGTGTTAACCGACTTCTGTTGCTGACCGTACATAGCTATCCACTTGACATCTTTGATAAAACTGGTACCTATCTAGCAAATAAAAAAATATCAAGTAGAATGCAGATATATACAATTATACATAAGTAAGTAGGTAGGTACCTATTTATTTATAGACTAGCTTTTGCCCGCGGCTTCGCCCGCGTGGATGTCGGAAAATATCCCATGGGAACGTTCATGTGGAAAACATAGGGCATATCCCTAACTTAAGAAATACTGAGTTTCCCATAAAAACTTTCGTCCCTTTTATCACCCCTTGTAGGATTATGTTTTAAGACAAAAAGTAGCCCATGTCCTTTCCCAGGATGCTATCTATAGCCTAGCCAAATTTTATCGAAATCCGCGCAGTTTTGTAAATTTTAAAATCAACCCCTATTTTACCTACTTAGGGGATGATTTTTAAAAAACGCTGACCCGCATATTTCTTAACTTCTTACCAATAGCATAAATTTGTTATGCCTAACTTAAGAAATACTGGGTTTCCCTTACAAACTTTCATCCCCTATATCACCCCCTGTAGTATTGTTTTTGAAAGTATCCTATGTCCTTTCCCAGGATGCTATATAAAGCCTTGCCAAATTTTGTCGAAATCCGTGCAGTTTTGTAAATTTTAAAATCAACCCCGATTTTACCCCCTTAGGGGATGATTTTTCAAAAACGCTGAACCGCATATTTCTTTATTTCCTATCAAAAGCATACATTTTAATTTTTACATCCCTAACTTAAGAAATACTGAGTTTTCCATACAAACTTTCATCCCCTATATCACCCCCTGTAGGATTATTTTTTAAGACCAAAAGTAGCCTGTGTCCTTCCCCAGGATGCTATATAAAGCCTTGCCAAATTTCATCGAAATCCGTACAGTTTTGTAAATTTTAAAATCAACCCCGATTTTACCCCCTTAGGGGATGATTTTTCAAAAACGCTGAACCGCATATTTCTTTATTTCCTATCAAAAGCATACATTTTAATTTTCACATCCCTAACTTAAGAAATACTGAGTTTCCCATACAAACTTTCATCCCCTATATCACCCCCTGTAGGATTATTTTTGAAAAAAAAAAAGTAGCCTATGTCCGTCCCCAGAATACCATCTATAGCCTTGCCAAATTTTATCGAAATCCGTGCAGTTTTGTAAATTTTAAAATCAACCCCTATTTTACCCCCTTAGGGGATGATTTTTCAAAAACGCTGAACCGCATATTTCTTAATTTCCTACCAATAACATAAATTTGTTATGCCTAACTTAAGAAATACTGGGTTTCCCTTACAAACTTTCATCCCCTATATCACCCTCTGTAGTATTGTTTTTGAAAGTATCCTATGTCCTTTCCCAGGATGCTATATAAAGCCTTGCCAAATTTTGTCGAAATCCGTGCAGTTTTGTAAATTTTAAAATCAACCCCGATTTTACCCCCTTAGGGGATGATTTTTCAAAAACGCTGAACCGCATATTTCTTTATTTCCTATCAAAAGCATACATTTTAATTTTTACATCCCTAACTTAAGAAATACTGAGTTTTCCATACAAACTTTCATCCCCTATATCACCCCCTGTAGGATTATTTTTTAAGACCAAAAGTAGCCTGTGTCCTTCCCCAGGATGCTATATAAAGCCTTGCCAAATTTCATCGAAATCCGTACAGTTTTGTAAATTTTAAAATCAACCCCGATTTTACCCCCTTAGGGGATGATTTTTCAAAAACGCTGAACCGCATATTTCTTTATTTCCTATCAAAAGCATACATTTTAATTTTCACATCCCTAACTTAAGAAATACTGAGTTTCCCATACAAACTTTCATCCCCTATATCACCCCCTGTAGGATTATTTTTGAAAAAAAAAAAGTAGCCTATGTCCGTCCCCAGAATACCATCTATAGCCTTGCCAAATTTTATCGAAATCCGTGCAGTTTTGTAAATTTTAAAATCAACCCCTATTTTACCCCCTTAGGGGATGATTTTTCAAAAACGCTGAACCGCATATTTCTTAATTTCCTACCAATAACATAAATTTGTTATGCCTAACTTAAGAAATACTGGGTTTCCCTTACAAACTTTCATCCCCTATATCACCCTCTGTAGTATTGTTTTTGAAAGTATCCTATGTCCTTTCCCAGGATGCTATATAAAGCCTTGCCAAATTTTGTCGAAATCCGTGCAGTTTTGTAAATTTTAAAATCAACCCCGATTTTACCCCCTTAGGGGATGATTTTTCAAAAACGCTGAACCGCATATTTCTTTATTTCCTATCAAAAGCATACATTTTAATTTTCACATCCCTAACTTAAGAAATACTGAGTTTCCCATACAAACTTTCATCCCCTATATCACCCCCCCCCTAGGATTATTTTTGAAAAAAAAAAGTAGCCTATGTCCTTCCCCAGAATACCATCTATAGCCTTGCCAAATTTTATCGAAATCCGTGCAGTTTTGTAAATTTTAAAATCAACCCCTATTTTACGCCCTTAGGGGATGATTTTTCAAAAACGCTGAACCGCATATTTCTTTATTTCCTATCAAAAGCATACATTTTAATTTTCACATCCCTAACTTAAGAAATACTGAGTTTCCCATACAAACTTTCATCCCCTATATCACCCCCTGTAGGATTATTTTTGAAAAAAAAAGTAGCCTATGTCCGTCCACAGGATACCATTTATAGCCTTGCCAAATTTTATTGAAATCCGTTCAGTGGTTTAGGCGTGAAAAGGTAACAGACAGACAGACAGACAGACAGACAGACAGACAGACAGACAGACAGACAGACAGACAGACAGAGTTACTTTCAAATTTATAATATTATAGTATATAGTATATATAGTATATAGTATATATAGTATATAGTATATATAGTATATTATAGTATATATAGTATATATAGTATATAGTATGGATGATAACACTTTCACATGAGTAGGTACATAAATAAAATATATAACATTATCGTGTGTCAACAATATTGTAGGTATACCTACATACTTATCGATTGTTGCACATTTTCAGGGTCTCCTGCTTGAACATTTAAAATTATGCCAAAAAAGCATAGTAGCGTTACTTGATATTTAATTTATAATGATAAAATACCTACGTGAATTTTTACGCGTCGGCATTGTGAGTTTTCACCTGATACCGAAAGATAAGTAGGTACCTACCTAGTCAAAGTTTTTCGTTGCGTAGCACTATAACGTAAACAGCGTGACTGATCGTGACAGCCGATAGTAGGTAGGTACTCTAGGTACAGTCAGCCACAGCATTAGTTGACCCACCCTTACATAAATGGTTGAGATTTTTTAGAATACGAGTCGATAGAATTTTATAATTCTTTAAAATTTTATTTATTATAGGTATTTAAATAAAATATAAAATAATTATAAAATTCTATCGATTCGTATTCTAAAAAATCTCAACGAATTATGCAAGGGTGGGTCAACTAATGCTGTGGCCGCCTGTACCTCTACGTATCTACGCAAACCGTTCATCTTCTTATCAGAAGAGTTTCACACAAATCACTGATGCTTGCTTACGCACAAACATTGATTTAGTCCCGTCTCTGTCAAGTCTAAAAATAATACTAGGTACTCTACCTATTATATTATGCAAGGATACAATGACATCTTTATTATTGCCTACGTAAACGTCGCGCCTTACATAAATTCTAACGTCAGAGCATTTATGAGTCTCTCTCTCTCTCTATCTATTGTATAATTAATAATCATGTATTGTATAATAAGTAGATGATTAAAGGCTTGCTATGATTAATTAGAAATTTAAAAGAAATTAAACGCTGACAGCGAACTTGTACCTCTCCACATTACCCCACTTCCGAAAATACAATTTGAAAATTAAGTAATTTTTTCTGTAAGTTATTCCTTTAATTTTATAACCTTAGTAGCTGTTAAAAGTAGCCTATGCCATGAAAAATTTTAATTGAATAAAAGACGAAAATTCCAACAGTCATCTTGATATAATGTAAAATTGATGTAGGTAAAATCAATTTATATAAGTCGCACAACTAGGTAGTAGGTACCTCTATAGACAGGTTGTAGACTTGTTAGAGCTCATTCGAATAATCTAAAAATATGTATCAATACCTTACGTGCAATTCTAAAAACGTGATTGAACCAAGCATGTGTGCATGTGTGAGTACGTCTAACGGTTGAGTAAATACTACATACCTACCTATGTATGTGCGATATCACAGCAGAGCACTACTACACGTGAACAGTCTTAGTTGATCATAAACTTGACGGCGACAGTTAGCAGAATTGGGCCCAAGGTGGATCAATGCGGGCGGTTGTGTGTGGTACAAATAAAATGTACCTATTGGTTATTGACCGCACAACCGAACTACAAATACCTAAGTTCGAAAAACTAAACCGTTCAAAATGTTCGGTGCTAAAGATGCACTATTTGCTCTCCAAAGTTCCAGCATCGGTTCTAAATAACGGTAATAAAACTAAAATAATGTTAAGATTTACCAAATATTTAAAATATTTTTACCTTATTGCTCTGTAGATATGTATGTAGGTACCTGCATAGAAAACCACCGTAGTAACTCCGGAACCAGCCAAAAGGAGCTGAACATTTCAGGCTAAAGGCCCGAGACCGACCGCATCAGAGCGATCCAAAGCTATGCAAAATCACAAAGCTTTAGTTTATAAAAGATCAGATGCAATCGTACTTTTGACCAATTCAGTTGACCGGTACAGAGATTAACATGGACAAATCTATATAGGTAAATAAAAAGAGAAGTCCTGACTGACTGACTGACTGACTGATTGACTGACTCATCAGCGCCCAGCCCAAACCCTTGGACTTAGAAAGCTGAAATTTTGCACAGAGGTATTATGTAGACAAGGAATAAGGAAGGAATTCCTGGTGGTATGTTCCCGTGGGATATTTTCTGACAACCACGAGGGCGCAGCCGCGGGCGAAAGCTAATAGTAGACAATATTACTATTATAAATTAGTCTCTATTTAAACACCTAAAAAACCGGCCAAGTGCGTGTCGGATCGGACCACGCACAATGAAGGGTTCCGTAGTTAAAAAGAATTTAGGCACTAATCCCAATTTTTTTTTATGTCATAAAATTACAAATTAACAATTTTCGGACTTTTTCTTTTACTTGTGCTGTACCCTGTAAGACCTTGCTTCTTGCCAAATTTCATGATTCTAGGACAACGTGAAGTAAGTACCTACCCGGTTTTGATTTACTTGCGAGTATCAAAATAAGACCATAGACCTACGTTATATTTGATATTAACTTCAACTTGATACCTCCACGCATTCCTGAGAAAAAGGGCCTTGATAGACTGAACAGACAGACAGACGGACAACAAAGTGATCCCACCAAAGTGATGTGAGTGAGTGAGTGAGTGTATAAGGGTTTCGTTTTTCCTTTTGAGGTACAGAACCCTAAAAGCACTCAGAACGAGACTTATACAGGATGTGGGCGAACAATTTAGGTACTTGTATTGGTATTGACAAGCGGTGAGCGTGACCATTCCAATTAATTTTGTAGAGCACATGTAGGGGAGCCGAAACAACCAAGATTAACACTAATAATTTAGATCTAAGATACTAGCTCCTACAAATGTTTCTAAGAAGATCTATGATAGATAAGTATTAGATTTAATATGTAGCGTCCTGATACTATTGTAGATTAAAATTGGCATTTTCGTATTGGACTCATTTCCTCTCGAAAGCAGACCAAAGCAAAAGATTAGAGATCTTTCTAAAATTAATCATAATGTAGATAGACTGAGAATATATTATGATTGAAGAGAGAGCTTATAAAACTATGAAACGTCACAATCACTTGCGAAATCAATCTGCCTAGCCTTTTCCCAACTATGTTGGAAAAATACCAGTATTTTACATGGAGCGACTGCCTATCTGACCTCCACAAACCAGTTACTGGGTAATACGATACCCCTTGGTAAGACTGGTTGTCAGACTTTCGGGCTTCTGACGACCCGTAACGACTGTCAAAGATCCACGAATAATAGCAGGGACCAACGGCTTAACGTGCTTTCCGAGGCACGGAGGAATCTCGGTACCTATGTAAAGATTAGAATAGAATAGAATACTTATCTTTATTTTGCATAAAATATGGTACATAAAAGGTCTTAAATATAAAAATAGTTCCACATAATATTTTCCTTACTTATTTCAGCATGAAAAAACACCTTAAAAATAAAAATATAAACAAAAACACTTATTACTAGCCTACTGAGATCATGTGAACAAGATAATATTTAAAAATATTAAGTTATAAATTGTCACCCATCCACTGACCAACCCCGGCAAGCGTAGCTTAACCTGACGGATCGACCCGTGCAGTTATTATTAGGTACTTAGCCACGAAAGACGACTAAATAAATGTTAAATGGAGTAAGTACCATTGAGTAAAATTGAATAACAAAAAAGCTGTTGCTCCTATTGTATATCAGTAGGTATATAAAATAATGTCGAGCTCTATTTGGCTGCGTTAAGTTCGGCGCGGCGCTAAGTTCAAGGCTCTATTGATCCACCAGGCGGGTGCAAGGTTGGAGACGGCTATTTTGGCCCACTATTTTCACAGTTCTTTAGTTTGCGACACTCAGAGAGGCCATAACATTACCTTAGGTAGAATTATAGCGTGCATTTTGTAGTGAAACAAGTCTTACGGCCATTAAGCTAGTTTTCTCGAACTAAATACGATGTATAATTAGAATAAAACCGGTCAAGAGCGAGTCGAACTCGCGCACCGAGGGTTCCGTTCCGATTTCTGAAAAAGTGTGCTATAAAGACATCGTTTTATTTTTGCTGTAATCTTTACATACATAAAATTCAAAGTCCTGACTGACTGACTAATATATCAACGCACATCCCAAACCGCTGGACCTAGGGGCTTGAAATTTTGTACATAGATACCTTATAGCTTGTAGGCATCCACTAAAGAAGGATTTTTGGAAATTCCATCCCTAAAGGGGTCAAATAGGGCATGAAAGTTTGTATGAAAAATCTTATTCCTTAGACTTGAAAGTTGTCACGAATACTTACTGTAAATTATAAAGTATGTAATTTTTAGTTTTCCTTAACTAGGTACCCCTTATGGAGGGATTGGAAGGTATCATAAGGGGGGTGGGTGATTTTTTTTTTAAATTTTTAAGTCGAAAACTATGCGGCCTAAAAAAATGTTTGAGAATGTGCAAACAGCGCTCTTTCATTATGATGCCCATGCCCTAGTTGCCCCAGTTCGAATTTTTAAGACGGCTTTCAATACCTGTTGAAAAACACAAAAAATATTTTTATTTCTTTCTTATTTGCAAAGAGTTGGGCAAACGTCATCTAAAACTGTTCCAAACAAGTTGATAGCATTAGTAGTTCTTGATTGTGACAGACAGATAGACTGAGTCGCACCATAAGGGTTCCTTTTTACCATCTTGGTACGGAGCCCTAACACCGGGAAGTGGATGCACGAGGAGGCAGTCCTACTTTCCTTCAACAAGCAAGTTTAGTTTAACTGCTGCAGCATACTGACATTTTTTTTTAACAAAACTTTTAACTTGGTATTTGAAAGAATTTCGTCATTTGGCGGCAAGTAAATAAGGTCACACCTCTAGATAGTCGGTTCGATGTCCGTGTAGTGTAGATACATCTAACAGAAACTTGCATGGTTCTAACGTGACTCACAGGTTCCAAGAAGTGACTGCGACGTTTATCTGCAGGCCGAGTTACCTTTATGTACCTACAGATAGACAACCTCATTAATACTAAGTCCTTATATACGTATAGGTATCTATACTTATTATAAAATAAAGTCGCTTTTCGTGTTTATCTGTATGGCCGCGTTGTTCTTCTGAACTATCCACAACGGATTTTGATGCGGTTTTCACTACCATTTAGAGAATTTATTCCGGAAAGTATAAATGTATAATACATTAATATTTAACTTATATATAATATACAAACCTTCATGTTTTGTCAAGTCGTAAAAACCTTACGAAGCAGGGCCGGGCCGCTAGTATTTAATAAGCAAAAGCGTTCGAACAAGTAGCATAATTAAGAAAAAAACCGGTCAAGAGCGAGTCGGACTCGCGCACCGAGGGTTCCGTTCCGATTTCTGAAAAAGTGTGCAATTTAGAGACATCGTTTTATTTTTCCTGTAATCTTTACATACCTAAACTTCTATCACATAGAATAATTTCAGATTTTTATCTTTGTAAACTTCGGAGATAAGGAGGGGGGGGGGGGGGGGGAACGGTATTTTTTTTACATTTTTTATCAAAAGTCGAACACTGTGCGGCCTAAAAAAAAATTAAAATATGTTTGAGAATGTGCAAACAGCGTTCTTTCATATGATACCCCACATGACCTAGTAGCCCCACTTTGAATTTTCAAGACCCCCTTTCAGCCCATGTTGCAAAAAAAATACATATATTTTTATTTCTTTCTTATTTGAAAAATAGTTGGGTAAATATTATCTAAAACTGTTCCAAATTTCAAGTTGATAGCATTAGTAGTTCTTGAGATATCCAGCTGTGACAGACAGACAGACAGACAGACAGACAGACAGACAGAACAGACAGACAGACAGACAGACTGAGTCTCACCATAAGGGTTTTTTTTTACCATTTTGGTACGGAACCCTAAAAAGTAGTTAGGTTATAGGTACTACCGTATAGTTACTATAGCTAAGTACTTATGTCTTAAGAATTAAGAATTTAGAAAATAAATTAATTTTATAACGACAATCATTTCAGGTTTATTACGATGTTTCATAAGAATCAAAAGCAACAAAAGAACTATGTAGTTGCATTTATTGAATAAAAAGCTTTTGTGGAAGGTTTTATACGATGCTAATAAAATGTTTATGTAGAATAATTCACAGTTTATTGTGTGGTGTGTGGCAGTCTGCTTGTTTTTCTGTATGCTGTATAAGGCAGCTGGGGTCGGGTAAAAGTTTGCTTGAACAAAAAGCAAGCCTCGAAATGCGTGACTTTGCACTGTGGAAGAACGCTCTTCCATAAGCTTATAAGGGATAGATATTTTTTTACACGAAGAGCGGTTTGCTATTAGAATACAATCACATGTTTTTGTTGATTTACTGAAATCTATAAATTGTTTACCGATGACTCGTTTTATTTTCAATAGTGACGGAGGTGATAGCTTGAGTTTTTGTGTTCAATCCGTAACGTATGTAGGTATGTTTGTATGTCCGCGATTTTATCAAGAACAATGAACCAATTTTGATGATTATTTCACTAACGTGATCTACATGATTTCAGGAAGGTTTTAGTATATAATAGGTACATTAGGTACTTACTTAATTGCTCTTATTATATATACGTAGTTATACATATATATACATGTACTGTATCTCCGGCATTTCTAAGCGGATTTTGATGTTTCTTCTTTTCGTTCGTCTTGGGCTTATGTAATTGTACATATATTCAACTAAAAAATGGAATAATAAATTTACTTTAAAAAAAGTAAAAACCGACTTCAAAACCTAAAACGAATAAAATAACTTTCACAAATAACTTAACAGGTCCTGAAGTCGGTGTCATCAATTCTTCAATGCACGTTAGCTTGGCACCGACTTCAGAAGCTGTTAAGTTTTTTATGAAAGTTATTTTATTCGTTTTAGGTTTTGAATTTATAAGTAAATATTTATTGGTATTGTTAGTTTAGCCTGTCTTATATCAATGCCTCATTGGGCATTGTCCAAACTTGCAGTAGTGGCACTGATTATCTTTTAATGGCAAGTACAGTCCTATAATTATTATGCAAATCATCAGAATATGTTTGATTCCACAGATCATAGAACGAATGTTTTTATGATCTGATGGCCAATTCTCGTACCTAAAAACGTTCACAATCTCATGCCAGCGTCAATCAAATGTCAAAAATAAACGCTATACAATTTTTGACAGATTGAGACTGAGATGAGATTGCGAACGTTGTTAAAAATACGAGAATTGCCCCTCTGAGGTTGATTCCCATACTTTCCGACTGAGTAGGTAATCCTGACTAATATTATAAGTGCGAAAGTGAGTTTGTTTGATTGTTACGCTTTCACGCTAAAACGGCTGAACTGATTTGGATGAAATTTGATAAATGGGTAGACCATGACCTGGATTAGGACATAAGATACTTTTTATCTCGGTAGTACGTTCTCGTGGGATAATTTCCGACCTCCACTTGGGCGAAGCCGCGAGAAAAAGCTAGTCAACTAACAAGTGGAACTTCCTTGAACAAAAATCTATGCGGATGTTAATCGCATTTCAGATAAGCTGGTTTATTGTTGTTATAAAGGGCTGTAAATGAGCTACACTTGCTTTGTATTTCAGCGTTAACGCCTACTCTTTTAAATCAGTAAGGAAGTAATTGCACATAAAGTTCTCGGTACTTAAGTATTCGTAAAGCTGTAAAATACATACTTACAAGCTTTTTATGGAATCCTTTGTATGTAGCTTCATCGAATACGTTCAACTAGTATAAGACCAAAATGAGCAGTTCCTTTAGTAAAATATGAGGCAAGTCATCTTATTTTCTTATTCAACAGAACTTAAAAGTAAAGAATTTTATTTTAAGTCTACTTTTATTACCTGCGTCTAGACAATGTTAAGGGCACTGTGCATACGAACATAAGAAGCCTTTCTGATAACTAGGTTATCCTGAGGCGGTATGCTTATCGTAACCGTAAGTACAGAGAAACAGCACATCAGGTTATACCAAACTGTCAAATTTCTCCAAATGCTTTTAAATCTTAAAATGTTGATGGTTAAGTTCAAAATCGAATGAGAAAATTTTACAGTTTGTGGTAACTCGATGTGCTGCTGTGTGTACACTATCTGCATCTTAGCAGCCTCTAACGATAGTGGATCGAGCATGGGCTCCGAGCATTAAGCATGATATTATTGGCTCATGTGTCGTGCGCGCGTTATGTGCATGTTCGTTTAGCAATCGCTTGGACTGTTATTACTAGATATGGTAATATTGGTAATTGTTGCGGTAATAATAATATGTCTCGTCGTACTTGTATATGTCGTAGTTACTATACGAGACTGACCGGGATATTAGCTGCAGAATATTCATTGGAAGCAACTCTGTCTGCGCCGGAGTAACGAATTTGCTAGCTATAGCACTACAACTAGGGTTTATTCCATCCATAGTTCTCGTTTCCAAGAAATTTAGATCGAGAAAAGTCGAGATTTCGAGAAATCACTTGTCTGACTGAAGTGCACAGAGCACTATATAATTCTGGTACTGAAGTGCCTAGTTTGCGGCATTTTGAAAACGAACGAGTGTTTTCCATGTGTCGGGAAATGTTGCAGCAGGAAAATAAGGAGGCGACCATCTGACAATACTCTAAATGCTTTGGTTTATCTTAGGCTTTTATGATTTCGAAATTTTAAGGGATTATAGTCCAAGCACAAGTTAAATTAACTCTACGAAAAGAAAAAAAGTAAGTTTAAAAACTAAAACCCGACTACTGAAAAATACGCTCTAAAAAGTAAGAAACAAGAAAATATTCTCATCTGAAATTAGAAAAAGACAGACAAATTAAAAATCCGGAGTCACACCGTCATGTTAGGGGGCATAAATCGAACAGATTACCTGTGACTCCGGATTTTTAATTTGTCTGTCTTTTTCTAATTGCAGAATAGTACATTTTGATACAAGTGGGGAACGTTTGTTATTGCATTCGAGGCGGAATTAACACCCGAGCCGTAGGCGAGGATGTTTTTGAGCCGAGAACTGCAATAACAAATGTCCACGAGTATCATACTACGTTTTTCAATACACTTTTGAAGAAATAAAATAAAGTACTTAACGGAAAATATTTTTGTCATGAATTATTAGGAAACGATTTAAATTTTCTTTTTTTTCGCGCTTTGCCAGGTTGAAGGAGAAGCAAAGGTATAAAGCCTTTATACAGCCTAATATGAATAATAGAAAATTCAAATATTTTCGAGTTTAGAACACAAATAAATGTTAATTTGTTCATAAACGTTTTGTTATTGTAATACTTAATCATACTTTTTGATGATATCCTATTTATAAACATTATATAAATATTCAAAAAATATTAACGCCGTAAAGACGCATACCTCTTTGCCGAGATTAAAAAAAAAACGTTCACCTCCGAATAGAGAGTTGTGAATAGAAGCATTGAACCAATTTGGACTAAGTATAGGTATAAGTTATCTGTGGCAATTTTTATTCCCGCACGCGTGCGGGAAAATGAAAAATCGCACGCGTGTGAAATACATTGCATTGTGAACCTAATCGTAGTGCGATATGAACCAGTTTTCGAGGAAGAGTATTGAAAAAGAATATTTTCTTGTTTCTTACTTTTTAGAGCGTATTTTTCAGTACTCAGGTTTTAGTTTTTAAACTTACTTTTTATTTCAATTATTTCGGGGTTATAATTTGTTTTGGCTAGAGTTAATTTACATTTTTAAAGAAGAACAATTATTATTTAAGTATTTTGGGTAGGTTTGAATGAAGAGACAATATGTTTGAATATGTAGAAATTATTCCCAATTATCGGGTGCATGCAAGCAAAGCCGCGTGCAATACCTAACAATATATATATTTTTGAAATGTGCTAATTAAGCCCTTTCATTTGATACCCAACACGGCATCATTAAAAAGTTTTTTTTAGTGCATGAGTTTATGTCCTTTAAGGCGAAAGCGCCAGAGTAGCCCGCGAAATTCAAAATTTCTTAAGTTTTTTGCTATTTGTAGGTCAGTGTGAGCTTGTATGTTGATTAAAATATGATTCGCGGTCGTAGCTAATATGGCTTTACAGAATTATAATCATTAGAATCAGCAATAAAACTCCACAAGTCAGCATTTACCTCAAATCTAGCGATTTCATGAAATCATGAGGTTTGAGGTAAATGCTAACTTATGGAGTTGTATTGCTGATTCTAATGATTATAATTCTGTAAAGCCATATTAGCTACGGTCGCGAATCATATTTTAATCAACATACAAGCTCATACTGACCTAAAAATTGCAAAAAACGTAAGAAATTTTGAATTTCGCGGGCTACTCTGGCGCTTTCGCCTTAAAGGACATAAACTCATGCACTAAAAAAAACTTTTTAATGATGCCGTGTTGGGTATCAAATGAAAGGGCTTAATTAGCACATTTCAAAAATATATATATTGTTAGGTATTGCACGCGGCTTTGCTTGCATGCACCCGATAATTGGGAATAATTTCTACATATTCAAACATATTGTCTCTTCATTCAAACCTACCCAAAATACTTAAATAATAATTGTTCTTCTTTAAAAAAGTAAATTAACTCTAGCCAAAACAAATTATAACCCCGAAATAATTGAAATAAAAAGTAAGTTTAAAAACTAAAACCTGAGTACTGAAAAATACGCTCTAAAAAGTAAGAAACAAGAAAATATTCTTTTTCAATACTCTTCCTCGAAAACTGGTTCTAATGATTCTAATTCTGTAAAGCCATATTAGCTACGACCGCGAATCATATTTTAATCAACATACAAGCTCACACTGACCTACAAATAGCAAAAAACTTAAGAAATTTTGAATTTCGCGGGCTACCCTGGCGCATCAACCTTAAGGGGCGCCATTTTAAATTTAATGTGACGTCACATAGCCTATAACCAGCGGACAATTAAGGCGCTTCCAATGACACTCATTTGTCAAATTATGACAAGTAGTTTAGAAGTTATGAGGGAACAGATGAACATACATACATAGGTATACATACCGGTCAAAATCATAACCCTCCTTTTTGCTTCGCCGTAGTCGGGTAAAAATACACTGTAATTTGTTGCTATTGACAAGAGATTTGTTGATTGTTGTCCAATTTAAATAAACATAGTTTTACGACGTTTTTCTTTATATAAACAATAAAATGAAAATTTCTCGGTTTCCCGGGTAGTCCCGAGAAATCGAGTTCGAGAATTCTCGAGACCCGTGAAATGAAAAACCTCAAGATACCATAAACCCTAACTGCAACCTACTTGTAGTACCTACATACTACTTCTGCATAAGTGGTCATCAAATGAATATCTAGTCCGAGTGTTTTACAGTTTATCATTTAGTTAGAACATTGCTATTAATACAAGTGAGTAAGATTGTTTTGAACGCGTCCATATTTATGTTTTATTGCGATATTTATGGAGTGTTGCTTGCAGTCCATGCGTTTTACCTGTACATTGCACGCTTATCTCGTCCGATTCGTAGATATCCGCACTTTGTACGGTTCCTTTATCGATGCTGATAATGTAACGATAAAGCGATAAGTGCGCGGTTCTGTTTTGGTTATCGAACATTTAATACTTTATGTGGCATTTCTTACCTACTGAGCATATTTATGTTAGTTCGAAGAAAGTAATCTACCTCTGAATGTAGGTAACGTAAACAGTTAAAACACAGCAGTATTTTTGTTCCACAAAGTTTCATAACACTGAAACATTTGAACGATTTGTGACAGCGATTTCACTAACGACGTGTGAAGTAACGTTCGTGTGACTTTATTTTAATTTCCAATCAACAGAATTGAGTTTTTAAATATTTAGTGAGTTTTTATAATTCATTTGCTTCAGAATTCGTGCATAACAAGACGGTTCGAGCAATGTTAACGTCCGGATTCACAGTGTCGGAGCCAGTTTTGAGAAAACGGAAAAAAAAATCAAAAGCGTCCAAATTACGATAACTACGCGCATCGCGTGCGTGGTTTCGCAGAACTGCCTGTTCCTTAAATAACCGCGACCAGTATTCGGCTGGTTCTTGTGCGCTCGCGCCGTCCTCGGCGGCGTCCTTTGGACCAGTCCGGGGAATGCTCCGACCCCCTTATTAGGCTACATAATATGCCATCGCTCCTGTATCCCCCGACGCGGACGCTTCGATTGTTCGACCTAGTTTGGAGATCGGTGACATTTTTGGCAATGTCATTAAAACTGTTTTTTGTACGGTAGTTGACGATTGCCTTTAGGAATTTGTCCTTAGTATTTTTCTTACAGTCTACTTAGGAATCTTACTTCTGTACGCAACAAATATGTCTGTCATGCATGATTGAAATGTCGTTTGTAAACGTTTAACTATAATCAGAAGTGATTAATTAAGATCTCGGCGGGCAGGTTGCAATATTAAACGCAAGCGTAACACTTGTTAAGTAGCGCCATGACATTTTAAATGAAATTAAACGCATGCGAGTTGCACGTAAACAATTTAGGGCCTGAGCCTAAAATACCTGGCCTGTCGCAAGTTGCCGAGCCCGGCGGCCGCCAGCGCCATATAAGGCGGCACATCGAGGCCGGCGCGGGCGCAGCGCAGCCCTCTCCGGCGCAGCCTCGCACCTCGCCTAGCGAGGACTTGAGGACATCTCCGTCACGAGCCACCACAATCGATACAAACCATCACAATAATCCAGTTAACCTTTCAACTTCGTCCGCAGTACTTTTCACGAGTCGATAATTTACACAGCAATTATTGGCGAGATACTATCTCAATGTTAATTGTATGTGTAGGGCACGAGAAATGAGTTTATTATTACTTTTTGCAAAAAGAAACAACCAGATTCTTACAAGGGGGTTATGTAAACAAAAGCTATCTGCTGCCATCAGCACAGATTCGTACCACGTAGGTATATATTACTCTTGTGAGATGATATAGGACGACGGTCTTACATAGATAAGACACGCCACGAAAACCAGAGCAAATACTCGGTGTAACAAGCTAATCAAACGCTGGCCCCGCAAGCGTGTCGTCCGCAATCTAATGTCGACTTAATAGCTGCTTGCACTTAAGGCGCTATATCATTGAAAGCTAATACAGCCAAGTGGCAAATGCACACGGATAGTGGTTCATTCCGTAAGAGCACATGTGGCATGTTATGCGGTGGCTCAGCGACATATTGCCATAAAGATGTAAAAGTGGTTATGGTGTACATTCCATACAGTGGATATTTTTTATCTAATGTCACTCGTTCCTATGTCAAGTGCTACCTACTGCAAAACTTGAAGGACTCGCGACAATTAAGTTTGCAGATCTTCTTTAGTCTTTGATAATTATTCTGCATAAAGACAGATATCGTACTTATATACTTACGAGTTTATACGGTGGTGTAAAAGAAAAATATCTCTACAACGGCAATTTCGGTAACACTTCAAATTCTGTAACAGGTAGCTCGTATCGACAGTGTTTACCAACTTGTCAAGACTTATTTTATGTTCACTTTATATGTAAAACTATTCATGAAGCACGCCAACTGCTGAGCCCAGTTTAATTACAACGCAAGTATTCGCAAGTCTCCCCGAATATTGTGTTGCGGTGAGTTTAATGGAGTTCGGTATACGATACAATTCCCGTTTTAAATGAAAATAAAATAAAGGGCCTCCACTGACCGTGAAGGATTGGTAAAATATTGACCCGTGGGCCAGGGCTGCCCACATAATCCGCACAATCATTATTTCTGACCAAACAAACCTTTAAAATTAAAACAACAAAACAAGATTAATTTGCTTCGTTACAATTTTGCAACTTGGTAAAATTAAGTACCTAAATACGTAATAATAAATATCCAGTTTTATTAATCATGCGGCCAACTGGTTAATTTGTCGAAAAAGTGCAAAGTCATACGAACGGGTCATGCTAAAAATTGTAGAGTAGAGTTGGAGGATCGCCGATCACCTTCAGATGTTATCGTATCTCGTCTCAGTAACCCAGATACACTCAGCTCAGCCAACGGACTCGTAAAAGACGATCTTGACTTTGCTAATAAACGTTCAAGCGGTTTTATATGACGGGTCAATAGATCAGTCGAGATCGCACGATTCTGCAGCGCTACGCCCGGTCCTATCGACCTATATTGTGAAGTATAAATCAATAATCCTAATCATCAATCTATCTGACACGACATCTATTGCTTAGTAGGTAACAGTGACAAATAACATTAGTGGACTAAGTAGGTACGTACTAAATGCAAATAGACAGAGCTCCTACTGTGTCGACCGCTTCGCAGTCGGCAGACTGCCGTATAATGAATGTAGGTAATTCGGTCGTATTGAACATACACGTATCAATTCACTCCAAGTGGTGCAGTGCGGCCAATATGTCTATTCTTCTCCTCAAGTTGATTAACCAAACAGCGAAAGCATTATACTTATTACATCTTTTATAATTTTCATTAATGTTATGCTGGGATTTAAATTGTACAAAGTTCCTAATTAAAATTCATCCAACGACCCTTCTTAAGGTGCCCGTAGAATAATGTCTTAACTGCTAATTGCGGTTCATTGAACTTTAAATGGGGAATAAACAACACTTTTACAAAATTGCACTGCGTTTGTGAACGTTGGAGTTGAACAAAGTTTAAATGAAATAAGGGCTGTCGCAGAGAGTTGCGAGCCGCGGCGCGGCGTGGAATAAGGGGAGATATCCGTCTTTACGATTGGACATGGCGACAAGTTGTCGCAATTAGAGTGCCTATACAAGAGGATGATAAATCGCAGCGGCCGTGTGGCGACAGCGGGATGACACTCGCTATATTCTGATGACTTCTTGAACCGGTCCATTTTGCGATGTCGTTTATCATTTGATCTTTCTAAAGGCACATGTAGCCTTTGAAAGCATTTCTAAGAATATATTAAGATGGAAAGACAAGTAATATATTGCGGTATTTCTTTTATCTTGATTGCATATTTGGCAACAATTAAGCTGGCTATATACGACCGCTGTTTTTTACAGGTTTTTCACTGATTGTAAAATAACTTTTAAGTCGATGTTACAAACCTGCTCCATCGAAGTCATTGAAACACGAAAACAACAAAGTCGTTGGCATCGAATCAGAAAAAAGGTGCGTTACTGCGATAGACACTATCAATATTGCTGATAATTAAAATTTCAAAAATAATGCATTGAAGTAACGTATGACGTAGACCAGATTTAGTATATTGATCAGGCAATACAGTATCGATAGCTGATATACCTACCGATTGACGTACGTGTAGATATTGCACCAACATATTTAATATTGATACTGATATAAGATATCTAGAGTATGGAACATACAAGACAGGCACGCACACATTCGCAACCAAACGTAACCAAAAACAAATGAGGTACAGTAGTAATCAACTAATATGGCTTATCGATGTACCTGCGCAGAAGATGAATTTTCAAAGCGCGGGAAATGCTATTGACCAATCGGCACGCTCCACGCTTTTTCCTGTACCGCTATTGGTCGGTAGCTGCCGCCATGTTAGCGCGCGCCGCTTGACAGCCGCCATACTTGCGAGTGAGACGGAACTAACAGTTGCAGTGTATTATGAACCTTATAGTAGTGATCTAAGGTTGATTGTAAGTTTTAAGTATTCTCGTTAATCTTCGGGGCCATACTTTCTTTTCTGTGCGAACGAAGATTCACGACGCGCCTTATTACTTGGGTACTACTGTAAGTACTTACCTATAATTTTTAAAACAAAGCAATCGATCCGCGGAAGATGTAGGTACTTAGCTCTCGCAACCTAACAATGCCTAATTGTAACGAAGGTTCAAGGTTGGATGTTTTCCCTGTGCATTGACACCTTGCAAGTACTATGTGTTGTTTAGTCTGCGGTCAACGACCTCGAATGTGTTATAAAAAGTAACGTGAACCTGCCCGCCGCATTACTGCAAATTGACTCCATATCTGACGATAGCGACCCGATCAACCAAGCTACGGAGCTATTGCCCGCTAAGTGTATTGGCTCTCTAGATATGCACTTGCGTGGCTACCTATTCAATCTAACATTTATGATAAACTATTGCTACATTGCTACCTATCTGTCTTATCATTTACATAACATAGTCTACATTGTACAAAATGCGTTCGATTCTAAAAGTATATTTGAGACTATACATTTACGTATATGGAAACGGTTTGAGGCCGTTTTGCATAATCGTAATAAACAACGTGGACAATATTTATGATTAGGAGCTTAATATCGTGTTTAACGATTTAGTAATGTCATAGAAGTCGATGAGGGGATTTTAATGGAACGATACCCACTTGATTTTAATGCTAATGTAAATGTAAATTGATATATTGCTACAAAAGCGTTACGTCTACAATCGGCTGCAATAAAAATCTATAAGACGATAAAGGAGAAAGTGTGTTAATAACATAATGGGATCTTTTGAATATCGTTGCCATCTGATAACAAAGGTTCAACGAAGATCCTGTCCGGTCGGAATTTTTCAGATAAGTTAATATAAATGACTGTTGTTACGTCCGCAGTTATCGCTGCGGTGAAATATTGTCCGGTCTTTTGAAGCGACCGGGGACAACACATAAATTTAACTTTTGTTAATTAAATGTGCCGTACTGACAGCATTAAAAAGAAAAAGGAAAGGCGACCCGTCACACAGCACGCCGGAGATATTGCCGATCGAAGCCATCTCAGTCTACGTCTAGTAAAGTGCTAATTTGGACGCACGACGCATATAAAAACCTTATGCAAAATCTCGATATAAATTTCGATAATGTATGTTGCATTTATTCTATTGCATTTATTCTAGCGAGACTATCGATTAAATTAATCAAATGAACCCTTGAGAGTGGCGCGGGCGCACTCTACGTATCACTCTTGACTTTCACTGATCAAATTTTTGCTAAAAGCCGGTCCACGTTTCGCGAAAGTGGTTGGTCTGGTGTCCAAGTGTTTATGTATCGGTGGTTAGAGGAGAGCTGGATAGACACGCCGCGGTGGCGTCGCCGCCTGCACACAGATCCTGTTACAATTACTTTTAGTAGCGCACCATACGTTCATGCAAACGTGATTATCTGAACGACACAGACAGACAATAAAAAAAGTCTGGTAGTGCAAGCGCTATAAATTTTTGTCTATTATCATTTCTACTATTGAGCCTACTAGGTATGTACTTTTATGAATCCTACAAGGAACTATCATGAGAAAAGCTTCTGCAATATAACAAACTCAGAATTTCTTACATTATAAGGACTACGGTACTCTTGACTATTTATGAAATGGGATTAGTTAAATCGATAGATACTCTTCTGCCCTAACATTTCCAGATCATTTTACAAAAGATAGAAAGACCTCATCTCAGGCACAAAACACGTGCCAAAGTGCTAATATTACATTCATAGAATGAATTTGTCGAACTGCGAAAACCTATCACGTTCGGTACGTTTCACTGACGGGAATTATAAAACGAGCTGGCTAGATATTGGGAACTGATAAAGATGGCAGTTTGACAGTGAGTTGACAGTCTATGAGGACATTGATGTAATAGTATGGGAAAAGGATGACATTAGAAAAGTAGACAAAATCGGCAATTATAAAGGCCTGACATTTAAAAAGCTTTTTCAATAAACTTCCTCGAAAACTGGTTCATATCGCACTACGATTAGGTTCATAATGCAATGTACACGCGTAAAAAGTGTAACACGTGTAAAGACAGGTTGTAATTTTTTAGGACAGATTTTAGTCGGTTCGATTCCCGGGTGTGGCAAGCGAATTTTCGAAAATCTTTGAATGCAGTTTTCTTTTTATTCAAAAATAAAGGAATGTTTTCTTTGAGTAAAATTTTCTATCTAGTGTTAAGAGTACTTACCCTTCAGGTGGCATTACAAAATTCCACCCTGTATAATAATAATAATTCATGATAGAAATATTTTTCGTTACTTTATTTTATTTCTTCAAAAGTGTATTGAAAAACGTCGTTTGATACACGTGGACATTTGTTATTGCAGTTCCCGGCTCAAAAACAACCTCGCCTACTTACGGGTCGGGTGATTCCGCCTCGAATGCAATAACAAACATTCTCCACTTGTATCAAAATGTACTATTATTCAATTCTGAAACAAAAGCGAGTGAAAACGGACTCCAGCTAATAGTTAAGATTAAAAAGACTCACATCAATGATGATGAAACGTAACAAATGGTATAGATTCAAGAATGAAGTGCCGCCGACACCTTAACATTAAAGAAGACCAGCCCTGTGATTCTGTAAGACCTCATTCTAAACTTCGAATCTGAATCCGCTGTGAGTTTCTTGATTGGCGTTCTAAATTCAAAGTGTCAAATAGAAAACAAGTGAGCAGAAGTGATGCGAAGTGATAGTGAATAGTGAGTTGTTGTTTGAATTTTACAGAATCGACGTACTGTCAAGACTGTTTATGCTTACTGAATTTATGAAACCCAAAACAGAATAAAGCTAAACATAAAGCAGATGAAATAGATAGAACAATTTAATGTTAAATCTACAACGGTGCGTACAAACCGCAACATGGAAACTTTCTATGTCAACGGGCTGCGCTAAATCACTTGCGTACATACATAAATACTTGTGGGTCCCATATAATGTATGTTATATGTAGCTGGCTATTAACAATACCATTATTCAGGACGGGACAAAAAGGGGCTTTGGGTTGTATGCAAACAACTGCTAACTACCCTACCCAGCCTTGGGTGTTCAAACTTCCCCGTTTCGACCGGACGTTACTCCGACGTTTCAACCAGTAACTATGTTACAGATAATTAAATTTCCTTTCTGATAAAAGAAGGCTTTTTATTTTCATCCCTTTTAAAATGATCACAAAGGTTTTATCGGCTGACAAGGATATTTCTGTGGACGAACTTTAAATTTTTTATGATCGTTTTTATAGAAGGTAGTACGATTTTTAATTTGATTTTATGTAAATGAATTTTCGTTTAAATCTGGATGCTAACATTTATTGCTTGCTCTAATTACTGGGTAGGTTTAATTAAGTTTTATTTCATTGAACACTGTGGAAGTTATTTGGCAGAATTATTTAATTTATTGTCTGGAATATGTTGCTCGAAGCAACAACAAAGAAAATTGCTCGACTTGAGTATCATTGCCTTTGTAATTAAGCTTGTAGTAAAAACATTTGACGATATACTGACGAATTTGCGAGTGAAATAGAAAGCTTTTCTCAACATCGTAAATCATTCGCTGAAAGTGCCAACAGCATCCATTTTCCCTTCATGTGTGGCTCAATTTTTTCGGATTACAGTGGCACGAGCGCCCACGCTTACATCATCAAATTCAAGTCACGTCCTAACAAATTGATATCAACGCACGATTTTAAGAAATGACGCGTATAAAAATACACTTTACCGACTCGATTAACATTCGTGCTCGCCCTAAAATGATAAAGAGTCGATGCACATTGAATGTATAATAGGTGGAGGCGTTGCGCGCTGTACTTGTAGCGAACTGAATCGAATGGGATTCCTTCTTAGAATTCCGTGTTGGGCGCCAATATCGATACCATCTGTCTTGTCGTCTTTTGCTTCGCTTTAATCTTCGTGTTTTATGGCTATTTTATTGATTAGGAAGATGTGATTAGATTATATAGTTGCGATTTGTCCGAGTCTGATTAAATTGTCCAATTCCTACAAAATGGATTAGCATAGATTGTCTGGAAGGTCGGTTACGTAATAAAGGTTCACATTTACATAAAGGGCACTTCGTTTTCTACGTAGTTTAGACTCGTGTTGGTCGCGTTGCGCATCTTGTATAGTAAATATAACTAAGAGCTCATAAATACAGGGTGTATATTGTATAATGAACAATTCGTGTGTAAATGTAATCAGATAGAATTAATGACTCCATCTGGTAACACTGCTTCTGTTTTGCTACCGTTGTTTTATTGACGAAGAAAAGCTTTAAATCGACTGCACATAATACTGAAAATCTCTTTTGAACCTTTTACGATCTCTAAGGTACATTAATGATGCAGAAATCACAAACTGAATGAAAGAAAAAACGGACTATAAGGATAAATCTTTAACTGAATGGACTATTAATAGACTCCTATTCGGACCTTTAACATGTTTGCTAGTCGATAACTTATCAAAGGCTATATAGCGACATCTGGTGCACATCGGAACATGTCTGATATGCAAATAGAGCACCGATACCATGTCGAGACTGAGATACAACCTTTAATTCAATCGACGCTACAACTAATGAATTATTCAACACTAGCCAGAGATGTCGGACTGCCGACAAATTTTTAATGTCATGCAAAGTCAGCATATAACCGATATACTTTAATGCAACAATAAAATGTACTAAAACAGAAACAGTAAAACTCATGTATTTAAGGTACTTGCGAGAGCCAACAGCGTAAACTGTTATCCAGGTTAATTAGCAATGGAGTACGTAATAAAACTTGCGAGTAATTGCTGAACAACATGGACTGCTTGTAATGGAAATATAGCAAGTTGCGTCGCTTGAGCTCTTGACTCGGGAGACTTTCCCGTGTTTTTGTTTTTGCTTAATCAGGGATGGAACTTAATGTAGAGGAAAGCAGTTTTCCCCGAGAGACTTTTCGGCGCGAAAATCTTTTCTTTTTACTCGTTGAAGTGATTGGTACACAACACATATAACATTATGTATATTTGTTTGTTACGTAAGCATAATATCGACAGCGAATTTGTCTTCTTGAAAAGGGCAGCCACTTTGCCTACTTTTTCGTGCCTACATTGTATCTCTTGTAAGATATATCTGCGCAATAAAACAAAGTTCTTCCAGCTATATTTCTTTTTCTGAGAACCAGTCTCGTCATCTTTAAATTGCAGGCATTTCAGAGACGATTCTTGTACCGATTTTATTTTCGTATCGTAGCGTAGACGCACAGTTTAGTTATATAATAATAGCTGGGAATAAATTACTGCACATGGCGCCGTCGGGTTAACTTATCGTCTTAATAGTGGGACACATGTCCTGTGTATCAGTAATGTTATACATATCGTAGGTAATTATATGAATGCCAGCGCGTATCGATAGCTGTGCTGCTCCATTCACATGCGCTCACTTGATCTGAACAAATTAACTAAGCAAATTAATAAGCTAAGGTTATAATCGTTCGAGAATTTTGATTGGAAGTGATATTGAATGTGGAAGATTAATCTGATATCTATAAACTATACAAGTCCATGTGGTAAAAACATGTGGTACCTACCTAAATTGCGTTTCTCATAAATATTGTATTCTGCATTGCAATCGTGGGATTCGATAAAAATACACGTCGCAATTCCATAAAAAGTTCTGTAAACTTGACCGCAAACTATTCAGGCTTCGATATTTGCACGCAAATCAGTTTATTTGCACTATGCTTTTGGTGTTCAGTGAGAATAAATTGCATTTTCAATCGATATCGACTGTGAGTCGAGCCACTGTGTAATCCGTCCGTGGCAGTATTATTATACTAACTCATTAACTTCATATATTATGCGTTACACATGTTGCCGATTAAACATCGTTAGGTAAATCAAGTAGTCACTTTTGGTATAACTAGTTCTCACGTTACAAAATTGTGGAAGCTAGGTTAGCTAGGGGTATTTGAGATCATAGCGGACAAGGACATAGATATACCTACTTCTGGCGATTAACAAAATAAAACACCCGAGAACATAATTGTAAGACGGACGAATCGTCCCAGGTAGACGACTCATCTGTCTTAGAAACCTTAGAGAAAAGAAAATTGGATGATTAGGAAATAACACTATTTCGAATCGAGCAATAAGTCAAGCCATACGGTTACGTTCCTCCAGAGAACTGAAGCAAGTCCTACTCAGTCGTAGAGTTGCTATATTTGCTACACTTTTATAGCAATGACGAAGTAAGCTCCTCACTCCTGTTCGTTTATCTCCGTGCGGTTACAATAAAAAACGAATTTTATTGCAGAACTGTATTCATAGTGGTCGGACAGCAAACGTTGCGGGCAGTGCATGGAGGCTGCAATTATATTTAAAATAGCCACCGCCGCCGGTAGCCCGCCCAAGTCGGCTACTGGCGCTATGTTGTATTGGCGGCGTGTGAAAATACTCATCAATGGGACTTGCTTCAGGCAGACTTGCTTGTTGAACACTTGTTTTATCTCTGCACTTAGCTACTTCAAATGTTTTGTGGCATGGCTTTTTAAAACAACGAACGCTCATAATGGTCGTTGTACTTGAGTAATTAGTGTCTGTCTAATATTTAACATCGCCATTAATTTCTTCGTTTTCCAGGAAGTATTGTTACTGACATTATTCGTACTTCCTAACTAGCGTAACGTAAGTATAATAAAAAATAATAGTAGTAGTAGTATAATTAATGTTTTCCTATCCATATTATCACTGGTGAAAAGTAAGACGTTTGTTTTGGATAGCGGTATACAATCTAAAGTGGGTTTATTATTAGAGCAGATAATAAGTCCATCACCAGTTCGTTTATGAGGTCCGTCAGCGAGCCGCTAGATTTAGCTCTTGTTTATGTGTTCAGAGCTTTGATTGCCTTCACAGAGATCAAATGTAAACGTTCTTAAACTTTCTTACTGTTGCATATAGCTCTACTGAGAGAGACATACTCGTACGGCAAAGAAAGCGGGAAGAACGTATCTGAAAGATTAACTCAAGTCTTTGGTCGGTACAGTTTTAAGGTCACTAGAAAGCCAAGGGACCGTCTCGACTCAAGATAAACTTTTTTATACGAATACTTAGTTTGTTCTTAGAACGACTTCTGCCACCCAGACGTGGCAGAAACTTTAATATTCTTGTTTACACGAAAAACAAGGTAACTGACCACAACTTCAGAGCGTGGACACCATTTCGCGCAACACGTGTCGCCGAAAACATGCCGGGATATGTTTCAATTTTATTTATGAGAACTGCACTGTCATTATGCCTTATGAGTTTTACGGAAAGCGGTTGTGGTCTCATTTTACGAGGCGACTCGGATTCTCTCGGATCCTCCCAGACTTATTGCTGTATGCAAATTTAACGACACGATGATTATTTACAGGCGTAACAACTGCATGTTACTGAAGCATATGTTTACGTTTGGAAGTGATTTATTATATTAATACATTTATCCATATTTGAGAAATAGGGCCCTGTCCGGAATATAAAACCACTTATCTCCACAGAAATTAATGTCTATTTTTGGAACCGCTTCATATTCGTCATTAGTTGCCATATAATAATAATAATAATAATAATATAATAATATAACTTTATTGATACTAAAAACCTTCGTTACAATAAATAGTACATGTAGGTAACAAAAACAATTGATTGTAAAAAGGTGTCTGGAATGGTGGAAACCCTGCCTCCTAAACTAGGGGAAACCTGTGCCTTAGGAGACAGTGTTCTACTGTTGCTTCGTGCTCAAATAGTCCTTTTCATCGCACCTTGATTGTAATGAATCTAATTAAATACATGAACGGATTATTAAAAAATAAATAATAATAATGATGATGATAATACTTAATAAAAATAGGGAACAAAAGAAAAATTTCAATGAGGAATATGAAAATATGGTTACCATGACTGCGTGTGTAAGTATAATGTGAGTGAGGGTGAGTGCACCTGTTTATGTGTGTGTGTGTTATGTGTGTGAGGGTGTGGGTGTGTGTAAGAGTTGTGTGTGTTTGTTAAACAACTACTAACATTCACAATATTATGCTTGAGCGAGATGATAATTTCGCAAGACAAATAATTTGGTTAAGCCTGTTTGAGTTCACGTACGTAATGGAGTGTGATTGCTGCATTCAACCGCGAGACTAGCGAGGAAAGATGAGTAGCTCTTCTGTTTTAGAATAATCTAAGTCATACAGCCAATTTTTTAATTTTGTTTTTGCCTCATATCTATTTAACTTATTTAATTGAACTTTAGTGCTGATCTTTCTATAGATTAGAGAACTTACAACATACAGTTGACGACTAGCGAAGGACGTTTTGTGGGGTATTGAAGGGCATGATGTGATAAATGACCGCTTGTTAGGATTGGGGGGTGGGATCTGGCTGTGTTTCCAGAGGGTGGCTCGAAGCACAAAGAGCTGTCGCACAGTAAGTACTTTGCAGTCCGCATATAATTGGGTTGTGGGGAACCTAAACGGTTTGCCAAGCATCACCTTAAGAACAGCCCTCTGTGCCCGCTCCAAACCCAACAGCTTGGTTTTGCTGGTGCCACCCCACACCGGGATGCAGTAACCAATAACGGACTCGCAAAGCGCTAGGTACACCATCTTCAGTGTTATTGAATCCGCACAGTGTCTTAGCGACTTAAAGATGTAGATTAGTTTCCTAACTTTCGAAACCAAATTATCGACATGGGTGTACCACTTCAGCCCGTCATCGATCACTACACCCAGGTATTTGGTGTGACCTGCACGAGAAATGTGGTTTTTAGGTTTTTCCGTGTAATTTTCCCAATTTTTCTCTTCATAAGAATCTTTCTTGGACCCAACGAATATTTGAAAAAAAAAAAAATTGCCCTATTGGTCCAGCCGTTCTCGAGTTTTACGATTAGCAACATTACACATTTAGCCATTCATTTTTTTTATACAGGGTGGAAGGGACATCGACGCGCAAACGGTTCCCACGTATTCAGTACATCATTCTGAGCCCCCCTAAATAGAAATTTTTCATCGGTTATTGAACAAAAAATCTGCTCTTCCATACATTTTGACCGTGTAGGTATTGCACTATTGTAGGCAACTGCAGATTTTTTTTTCAATAACCGATGAAAAATTTCTATATAGGGGGGCTCAGAATGATGTACTGAATACGTGGTAACCGTTTGCGCGTCGATGTCCCTTCCACCCTGTATAAAAAAAATGAATGGCTAAATGTGTAATGTTGCTAATCGTAAAACTCGAGAACGGCTGGACCAATAGGGCAATTTTTTTTTTTTTCAAATATTCGTTGGGTCCAAGAAAGATTCTTATGAAGAGAAAAATTGGGAAAATTACACGGAAAAACCTAAAAACCACATTTTTCTTTTTCCATACAAACTGTTCAGCCTAGCTGTCAGTTCTAGGGATGGCAGTCTGATGTAATATTAACTACTTGAATGCATCCGTAGATTTGACACTTTCTCTTTCTACGATAATTATACAGTTTAACTTTGACAGTTTTTGGACAGGACAAAATCTGTCGGGTCAGCTAGTGATTAAATAATGTTCGATATGTAACTACCCGGTTAGTGTTAGCTACATAATTATACCTATGTGTGTCGCATCGCATACGGCTCGCAGATATTTATATACGGATTTACCTAGTTCTTTTTATCTACTTTTTTGGTGCCTTCTACCAACACAGCCTAGTGAGTAAACAATCCTACTGTTCCAGTATAATACACATGAATGGGTATTCTCATGTGGTGGAGGTGTTCGGTACAGAGATCATTATATTAACATTACGTCAGATTACGAGGTGACCGGGCGTGACTCAGCTGGTCGAACGTGAGCGAACTTAACCACCCTGCCTAGGGTTGCCGACCCTTCCCTCTGAGCCCGAGCACCAGGAGTTTCCGGGTAGAATGTTATACTTAGACTGATGAAGAATTACCAGGATTTGTTCCACTAGAAATTTAATAAACTAGGTGGAATTCTAGATGTCGCAAGCAACAATACAATGTCGTAGCATAGGTATTAGGTTTAAAATCATGTGCGCACTTGCGTTTAATATCTGGCATAGCTTATCGCGCACGGCACTGAAGTAACCCATTTCTCTGAGTTAGGTCTTTGTGTGAAGTGATAAGCAGCTTTAGTACATTCACATCTACTCAACTCTCTACATATATTTTCCATACTAACTGCGATATCTACATGCTCATGTAAAGTCACATGAGAATGTTCCAAATATGAATATTCAAATTAGCAAAATTTTTTTTACCAAGTATGTACTGATTTCCTTGGTATATAAAAAGTTTTAAAAAGTTGCCAGCCCTACCTGGTTGCGCCCTGCGGCAAGGCCTGACCAAAGTGTCGCCACATTGAACCTCGTTTATGAAAGGTCACCGAGGCTTTAAATGAAAACTCTCATTTTCATTTTGATAGCATAATTATGTTAACGATGCCCGCAATTAGTGGAGATAGGTACGAAGACTACCGGAGATAACAAGGTGTAAATTGGTTTAGATTTTGATGAAAGATGAGATGAGGAAGAGAGGGACAGTCATTATGTTCGTAAAGCCTGTGATTATTATGTTCCTAGAACATTTTTATGTTTAGGGACACAGCATTTATTAAAAATCACATCTTTAATGGTAAAACTGTTATTTATGTTACCTATAAATGCAAAGTAACTTAGGATTCCTGAAGAAGATTGCGTGATAAATCGAGTTCAATGAATTTGCATCCGAAGATGTTGCAAATCCGTGATCAAAAACAAACTTATCAGACAAAGAGAAGAGGGATTCAAAGAAAGGTAAGATAGAAAGACTATACAGGAATGTAAATCAGTATAAGGCTAGCACGAGTTCCTCTTGTATGTATAAATCAAGGCTCGAGCAGTCACGCGCCATGTGCGAATTCGTTCCGGCCACGGCTGGCCTCTGACTCAACTATAATCACCGGTAATCATGTTCAGATTGATAACAAACTTCGCTAAACTTGCTATGAAAACTGTTAGCACAAATTAGTAGGTCAAACTACGCACAACGTTGATTGTACATATTTCCTTTTCCAGCCTACTTTCTTGAGCATTTGTGAAGCTTATTCGTTCACTTTATCGTAAGGCCTTTTACCCAACTTTTATCTTTAGCTACGTATAAATATTACAAATTAAAGTCGCTTTTTGTGTCTGTCTGTGTCGCAATGTTGTTCTCCTAAACTACGCAACAGATTGATATTGGTGCAGTTTTCACTATTATTTAGAGAATTTATTCCGGAAGCTTTATAATTATGTATAATACATATTTAAGCAACCTTCATGTTTTTTCAAGTCGTAAAAACCGTGCGAAGCAGGGCCGGGTCGCTAGTTTTTTTCATAAACAACAAGCCATAATCCTGATGGTATTTCCTATCAGCAAATATGACAAACTTCCATACAAAATTTCATGAATGGGATGAATTTTCAAAAATCGTTCTACATAATGGAACTCTTGTGCAAAATATCATGTTTAAGTAAGACCCAGTGTTGTCTGTCAGTGAATTTAAGACTTTTATTAAGTAGATTTATTAGGCACTCGTTTATGATTCAGACGGATCTATAATCATAATGAACTGTGTCCTTCTTATCCACCTTTAGCTATGCTCATTCCGCAGTGATTCATTTAAGAAAAATCGGCGTGGGAGTTTTAGCACCGTCTTCTGAAACCGCAAGATATTTGGAATGCTGTATGCAAATAATGAATTTTAAGCTAAATATTTGCTGTTACTTCACACAGTGTAAAAGTTTTCGAAACTAAGTCAATATCCGAATAATAACGGAATCTTACAACTTTACTTTACTGACAATGTAAAATGTTGATAGCTTTAACATTATGCGCAGATTTTACTTTTGTACTATTCCATTTGCATTTTATTCCTCGTTATTTTCTAAATCGATACGTTTGTTCTCGTCCCCATGTTTTATTTATTATTCAACAACAAACATTGTATTTGCGCGAGCGGAAGGATATTTCCCGCGGCGCGGTGCCTGTGTTTATGCCATGACAACTCCATATGTTGGAATCTAAACCGAAGCCAATAAAAGCACAAAGCTGGCTTCATGACGTCTTTGTGCATCGTACATGTGTTTATTGCGGATACCACGCCCCACATGGGAAATATTTACGTCCACATGTTATTCTTAACACTTGCCATCAAATAATTTTGTTTTGCATACAAAATAAATTTTATTCAATGGAGCGTCAAATTAAATACAAAATCAAGTTTAACAGTTCATAACTAGACTGCACGCCTGATTTACTTTGTTTGCAAGTGCTTTCAGTTTCAAAGATAAAGCTGTTTGTTCTATGAAACTGAAATTCTTAGCAAGCGTTCTCTTCAAGTGAATAGCCGTATTTTATACTAGCTCGGTGTACAGTTTACTTATTTTACTGGCCTGTTACTGAGAAACTATCGCACGATCAACTATCATTTATTTAACTTAGCAAAACTCTGTTCAACGTCACTCGATATGCGGCTAAGTTGGGAATTACATTTTGGTCAAGAACCATTCCTGGCTATTCGTGTTTAGAATAAACAAACATTGGGAGATATAGCAGGAAGATTTATAGAACTGGACTTTCTCAATCGAATGTGGCTGCAGCCACATTCGATTGAGAAAGTCCAGTTCTATAACAAAGATCTTTGTATATCTTTTAGCAGTCATGACTGCTAAAAGATATACAAAGATCTTTGTTTGCCTTAGTAACGTTAGTAGGTGCATCAGTATCATGTTCAGTTATGCCAGCTTGTTTTGTTTGAACAATAAAAGAGAAACTGGTAGATACTGGAAAAGATTCCGACTGTGAATTAATTGAATCGTTAATGGTAATTATTATCTTGAGCCAACACATAAGAAAATTGTTAAAACAAACATTTCTTTGAATCGTTGTGCGTGACTAAAATGTTTATGAGAATCTGACAAATACTGACAATCTAATCAATTCGTAATCGATCAAGTATATTTTCTTCATATTTCACTTTGTTTTATACAATGCTTAATCATTGTCAAGAGCATTGAATAGTGCATCATTATCACGGAATCATTATCGCACAAACGAGAATGTTGCGTCTTTGCAAATCAGCGTATCCTTTATTGTGGACCATCTATTGTGTAATACTCGCATCGGAAAGAAAATAAAATTGTTAGAGGCCGTTCCCGCTCCGTTGTCAATATCACTGATTGCAACGAACAGACCTTTTATGTATTTGCTGAACTCACACATGTAAAATATGCTGGCATACAATGATGAACCCTTCTTTCTGACGAAACTCTTTTTCTGTTTGCTAGAAGTACATGATTTCGTACTTAAAACAGATCAAACAAAGTTTTATCTTTGGCTGCGAAGCCTTTCGCTTTGCTTTTAACTTTGTTTTAAAGCTCTTCCGAATTTCCGAAATGGATTTGTTGCAAAATCTCAAGTTTTCTTTACTTGTTTAAGCGAACAAGATATGTACTCCTAGTCTGTTTCCGAATGATAATGGAGTCTGTGTTATAAAATGTTCTTTTTCTTATTTTGTTAAGTACTGGCTTTTGCCCGAGGCTTCGCCCGCGTGGATCGGAAATTATCCCACGGGAATGTACTACCGGGATAAAAAGTATTCTATTTTCTAATCCAGGTCATGGTCTAACCATGTGCCAAATTTCTTCCAAATCCGTTCAGGCTTTTTGGCGTGAAAACGTAACAAACAAACAAATTCATTTTAATATAGGTACTAGCTGCGCCCCGCGGTTTCACCCGCGTAGACCGGGATAAAAAGTAAGCTGTGTGTAAATACAGGGTGTCAGCTACCTCCATATCTACCAAATTTTATCAAAGTTGGTCCAGCCGTTTGACCGTGAACAAATTAACAAACATGCAAACACACACACTCACGAACTATGGCACTGTGTGATTATTTAGGATAGTTAGGATTAAATGTTTAAATAATAGGTACCTACCTACTTGATATTTTCTTGGTATCTTGATATCTGTTCACTGTTAGTAGAACGTCATTCTGCTGATGTTTTAAAGCAGAAAATGAAAGACATAAAGCGTCGTAGACATAAAACTTACTATTCTACATAACATAAAATGATGTCACATCGATCATATTTCAAACTTTCTCAGTAAGTACAGCAGTAATATATTTTGATCAGAAACACAGAATGATGTAAAATTTCTGTGTTCGGGAGCACTAAAACGTTCGTGAGTACCTACGTAAAGAGCGTTTTGGTATCCGAGTCACACTTTAGTTGACATAGTGAAGTGTTGTGCTCTATCATGAAGGGCGGAGGTCGCTATCTGCGGCGGCCAGACGCGCGTGACCGCTCATCTCGTTACCGCCCGCCCCAGCGGCTCCCTGCCGCCCTGTATCACCCACAGGCCCTTTTCACCACGTTATACATTTAACTTAATTATCGACACTGTTGTCCCCTTGTTCAGCATTCGAAAGGGTTAATATTTTAATGCATACTCTCAGAGGAGAAAGCAATGAGTTATGACTAGGAGTTAGAAACACTTACTGGCGCCACACCCTCTTTTCGCTTAACTCTGTTTTATGATTTAGTGTGCTGGCAGTGATTAGTGTGCGAGTGGAACTCCCACGGTGACGTGATCAGCATGACCCACTAATCGTCCAGTGCAGGTCGGTTGACGGAGACTTCCGAGCTCATTAGTGTGGACACCGACGTGGTTACGTAATCCCCGTTAGAATTCAGATAAACTTCAACGAACAAAACCCCAGTTTTAATTTCCGGAATACAGATTTGCATAGAGCATAAGCCTGAGGCTGAGTACCCAAACTCATTGTTTTCCTAGGAGCTAATTTCGCGGTGCACATGCCTGAGTGGACTCCCCATTTTTTAACCACCCTCTGTTGTATTAACGCCCATGTTATTATTAGCCCAGATACCTATTTTAGGCATGTAAGTTACCCTGTACCTAAGCGTACTATTGTATTTGCTAAAGATATTTAAGAATAGTTACTATTGGAGAAGTCTGAGCACTTCTGTTAGTTCGTAACACTCCTACTTAAAGTGCTCAGCTCAAGACACGAACAAGTTTTAGTACTTCTCAACATTAAGTTTTCACGCGGCAGACAAGCGAGAGTCTGCAAGTCGCACTCTTACGCGCCGTGTATAAATCTTCAAGCATTTCTCCGCTGGCTGTAAGATCGTGTTGACTCAGCCATACATTTTGCAAGAAAACCTTCCACTGAACGAAAATAATTTAATGCTTTTAATTACCGCTCCAGTTTTTGCTGCCCGTCAGAGCAGTAATTTTTGTTTGATATTAATTATTTTTGTAATGATATGCAGTTGAGAAACTTCGCACAATGAGGTTTATATTCCTTTGTTGTCGTATCCTTTACAATGTTTTGTTTCATAACCAAGTGTTTAAACAAAACCTTTAAAATGTTCGGAGTGTTTGTCATCATTTTCGAGTTATAAATATAATATTACGATTTCTGTCTTGTTCGAATTAATTATTATTGAAAGGACCTCTTGTGCTCTGTCAACGACCTTGTTTTCGCGGCCATCTTTAGGGAAAGCGGGGTTCAAGTTTTCAGTGTGAATTTGATTATATCCACCTACTGTCAAAACTATGTATTTCTTCTATCATTCGAAGGATTGGGCTGGTAGGTCTCTTCTCGTTCTTGTTTTCCGTCTCATAAAAAATCGCATAAACCAAGAGTTTTTTTGGGTTTTACAAAGAATTTATAAATCACGGATTCGTCACGCAAATCATATTCTTTGGTAATATTATTACATTTATTTACACTTTAAAGCCAGCTTTATCACGTTTGTTGTCGGCTTGCAAAAATAAATTGGTAATTGTTCACACCTCTACACCTGTTATTTTTTATTGTGTAGCTTGATTGTCTATTGTAAGCTTTGTCGAACGCTATATTCTTTACCAAGACCATTACGATATAGGAGACAATAAATTCGCGATTACTTTCTAAAATAAAACTGTGTTCGCAGGCGGCTGGCTGCGTTAGATCCATGCCTAGATTGTGTTCATAATCTAGTCGGTGTATCTCGTCAGCAGTATTTACTAAGGACCCTTCTGAAGAAGCTTGGTGTTAAAAATAATCCTGCGTCTGAGGATTAAAGCGCTTGCAGGTGTCTCACCGTGGCCAGGCTGTATCTGAGATTGTAACCTCCACCAAGTCTCACCAATTTGCACCTTATTACAAGAGACATTTGGTTTGTTACCCCTCGTTCGTTTTTAATACAAAATCGATTAGGGTTTATTGTTTACGGAGCGGATTTTTATCTGAATTGTAATCTTAGCTTATGGCTAGAGTCTTGTTGTATCACTGTCTTATCAACTATAATGCGAAATCTTTAAAAATGTAAAGGCATAACATTATAAAAGTTCCTAAGCTGACGAAAGCTTACTTCCTATCTCTTCCGTGTGTGGAAGGTCCTGCATGCGTTAGGCATGAACACTTTAATTGGATATTTGCTTACTTTTTAAAAGCGACTGTTTGTATTCTTTTGGCACACAATAGCATGTTTAACATGTTAGTATGGTCGCTGGCGGCGGGCTCGGCGCCGGCGCGGACGCCGCGTATCTTGGTATTCCTTGTATCGCATGTCGTTGGACTATTTCTCTTACGCACAGCGCCGACGACGACGCGCCGCCGCCGACGCACGCGCAAGGTCGCCGGGTGCTCGTCTATCTCTGACGGCGCCTGCCATGTCCTGACACTCGAATAACAATCCTTTGTCTATATACATGAGGTCTGCTAGGTTCCCCATTTCTATTATCTCACATTTGCAGCACTTAGCGCGTCGTCGCCTGGCAGTGCACTCGCTTTCGCAATTCATCCTATTTTAGTAACAGGATTCGTATGCATCAATGACGATGTTAGCTCCTGCGTCAGACTGCCGTTGGGTCTATTTTGATCATGCTATTGAACTAGCTGGTCCCACCTATTCTTGGGGGAATTTCTGCATATTCTATTTTGAAGTGGCGGATTTTCAAGGCACACATGGTGATTTACCGCCTTCGGTAGAATAACTCAAAAATATTTCTGTATATTGGCGTGAGGACGTTGACTCACAAGTGCCGCACGCCGCACCTACTCTACCTTATTTGTCATACGGATAAGGATAGCTTGGGGTCACACTGACAGTTTTTTCATGGTCGGAAACTTGGCTTTGTTTCTTCGTTCATTGATGTTTCGTCTTGTTTTAAATGCACTTTATTTAAGATGTTGACTACCTACGGAAAACTAAAAGTTCTCTAAAACGTGTCCAAAGTCTATAATTTTACAGAATAAAAAAATATGGTAACTAAAACATTTGTGGTTTCTGTGGTAAGACAGGACGGCTCCACAGAGTTGACTGAATGATTTCAGATTTATTTGCACGAGGCATTTCGATTTGTAGGTATAGGTAGTACCTAATAGTCATAGAATAAGTCCCACAATTATTTATTCTATGGTAGTAGATGAGGCGATCTAGGCTGGTCACATTGTTGTTTAAATGTCTGGCATTGAGCGACCAATCGATGATAGATAAGCGGCAAGTGTTTGCAGTATCTTATTACTGGGGCGTTAGCTATTCACATTCCAGCCTGTTTTGTGTTACATGCAGATTAATGTGCTGTGCCACGTAATTGCACTCCGTAGTTTATCCTTACACAATTTGCTATTGTATAATATCTATCCGTTTTATCAATCTTACGTGTTCCTGTTTCTACAGTTACATGAGTCTTGTTATCATTGGTATATCTGGAAGACATGTAATTGCCGTTGGCGTGAGATTAATTAGTGTTTCTTGTCTGTTAATGAGAAAATAGCAACTAATGGCTATCATAAATAGGTTCTTCATAGCCTAAGTTTGAAACGGGAAACATATTATAATTAACAATGTATTCTTGAATAATATTCTATGTATGTAAGTACTTACGTCGTACGTCCAACAGGGTTTATATTTTTGACCCTGTACAAGTTTTATCCCCGAATCACTGATTACTGGCCCTGAATATTTTCCGCGAAATGAACAACATGTTTTTGATGCGTGTTCCTTTAACATATTAAACATTGTTATTAAAAGTTATTGTCAAGGTTAGCTCGCTAAGGATAATAGACAAACATGTGCCATTCACATGTTCTTTTTTCATTTTGTGAGTGGAATCTCCGGGAGGGGGGGACGCCCTAGGAAGACATAATATATTATACTGACCTTTTTGGTGATGTTCTTCAGAAAAGTCAGGTGTGTAGTACTCGCATCCGGCGTGCGTGTATGACCAAATATATGAACGTAAACGAGGCAAAAGGAGTAGGTACCTATCTAAGGATTGTTGCTAGTGGCGTTCTGTAGTTTTTGCCTACCCCCATGGGAAGAAGGCATGAGTTTATGTATGTATGTATGTGTATGTGCCATTCATAGTTTTATGCAACTGAGAAATAGGTATTTGTAGTGTAGTAAGTACCTAAGTATAGACAATTACATACTGCCTGCGGTTTTCCTGTGAACTTACTTCATAAACAAGTTTGTTGTTGTTTATGAATATTATTTCTTCTTTAACCTTTTGAAAGGAATAGATAGTTTGCCTCGTAGTTTTTAATTATGTTGTAAAGACATTTTCGGAAGTGTGACGTTCATTTAGTTCTGTGGTTTCTCGTTAACCTCCTTTTTTCTTTACCTCGGTAATTGACTCGTTAATTATTATTGTGCCTTTACTTTACTCTTACCATACCTTATATGCATCAGAATGACATGTTCAATTGACTAATTATAACGTTAAAACCTAATTGCCGTAGTTGTTGAACAAGTTCTAATTACTTACGACGAGGTTAATGCCTACAATAAACATGGAACTCGAGACTTGATAGGCAAGACATTCCAGCATAAAATAAATCCATAGAGAGAGTTTCTCAATTAACTATACAGGGTCAAATTAAATTAGTTAGCGAAAATCCACAGTCGTGTCGGGCGTTTAGTCCACTCTCGGCCCCTTGACCCCCAATAAATAATGTGTCCACTGGACCCCTAAATATAGTTTATTCTCGACCCTTGGGGGTCGAGACTGGATTTTATTTTCCAGGCAATTTTTAGTTTCCTCTCGACCCCCAAAGTACAGTCAGTTACGATGATAAATCATCAGTATACCCTATAGTTGCATACTATTTAAATAAAATACCGTTCATATATTTTTTTTAATATCAATTCCTGAATTTTGCTTTCTGTAGCTTACTGTACCAAAATATTAATTTTAGTACTTACCGAACTAGGGGTCGAAAGTGGACGAGGTATGCCTGTCCTTTGTATGAAAATTCAGTCTCACCCCCTGGGGGTGGAGTGTTTACTATGTTTAGGGGTTGAGAGGAAACAAATAAACAAATCTTTTTTTAGGAGTCGAGGGGCCGAGAGTGGACTAAACGGTGTCGGGTATCATGCAATATCTAAACACGACAAAATAAAAAATAAAATATTGGATGATTTTTTTTGGGTCAAAGACCGCTGGCAGGGTGTTCTTACTTAAAATGTGAGTTGATAAAATCTGTTTTATCGTGTTGAGAGGTACTTATACCCATCATGTCTGTGAAGTTTATAAAAAAAAAAACTGAATTTAAACTGATATTCTAAGTGATACACTACCGGAGCGGTTGATGACCCGAAAAAAACATTTTTTTTTGTACTGTCTCACTGCTGGGCAAAGGTCTCCCCCATACTTTTCCATTCCTCTTTACCTGCTTCCTTTTCCAGCCAAAAAAACATCATACAATTAATTAATTTTTTGTTTATCATGTTTAGACATCGATTCTTATCCATCACTTCTGCAGCGTTTCGCTAATTTAATTTGACCCTTTAGGTAGGTAAGTACCTAGAGTAAGGTCTGCAAAACCTAGACTGCTGATCTACTTTCCGAACAGCCTTCATTTCTAGAATTGGTCCAATTCAAGAAGAGGTCACAGTTAGATGAGAATAACGTCAAAGACCATGATCATCTTTGCTAGTAACAAAGATGATCCTGTTCTTTGTTTGCACATTGTTTCATACTATCCATCATCATAATGAAAAATATCATAATGAGAAACTTACGCATCAACAACATTATTTTTTGTTTACACTAAACCTCTTAAGGGTTCATTGTACTCATCATTTTGAACAACTTTTACTATGGGAAAAACCTAAAATCGCGAAAAAAATCAGCTGTTCAGTACATTACAAACATCAAACATACATCAAACTCGTCAAAATGTACTGAACAGCTGATTTTTTTTCGCGATTTCAGGTTTGGTACCATAGTAAAAGTTGTTCAAAATGATGAGTACAATGACCCCTTAAGAGGTTTAGTGTAAACAGAAACTAATGTTGTTTAGACACATCTGTATCATAGTGCAGTGATTCTGTCTCCACAATTATTAGATAACGGAACCCACCCTTAACATGACACTGGTATTTTTATACAGAGAATCGGGTAAATCCGCCATCAATCGGGGGGACGCGTGCCTCGGGTAAGCTCGCCCAGATTACGCTGACGATGAATGAACGGAACGAGTGAACATATGCGACCCTCTGTTTGTTCGTGACGAGGGAAATTGTGATTACATTCGCGTTTATTACGCTATTGCCTTCCATTAGGGCAGTGTTTTTATGGATAAAGCCTGATACCGCATTAAGTAATCCACTGGAATGATTGGTTTAGACAGTTTCACACATGATTGCGTATGAAATTCTATAGGTACGTGTGTTTTTGAAACCAATGTTTCGATTACTGATGAGTTGAAAATTAAAGTGTTATCATTTCCCAAAGTAGGTACAAGAACTTCCGGATGGAAATCTGTCAGAATTATGAACTACTAGTTTTGAACAACCCGCATGTTTGCGGATGCGGTCGGTCAACGGTTAGATGTAATTTGTTGTATCAACGTCAGAACGAAACAATGTCGAGTAAAATATTAATATTAATAGTGCACGTGGTTGAGTGGTTGCATAACATTCGCATGACAATGCCGCACTTCCTACATGGTGTGGACTATCGATGTTTATCGACGATTTACATTCAGTTATGAGGAACTCGCACGACATAAACAAAGTCTGTGAGGTCTTTAACCAATGTTTGGCCAATCGCTATCGTTATACGGCAAAAAGGCACCGAAACCGAGTTTATGATAGTATAGTTTGTCTATGTTTAAAAATAGTTTGGGCGTCAATGAGTTCATTCGCGCATCATTTCGTGCCGCCTGCAGCTGTACTCTGATAACAAGAGATACGGACTTGACGGCCGCAGGATAATAGAACCTAATTAAATGCGTTAATTATCGCTGTTTCAAGAGCCGACATGTTGAACGCAATTTGTGGCATTCCAAACTCTTGCTGTATACGTACTCATGTACTTACCTACTGATTATGATTATGATCATTCGCACTTCTGCGCAGCTACTTTATGCCATCGACATCTAGCCATCATCGGTCTTCCTTCGTTATTAGTATAATATAAAACATAGCGTAGTTGGTAAACTATTAAAAGTTATATAAACTGATTTCCTATTTTTTACATCGCTGTTGTAGGCCGGAAAGTTTCTCAATATCGACCGCATTCAAAACGGTTGTACAAGATTTCATCCTGTGTACAGATCCCCTTTTCATCTCGAAACCTTTTAAAGGGGATCGCCGAGAAGCAAGCGAAGTGATTTTTAATCTTTATTTACACCCAAAAGAGTCGATTAGCCGATTTTTGCGGCTTTGCGTGAGTGGTTGATACGCTTGACTGAATTCAGCAATTGATTGTTTTTTTTCTAGTCTGCAATCAGAGTATGGAAATACCAATCTTCATCAAGGCTAGGTTGTAATATTACCAAACAATAGGTACTTACTTTATCTTTTTATATTTATCTGTGACACAGCTTTATGATTTCAGATAACGTGTAGGTATGTTAGATTTTAAAATCTATTACTTCCCTACTTATAAACAAAACACGTTTTTACCAATATTAGGTAAGTACCTACAAATAGTTTATTGCTGTACTTAAATAATTTGACATTGAAACTGGAAAGTTGGAAACCTAGGCACCTAGGTATTGTGTAAACCTAAGTATTTTAGCGTCTGAGTAGGTGGGCTTGTCCTCCCTAAAATACGGCGAAAATAAGTAACTTTGTTTCCATTTTTTACAGTAACTATAGCACCTTTTTGATAAAAAAAATACACAATAATTTAGAATAAGTGATTTCATGTGTCCCGATATCTATTTTAGTTTGTAGAACTAAAGAAAAAAAAAACCCAGGTCTATTTCTGTCAATTTTTTCGAGTTTTTACCATAGGTTTTTTATCATATTACTCCTACAGTTTTCATAAATTTATACAGTTCTTTACAAAAGAATAAGGAATGATTTTATGTGATTACTTTTTTATTCCAATCCCTAGATTTTTTGTAAATCGGTAATTACTTCATATTTTGCAAGCGTGTCATCGCGCATCTCTTTCTTTTCTATGCAGTCCGACATTGACCGCGCTTTTTACGGCGGACAAGCCTTAATGGTGAAGCATTACTCACTCATCCATTCTTTCAGCTCAGCACATATGTGTTAGTTATGCCTACATAATTACTTACCTAGCGCGAATGTCATCACCTTTCGAGACATCTTTCGTAATTTTTTTTATTTATAAACTATTGTTTTTGAAAATAACGGTGTTTGTCTTTATTTCCTATAGAACATTGAATTATTATAGGTAAATAGCATATAGCATAAGCATTGTCTTCTTCAATTAATAAGAGCAAAAGAAAAAATAAGTGTAGCGGATATAGACAGCCACGTAAGATTGCGAAAGTGCTCCATTTTCGCTAACACGCAAAAAATATAGAAGAGATGGCGAATATTTTGCACGTTGTATTTAGTAACGTGAACGTTATGCAAGCATGTAAGAGTGAGTGCGTCGACACACACGCCACTCGAGTGCGTATCGCAGATTGCAGTGCCTGCCGCTGTCACGTCAGACGAGTGCGATGGCGATGTCAGCCCCCCGGCCCTTCTGCTCCTGTCTGTCTGATGCACAGGGCTGTCCCACTCAAGCAAAAGTAGAAGCTGCCCTAAAGATTGGTTTAGACTTTAGACCAAACAAACGTATAACAAGAGCATTTGCCATTTTAGTTTAGTATGATAGACCAACGGAATGCTTTGTCGTATACCTACACTAAATGTTTAGTATGGATAGACCAACGAAATGCTCTGTCGTATACCTACACTAAATGTTTAGTATGGATAGACCAACGAAATGCTCTGTAGTATACCTACACTAAATGTTTAGTATGTATGGATAGACCAAAGAAATGCTCTGTAGTATACCTACACTAAATGTTTAGTATGTATGGATAGACCAACGAAATGCTCTGTCGTATACACAAAATTGGGTGGAATGTGCAATTGATCGTTGGGTCTAAATCTAATTGTTAAATTCCACCTCCAACGTTGAGTTGCACGAAACCAACATTAGTTTAACGGAGAGTTTAAATTCATGCCATCCCTTCCAATATGTATCAAAAAGAAAGTGACAGCATCAATTTCTATTGTTGGTTTCGTGCAACTCATAAAAGTAAGGAAATTAGGTTCTGTTCTGTCTGATATTCGAGTAGGTAGTAGTTAAGTAGGAATGCTACCTAACCACAGTTTATTGCTTCAAAAGTTTGATCTGCATGTCAAGCCGTAATACGCATAACGAATGGCATCCTGTGCGGTTATCATAATCTCATAAATATGTAAACATTTGGTACTCGTAATATTAAATAATGTACAGAGTACACCTTACGTTTGATACTCAATTATACCAATGTAGATTTTGCAGAAACAGAATGTTAGTTAGATTAGAACGTATGGAGCCTGTTCTTTCCGGAAAACTACGAATTTAAAATTTTGAGTTGCTTCTACATTACACCGAAGAATAGAATAGAATTGAATGTTGTTGTTGTAGGTGGTTAGCAAATGAAGTTGTTCAAAATTTAAAAAATAATATATCTACAACATATAACTCTATTTCTAAGGGTTTACTATAATAAGAAAATCTACGATAAACAGAAAACTATGTCAATTGACATCTTTAAGAAATACAGGGAAAGATATAGATAAATAGTGTGTACCGCCAGAAAGGTATGGTCAACTTTAAGGGTGTGTACAGGCCATCAAACTGAACAACTTTCTTCATGAAACCAACATCGTAATCGCGAAAAAATAATCAGCCATCCCATACATTTGGCTCGAGTATGTATTGAAGTTTTGTATGGGACAGTTGGTAATTTTTTCGCGATTACAATATTGGTCCCATGGAGAAAGTTGTTAAGTTTGATGGTCTAGCACACCCTTAAATTTTACCACACCTAGTATTTATTTATTTATTATAAAAAAGAAAGTAGATAGAAGTCAAGAATCTGCAAAATATTAATTAATTGAGTAATAACATCTCTTTATAGTAAAATGTGCAGTTGTTTTTTTAAATACTTATTAGAATATGATTTGTTTTTCTCAATTTGGAAGCTTATTTTAAAAACAAAACCTCGATAACCTGATATGCTAGGCATGATTTGTCTAGTTCCATTTATAGCAAAGTAACGTCTGCCAACCCTAGACACAAACCACACGAACATTTTATATTTACGCCTATGGATACGGGTTTAACGACAGTTTAAGGGTGATTGAATATTATCTGTGTCTGAAGAAGACGGTGCTTTATGTTATGTGCAATTTGCGCTGATTTGCACTAAGTACATACCTACGTATTTAATGTTTATATAGGTATACATTAGAATACGGGGAAAATGACTCTCGATGCAATAAATATTGAGGTACTTTCCCGTTAAAGTAACTTACAAGTAGTACGTAGTAGTTTAGCGTACTAAGTACCGACAAAACCCGGTGATTACAGTTCTGGTGGGCCAGCGTTCAGCACAGCTCTCAGCAGTGGACATAAACGAACTAACATAATTATCTAGACTAGAGGGCTTGTTACCTGAAAAGACCTATCATTAAATTACGCTGTGCTACAACTCAAACTCAAAGTATTTATTTCAATTAAACCAATTACAGGCACTTTTGAATTGTCAAAGAGTCGGTCAGTAGGTAAGTCAGAAAGTTGAAGCTAGTTGCCCATTCCAAAACGTAGATCTCTATGGAGAAGAACGGCCAAGAAACTCCACGGACACTCTTTTAAATCAAAATATGGTTACAAAATATTGGTTACATCATTCATGTTGAAATTATACATGTGAGAACCGATGAACGTTAAAAGCGTCCGTAATAAAAACATTAAAAAAAAAACAATTCAAAATTTAAATTAAATTTAAATTTGAGAACTAACTTGAGAACCAACATAATTTTGTAAACTATACAGGGTGACTTTGAAAACATGCGACAAAATTTAAAGGGGTGTTCTACCCATCATTATGAACAACTTTTACTATGGGACCAAACCTGAAATCGCGAAAAAAAAATCAGCTGTTCAGTACATTTATGTTCGCATAATTCGTCAAAATGTACTGAACAGCTGATTTTTTTTTCGCGATTTCAGGTTTGGTCCCATAGTAAAAGTTGTTCATAATTATGGGTAGAACACCCCTTTAAATTTTGTCGCATGTTTTCAAAGTCACCCTGTATTGTTACCGGCCAAACCCGATTTTAGGCCAAACTAGTTTGTTCTCTTAGACCAAACCGGTTTATAACTAAGCCGGAACACCCCTTGGCTTAGGTTAGATTTAGAACTGTGAGTAGCCGCGCGCGAGCCGAGCGAGCGAAGTGAGCGGTACCGCGGTAGCGACCTGCCAGCGCTACTTCCAAAGGCTAGGCTGTTAGCTAGTTGTCTGCGACATATCACGCTTGGGATAAACCGGTTTTGGCCTAGATCAAACTAGTTTGGCCTGAAATCGAGTTTGGCCGGTAACATATCAATCAATCAATCTGCCTAGCCTTTTCCCAACTATGTTGGGGTCGGCTTCCAGTCTAACCGGATGCAGCTGAATACCAGTATTTTACATGGAGCGACTGCCTATCTGACCTCCACAACCCAGTAACTGGGTAATACGATACCCCTTGGTAAGACTGGTTGTCAGACTTCTGACTTCTGACGACCCGTAACGACTGTCAAAGATCCACGAATAACAGCCGGGACCAACGGCTTAACGTGCTTTCCGAGGCACGGAGGAATCTCGATATGTAAAGATGGTCACCCATCCACTGACCAACCCCGACAAGCGTAGCTTAACCTGACGGATCGACCTGTGCGGCTGTTATTACTTAGCCACGAGCTCCTCGGCGGCCGGTAACATATATTAAATAAAATAAAATAATAAATTCTTTATTTCACCAAAAGCTCATAACAAATATCCTTAAGACTAACACTTATTAGGCTTACTACAAAGTTCAAAGTTTAAATACTCTGACTCCCTAAACTAGGTGTAAGTTCCTGTGACTTAGGAGTCATTATAAATAAATATATAAATATAAATAAAATATAAATATCCTTGGACATTTCACACAACGCCATCTAGTCCCAAGCTGAGCAACCTAATGCTTGTGTTATGGTAACGAGATGGCTGATAAACTACTTTTTAACAACAACATTTTTTTTTTGTAAATACATACATATTATAAATAGAAAAACACCCAGACTCGGAACAAATACTTGTAGGTCGTACAAATATTTGTTTCGTGCGGGAATCGAACCCGCGACATGCTGCGCAGCAGTCAATCGCTCAACCACTGCGCCAACCGTGTCGTCATATTATATGCATGCAGTGCTTACTAAAGGATAACGCAGTTTGGGGTCGCACCGCACTATTTTGTATGAAAATGCGTTGCACGTTGAACTTGGCTTAAAACTAAACTTATTACAATACCCTAAGGGCCTTAGCACACCAGACCGCGAAACCGCATTTGTTCAATTCAACTGACTTGCATGATGAACATCAGCGGAACATTATGCGGTTTTGCGGTTTCGCGGTGGAGGTGTGCTAAGGACCCGATTAATTTAAATCACAAAATATTATAATATCTAAACAAGTTCCAACAAACTATTCAAACGCGAACAAATGCTCGGCTCGGCGATTCTATTTCGGTGCAATAACGTCATATAAATTGGTCTAACAAGAGCACAAGTTATATATCGCGACATCGGAGGAAGTCTATCCAATTCCGACCTCAATAGGAAACCGAGGACGTATTGATGAGTGCAATATCACTCGCAATATCCTCTACAGTAGCAAACTAAACTTATTGAAACACTAAACGCGAATTTTGCCAAAGAAACTGAAGGCGATCAGCACATCTAAACCACGTTCAAGAGCTGTCACCAATGACAGTGACAGCTCTTGAACGCGGTTTAGATGTTGTGTTGATCGCCTTTAGTTTCATTCGTGAAATTCGTCTTTAAACTTGGTAGATATTACGTGTTGTTTAAACGCTCCTTTAAACAACATTGATCGCAGGTTCGCGGCTAATATGTTTGTTAGGTTCTGAAATATTTCGGTTGAGCACGCAACTATCATTATCTTGTGAAACAAACTGATTGCCTCAATTATTATAAATGAATCATGCGATCGTTTAATTTGTTTTTCTATTGAGTCATTACTCATTACTCAAAATCATAGTTCATTGGCTGTAGACATTGGAGGTAGTAGCATAAAATTGTGTGGCAATAGTCGGCGAGAACAAACAACCTGTACAACACTAGTTTATGTATAAACAGGTACATCACTAATGCTGTTGATGGACGTACAGAAGCGACGACGCGACAGGCTATATATCAAAACGTCACTGGCTCGAGCGTTCGTCTTGCTTGTTTGAACACCCGAACATCTCCGATGGGCGCCGATTGCCAATGGCTTATCGGTCCGATTGATCTCACTAAGTAGCTGTGTTCCCACACACGAGATTATCTTCTTTATCAACTCGAGTTACGATCGAGGATGTTTACCATTATGATACGGGCGCATAAGCTTTAATTAAGAGACTATGTCCACACACACGGTTGGACGCCTACAGTACGGCCATTCATTCAAAGCTACATGACTTTATGGCTGTTGCAGTAAACTCGGGTTAAGGTTTATAAGTTGGGATAAGATTAGCGTAAATTAATGTAAGAAAGAATGTCTTCACATTCACACTGTGCTACGCAGCTACATCGCGTTTTCGTAGCGGCTACGCTGCTGCGCTGCTACGTCGAGTATTCATAGCGGCTAGGCAGCTAAGTCGCGTTTTCGTAGCGGCTACGCTGCCGCGCTGCTATGTCGCGTTTTGGTAGTGGCTACGCTGCCGCACTGCTACGTCGGGTATTCGTAGCGGCTACGCTGCCGCGCTGCTACGTCGAGTATTCGTAGCGGCTACGCTGCCGCGCTGCTACGTCGCGTTTTCGTAGCGGCTACGCTGCCGCGCTGCTACGTCGGGTATTCGTAGCAGCTACGCAACTACGTCGCGTTTTCGTAGCGGCTACGCTGCCGCGCTGCTACAGCGCTGGTTGGTAACCAAATGCTTAGGTACTTAAAGTGGACGAGTAAAACTTGTAATATTAAATTTATTCTTGTCCACTTGAACATACCCTTACGACTCCGAACATCAAAGTAACTCGGTAAATATAGCTAACCCACTTACTTAAAACTTTTTCTAGTAGGTAACTTTGGAGGAGGCTTCATTAGACCCAGTGAGCGAGCAACAAAATGTAATTGGACTTCAGCTTTACGTTACGGATCACAGCGGAGCTCAATTAGTTGAGTTAAAACAAAAGAAAGTAATTTATATAACCACATCCCAACTACTTTCGGTGTGATGGATTAGATTGAGGTAGCATTGTCATGATTGATAACAATACCTTTGATTCTTTACATCTTGTATTGTTATCTCACTTTATCGTAATCAATATAACGCGAGGTAAAAGAGAAAGAACAGTGTATATGTCCCAAAACAATCTTGTGTGGAATTATCCTATACTATAGATACTATTATGTTGTTTGTAGCCTAGGGGAGCGAAATGGTACAGTAATGAGAGCACTCCACATCGGTCGTTCGGGTAGAAAAAACGCGGAGGGTGCCAAAGACTTTCATCCCGCTCCGGGAGATGGGTCGCGGCGGGGGAGTTGTGTGCGACACGGCTTCTGTAAGTTCGGAACAGCTGTCCAAGTGTTCAAGCTTTTGACATTATAATACTTCTATCGTAAAAAAATAATACCTTATTTGAATAATATATTTAATTCATTACTTTTAAGTTTAACCACGACGGGAAAATAGAGGTCTTCTTAGAGAATATTTTAAGTGGGGATTTGTTTTGCTTAGGTATAAATTCGCAATATTCTGTTCGTTGAAAATGTCTTCTTCACTTCAATTCTTTCAGTAAATGATTAAAAACAATGCCTAAATAAAACGAAGATTCAGAGTGTCTCCTGAAATTGGAAATTAAACGGAGGATCAAACTGTGTATATAAAATTATATCTACAAACAAACTAAAGTAACATACAATCGCAGAAAGTGAAAAATACAATCACTGATGTAGCAATTCCTAGACATTGTAAAAGCAAACGGACGGCCGGAATGCATTACGTAGATCACATTAAATATTGATGAAAATACTACAAGTTAATAACACTATTTCAGTGCAGGACCACTGTAATGTATAATGTAGAGGCGTCTAGTTTTCTCTCTGGAGAGTCGTGCCGCACTCGCCTGCGGACAGCGGTCGTCAAACTTTTCAATGTTAGTGTGCAGTGGGACCGCATAGCAGAGTACCGCTTTGTTTCGAGATTAGTTGCAATCACTTCTCACTGATTTGTACCAGTTTGCGAACCTGTTCATTGGTTTCCAGTAATTTATCTTGCGGGTGGTCGCATGGGCGCGCTTGTAATTATTTGCCGGGGAGCTTTTCCCAGGCAGACTGAGTCGCTAGCAAAAGGTATACCTATTTCTATACCTCTGTGAGGTTTACCGTTCCGCATTTACCGTTAAGCAAGAGCTATACCTATACAAATCAGTATAAGTAAAGTAAAAAATGGCTCAGTCAGTCTGAGCCATTGTTTTACTTTAATTTACTTTCATTTTATGTTTCTTACTTTATCCGACTGTTTACAAACAAGTAATTTTTACGACTCCGCATAAACATATTGAACTTCTTAACGAGCTATTTTATTACGAAGTCGTAAATTATTGCTAACTTTCTAAACTTGATCGCAAAACGCATTTCTAGTAATATAACTCGGGTTAGAAAGTTTATTTAGTTAGTTAGTGAAGACGTTAATGTTAAAATCATTACCGGTTAACTGACTGAAATGGCAAAGATGGCCTCTATAACATCCAATAAATAGTCAGTGTGAGTTTATGTTTGAGAAACGCTGATCTTTATTTGGTGCCAACCATCTACTTAATGCATAATTCCAAAGTGGTGGCTGCCGCGCTAACGCCAGATTTATGCCTTACTTAATCTAGATTAAGCGTTATTAAGGAACAGAACTTATTAGTTTAAGTTATGATTATCGTAAAGATGAAGAGGGTTACGAGCGTTCATATTTTCGTCTCGTAAAACTTTGTGTTAATTACAGCTACTTATTTACTATCTACCTATTGGTAGCAAAACAGTTGTGTTCAGGGCAACATTTCCAAGCACAGTTATGAAAAAAATAAACCAATCCTCGACTGAAACACGTACCAGATGATTTTCGCGAAAATATTCCAGCAGATGTCTGAAGTTACTTCGAGGATTTTAATGAAACAGTTAGCAAATAAAGCAAAACCCGTACGCGACTGTGCGGGCTGAGCGTAATCAGAGGCAGTGCTCTCGAGACGAGGGCACAACTGTGCAACAGACGAAATTGTTTGAAGTCGGCACGAGGGCTCGGTGACGGTGCTTGCCACGACCGCCACTGTTCGATTCGAGTTGCGACGTTGACTCGTTACACTAATTTATTAGGACACAAAGTCCCAACGATCACGATTCACAAACGTGCTGGGACAAAACGACTATAAGTATTACGTTACTAACTAGGCACCGTTTCAGAACCAATACTGCAATAAGCACTAGTGATGGCAATTAATGCGATTTAGAATAAATTTCATTTGCATGCGAATTCTTGAGTCTTAGCATACGAAATGCTATTGCTATGCTATTTGCTAATATGACGATAATTAATAATAATCAAGTATGTGAATTTTGTTAATATGTGAATTAAAGAGCGCGTTTGCTGTTTTTAACAATTTAAAAAGAATCGCGCGGCACGCACGTGCCACACAAAATCACAAATTATTATTAACAATACAATCACACGCATTCATTCAATATACGATTCTAAGTACGAGCTAATCAAAGATAAAAAGCTAATAATTGCTTGACTTCATTCTTCGCACCACCAAATTGCTAATAATTTCACTTGCGAACGTAGTCAGGGTCACGTGAAACAGATAGATTTAGTAGTTCCGACTTTTCGTGGGTGTGACAGAGAGCGCGCACTGCAGCTGCGCGCTGTCAACCTATGAAGTATGAAGGGATGAATAATAATTCATTTCACATTTCACAGAAATTCGCAACTATATTTCATTTGCTAAATGCTAAATAAGCATTCGCATGCTAACAATGAATGCGAATGCTATTTAATCCATCACTAATAAGCACTGCTGCTAATTTAAAACTAACGTTATCATTATAATCAACACATTACAGCTTGTAAAGTTACACTGAGGTATCCGTTTTCCAATTATTTCATTACCTGCGCACTGTAAAAGCTGGAAATCTCAATGAAAGTCAAACTTTATATCTTTCGGTAAATGGGAATTTAGTTGATGGTGATAGGATGAACATGAAATTTGATATTGGAATACGAAAGAGCGAGGAGGAGAGGAGCAGTAAGCATTAAGACGTAAAAAAAAAATCCGTTGAAGTTACTTTTTATTTGAAATCCAATTTTTACAATCTCCGTTTCAGGAAGCTCTTAATATTCTTAAAAGTTAATTTGGAGTTAGGTAAGAAAAATGTACTGGTTCATAAATCCAATCTCATTTTCTGACTGTAATTAATCTGTAAAAAGAAAAGGGTTTTTAAGGGAAAATGTACAATTAAACAACTGAACCTCTTCCTTTTGTACAAAAACCACACCTCCTTAAAAGCTGCCCAAAGTTTATAAATTGTGGCCGCCATTTTGGAGCCTTATCGTTATGTTAGTAATATTTTCACCAAATATTCAAATCAAATCAAATCAAATCAAATTGTTTATTTATAAAAAAACAGTATTGTAGTACATGGTAATTTAGGGTTGACAAATTAGTGTAACTACTAAAACTACAATTAAAATGGTGGTGAGGTGCTGCATTCCCAGCTAGGTTACAGAATAACCTGTATAAGGGAGTGCAGTGCCAGTCCCCATTGGGTAGTATAATGATATTGTACACAGTACGTGGCCTTCTACTACAATTTTATTACAAAAGGAAAAAATACATAATAAAAAGATAAACATTTGCTCAAAGGTAAGTGAGTGTGATTGTGTGAGTGTGTGTATGTATGTGGGGGTGTGTATATGTGTGTGCGCACGTGCGTGTTTGTGGACGTGCGTGTGTGTGTGGTGTGCGTTGTCGCGTCTGTCGTGTGTATGTATGTGGGTTTGCTTCTGTGAGAGAAATGGTATGGTTTTGAAACATATTTTTATTTATGCTGTTAGAAACTTTTCTGTCTCATCGTAAGTTTTATTTTGTAGAAATGAGTAAACTGCTTTTTTGCATTTATGGTACGTCATACCATAGATTGGACAATGTTTATTAATTTTATTGTATAAATTCGGGCTTTGGTAGTAGCAGAATCTTTTAATGCTAGATGATCGTGTTTGCGGTACCGCACATATTAGGTCTTTTCGTCGTTTTGTGATTTTTTTGAATGGGGTTTTGCGATGTTGTATTAGGATGGCTTGTAAAATGTAGTGTTGTCTTACATTAAGAATTTTCCAATCTTTGTACAACTCACTGGTAGGATATAAAATAGGGCGAAAAGTAGCAACTTTTAGAACAGCTCTGTGGGCTATTTCCAGAGGCTTCAGAGTCGTTTTTGCCGCACCACCCCAGCAGGAAATACAATATGTAGCAATAGAGGAGCATAAAGCAAAATAGACGGTTCGAATAGTGTTTATATTTGCTACATGTCGTAGGTTTCTAAATACATAAATTAGTTTACGGACTCTTGTAGTGAGCAGGTTTATATGCGTCTTAAAGTTGAGGTGCTTATCCAGCACTACGCCCAAATATTTTGTATGTTCAACAGATGCTATAGATGAACAGTGACACGAGGTTTTAGTTTGACAAAGATGTGCTTTTATTGTGATTGGAGTGTGTGGTTGTGTGATCGGGCTGATTGAGTAAGTAAGAAAGTTTGTTTTGTTAGTGTTTAGTGTAAGTGTGTGTGAGGTGAGCCATTCCAGAGCTGTGTTGAAACCATTTTGAGCTACATGTTCAAGCTCTGACCAACTATCGGCTGTAAATGTGATGGCAGTGTCATCTGCAAATGCAATAACTTTGCCATTAGGGATATCAAGGTTGCACAGATCATTAATAAATATCAAGAAGAGGGTGGGGCCTAATATGCTACCTTGAGGGACCCCGTAGCAGATGGGGAGCTCGTTACTGTTTTGATTGTCAATCCTAACAATTTGAGTGCGGTTTGTTAGGTAACTCCGGAAAAGTTCCAGTTGCGTTCCTCTAACACCCATACTCTCAAGCTTGAGCAGAAGGGTGGGGATGGGAACGGTGTCAAACGCTTTTGCGAGATCCAAGAACAGCGTAAGAACCTTTTTATTTTTGTTTAACTGCTGAATTACATGACAAGTTAGATCTTGAACTGCATCGCAAGTAGATTTATTTTTACGAAAGCCATACTGTTGTGAGGATAAAAGGTTATTACGTTCGAGGTAGTGGACAAGTCTTTTGTTTATTAGACGTTCTAGTAGTTTGGACAACGCACTTAGAACCGCAATTGGACGGTAGTTATTTGGTAAATACCCATCTCCACCCTTGAAGACTGGATGAATTATTGCCTTTTTCATAGAAGTGGGAAAGACGGCAGTTTCAAAACATAGGTTGAATATATGGCATAGTATGGGTGCCAGGGTACTTGCGTATTTCTTTAAGAAAAGCGGTGAAATGGTATCCCAACCAGTGGCTGCATTCAGTCGCAGCGATCCTATAGCCGATATAATTTCATCAGTATCTGTTAGATCTAGGACAAAGGACGTTAATGGAACATATTTCGGTTGGGTTTGTGAGGGTATAGTGGACTGTAAGAATGTGTGGTAGGTAAGATTGACTGCTAGTGTACTGCCAATGCTGGCAAAAAAGGAATTTACTTCGTTGCAAGATTGTACGGGCGATGATGAGCAATTCAGAAGTTGTGTGGATGATGATTTACTTTTATTAGTATTCGTAACTCGCTTTATAGTATCCCAGAGTATTTTAGGATTGTGACTAGCATTATTTAGTTCTTCTGTATCGTATCGTCTCTTTGCTTTTTTTAACAATTTAGCACAATAGTTTCTGTAACGTTTATAAGTTAGTTTTAATACATCATTATCTGGAGATATTTTAAGTTTTCTATGCAGAGCGTCCCTATTTCTAATGCACCTTAATAAACCCGGAGTAATCCATGGTTTGAGGATTCTCTTTTTTGCAGGCACTTTTTTCAAAGTCGTGTTTTTTGCGATAGCTGATGACAACAAGTTTATAAGACAGTCAGTTGCTGCATTAGCGTCCGCTAAACATAGAATATGACTAAAGTCTATTTGGGATATATCTTTATCAAGAGCCTCATGATCAATTTTAGTCATAGTGGAACTATATTCGGAGCACGTCGTCCCGTATGTTGGGCCTCAAGCCCCGCGCGCGCGTATTGTCCGCGCGACTTGCTACACCTACAATGTGTCGTTTGGGCGGCTGCCAAATTCGTCGTGACACAAGCTACAAGTGTCAGACGTTCACTGGTGCCAGCCGACGTTTCTTCCCGACAGATGCATAATTGGTGCAGAAATGGGGACGCGATTAAAAGTTTAAAATCATTTTCCAGTGAATAAAACAGTGAGCATGTTTCAAAAGCTCGGGAAGCTTTCTTCGCGGAGAATTTTGCGATCAAATCGCCATTGTAAACGTGCCGTTCCTTCGAACCCCTAAAGAATTGTTACCGTGGTTAAAGAGAAGAAAAAAATTGCTTCTATTCTTTGGCATATCTATAAAATGCACTGCAAAATTGCATCACTCGTCCCTCCATCGCCCCTCGCCCTCTCGTCGGGACTTCGGAGGGAGATCTTTTCAATTCGCCCCCTTGGACTTGGTTGCGCTATTCGCCTTGTTGATGCGGTGATGTTATTCAATTCACCAGATGAATAAAATTTTCTAATTTACATTTTTAACATTACTTTTTCATCGTAACTACGTTAAGTTTATGGTCCCAATTAAGTAAGAGCTTATAAAAATCTAATAAAATAAATTTAACTAATTTGGACACTCATGTCTACGTAATAAAAATTATAATTATCGTAATGAATATGAGGACCACGTATTGAGAATTGAATAGGCAATCTTTTCGATCGCTTGATGACGTGAAAGTTACTCAACACGCGTCAAGCTCAAGACGTTAAATTGTTTGATTTTAATTCAATAAACTTAGATTATAATACGTAGGACGTAGTTACGACTTTAGGTGTTACACGAGAAACCATAACAATCACGAGCTCAAGTCGCTTGTTAGTAAACACATTGTCTTTCAAGTATCTAATCGGTAGGTACGGTCATTCCGGGAATTATTAAGTTGTTATTCGTAGAAATCTAATCACTGGGTACATCTTAACTAATAATAAAAATGCGAAAGTGACTTTGTTTGTTACGCTTTCACGCTAAAACGGCTAAATGGATTTGGATGAAATTTGACATCTGGGTAGACCCAGGACATAGGATGCTTTTCCCCCTGGATTAGGACATAGGATGCTTTTATCCCGGTAGTACGTTCCCGTGGGATAATTCCCGACTCCACGCGGGAGAAGCAGCGGGCTAAAGCTATTACTACATAATCTACAATATTGCCTTCTTCTACCTTATCCTTTGACGAGTAGGTACACACCACAACGTAAGTATGTGATATTATCGTTGTAGAAGGCAAGATAAACATTTTGTACAGGGGCTTCCCGATGAGAACCCGAAAAATGACAAAACAGTAACACCTCTTGTTTCAACTGAACAACAAGATCTTGTTTGTTTATTGTATAACGCGTTGTCTATGGCAACACCGGTGCGATGTATCCGAACAATATTGACCAGTGTCTGGCGCGTCACATGTCATGTCAAATGACGCACTCCTGGGAATATCAACACTAGCCTGTTTGTGTCCCCCGTAACACACCTATGATACTGTTCACAGTTTCACACGCATATCAAACATGTTTCTTAATTGCTACTCAAATTAGTATTTCATCGAATTCAATGAACTGAGTCACTAACTCGGTAAACAGTTACTCAACTACTAGGCCGCACAATGATTGCCATGCACTGTAATAAATGTGATATAAAGAGCCATGATCATAGTTTCGGATAGTGATGCGTGGGATGTTTTATCTCTTGGGATAGGTCATTGACTGAGCGTCAGTACCGAGGCAGTGCTGAGCGTCGTATTATGATAAACATCACTGCATTGAAAGGGAAACTCAATAGGCGATTTATTGACTAGTATTATTGTTAATCCTAACTACGAAAGGAAGTTTGTTTGTTTGTTACCTTTCACGCCTAAACCACTAAACCGATCATCCTGAAATTTTGCATAGGTATACGTTGTCAGGTGTACAGAAACGGACATAGGGTACCTTACATCCCGAAAAAAAGTACGAGGAAAACAACAATAACGTTGTTATGATAATAGATGCCACCACGTGTCTTTCGAATCTTGATTGAATTATATTATTACAAGCAGATTACAACCTGAATTTATGGTCAAATTCTAAATTACTATCTATCTTTTTCCCGCGGCATCGCTCGCGTTAAAAGATAGTAGGTATATCTATATAAATTAAAAGAGAAGTCCTGACTGACTGACTGACTCATCAACACCCAGCCCAAACCCTTGGACCTAGAAAGCTGGGATTTTGCACAGAGATTCCCTTTATAAGGTAGACAAGGAATAAGAAAGGAATTCCCGGTAGCATTTTTCCGTGGGATGTTTTCTGACATCCTCGCGGGCGAAGCTGCGGGCAAAAGCCAGTATTATATAAAATATCAGGCACTCTATACCTATTCGTTCAAACCTCAACCATCAGCTGAAAGAGAAAAAACTATCTGAGTTCTAGCCTACTCACTCCAAGGAACATTCTATCTTGGTACGATGTCCGATTTACTAAAACGTACCTAGGCATAGAATATGAATGAGAATGAGAATGAGAATTTTATTTGCTAAGGATGTAGGTACAGGTATAAGATGTTATAGATTAATTAAAAAGATCGGCTACAATCTACCTTACGGCGTGCAAATTATTACATATTTTAAAATATTATTATTACACACAAACAAAAGAATGTCAGCAAAAACAAAACAGAAATTATAGGGAAGTCAATTAATACTATTATAGTCAGGTAGCTAAGTCTTACAGCGTCAAATTTGCAATTAATTATAACAGTCATAATCCGGATAAATTCATGTCATTTATATATGTAGGTACTAGGTATCTAACGTATCCTATAATCTCAAAAATTCGTAAATTTCATCGAAATCGTTAGAGCCGTTTTAGAGATGTTCTCTAAAACGGCTCTAACGATTTCGATGAAAATTGCAATATAGGGGTTTACGGGTACCTACGAAAAATCGATCTAGTCTCATATTATCTGGGAAAATTCGTTTTCTCTATTTTAACCCGTCCAGAGAGCTCGGAAGACTAGGTACTGAGATAATTAGGTCAAACCCTTGTATGAGAAATGCTGATAAAGCTTGTCAGCACTTTGCATGTCTCTGTTACTTACTATATCTGTTACGATTATCTTGACGGATTCCAAAAGGATGTCGCAGCGGCCAGTTATGTGTCGACAATAAACGCTTCTCGCGTCTATATGTCTGTGCGACTGATTGGGATCTGCATACTCTATTTCTTGCGAATCTACTAACACAGGTTCCTACTTATATATTATGCTGCCTACTCAAGTGCTTAAAAACCTTTATGCAAAAACCGATCACTCGAATGTGGAGAAGAACGTAACGCTTTTATTTTACCTCTGAAAAGGTGTCTCAATTTTTTACATCCTCGTAAAATCTTGGCAGGCATGAGGAGAAACTTTTCCTTAGGAACGTGTTCCCATATTTGTAGGAGACGACATGTGCAATTTTTACTGTTGGATGTTCAACTTTATCGTTTGTTACAGTTGAAAGTTTTAGGAGACCGCATGAATCAATACCTGAGATTTTGAATTTTTGATACACTAGAGTTAGCTACAATGCAGTGTAGGTCCGCTTCTAAAGCCTACAATGAATTTCTCAGTAAATAACATTATTCAAAGGATGAATAATCTTGAGATGATCCCTGAAGCTACGTTTGCATGAAATATTTCAGGAAAAGTCTCGCTTCGAATGAAGCTCTTATAATATTATGAAACTTCATTCAGGCAAATAGGTAGGTAATATCAATATACCTAACGAGTCAAAAATCGAAATAAATGTTACTCACGATTTCACAAGTATTACTCAGTAGGTAGTTTATAAACAGCTACATTTAGTATGTACTACCCTAGTACTACCTATAGGAAAATCAATTTTTAAAAAAAGATTATATGACAAATAAAGCTCATAACTTATAAGTATAGTATCACCTTACGTATATCATAACAAAGATGATAAATGAATAAGAAATGATTCTTAAATTCTTAAAGGACATCATTGCTTGTATAGGCTTGTATAATACGACTAGCAGGCAGCCAGGCAGCGCCCCGCGGTTTCACCCGTGTAAGTCTTACTTTTATCCCGATATTATATCGGGATAAAAAGTATCCTAAGTATCTGTTAATCCAATATAAACTATCTGTGTGCAAAATTTCATCAAAATACGTTGAGTAGTTTTTGCGTGAAAGAGTAACAAACACCCATCCATCCATCCTCACAACTTTCGCGTTTATAAATTCACACATTTTTCACACTAGCAGTGACATTTTAAGTTTTCAGAATGAGTCAAGGAAAACCTTCAGGACCTATAAGGTTCTGATTGTTTTCTGTACAAACTATTAGCAGGTATTTCTTAATTAAAATAAAATAATGGCCGTCTAGACACGAGTGGCGAGGCGCCTGCCTACCGCTATAATGTCCCGTGATTAACACTACACGGTGTTTCAAGACTATTTTAAGTTAACTACCTGCTTCCTGATAAGTACCTATATTTTGTTGTGATAACCATCTTTTACTGCTGAAGATTGTCTTTAGAACGATCACATGCTGAACATATCTTTGTACGGACAATCGTTCTATTTTATAAAGTAGGTACATTTAATGGCTGGCACATTATTGAAAGTTTAATATACTAAATTATAATATAATAATTTATAATGTATATATGTATATAAAAATGAATCTCTATTTACCTTGGTCATCGCATCACGCGTGAACGGATGGAACAAATTCGCTAATTCTTTTTTTGTTTTGTTTATTATTGTCAGGAGAAGGTTCATAAGTAGAGAAAAATTGGAAAGTTGCCGGGAAAATTATAAAATTCGGGTAAACTGAAAGTGGATTTGATTTTCTATGGCAATTTTGAATTATTGAAATTGGGACAGGACAACGTCTGTCTGGTCAGCTAGTTGAATATAATTATTATTATGCTAAAATGAACGTTACAATAATACAATCCATAGTGCATTTTTTTAGCAAGGTTTGCGCATGCGTGTATAACCCTTCGCGTACTACGGGAGTGCGACCTTCGTAGGTCGCCGCCCCGCCATTCAGTCCGCTGTCGGTCCTCATTGATTTTCGACCCACTATCACATGGCGAGGTCTACTAGAGCGCGAGGACCATCCATTCGGTTGATTTGGCAATATTAGTAGCACGTGCCGGGTGCACATCACAGCGAGGACGAATATTCGGGAAGCGAACTGGCACTGAGTCCACACTAAGTCCTCATCTCGTTACGAATGTGGGATAACCTATGGATAGGTACGTGCTAACTGCTAACCTACTAACAATGTTTTAAAAATATGCGCACGAGGTAACTAATTATTTTTTTATAGTTGTGACGAAGTGACATTTTCAAAGAAAATATTCGTAGAAGAATAGTGATTCATTCAAATAAATTAGTTGGCGACTAATTGCCATGCATTTCATTAAGCAGAACTTGGTTTATTCCAATTTATTCATTGATTGAATACTCGTAAACAATAACAACATATTTATTTGACGAGTATCTTGTCATTTTGTGGTCGAGGAGTGGTTTCGTAGGTTATATTAATACTTAGCACTTATTTGCCGATCGATTTTGTCTTAAATGTGACCAGAGAACCGTTTTATTTGTGGCATTTTGTAATACAACATAATTTTATGTTATTAGTTACGTATTATAATATGTATGATCCTTGTAGTAGATAGTTATGTATAAGGAAACCACATTAAAAATAATAAATATAAATTTTGCAAATATATAAAGTAGGTACTTACCTTAGTATATTGGGTGGATTTGAAAATACACTATGTAAGTATCTATCTACTTAATTATGATTATGACTCAATAAAAAAATCTGGCAGTCATTCTTTGTACTTAGTAAAAAAAAAACAGCTCAGTTGCTCTTGATAGTGGTTATGGTATAGGTTACCTACTACCTAACGAGAACCACTAGGTAATCAAGAGCAACTGAGCTAATTTTAAATTATAATGAGGCTGAGGCACCAAACAGTACATCCCAGACCGATCTTCGGCAGAACTTTGAAGTAACATTAACATTAAATTCGATTTTATTGGTTTACAGATAGTGGTACAACTAGATCATTGGCATTAAAATATATAGCCGTCATTCGGGTCACCACTAGACTCGACTAAAATCATTAAAAAATATCTTTTAGTACAATTAGTTTCCCGTTACCTGTCTAGACGGTAAAAAGTCAAGGAAAAACAATATTCACGAGAAGTCTCGCTGATTGGCATAGGATCCATGTATTAAAAGGTCAAGCCAATGACCTCATCGACCTCGCTGGCACACTCTGCGCTCACGGGTTACGTGCGGTACCTATACCTACAGGACTACCTACGATAGGCGCCCGCGCACAATACCGTGCAAGAAATTCTGCGAATCGACGCGTCATGATTCACGGACATCCGGTTCCTCAGCATCTTTGTCAACTATGTAATCGATCAATGGAGTCGGTTAATTAAAGAAAAGGCGTAGAGAAAGTACTCAATTCTCATAATTTCTACCCGTATGTTATTCAGTTGACATTGGTTTGATGGAGCACTTAAGAAGTAAGCTTTCGCTAGTTTTAATTCATAGCTTTTAGCACGGAATAAATAACTTGACTTTAGACTATAACACCGTTTCCCATTAGCCGGGTCGCGACCCGGTACGGGGCCATCAAAATAAAATACCGCGTCGCAACATTCCCGCCTTGTTTTAAAAATACATTTATTTGACACAAGCCTATTGATAGATTTTTGGTTAACTTGTCGTCAAGAATACACGAAATTAGAGCAACCAATTTTTTTCTCAGCATCACTATACAAAGTATTTTGACAGCTGTCCAAACGGACTTCTTATATTGCGTTAATTATATTAAAACATTTTTACTATTACTAAATGTGAATTATTTTACCTAATGGAACCAGCTTGGGTCTCGAAGGGCCAGTGTGAAAATTACCGGGCCATGGCAGCACAATGTTTGGGAAACACTGGACACTGGACTATAAGATTTCTGAAGAAAATGATAAAGCATAATATAGTAGTAATAAATAGTAATGTAACCTTTCAGTGGGAATAGGCAGGCCATATAGCACGCCTTACCTGTCACAAGACGGACGCATAGAACCACGACATGGTCGGGACCAACAGGAAGACCCAGAGGACGCCCAGCGGAACGCTGGTTAGATGAAATCAGAAAAAGCATAGGCAAAAACTGGATGGTCAAAGCAAAAAATAGGGAAACCTGGAGAAAATTGGAGGAGGCTGTACCCGCAAAGTTGCCATAACCCATAACCTAGATGAAAAAGAGTAGGTACTTATATTTTTTTAGTGAAATTCTTTTTAGTAAGTAATCATTTTGTTTAAATTATTATTTTGTTGGTTATGGAAATAAAGGCTATACAGGGTGTAAGTGTAAACAGTGGCAATATTTTAAGGGGTCATTGTACTCATCACTATGAACAACTTTTACTTGGTATGGGACCAAACCTTAAATCGCAAAAAAAAAAATCAGCTGTTCCCTACATTTTGACGAATTATACGAACATAAATGTACTGAACAGCAGATTTTTTTTTCGCGATTGCAGCGGTGGTCCCAAAGTGAAAGTTGTTCATTATGATGAGTAAATTGACCCTTAAAATATTGCCACTGTTTACACTTACACCCTGTAATAATATTATAATGTGACCTATCTATAAATGCAACTAACGAAAGGTGTTAAACCATTTACTTACCATAGACCGAATGATTTGAAGCTTGACGACGATGCAATGATTAAGAATTCAAATAAATTGTTTAACGATATTAAATGTGCGCAATTGAATTCATCATCGGCATTAACATTATAAATAAATTCTTTTCAATAATACACTTCCCCGAAAACTGGTTCATATCGCACTGCGATTAGGTTCACAATGCAATGTATTTCACACGCGTTCGATTTTTCATTTTCCCGCACTTGTGCGGGAATAAAAATTGCCACAGATAACTTATACCTATACTTAGTCCAAATTGGTTCAATAAATAAATTCTTTTCAATAATACACTTCCCCGAAAACTGGTTCATATCGCACTGCGATTAGGTTCACAATGCAATGTATTTCACACGCGTTCGATTTTTCATTTTCCCGCACTTGTGCGGGAATAAAAATTGCCACAGAACTTATACCTATACTTAGTCCAAATTGGTTCAATGCCTGTATTCACAACTCTCTATTCGGAGGTGAACGTTTTTTTTTAATCTCCGCAAAGGGTGGGTACCTATGCGTCTTTACGGCGTTATTATTTTTTGAATATTTAAATAATGTTTTTAAGTAGAATATCATCAGAAACTATGATTATTACAATAAAAAAACGTTTATGAACAAATTAACATTTATTTGTGTTCTAAACTCGAAAATATTTGAATTTTCAATTTTTCATATTAGGCTGCATGTTTATCGGCTTTATACCTTTGCTTCTCCTTCAACCTGGCGAAAGCAAAGCGCGAAAAAAAAGAAAATTTTAATCATACTTTCCTAATAATTCATGACAAAAATATTTTCCGTTATTTTATTTTATTTCTTCAAAAGTGTATTGAAAAACGTCGTTTGATACTCGTGGACATTTGTTATTGCAGTTCTCGGCTCAAAAACAACCTCGCCTACGGCTCGGGTGTTAATTCCGCCTCGAATGCAATATCAAACGTTCTCCACTTGTATCAAAATGTACTATTCTATTGGAAATAAATATTAGATCAATCAGTCATTATTTCATTAATCATCAATAGACTTTGAACTTTAAACGCGTAGCATGATATGAAAGTGCGTGATGTTATAATTTCCTTGTGGACATTTTCCAATATGCAGGAACGGGAAGTGGAGAGTACGATATTTTAAAAAAAAGTCTGTTTTTTGGCCAATCTCTCAAATGTTGATGAAGCAGTACCAAGAGAAATCCTATGTAATTCTATAAGTAGTTGTACCTAAGTAGGTACAAAGTTTATGTACATTTTCCTTCATAGTTCGGTGAAATAAGTGAAGGTTTATGTAATTAGTGAAGACTATTTATTGATAACTTTAATGAAGATTCACATTATGTTATATTCAATTATGACAGAATTTAGGTACTAATTCAATAAATGTGTATTGTCTACAGTCTACACAAATATTTTTTTGGTTCTTCGGTCCTTTTATTGAGTTCACTAAGTACATGAATAAATTCAGGACACCAATATTTTAATCCTCACCTACTAGTGTATTAAAAAAAACCGGTCAAGAGCGAGTCGGACTCGCGCACCGAGGGTTCCGTTTCGATTTCTGAAAAAGTGTGCAATTTAGAGACATCGTTTTATTTTTCCTGTAATCTTTACATAAACTTCTATCACATATAATAATTTCAGATTTTTATCTTTGCAAACTTCGGAGATAAGGGGGGGGGGGGGAATGGTATTTTTTTTACATTTTTCATTAAAAGTCGAAAACTATGCGGCCTAAAAAAATAAAAAACAGCCTCACTTTGAATTTTTAAGACCCCCCCCTTTCTGTCCCTGTTACAAAAAAAAATAATATATTTTTACTTCTTTCTTATTTGCAAAATAGTTGGGTAAACGTCATCTAAAACTGTTCCAAATTTCAAGTTGATAGCATTAGTAGTTCTTGAGATATCCAGCTGTGACAGACAGACAGACAGACAGACTGAGTCACACCATTAGGGTGCGTTTCCACTGACGCGGAGCTGGGCGGAGCGGAGCGGAGACGTGCAGGAATCGACCAATAACAGACGAGGCAAGAGACGCGATGAGGATTTCAACCATTATGATTGGTCGATTCCTGCACGTCTCCGCTCCGCTCCGCCCAGCTCCGCGTCAGTGGAAACGCACCCTAAGGGTTCCTTTTTTACCATTTTAGTACGGAACCCTAAAAAGTAGGAATAAAATATTACTTAGGTACTTTAGTCAACATCAACAAACGTAGTAGGTATACTAGTAAGGCAACCAGTGATAGGTGTCTACTATTTATAATGTTAATAAATAATAATAAGCACCCAGAGACAGTTACATTATGTACTATTCATTTATCACAAGCATGTCTAGCCAGTTTTATCAATACATAGGTAATTAGTTTAATTGTAACATCTGTCACCTACGCATGTTTATTACGTTAACTCTTCAATTCTCATGCCCAAGTTAATCATTTTTTTCACATAAATTTCTATAGAATATCTTAGATATATTTAGCTAGGGCAAAAATATGTATTAAAAAAATAAATTACCCCCCTTTTAATTTCCGGGGTGACACTGGGTATTGTATAAAGTTGATTCAAACTATAGAACACATGCGATTACTATTATTATTTACGTAGAAATAGTAATTAAAAATAAAATTGCCTTGTGGTAGAAAAAAAATAAACTTTGTCACCTACAAGTGACACTGGGAGTGACTATTTGTTTAGGCATCATGAAAATTGGAAAAGTAATGGAAAATGGTTTGCACAAACTTCGCCGAAATTATCCAATCATAATTTACACTTACACTAATTGTACAACAACTCAAACTTCCAACCTACATAGAGATCATAGATCATAGAGATCACCTACATAGAGACATAGAGATCAGATCTGAGGAAGGTGGGTAATTCAAACGTGTAAAACCTTCCATCAACAATAGTAACACTAGGTAAACCCTTGTTTTTAAGTTTTTTTTTTAATTTTTTAATTAATTTATTTCAACAAAAGTTACACAAGAGTATTTTACAAATCTTCTGCCAAACTGCAGGACAGTTTGTCGGCAGTGTTCTCGTGGACACAGCTCTTAAGTTTTCTTAACACTAATGCATCATTATAAAAGGTAAAAGGTAAAGGGGACACATAGTTTTATTACTTACATAGACGCCATAGTTTTATTACTTACAAGTGCCAAATCATAATATTTATTTCCGTTCCGTTATTATTAAAGTGACGCATTATGGAGAATTAGGGATACATTAAGGAAGTTCAAAACTAAAAGTGAAGATGTCACATCTGGAACAGTTTTGAGGTATAGTGCATCGACTCGTGCGCAAGTATGACGTAGCCGCCTGACTCAGACGCATGTACGACTGGTTCTAATAAATTCAATACAATTAAATTTATATTTAACTTGTTTTCAAAGGCTATTATTTCGATCATTACGTCTGGACTCATCGGAGCGAGTACATGTGCAATTGATTCAATTACAATTACGTTCTCGGAATAACTCGAGCTTTTGTAGTACTTGAATTGAATTGTTTGTTAAGTGAAGTGCTGAATAAAATAATTCGAGATGTGTAAATGCAGAAGATATATTGAAGTTAGAAAGATCACAGCCATTTGGACTAATACGGTAATAATTATTATTTTTAATAACAACTTTTAATAAATAATTAAGTATTAAGACGACTAAGGGCTATGTTCACCAACATGCAAACATTACTTCAGTTGGTTTATTTCAAATTTTCTTCTAAATTTGACACAAACCAACTGTTTAAGTACATACCTAACCGGCGGTTTGCATGTTGGTGAACACACGCCTAAAAGGACAACAAACAATTTTGTTTTTAGGGTTCCGTACCAAAATGGTAAAAAAAAGTGAGTCCGACTCGCTCTTGACCGGTTTTTTTTGCTAATTGGTTTCCAACGTGATGCCCCGTTTTTTTTTAATATATGAAGCTGTTCTTTCCTTGTAATTAGAAGATAAATAAATTACCCTACTTAGTTAACATGACAAAAAGTTCGCCGACTCATTGTCAGTCCCCTCTTATCGGTTGCATAAATGATTGCGTTGATCGGAAACGGACATGGCCTGCCCCAACACGCGTCGCCCACAATCTCTCGTTGCACAATGCGATCCGTCATTATCGGCTGATTTAGGACGCGCCCGTTCCTCTGCAGCTGCGCAGACGCAACATATGCGCCCAAACGCACCGTGGGCGGGTGTGGATGCTTAATATGAAAATTATGGGGACTGGGTGCTGCTGTTTCTGTTTTGGCTAAATGTCTAATGTATGATTGATTGACTACAGTTTACAATATCACAGTAAATGCTCCGTTTTGTATCGAAACTTCTGTTACGCGTAGGTAGGTGTTTATGGTAGGGCTAAGTTTATTGTTAATTAAAAAGCTAAAGTCCATTCTCTAGAGGTGATTCAGTGAACGTCGAAGCAAGAAGAATATTAGTCATGAACTTTTTTTGTATGTTCTATCAATCAAGCTGACAAAGTTGCAAAATACTCTAGTAGGTACCTACCTACCAGAAATATTCTTTTAAGGCGAAAGCGCCAGGGTAGCCCGCGAAATTCAAAATTTCTTACGTTTTTTGCAATTTGTAGGTCAGTGTGAGCTTGTATGTTGATTAAAATATGATTCGCAGCCATAGCTAATATGGCTTTACAGAATTATAATCATTAGAATAAGCAATACAACTCCATAAGTTAGCATTTACCTCAAATCTAGCGATTTCATGAAATCATGAGGTTTGAGGTACCTAAATGCTAACTTATGGAGTTGTATTGCTGATTGTAATCACGGCTCAGCAGCCGTGATTTTAGAAATTATTCCCAATTATCGGGTGCATGTAAGCCACGAGCAACAATATATATGTATATATTTTTTTTGTGCTAAATAAGACCTTTCATTTGATACCCAACATGGCGCCATTAAAACCAATATTTTTTTGTTTAGTTCATGACTTTAAATTTTTAATGTGACGTCTATAACCAGCGGACGCGCAAAACACTTCCTACGATACCTCATTTGTCAAATTATGATACGTAGTTTAGAAGTTATGAGGGAACAGATGAACATACATACGTATACATACATAGGTAGGTACATACATAGCGGTCAAAATCATCATAACCCTCCTTTTTGTTTCGCCGTAGTTGGGTAAAAATACATTGCATGCGGAGTATCTAAGCATGCAATTTGCAGGAAAATGAAAAGTTGTTTTTAACCGACTTCTAAAAAAGGAGGAGGTTCTCAATTCGGATGTATGTATTTTTTTTTTATGTTTGTTCGCGCATAATTCCGTCGCTTGCCAACCGATTTGAAAAAATATTTTTTTGTTGGAAAGGGTTTTTATTTTTTTTTTTTTCCAAATGGTCCCATTTTTGTCAAAATCCAGTTCTGATGATTGGATCCTGGAGAAATCGAAGGAAATTTTCAAATATTATAGGCACACCTATAGCGATTTGGGTATTTTTTATAGTAGCTCGTGCATTTGCTCTCGGAAAGCACCACTTGGTGATGATGAAGACCACAGATGGCTACCGGAACTACTCAATGATAAATATTTCACGGGTTGCGATTCGATTACTTTAATATGGTTGCTAAGCAATTTCCGCTCGTCACACAATGCGTGTGGTGAGTGGTTGTTGAGGAGTTCTCCTGGTGCTTACCAACAGAACTCCTCAACAATTAACGTCCCAGCATCGGGAAAAGCAATATTTTGTAACATGTGATGAGCAATTGACATTAGACTATTGTAACTTATACAAATTATAAACAGACCCACTAAAAAGCGAGAAATAAAAACTTTTTAACAAAAAAAAAAAACCGACTTCCAAAAATCACTACAAAGTGAAAAATAACTTTAATTTCGGAAGTCGGTGGCAAAAAACTAAAATACAGATCCAAAGACACCGACTTCCGAAATTAAAGTTATTATTTCACTTTGTAGTGATTTTTGGAAATCGGTTTTTTTTTTGTTAAAAAGTTTTTATTATTATAGATAACAACTTTCATTTTCCTTTCATTGTTGTTTTAAAAATATAGGAAGCTACGTAAGTAAATGTTACATTATTTTGGACTGTTTACGTACCTACGTAAACAGTCCAAGTCGTAAGGATTTTTATTCCTACCACCTGATAAGGAAGATAAAATAAATGTAAGTACCTAAGTACTAAAGATAAACCCAAAAGTTTGCCGAATACAGTAAATCCTTTTAATCTTAACTACACAACAAGATTAGGGAAAATGTTTATTCTTCGGGTACTTTATAAAAATGAACTTGAAAGTTATAATTTATAAGCTCTCTCGGAAAATGCGGAATAAAAGTTGAGGATATTATAAAGTTTATTAGTTATTATTAACTCTTGAACCTTGTAATATTTCTTAGGCAAAGTCGTTTGAAAGTCAGTTAGCAAGTCAAGATGACGTTATATTATAGGTAATGTTGGATGTTGGATCTTTCTTGACTTTCTTTCCACCGTTTTCCGCCGTTACTTTCAGACTTTTGTGAGTCATCATAATCAGAATCGGGTGGCCTTATTTTGCAAGAACTTATTGGTCGTCTAACTGGATTAATGGATAATTTTTACCATTTATGATCTTAATCATATGGCTTGTGGCTAAGTAATACTTAACAGCCGTACGGGTCGATCCATCAGGTTAAGCTACGATTGCCCGTATATATTTACGATATGATTGGTCCGTGGATGAGTGACGTTAAGCCGTTGGTCCCGGCTGTCATTCGTGGATCTTTGACAGTCGTTACAGGTCGTCAGAAGCCCGAAAGTCTGACAACCAGTCTTACCAAGGGGTATCGTACTATTACCCAGTAACTGGGTTATGGAGGTCAGATAGGCAGTCGCTCCATGTACTGTCATTCAGCTGCATGCGGCTAGACTGGAAGCCGATCAGCTGGCTGGTGTATTGAGTATTGATTGACCCCAACATAGTTGGGAAAAGGTTAGGCAGATTTTTATGAGGCAGTCACTTATGGTCAGCCTCATCATCATTGGAACCAATATTAGTGATCTACAGAATGAAACTGTTTTACATGAGTCACAATTAATTGATCCACCACTACGATCGATTGCAAAAGTACCTATATTGCCATGCCACGGTCTTCTTGAAACATGTTGGTACAACGAAGGTATCTTTGTTGCAGTGTATGGCGCGTGCGTTGTACGACAACATAGCCGAGTCGCCCGACGAGCTGGCGTTCCGTCGCGGCGACCTGCTCACCGTGCTGGAGCAGAACACCGGCGGCAGCGAGGGCTGGTGGCTGTGCTCGCTTAGAGGAAGACAGGTAACTAACTATTCTAGTTAAGTAATCACCAGGTAGTTTAAAAAGATTACGTCCAAAGCGACATCAGGCAAAGAAGAAGAACTTCCGCTCAGCTTATAACCAATAAGGTAGTTATGTAAAAGCGGTGATAACAACGGCGAATCTCCAAAAAAGATTTGCTCAATCTCATCATGAGCAGGACAAATAAGATGGATTAGAAGAGCCAGCGCATATATCGCAGTTCTGGGGGCTTACTATGAATGAGCTCATAAAGCAGGGCAGAAGTTCAACGGTTCCAGTGTGAGAGAGAGACGGAGCTATATACGGCCTATAGCATCATCCTTTTTTCTCAACGGATCCATAATCTTTTTTCACGTTATAGTACAGTCCCTGGTCAAGATTTGCATTGGATAAATTGTAGTAATTTTACCTGCCAATCGTCTGCCAATAGCTACTAAAATGTTGACTTCGGTAAAGTGAATCGAAGAAGACAAGCGACTCATGTAAGGCCAAACCATAGAATATCTGTGGGCCAAACGTTCTGACTAAGGTTTTGACATAACTGAGGAAGTGACAATGAACAAGTCACGCTGTTACCCTTTTAGCGGGTTTACAAATGATGGTGGTCCATCCAAATAAGGAATGGGGGGTCACTTAGAATAAGTGTGACAAGTTCAATTAAGCAATGCATAATTCTTTTCTCCTGAGAAATGTCATAATTGTGTTGATATTATCTACATAATACAAAAACACTTACCGTGACATGTCACATTCATAAACTTGTACGTTATAATAATACGAGTATAATGCTTATTATTTCCTGAACGTGCATTATCTTAATGGTGACGCATCTCACGTCCACATTTGCCTACGACAGCGTCACGGTCAAAGTTGATAATAACAATATTGTTTTCTAAGGTAAAGCTATTCATGGTAAAACGGCGTCATTTTCAGGGAAAAAACGAACTTCCTAAGTCTGGATGAATACGTGATGTTTATGTAGGTACACATCTCATGGTGGCTGTAAACATCACGTAGACACAGAAGGGATATCCGATGTTATCATAATGGTGTCATTGTTTGAATCTAGAAACTTCTTGTTTACTTGACACAGCTTCGCGAAAGTTTGGCTCACACATAAAAATTTTTTCCAAAGTCATTGTTTTGGTACTGCAGTAAGCTTTATTCGTGTTTGTTTTTTTGTTTCCAGGGAATATGTCCCGGCAACAGATTGAGAGTAGTAGCGGGCGTGTTCGACGCCAGTGGCGCTATGCAGCGGCGGCGAACGCGGGCGCCGGCACCAGTTGCTCACCAACCCATGCCTACACAGCAGTCACCTGCTTTCACAAAAGTAAGCTCTCGAGAATTACTGCTCTTTCAAAGCGGTAACGGCCTTAAATGATCAAGATCCGCTGAAATTCACACTTTGAATTACTACTTCCGTACGATTCCCGTCATCAACTTTTTGTACCAATTTCATAACCTCAATTTCACATGTTCTTTCCTATCAGATCGAAGAGTGCTCACACTACGACGTGCCTCGCGCGCCTATGCCTGTGCAACGCATTGGCATGTACGACTGCCCACGGCCGTTGGTCGACTGGTATGACGCGCCACGCGCTCCGCGGCCGGCCAGTGCAGACTCAGCGTGTAGTGGCACTGGGTCTTTAGCCTCGGCGACCTCCAGCGCTTCGGCAAACTCCGGCAGTTCGGTCCATTCGGCTGCTTCCGCCTCCAGCACGTATGATGTGCCAAGGTCGCGTGCGCTGCCCTTGCCCTGTGATGCTGCGCTTGAAGCCCTCGATAGATTACAGGTTGGTGAACTGTTTGATGCAGCTTCTTATTAGACACCTCCACACTTCAGACCTCAGGATCCAAAGAATCTCACGATATCAAAGAAGATCTGGTCAAAGTTTTTCAAAGAACAGCCTGCCTATCACATTATACTGTTATGTAAAAGTAGAATATCTCCCTTGGTTGATAAATTGATGATGTCCAGTTCGATACATAGGTATTCCATCCTTTGATCATGGCATCTTCCCATAAAACATGCAGCTACAAGAAGCTTACTTAACGCTTCTTACCTTTGTGTGGCCCAGGAGGAGGCATCAGCGGCGGTGTCCCGCCTGCTGTCGTACGTGTCGCCGGGCTGGCGGCGGCGCGGCGCGCTGCGTGCACGCGTGTTGGACGTGCGCGTGGCGGGCGCGCGCCTTCGGGCCGCCCTGCATGACCTCGCTGTCTTCGCCGACGCCACGCTCGCCAACGCGCATGATGCACAAGATAAAGGTAAGACATGAAAAGACCTTCATCTGTACCTACCTACATAGTCATCATCACCATTCAGCCGAAAGGCGTGCACTGGAACTTAGGACTCCCCTAGCACCGCCACAGCGACCTGTTCTATGTTTCCCGCATTCAAATATCGCGATTTTCACCAGGTGTCCGTGGATTCACCTTGTAGGTTTGATCTTGAAATCAAAGGTCATTGTGAGGTAACCCCATAATGTTCCGAAGAAAGAAAATGATTTGCCTGAGCCGTGCGTGACTAATAGGTACATACCCAAACCAAGGTGATAAATAGGATATTTACGAACCTCAACACAATGCATGACAACGCATTTTTGTCTTAAGACTTATGAATCATCCTGCTTTGTCTGGTTTTTTTGTTGAATAAACTTTTTCATGCATTACTTATTTTTTCCAGGTATCGCAGTAAAGCTTCGTCCTCTAGTGAAGGCGTTGAAGGACGCCGAGCGCATAACGCATGAGGCGACGAGTGCGCTGGACGCAGGAGACTGGGCGCCAGAACGACTGGAGCGGGACCGGGAGCCCACGGACGGGACCGAAGATGCACTCGACCAGCTCGTGTCGTGTGCGCGCTCCCTTACCGAGGATGTAAGGAGAGCTGCCTCCTTCATCAACGGAAATGCATCGCTGTTGTTTAGGTAGATACAATTTTCATTTAGAAACCGAATGAAGAAATTTAAGATTTTTTTTTATCCTCTTCTTCTTGCTTCTAAAACTAATGAAAATCACTCATTCCAGACGGTCACCTGCAGTACCAGTGCCAGAACACGAGTGGACAGAGGAGTACGACTACGTAAGACTGGAGTCCCGCACAGCGGTGGGACGGCGCAACGCAGAGATTAGGGCTGCGCTGCCGGACAAACTCAGGGCTTCCTTCGACGCTCTCGTTAGAGACGCCGATCATGCGGGCGAGGTGAGACTTCAAGAACTGGTTATATTATGACTATCAAAATGTAAGAAAATTCGAGTTTTCGTCTGACATGAACCTTAGAACAGTTTCTTAAAGATTATATGACGTATTTCTTTCTTTTAATGAGAATTGTGACACAGTTTTGATGGTTTCTGCAATCAAAGTTACATTAAAAGCACTCCGATGCCTATCTTCTTCAAAAAATCTTCGATATTATGATCATGTTGTTAATGAAGCTGTCATTTGTCCAGGTGAGCGCAGTAGCAGCGGCGACCCGCCTGCCAGCTGACGACCGGCAGCTCGCCGCGTTCTACGCCGCGCAAGCCGCCACATATGGCGCGCATTTAGCCACGGCCGTGGAGGCCTTCCTGCGCACCATCGAGATGGGCCAGCCGCCCGACGTGTTCCTCGCTCACGGCAAATTCGTCGTGCTCAGCGCGCATCGGATCGTGCACGTCGGCGACACAGTACACAGGTAATTAATGTTTCAGATGACCTGCAGTTTGATTTGCTAGTTTACATTTAAATTTTGGTGTCCATCGTTTTGTGAATTCACTCAGCTTCATCACATTTCTAATCCATACGTAATAAAACGAAAGATGAATTTAAAATTTTCCTGTTTCCCATAGGAGTGCCCGCCACGCTGGACTAAAGACCCAAGCGCTGAGATGTTCAGACGCCCTATCGGACGCGCTGGCGGCGACCGTGGCCAAGACGAAGGCGGCGGCGCAGCAGTTCCCGTGCGCCGGCGCCGTCGCCGGCATGGCGGGCGCGGCGCGCGATCTGGCGGCGCGCGCGGCCGAGCTGCGCCGCGTGCTGGTGCGCGCCGCCGACCCGCCCGCGCCGCCCGACGCCCCGCACACGCCTACCACGCCCGTGCCGCACGAGCCCGGCTCCACGCCGCTCACACCCCTCACACCGATCACGCCTCTGGCCGCGCCCGCCTCGTCACGCGCCACGCTACAGATATAAACTGTACGAAAGGACACGAAGACCGTTCGTATGGCTCGATGCCAACCAAACGCCTTTCCCGTTCCGACGGGCGGCGGAGGACAACCTCGGGCTGGAAGCTGTTCCGCTTCGCAGTCCCCGCGCCCCCGGCGAGGTGATGAGAAGACTTCTGTGCGCCGGTCGTGGTTCTGTTCTCACCTCGCTTCCGGGGGTTGCTTAGATGCGCTAGGCCCGGCGTCCGCTTTGCCATGAAGCGAGCGGAGTGGGCCGAGTGGACGCCCCTGTGGCACCCCCTATGATGTAGCATTACCAAAGAAGTTGACATAGGCCAAACCATGCCTATCGACGTAGACTGGTACGATGAAGACTAAAACGCAGAGTTTCTATTTAAATGTTAGTATTTATACGTTTACGATAAATCGAAGGCTGCTACTAGAACTTTTTATTTGTGAAGCGTTTCGCCGCGACTTAGCAGGGCGAGTTTAAAAGTTGCTGGATGCTCATTTTGCCGTAGTGAGTTGAGTTGTCCGTCCAGATTTATACTTACAATGTTGCATCAGTACCGTATTCGTAGAACGAGTTAGTGAATTGTAATGTGTGGCATTGATTCTGTCGAGATGTATTCAGACGTTTTAATTTTAATGACTCTTTATGTGGTGTTTGTTACTTTACAAAACTCGTGAAAATGAGAGGATGCAGACAAATTCAAGTGAGGAATAATCGTATGTGTTCATACTCGTACGTATATGCCTGTGCTAAAGAAACGCTGTTGCGATGTCTCATCGCTTTCTTGCTATTTCACCAAGCATTCTAAGCTAGCTCAGTTGTGCGCCTAAAGTCATGTTTAAATGTTTACACAGCTAATCTCGATAGAGAAATTAGAATAATAATGAACATTCATTATTATTTTAATTTCTATAATAATGAATGAATTTCTATAATAATAATAATGAATGTGCTACATTTTATGATCATGCCTATTGAGATAAATAAATTGGACCATAAGGTGTAGAACTATGGCTGCATTTTGCCTATCTCGTGGGAGTTTAATGTTAGCTGTAATAAGGACATCTACTAAAACGTCGCATAAAATGAATTTAACAGTGACAATATTCTTTTACTATTAACGACTACTTAATTAACTGTTTGAATGTTCCTTGTAAATCGCTCAAGTTGACAACGAGTGTTGTATCAAGTAAGTTTGTTGTAACATTCGTGTAGAAGTCCAGGCTAATGGGAATGTTTCCATTAGCCGCCGCGACTGACTCAACAGCTCAATTATACTAAATTATGTTAAAGCTCACCTTTATTACTACTCGTGGCTTGTCATTACTTAACTACTTACCGCAATAGCGTTACTGTATGTACGTACCTACGTTTTGTACTTTATACATATGACACTAGTAGATAGACGTAGGATACGATATCAATGTAAAAAGCATGTTGTATATTAGCGATGTGTATTATATTTTAGACGTTGTAGTTTAGTTAGGTATAGATGAAATTGTACAAAAGCATATTAATAATTTTAATATTAATTTAATCATCTTGTAAAACGCAATCAAGTAAAATATACAAAATTTTCGTATCTATAACTTTGTTTTAATTTATTACCCTGACGCTTACCTTTTCAGAAAGGCTTGAGGTGGCTTAAGTAACCCTGCTACCTTCTCACGGGTAAATTTTCCTACCTTGCAAAAAAAAAATATATATACAACGTGTAACGTTAAATGCGCAAAACCAACTTAAGGGGTCATTGTACTCATCATTATAAACAACTTTTACTATGGGACCAAACATTAAATCGCGAAAAAAAATCAGCTGTTCAGTACATTTATTATGTTCGCATAATTCGTCAAAATGGAACGGCTGATTTTTTTCGCGATTTCAGGTTTGGTCCCATAGTAAAAGTTGTTCATAATGATGAGTACAATGACCCCTTAAGAGGTTTTGCGCATTTAGCATTACACGTTGTATATTAAAAGTAAGTACCGAATAAGTAAGTAAGTAAGGGTAGTAGTAGTGTGGGTAGTAGTAGTAGGTAAGTCGACGTTCACACGGACGTAAAAATATCGCGGCGATTTTTTTTCGCGCACTGTATTTTCAACGCTCTGCTGAGAGTTGAAAATCCAAAAGTGCGATTTTTCGAAGCGCTAGAATGTAAGTTGTATTCTCAACGCTCGGCTCAACAACGAGAGTTGAAAATCCAGTGCGCGATATTATCCCGTCGCGATATTTTTACGTCCGTGCTACAACTGGTCGAAACGGCACACTCGCACAAACGCGTGCACCGACGAGGCCCCAAGCCTACGACACACTACGATACGAGACTGAAATCCCGTATTGGACGCGAATTTCCCTTAGGTAGATACCGTATTCAATTGGAGACACCGCCACCGGCTGCGTGAAATCGCCACGCTTCAATAGCATGGCACATGCCTTGCCTACACGGTTAGTGGTTGCCGTCAATAAAACACTGTCTAATAATGTTAATCCTTGTAAAATAAGTACGTAATTTATGAATAGCTAGCGGAACCGACAGACGTCCTGTCTGAACGATCCTAGAACCCGACTGCAGTGCCACCTACCGGGTCCAATTGTGTTTTCAAACCATCCAGGAACCCATTCAAATATACACACTTTCATCTAAATCGGTCCAGCCGTTGCTATACCATGTTTTATCCGTTTTTTTTTAAAGTATCCTATCTCCGTCTCCTGGTTCTAAGCCCCACCAATTTTCAGCCAAATCGGTTCAGCCGTGTTTGAGTTATAAATAGTGTAACTAACACGACTTTCTTTTATATTTAAAAAGATATAGAAGTTATTTCCAATGCATTTCAGGACTGAACTTACAATTATACTTGTCTGAATGCATAGACTACAAATTCAGTTGCCGACTGAACCTACAACAGTGATAATGGTGTAGGTGGCATGTATCATGCATTCATGCTACAAAAGCTTGGTGATTTCACGCAAGGGCCTACTATGAGCTCTTATAGCAGGGCAGAAGTTGAACGTTTCCAGTGAGAGAGACGGAGCTATATACGACCTACAGCACTAAGGCCGGAAATACGCGTATTGGCGTGGTGATCTTGGATACTCTGGATCTGGTTGAAACTGTCAAGTACTTTCAACCTGAATAACCACGGAATAGATAAATAAGGTTGGAATGGTAATATGGGCGTGGCAAGCGCGCCACAATTATGATTCGAAAATCATAACTCGACCGATTCATTCATTCACCGCGTTTATTGCGCTTCGGACTACTTCGGAGAACAAACCTTATTTATCTATTCCGTGGGCGAAACAATCTGAAAAAGCATTATATTATGTAGATAGGTAAGTAATGAAACGCGTTAATTCCACATTAACTTTTATTTTGAACAATTCCTTCGCCTATAGTTACAATTTTGCTTAGTTCTAATTATAATACAGGTGGCTGTACCTATATTTAAAAATATTTCAGGTTTACTCTTCTACCTAAACTTTAACAAAACAAAACAAAACGAAAACTAAACTTTATTTAAAATATTTCGTCGACGGCGCGTAAAAATCACTTCGTATGCATAGGCCCTTAGAGTGCGTTTAGTCACGGTGGGAACCACGCGGTTCTTGTTTACATGGTTTAGTTTGCAGAAAAGCGCGCTTGCCACGTGTGTCTCGCGTGACTGAACGTGTGCTTGGCCTTTGTCTGCTTGTCAGCATCTCTACTTTGTCTGTGTAATACTTGTACCGGGCCCGCCCGCACATAGGAATGCCATCAGTAATTCTCAGCCATAATGTGGAGCCGAAATTACCAAATGTAATAAAATGAACTTCCAAGATGTTCAACGATGTGTATTAACTGTTATCAGCAACTGCAAGAATGAATAGTCCCTTGCGACACACTCAAGTAGCGTGATACTGGTGGATGTAGTGCTGCGCACGCGTCTCCTCCGCGGTGTAGGCGAGCGCGGGGTGCGCGGGAGGAAACTTCATCTCTGCAGCTATTGCTTCTAGTCTCGCGGCCCGAAGCTTTAGCGAACTTTCTCTAGATTTAGTCTCACGCTCCGCAGCATCGGCTTGTATTAAATCTTCTATCCTTTTTCTTTTTAACTGTAATCAAACAAAAATATAAGACACTTGGAACTCTTAACTGAAAGATCACAATTAGATAATAAAATGCCTCACCTTTGCAGTTTCCAATTTGTACTTCAATAATTCTACTTTTAATCTTATAACTTCTTTATTTTCTAGTTGAATTGAACCTGGAATGAATTTATTATATAAGGAAATATCAGGAACCTAATATTTTACTTATAGAAGAGTGCATATCCCCACAACGATTCAGTATCTGATAGCTTTGCAGTAGATTAGAAACATTAACGGGCATTTTCGTCAAAATGTCTACCAACCCACTTATGGGATGTCCCATACATACAAGTTGCAAATAATTAACATTTTTATAACATAGAAGTGTCGAGTAATATTTAGTATATATTAAATAGTTCCAAAAGACTAGTTTTCTTTTTTACTTAAATTGCCAACAGAAATTAAAAAAAAAAAGTAACAATATTAAATCCTGGAATGTGTCATCTTACGTCTTGCAGTACTGTCCTTATTATTTGGTAACGGTCATGACCAAAACGTATCTAAGTTACTATTTATTTACATATATTATTTGAAATAAGCTCCATATATAATAAAAAAAATACATACCTAGAAAAATTCGTAAAATTTATCATTCGACTAAACCAAGAATTTGCTAAAATATCCAAAACAATATTAGTAAGCTGTTTTCAAAGTAGGTAGCAGTTTAAAAAAAAATGCCATAACATGACATACTGTCAAAGTTTCTATACATGCCAGCTCTGGACTGAGTATGCAAAGAAGTCTTGGGATGGCATATGGGGTTGAAGCGCTACTGTAGTGCCTCTGGAATGTGCGTTTAATGCCATTCAGAGAAGCAGAATTGTATCATTCATGTCCAGGGTTGGTAAGTGTAGAAACAGTATAGTCAAGGATGTTACTGTGCAGCGGTGTGTTGGGTGGTGGGCGCCGATGATAGGTGCTGGTAGCGTTGGAGCCCAGGAAGAATAATAAAAACAGCGGACAAGTATTTCTACGTCTGTATTGGACCAGTGTCACAGTTGGAAGGGTCGTGTTGCCACAGATAACATAACAATTTACATTTTAACGTTGGTGTTGCAATAATAGTTGCTTAAATACCCAACACTTACTGATAGGATGTATGCAGCCAAGACCTACAAGCGGCGGTGTTGGCAATAGCAGCGTAAAGATTTGTTTTAATGAATGTGCAAAAAAACTTTTTAACAAAAAAAAAACCGACTTCCAAAAATCACTACAAAGTGAAAAATAACTTTGATTTCGGAAGTCGGTGTCTTTCGTTTTTTATTTACTTTCTTTTTTTTTGCCACCGACTTCCGAAATCAAAGTTATTTTTCACTTTGTAGTGATTTTTGGAAGTCGGTATTTTTTTTTGTTAAAAAGTTTTTATTTCTCGCTTTTTAGTGGGTCTGTTTATAATTTGTATAAGTTACAATAGTCTAATGTCAATTGCTCATCACATGTTACAAAATATTGCTTTTCCCGATGCTGGGACGTTAATTGTGGAGGAGTTCTGCTGGTAAGAACGAGGAGAACTCTTCAACAACCACTCACCACACGCATTGTGTGACGAGCGGAAATTGCTTAGCAACCATATTAAAGTAATCGAATCGCAACACGTGAAATATTTATCATTGAGTAGTTCCGGTAGCCATCTGTGGTCTTCATCATCAGTTCCACTTCACCAAGTGGTGCTTTCCGAGAGCAAATGCACGAGCTACTATAAAAAATATCCAAATCGCTATAGGTGTGCCTATAATATTTTAAGAGTTCCTTCGATTTCTCCAGGATCCCATCATCAGAACTGGATTTTGACAAAAATGGGACCATTTGGGAAGTATACCCTTTCCAACAAAAAAATAATTTTTCAAATCGGTTGGCAAGCGACGGAGTTATGCGCGAACAAACATAAAAAAAAAAAAAATACAAACATCCGAATTGAGAACCTCCTCCTTTTTAGAAGTCGGTTAAAAAGAAAGGCGTGAGCTTATGTTCATGTTTGTGTGAATGTATTGTATTTTTTATATGAACTTATTTTTTAAATAAGTATTGTGTTTTTATATGGACCATGTGGTCTGCAATAAAGGAGCTCGTGGCTAAGTAATAACAGCCGCACGGGTCGATCCGTCAGGTTAAGCTACGCTTGCCGGGGTTGGTCAGTGGATGGGTACATCTTTACATATCGAGATTCCTCCGTGCCTCGGAAAGCACGTTAAGCCGTTGGTCCCGGCTGTTATACGTGGTTCTTTGACAGTAGTTACGGGTCGTCACAAGCCCGAAAGTCTGACAACCAGTCTTACCAAGGGGTATCGTATTACCCAGTAACTGGGTTGTGGAGGTCAGATAGGCAGTCGCTCCATGTAAAATACTGGTATTCAGCTGCATCCGGTTAGACTGGAAGCCGACCCCAACATAGTTGGTAAAAGGCTAGGCAGATTGATTGGTCCGCAATAAAGTTTTTTAATTATTTATTTATTTGAAAAAATCACAGGGATAGTGGCAAATAATCGCCCTATGCCATAAGTTTCGGCAACCATAGCCTTGTGTCAAGAGAAAAAGGCTTGGATGTATGAAGGTACAACACGCATCCTCTTCACTCAGCCAAAATAATACCCAGAATAATATAAAACCTGCATCAACTTACCTATACCTAAATCGCTGTTCAGAACAGTGTTCAAAGGATCCAGGGTGGTATTGACATCACTATTTGATTTATTATCAGGCTCTATGTAATCGTCACTGTCGTTGTCTGCCTCGATACTGCTCTGGCACTCAAATAATGGCTCCGATTTAATTTTCTGGAAAAGGATAAATAAATGGATTAGTATTTATGCTTTCAAATTTACCATGTTTAAAAAATATAATAATCGAGCGATTTGCTCGTCGGCACTGGCAACTCATACAACTGCTTGTTTTCATTTATTCCAAGAAGACCGATTCGAGCCTCAACAAAAAACCGGCCAAGTGCGAGTCGGACTCACACACGAAGGGTTCCGTACCATATACACTCCTTTCAAAACAAGCCACGCCCCGCGCGAATTATAATTATTATTTACTTAAGCACCTATTACAGATTTATTATTAGAAAATAATGGTTCACGGTTTATGTTTATGAAATTAAATGTTTTTTTTTTAATTTTTATATTTGAGTTGATTGAATGAAAGGTAAATTGCGGTTTACTATGACGTATTAAAAAAAAACTACTAACTAGATCTCGTTCAAACCAATTTTCGGTGGAAGTTTACATGGTAATGTACATCATATACCTTTTTTAGTTTTATCATTCTCTTATTTCAGAAGTTACAGGGGGGTGGGGGACATTTTACCACTTTGGAAGTGTCTCTCGCGTAAACTATTCAGTTTAGAAAAAAATGATATTAGAAACCTCAATATCATTTTTGAAGACCTATCCATAGATAGACACGTATGGGTTTGATGAAAAAAAATTTTTTGAGTTTCAGTTCAAGTATGGGGACCCCCAAAAATTGTTTTTTTTTTTCTATTTTTGTGTGAAAATCTTAATGCGGTTCACAGAATACATCTACTTACCAAGTTTCAACAGTATAGTTCTTATAGTTTCGGAAAAAGTGGCTGTGACATACGGACGGACAGACATGACGAACCCATAAGGGTTCCGTTTTTTGCCATTTGGCTACGGAACTGGACTGTCTTTTATCAGTATTCATGTTATCTTTATGGGTCAGTTCAGACCAATTGGAAAAATCCTCGCGGAATTTACTGCCTCCATTGACTATATAGAACCTTATTACCATAGCTTAAAATATAAGACTGACAATTTTATACTTTAGGTTTAGGCCAGTAAATTCCGCGAGAATTTTTCCGCTTGGTCTGAACACACCAAGAATCTCTTTCATCAGAATTGGTGCAACGGTTTGAACCATTGACATAATGAAGAAGTAGTTTTCTTAATTCTATTTTTTTTACTTATTAAGTATGTTGTCCCCAAGTTTCCAAGCCCTTTCTGAGGGGCTCCTTTTATATATCAGATGAAATCTTCATATCATTCTTGATTACTACAGTTTGTTTCACAAAATTTTCATTGTTTTACTAGTATCAGTGATCTCCATATCCCATGAAAAATAATTTATATTTATTTTTACCTATATTTTCTATTATTAAAGTTCTTTAGGTGCAACGCAGACGACACACTTTTTGTGCGATCGAGTCTGTGGCGCACAAAATGTCTGCATGGCACACAAAAAGTCCGTCGCGGATTGTACGCAGACTCAACACACACGACGCACATCTTCGATCATTCTGTCGCATGTCGGCCGAACTGTAGGTAGGGAAGCGGAAGTAGACGCTATGTCCCCGACTTAAGGTGCAGCGAAGACTCAGACTTTTTGTGCGACACTAAAAGTGTGCGCCGTCTGCGTTAGCGCGTGTTGAAGCAAACGTTCTATTTTTTTCGCGCACTTTTGTGCGGTGCGGCGCGGCGCGATCTGCCAGAATGACACGGATTTTTTGTGCGCCGGACTTTTTGCGCGTCGTGTGCGTTACGGCGTATAATTGCTTAGGTTCTATTTTCACAGACTAAAAAGTGCGTCACGGAGAGTAAACGAGGATGGTGTGAAATTAATATTAAAAAGAAAAGATATACTTGGAATGCTTACAGTACCAGAATCTTCTAGCTTTTGGTGTTTATTGTTAAATTGTTTAAAATATTTTTTAATGTTACTACTTTTTACCAGTCTCCTCATATTTGTAAACTTCGTGCGCAATACTTTAGTGGAACGTTTTTGTGGACTCAGCTTATTGTATGAACTTGTTACCTGAAAAACAAAACAAAAGCTTGAACTTTTTTTTAAGGTGGATCCGCAGTGGTATCCCGCGAAATTCATTTTTTTTTGCGTTTTTTTGCAATTTGCAGGTCAGTGTCAGGTTGTGTCTTTGTGAATTAGAAAAATCTAACTTAAGAGATATTTATTGATGATTCTTATGGTTATAATTATGTAAATACATATTTGTAATTGTCGCGAATCATATTTTGACACCAACCTGCCAATTGCAAAAAACGCAAATTTGAATTGCGCGGGCTACCATTGTGGAACCACCTTAACCTCTTAATTTATTTCATAAACATAGTAGGTTTAAAGATTGGCAGGGAATAATAAAAAAATATTTTAGTAAGAAATTGTCTTTGCCTTACCCTTTCCCAAGCCCGATTTTTCATTTTATTAAAGCTAGATGTGTTTGTTTTTGAAAATATAATGTTTTTCTCTTGCCGTACGCATTGCAGCAGTAAATTGCATTCATTCACCGAAAAATTCATTGACCGGTTTATATACCTAAAACCAAACAAAAAAAATAATTATGAAAATTGCCCAATTATGCCAAAATAAGACCATCTTTAATTTATAACAATAAATTTTAATTAGTATAGGTAGTATAATTAATTTTTATCTTGACAATGATATTAGTAGGTATATCATTATGTCTAAGTACAATGCGTTTCAACTAAGAATAGGAAAGTCAATGACCTCTAACTGTCAACTGAAGCTAGAAATCTAAGGCTTGCAAAGTTTTGTAGTGCTATCCTTATCCATTTTAGTTCTGTTTTTGGAATTTGTTTTTGTTAAAAAATGTCACTGACTTTACAAATGTGTAAACGAGATGCTATTTGATAAATCTTCACAATATGGCGCAAGGTCATTCCTATTCTTAGTTGAAACGCATTGTAAGAGAAAACTAAATAATGTTTACCTGTCATTTTCCTTACCACCATCTGAAAATAGAGGGATTGTTATTAAAATTACATTTCAGTGCTTAAAATAATAGTTTTACAAGTTACTGAAGTATTGTAGTAATAATAATAATCAGCCTGTATTGTCCAAGCCAAGCTTGTCAAGGCCTCCTTTTGCTTTTTCCACTCAACTCAATCCTGAGCCAATATGTACCAATCCCTCCCTGTAAATTAATGTGAAGCATTTACGCCTGGGTCTTCCAAGATGCCGTTGGACATTTTCAGGAACCCATGTTGTGATGGTCTAACCAAGGGGTAGCATTATCACCCTACATTCCCACTGCCGGACACAGGCCTTCTCTCTGTGAGAGGGACTGGGCCATGATCCACCATGTGGGCAGTGTGGGTTGGTATAAGTATAGGACCTATTTTATAATTTACAAACCCATGGAAGAGTCATTAGAATCCTTGTCTTCATTGGCATCCCAGGGTCCTTCAGTAGATTCCTTGTGATTTTCTGTTTCTGAAATGACAAGAGGAAACCATTAGAAAAATCATGTAACATTTGTACTTAGTCTAGCTAGGTTTTCCTTAAATACTTACTGGCTAATCTAAATAAGGTTTAATACAATAATTTACAGTCCGGTTGTCGAGGGAATCCATTCCTGCAACTGTCAGTTGGACAATTTTTAGTAGTAATAAGGATCAAATTCGCAAAGCACATATTTGTTAGTATGAAACTCACAGGTGTCAAGAATGCATTATCTCGACGGCCGGACTGTAAGTTAATAATACTTTTAGTTAACAATAATTACCATTTAGGTCTCCATCAGATTCCACGGGTTCCTCCACAGCACCGGTACTGTTCTCCACCTCACACATCATAGCAACCATCTGACTGGTCATCTCATCACACTCACTGTAACTAGGATCCATCAGGTTCTTAGACATCATCCTTGCCCTCTTCTTCATATTATCCCACTTTATTTTTAAACAATCTGCACTTCTCTTATGCCTGAAACCTTGTCTATTGAATGTTTTAGCTATTTTCACCCATGCCATCTCTTTAGCATGACAAGCAGCAGCAGTAGTGGATTTGTTGAACACTGTCGTTTTGTATTTCTCAATTATGTTCAACAAGGACTTTACTTCTTCTGTGCTAAATGTGGGACTCCTGTGCCGACTGTAAATTTGGTGCAGAAGGATTAGCATAGAAATACATTATCCGACTTGCTGTGACTTTTAAATTACTTGAATAAATGGTCAGTAGGTCGTATTAGGGGCGGTTCTAATTGGCTGAGCATTACTGCACATATTATATTGACTACTTACATTACAACAGCTAATTATTTATCAGGTAAAACCATTTTTGAGCAAAATGCATTTTTAGATATACTTACAAGAAAGCAGAGGCTGTAGGTTCCTCCTGGCCGTCATCTTCCATTCTTATTATTTTTGTGATTCAGAAGTCTTTTTAGTACTTTAGGTGTGATTTATATTTCTAAAAAATCAAAAACCCGAGTCGACTTCGTTTTGTTATGATGACAATATTTGACACTTTGAGTTTTGACACACACAGCCACAGATTAAGTAGTATTACACACAGCACAGATGACACAGAGCTACCACCTGTCTTCGCAGTCCACAGATGTTTGACATCATTGACCAAACCATAAACAAAACTTGGCTTTGGCTCGCTCGCCATTGACAAGCAAGTTGTTTTTATTTATTATTCTGACCTATAGGCTTTTTGTAATAATCTTGTAAAAGTTGCAAGAATAATCGTTTTCGGACGAATAAATTAGTGTCACAATTTAGAGGTTATGTTAGACGAAAATCTTTATTTTAAGAAAAACAAGATTTAAAAGTACGTAAAATTGTATTTTATAAACATTAATGTGCAAATTTCACATGTCTTTGATACAACAATTCCTTTCCCAAGTAGGATTTGATACAAAGAACTAATGTATTACAATACAGGAACCAAAATGGCGCTGTAAAAATCACGAGCAATAAACATAGCTCACGTTAAAAATCTGACACGCTTCTTACGACTGATAATTTTAAGTAAAGAGATAGTCGTTGTTCTGGTAAAGTGGATGCATTAACCTCGTGTTCATAATTATTAACCTATGCTTAGTGAGATATGAAGGAAGTGATATTAGCTATTATAACCTTCGTATGTAGCGTATTTTTAGTTTTTGTCTTTGTGTTATTTTGTAAGTAGCCCAATATGCTTGTCATTTCAATATGTTACTAACTAATTATCGCAAAAATACGATGATGTAAAAGTTACCCAGTAGTGCTGTCATGTATGACATTGTTATTGTCCTTTGTTCCAGGTTGGTACATTGTGTGGAAGTGTTGTTTGTCGAAGTTCCGATTTGTCCGTGAGCTGCTAGGTGGTATGTCAGATAGCCCCCCAGCATCTGAGATCAGGCAGCCCAGTAAAACTAGGAAGATCCGAAGGGAATAATTAAAAAAGTAAGTAATTACTTCAACAAGTCAAATGAATATTGTCCCTAAACATGGTAAAGTTAACAACAAGAACAAAGAAGATTCTGAAGGGAATTAAGTTTTGCTATTAATTTCAATATTAATGAAATAGTATTTTTTTTTTTCAGTTAACAATACATTTCCATAATATTATTTCTAAAGTATTTTCCTAAATGTTTACAGAACAAATCAAGATGAACATCCGGTGCGCTAGGCCTAGCGACCTCATGAATATGCAGCACTGCAACCTGCTGTGCTTGCCGGAGAACTACCAGATGAAGTACTACTTCTACCATGGACTGTCATGGCCACAGCTCAGCTATGTTGCTGAAGATGAGAAGGGACACATTGTTGGTGAGTTGTGAGGCTTTACCTGGCAAATTGTAGAATTAACACTATGGTAAATTAATAAGGAATTCAATTGAATAAGTGAGTTAGGAGCCTTCACTGCTAACTAAGTACTAAGTAAGATTTTTATTAATATTATGTACAAGAAAAAGCAAAATTCATAAAAAAAACTATAGTGGAGATTTTATGTGTAACTAACATTTCTTATATTTGTTTATTCACAGGCTATGTATTAGCTAAAATGGAAGAAGATGGGGAAGACAACCGTCATGGACACATAACCTCTCTGGCTGTGAAGAGGTCTCACCGTCGCCTTGGGCTTGCACAGAAACTTATGAATCAAGCTTCACTTGCTATGGTGGAGTGTTTTCAGGTAACTGCATTTACTATGAAGCAATTTTGCTGGTAATAATAAAATTATGTGTACAGATGCTAGATCATCAATGAAGAATGAATAACCAGTCTTACCAAGGGGTATTCTATTATCCAGTAACTGTGTTGTATAGGTCAGATAGGCAGTCACTCCATGTAAAACACATATTCAGCTGTATCCGGTTAGACTGGAAGCCAACCTCAACATAGGCTAGGTAGATGATGATGTATTTTGTGATTACAACTAGACCTTATATGATTTCAGGCTAAATATGTATCCCTACATGTGAGGAAAAGCAACAGAGCAGCACTCAACTTATACACCAACAGTCTTGGCTTCAAAATACTCGAGATTGAGCCCAAGTATTATGCTGACGGCGAAGATGCGTACTCCATGATGCGTGACCTGAGTGCCTTCGCAGCAGAGAGCAAGACAGAACTCCCGCCAATAGAAAACTTGGAAATAAAATCTGAATCTGCAATTATATCACAGTGCTAGCTGATATATTTATGTAAATAAAGCATTTAACAGTAACTTAATATGACTTATTGTAAAAAGGAGCCAGTTGCGCCGACCCCAAATAAATATTGGGATAGGGGCAGGAGAATGATGATGATTGTTCTTTTCTCATCTCATCTTTGTTTTTGTATACCAAGACTTTCGTAATTAGTGCAGGCAGGCTTTGAAAAACAAAGTAGGATGCAATGCTGAATGTGAAAAGACAGTGGTCAGCCTATCAGCCTATGTGAGTGGTATGGTATGTTTTTGAACTGTCATAGCGCCCCTTGGCTGAAAGACAAGCTCATCACAAACATGATTTCCTGTAGTGAGTGCTGGACGTCCTTCAGGACTCTTCAGGGCTCTTCTAGCCGTATTTCAAGAGTGACAAACTGTTTACACGGTTGCAAATATATTCACAAAAAATATTTATTATTAAACGTCTAAGCCGACGTTCGCACGGACGTAAAAAAATCGCGGCGGGATTTTATCGCACTGGATTTTCAACTCAGTGTTGAACCGAGCATTGAGAATCCAACCTAACAAAAACAGAGTGCATCCCAGCGCGACGAAAAACACACTGTTGGATATTCTACTTCCGGCGCTAAGCAGAGCGTTGAAAATGCAGTGTGCGAAAAAAAATCGCCGCGTTTTTTTTACACCCCTATGAACGTCGGCTTACTAGCACAGTTTTTGCAAACATCCTTCACAAACTAACTTAGTCACAGAAGTAAACATACATACATAAACTCACGCCTCCTTCTCATGCGGGTAGGCAGAAACTACAGAACGCCACCTGCTACGATCCCAAGCTAAGTTTAGTTTCACATTCCCCCTGTCTCGAGATTGAGCGAGCGAATACTTTTTCACAACTTTTATAGTTTTTAATAGCTTTTTTCCGCGGCTTCGCTCTCGTTAATGTAGATTTTGTTAATCAATTCAGGTTGCCCGTAAAAACAATTAAGTTAAAATTGTTTAATTCATGTTGTTGTAAAACACTTTTTTCTCACTCTCTTTTACTACACTTTAGAACGGGGGCTAAAACGGCCACTTTGGCAGAATCATAATAGGATAATATTAGAAATCGTAAAACGGTCACAAACTGACAATATTATTATGAATTGTCAGTTTGTGACTGTTTTACGATTTCAAATATTATTCATAATATTATCTTATTATGATTCTGCCAAAGTGGCCGTTTTAGACCCCCAGGTACCCACCTACACTTTAGCACAAACGAAATGCCGCGTGCCGGTGCCAGAACCTGGAGGGTCTACTATTACTAGCCATAGCTGTACCTATGTATGGCAGCATAACATTATGAACTTGAATATTTAAACTATGGTTGATGTGGCACTAGGGGAGGCCTATGTCCAGCTTTATTAGGCTAAAATGAAGATATATGTTATTGAGAGGCAGCTGGCTGGGGTCTATGATGTCTTACTAGCTTTATGCCTTCCTATGGAAAATAAAATGGATTAAGAAAATTCAATAATTGCTTAATTATTATTATAATAGTAAAAGAATAAAACAACAGAGGTAGAACTTATAACATCAGTCGAAATTCCAATACACTCAATAAAAGTTGCATCCCTGAAACAATTTCAGGAATGTTTCTGAATCTCAACCTGGCAAAACTTATCTAACGGAATCTAGTTTTGGTATTATTGACGACTGAATTCCTGAGTTGTCAGAAAGGGTGTTGCTACAACTCCAATATTGCAGAAATAATCCATTTTATTAGTATAATTTATACATAACAGAACTAAAAACTATTGTAAAGGTAAGTACAAAAGATTATTCATCTTCTTCAAAAAGATGATCTAGTTTCAATTCCACCTTTGTGCCAGAATCTTCAGATTTCTGAGACTTATCTTTCTTTAATAAAGTAACTTTCTTTTCTTTTTTCTTTGTTACTCCCACAACATATTCTGGCATTATAATTTTATTGTTTTTAAATACAGGTTTTTCTTCTGGCTTAGGCGCTTTTCTTAGTACAGATGACATGTGGAAAGTTGGTCTTTTGAAAACACCTTCATCGAGATCTGTTTCTATTTCCATCATTGATTGAGCTGCATCTCTTTCCTCCATTTCACGAATTAATGCTAATGCAGTGGCAGTATTTGTGGAGTCAGACATCTGTTCTGGTGTGACATCGGCTAGTGAGTAATACTTGTATCTCTGAGGGTTTTTAATATGGTCTGGAATAGTTCTTGCCCTGAGGCATTCGCGAAGGTTAGCTTCAGGCCTCTTGTAAATACTCTCTCTACCTCTGAATTGTTTCATTTCGTGTTTTAGTTTCTTGTATGTGTATTTGTCGATAGTTCCGTAATCTTGGGGTGCAGCTTTGTTTGTTTTAGAATAACCATATTGATCTTCAGCATCTTTTAACTGGTTAAAGAGGCTTTTTTGCCTGTCTTGGAAAGATGACATCTTGGAACGACTTGAAAACACTGTAATCAAATAATTCAATGATTTAAATTTTAATTGCATTTAGACAGAAATCGTTTTAAAAACCTGTGAATTTGTGAGCTTTATTGTGAATTACTGTAATTAATATTGTAAAATTGTAAGGACTAAGTTAGCTATTTATCCACTGTATAACTAATGAAGAATTTCGCTATTATTTAATGTTATTACCTATTTAATAAAGTAAAATATGTACGATGTAAATAATTCAATACTTTGTTTGGAAATAACAAATTGACATTGACATTTGACACTGACAAGGCAATATTTTGACAAATGACATTTGACACTTGATAGATTAGAATTGCTAGTAGAAAAAAACACTCAAGGAATGAGGCAGAAAACCCTTAAAACCTTCGAGGATTACGATTCGAACTGTGCCTGGCGGTAGAAGAACCCCCGCCATCAACATCACTATTGCTAACCAGTGGCCTTAAAGGATGATGCGCTAAGGTAGCCCGCGAAATTCAAAATTTCTTACGTTTTTTGCAATTTGTAGGTCAGTGTGAGCTTGTATGTTGATTAAAATATGATTCGCGGCTGTAACTAACATGGCTGTACAGAATTATAATCATTAGAATCAGCAATACAACTCCATAAGTTAGCATTTATCTCAAATCTAGCGATTTCATGAAATCATGAGGTTTGAGGTAAATGCTAACTTAAGGTAAATGATGGTCCCATAAAAGTTTTTGATCAGTATTAGAAACAGGATCGATTGGCATCAAAAAATGTTTTTGTGTAAAATGGCTAATTTCTTGCTAACTGTAATTTTTTTTGAAAATCTGTGAATGGGTATCAAAATTCCATAAAAAAATATGGATAGTCTCCTAAGACCATTTTCGCGTAGCTGCAACGGATAAGGCACTTCCCCTTACTGCCCCGCTGAAAGTTTCCACCCTGTATATTGCTGTATTTTCCCGACCCACCTGAATATCACTCCCTCACCCAGTGGCGTAACTATACCCTTCGAGGCCCGTGGTAAATTCGCGCGTATGGGCCCCCCTTATAAAGAAGCTGAACCAACAATAATAGTATTTTTAGGGTTCCGTACCAAAATGGTAAAAAAATGTAAAAAAAATACCGTTCGGGGCCCTTATCTCCGAAGTTTGCAAAGAGAAAAATCTGAAATTATTCTATGTGATAGAAGTTTATGTAAAGATTACAGGAAAAATAAAACAATGTCTCTAAGTAGCACACTTTTTCAGAAATCGCAACGGATCCCTCGGTGCGCGTGTCCGACTCGCTCTTGACCGGTTTTTTTACTTGTGTATGCAGTTAGGTAGAGAGAGTAACTTAAATAAATTAAAGACAAAACTATGTTTTTACTAAATTAAAATACTTAAATAATAATAATAAAAAACCGGTCAAGAGCGAGTCGAACTCGCGCACCGAGGGTTCCGTTGCGATTTCTGAAAAAGTGTGCTAGGTACTTAGAGACATTGTTTTATTTTTCCTGTAATTTTTACATAAACTTCCATCACATAGAATAATTTCAGATTTTTCTCTTTGCAAACTTCGGAGATAGAGTCTGGCACACGAAACATGAGCCTGGAAAATAGCGCCAAATTCAAAAAATCGAGATCAAAATTGGTTGAGCCGTTAAAAATTGTGTGATGTAAAAGGACAATAATATTTGTCCATTAATCCATGATGTATTTCAAGTATCAAAATGTATTTACCTATTATACGCAGTGATACCAGAGCTAGATTTTTGAATTTGCCGCTATTTTTCAGGATCATGTTTCGTGTGCCAGACTCTAAGGGGGGGAACGGTATTTTTTTTTACATTTTTCATAAAAAGTCGAAAACTATGCGGCCTAAAAAAAAATTAAAAATAGATTGAGAATGTGCAAACAGCGCTCTTTCATATGATACCCCACATGCCCTAGTAGCCCCACTTTAAATTTTTAAGACCCCCTTTCAGTCCCTGTTGCTAAAAAAAATATAAATATTTTTATTTCTTTCTTATTTGCAAAAGTAAACGTCATCTAAAACTACTCTAAATTTCAAGTTGATAGCATTAGTAGTTCTTGAGATATCCAGCTGTGACAGACAGACAAACAGACAGACAGACAGACAGACTGAGTCACACCATAAGGGTTCCTTTTTTACCATTTTGGTACGGAACCCTAATAAGTAACCGCACCGCCGTATCTCTACGTTGAGACTCTCCAATCTCAATGGTAAGCTCCTGGTCACCACGGGTCACGATCACCCCAGATCGTGCATCTATGTCACAGGTAACCTTAAAACACATCTCTTAACGGACTTCTGTTGCAGAGATGTCTCTGCAGTTAAGCTGCTAATACAGCGTGTCGACGCCACGGAGTTGGAGATCGTGTTCGCCTCGGTCTACATGCCCGAGGCGGAGGCGCCGCCTCCCCACGGCCTCGCCCGCCTCGTGAGCCATTGCGAGAGTTGCGGGTTTCAGCTCGTCGTGGGTGCCGACGCCAATGCTCACCACCAACTGTGGGGAATGGACACGCAAAACGAGAGGGGTAAGGCTTTGGTTGACTATTTGTTTTCGACTAACCTATCCTTACTAAACACTGGCTCCGAACCAACATTCGTAACCAGGCGTAGCCGGACAATCATAGATCTCACTCTGGCTACAGAGGGCGCGGCGGAGATTACCACTGGGTGGCAGGTCTCCAAGGAGGCGTCCTGCTCTGATCACAGGTGGATACGCTTCGACATCCAGGTCTGTGTTCCACCTACACCACCACGGCGTAATCCGCGTAATACGGACCGTGCCACCTATACACGCAGCCTAGATTCCAAGCTGGCGACACTAGGCGGTCCGACGACAGTTGCGGACACGACGCAGATTGAGGTTTTGGTAGGTCACCTCACTAAATCAATGATTGACAGCTACCAAACTGCTTGCCCAGAGACCACCCCGCGTAGCACACCGGGCAAACAACCCTGGTGGGGCGCTGAGCTGGAGCGCAAGCGCAGTAAGGTAAGGCAAGCTCTGAATAGAGCCATGAACACATATGCGGATGAGGACTGGGATAACTATTACGCAGCCAAATCCAGCTACAAAAAATGCATCAGATTCAGGAGTACTACGGGATGGCGCAAATTCTGTGGAAGCATTGAATCTTGTCAGCAATCAAACAGGGTAAGGAAGGTACTGGCGCAACAGCAGATATCTGGGCCCGCTACCATTCGTAAGTCTGATAATACACTCACTTCCTCGCCAGAAGAAACGAGACGCGTCCTTATTGAAACTCACTTCCCTGGATGTGTCTTTACGCAGGTAATCGACTGGCTAGATGTAATTCAAACACCATCAGACAATGATTGGCTTTACGCGAACAGGGTGATCACGTTGGAAAAGATCCAATGGGCCATTCGTAGTTTCCATCCTTTTAAGGCAGCTGGTCCTGATGGAGTTTTCCCCGCCTTATTACAGTGGGGTGGGACCTGTATTGCAATAAGACTAGTGCCTTTAATGAGAGCGTGCCTGGCCTTCAGATACATTCCTAAAGGATGGAGGGAAGTGAAAGTTATATTCATCCCTAAGCCAGGTAAGGGTGACTACACAAACGCCAAATCCCACCGACCGATCAGTCTGACCTCCTTTCTCTTAAAGACTATGGAAAGGCTGTGTGACAGGGAGCTGAGGGACGGCGCTTTGAAGACGGTACCGCTACACGGTAATCAACACGCATACAGCTCGGGTAAGTCGACCGAGTCCGCTCTTCATCTAGTGGTCGGACAGATAGAGGAAGCGATTTACCAGAAAGGCACCTGCCTGGGCACGTTCATAGACATCGAAGGAGCCTTCGACAAAACCAACTTCTCCAGCATCAGCAGCGCCCTCTCCAGACATGGAGTAGAACAGGTACTAACGGACTGGATTACAAACATGTTAAGTAAACGAGTGGTTCGCCTTGAGGGTGAGCAGCATTTGACCATGATAGCCAAAGGCTGCCCCCAGGGAGGGGTTTTGTCGCCCCTGCTATGGAATTTAGTGATTAACGACCTTATCACCAAACTCAACGCCAGCCGCTATTATACAATAGGTTATGCAGACGACCTCGCAATCCTTGTGTCGGGGAAGGTGACAGGAACGATCTGCAACCTCACTCAGCAAGCGCTACGTATTGTAGAAAGATGGTGCAGGGAATTTGACCTATCAGTGAATCCCACTAAAACTGAACTAGTCATGTTTACCCATAAACGAGCATTAGGCCCTTTCCGCCTACCAAAACTGTTCGATACAGAACTCCAGCTTACCAACGAAGTTAAGTATCTCGGGGTCATTCTAGACAGTAAGTTAAACTGGAGTAGTCATTTAGACAACAAACTAAACAGGGCCTGTATCACCTTCTGGCAGTGCAGGAAAATGATAGGTAAGAAGTGGGGCCTATCCCCGAAAATTATACTATGGCTGTACACCGCAGTGATCCGCCCCATGATCACCTACGGGGCTGTGGTCTGGTGGCCCCGCACCAAACTTGTTACAGCCTCCAATAAACTACAACATATGCAAAGACTAGCCTGCACGGCGACTACGGGCTGCATGAGGACTACTCCGACTGCAGCAGTTGAAGCCATGCTGGGTTTGCCACCGCTCCACCTGTTCATACAGCAGGAAGCAACGATGGCAGCGGTACGTCTTAATGCACTAGATCTCTGGGGTAAGACTAACTCACCACACACCGCGCTGCTTGAGGGACTCAACAAGGAGTTCCCTATTACGAAAGCTGTAAATGACCGGGTACCCAAACAATTTATTTTTAATAAAAAATACAAGATCCAGCTTCACGAGGATCATCGATGCGAGGGGTTGCGCCCCGCAGAGCTACGCATCTTCACGGATGGATCTAAAACAGGTAGTGGCACAGGTGCTGGAATCTTCTCGGAGGACTTCAACATACACATAGCTACACCATTGGGGGTCCATAACACGGTGTTCCAGGCCGAGTGCATGGGCATTTCTCTGGCCGCTACTGCCATCATGGCCAGGGAAGTTAAGGACCACTCGATCCGCATACTCTCAGATAGCATGGCAGTTCTGCAAGCGCTAAGTAGTCACACAGTGGACTCTGGGCTAATATACGAGTGCCACCAGCGTCTCAACCAGGTGGGTAGACTCAATAATATAACCATTCAATGGATCAAGGGACACAGCGGCTCGCTAGGCAACGACGCAGCCGACGAACTTGCCAGAAGGGGGTCGAGCATGGCACCAGTGGGACCTGAACCCATAGTGCCGCTCCCCTTCGGGTACTTGCGCACTCTGGTAAGGAAACGTACCAGGGACCAGCATCATAAGCTATGGTCGGACCAAGGTGAGTGTAGGCAGGCTAGGGAAGCACTCCCTACAATTGATGGCCGCCTCACGAAACAGTTTCTTCGACTAACTAAACAACAGCTGCGTACAGTTACTGCTGCTTTAACTGGCCATGGGTCATTTAATAAACACCTCTTTGTCATAGGAGTCACAGACAGTCCGCTGTGCAGGGCCTGCATGGAGGACGACGAGACAGCAGCTCATGTGCTTCTAAACTGCCGGTTGTCGCCGCATACAGGGCAAAGTACTTCGGTAACCCAGGTACCATCCGGGAAGTTGTTAGTAATGTCAAGGCGCTGCTGGCCTTCTTCGAGGAGCTGGGGTGGATCGAATAACCGATTTTCCCACCCATACGCAAAATACGCGCATTGTCGTGGAGTTGCGGATACCAGCCCGTATTACCTATTACCTATTACCTAAACACATGATTATACTCATGTTATCAAACAACTTTTATTATGGGACCTAACTTGAAATCGTGAAAATAAAATCAGCTGCCCCATAAATTCATGTTCGCTTAGCTCGTCAAAATGTAGGGAGCAGCTGATTTTTTTTTCGCGATTTCAGGTTTGGTCCCATAGTAAAAGTTGTTTGTTATCATGAGCACAATCATGTGTTTAAGTATCGGTCACTAATTACCTGTCACGCTATTTAAGCTAGTTTCGCGTGGTAAACTCTAATTGCGCGATGCAGGATTGAGTGACGTCATGTCATTGTGATACGTAGTTCGTATGTGGCGATGTAGATGCCGCCACATTTCCATGGAAGACAGGCGGTTAGGCCTTTAGTGTGGGACGCAACGTGTGTCGATACTCTTGCGCCATCCCATCTTCCTGGCTTGGCGTGCTGTGCTGGTGCTGCTGCTGCCACTGCGGAAAACCTCAAGCGGCGAAAGTATAATAAATAATCTTACCTACCTATCGGTAATTATATTTTCGAGCCGTTTGTGGTTGAAACAGCATAGCACATGTGTGAGCACTATGTAGCTAATATAAAGCTACCTTTTACTGGGTTCGTCTTTCACTGACTTGAATGTGCCCTGGCGGTTGAGAGTATGTCATGCTCACTCAAATGTCTCGCTGGTGGTGGCGTGTGTGTTGGATCATTAAGTTCCCTTCAAAATGGTTGAGCTAATTGGTGCTGATCCATGGGTCATGTTCGTGAACGGGCGCCGTCAGTTGGGACTGGTCGTCTCTTAGCTGCCACGGCTTATTTTAATTTTTTAATTTAGTTGTTTTTAGTTTTATCTTTTTTATTACGGACGCTTTACGTTAGTGCACGTCGTGCACGTCTTTCTACATTGTTCTCACATGTATATTTTCAATATGAACGATGTAACCAATATTTGATTTAAAAGAGTGTCCGTGGAGTTTCTTGCCCGTTCTTCTCCATAGGGATCTCGATCTACTACGCTTTGGAATGGGCAACTAGCTTCATCTTTCTGACTGACCGACAAAAGACCGACCCCTTGACAATTGAAAAGTGCCTGTAATTAGTTTATTCGAAATAAATGCTTTGAGTTGAGTTTGAGTTTGAAACCCTCGGGCCGCTGGGTCCGAGCTGAGCGGTTTGTTCATCGAAATCTCCAAACGGCGGGTTGACTCTTCCCGTGACCCAAGGGCTGGCTTTTTCTTTAGCTAGAAGCTAAGCATTGATACAACGTGGCAATGCAGCTAGTCTTGTCATCATGTCAGTCTTGGGTACATTATCAGTCGACAGCGCGATGAGGAGGAATATTTCGACACCATATTTTAGTTTTTTATTAAGTAATTTTAGTCAGGTTAGGATGTACTTATTGCTAAGAGTTAACATACTTTTAATTTTACTTCTGTTCCGATACGATTAAACATTTAGCTCAATAATGATTTATAAAACTTGTTGCTGACTGTACCTAGTAACACTTGTTTACGAAAAGCTCCCTTCTTGCTTCGAAATAAAAGCGCTGCCAAAGTCAAATTGTTATCATGGACGTGCTGACTGACAGCTTTGTTTTTTATGGGTAGGTAAGTTGCCAGATTGAAGATAAAACTAAGTACAATACCTAGTTGAAAGGATTTTATTCAGAGACGTTACTCATCGCCACTCATTGCCTACAAAAACGATGATATGAATCACCCCTATGATCCTGTTGATGGTCGTGGCAGGTCAAAAACTAAGTAATATCTAAAAATAAGTATTTTATCAAGGAGTATGTTGTATGGAACCTATGACTAACAAAAGGCCACCTCCTACTCTCTTTGGGCAGAGAAGAGCGTGGTCGTAAAAATGCATTGACGCAAGTTGGCCCAAAAATACAAGATGTAGGTAAGTAATTAAGCAATTTAAGATTGCAGATTAAACAACTTTTTATGAACAATGAACTGTATTACAGGAGAATCTAAAAATAATCTAAATCAACTTAATCTAAGTACTTAGGGCGTCAGCAGAATGTTATGCTTAGGTACCTACTTTTAATTAACAATTTGCGAGTTTGTGACTTCATCAATGCTGCTCACGGAGTACCTACTTTTACTTATAATAGGAAACAACGTTCAAAGGTTGCATCGTTTATCTTCGGAAAACCCGAAACATTATAAAGCGAATAAACTGTGACTATCGATACCGAGTTACCGACCAATAGAAATTGATTTATATTCCCACCTTAATTCGGCGCTCGGCTTAAAGAGGAGCTCGTGGCTAGGTAATAACAGCCGCACGGTTCAGGTTAAGCTACGCTTGCCGGGGTTGGTCCGTGGATGGGTGACCATCTTTACACACCGAGACTCCTCTGTGCCTCGGAAAGCACGTTAAGCCGTTGGTCCCGGCTGTCATTCGTGGATCTTTGACAGTCGTTACGGGTCGTCAGAAGCCCGAAAGTCTGACAACCAGTCTTACCAAGGGGTATCGTATTACCCAGTTACTGGGTTGTGGAGGTCACATAGGCAGTCAATCCATTTAAAATACTGGTATTCAGCTGCATCCGGTTAGACTGGAAGCCGACCCCAACATAGTTGGGAAAAGGCTAGGCAGATTGATTCCCACCTTAATTCGGCAAAGTTCGGTTTTCCGAAGATAAGCGTTGGAATCTTTAAACGTTGTCGTACTGTACCTTAGTATTAGCAATGTTAGCATTCTGTGCTCTGCACCAAACAGAAGACAAGTAATTCATAACCGAAGTTTTCACAACTTGCTCAGCCTAGGTGTACCTAATATTTTTTTTTTAGTTCAATTTAAAACAAGCCGCGTGCCCGATGTGATTGTCATTGGCTTAAATTACGAACTTTCATACAAACATTCATCCCCCATTAGTGAATTCATTTTCTTTCACCCTTCTTCACTGTCGGTCTAAAAGGTGCAAGATTTCATGCTTCAGACCCAGCCGTTCAGGCTTTGTGTTAATCAGTCAGTAAATTAATGAATGAATGCCAATTTACTTAATTAAATAAGATCCTCCATAAACTGCCGGCTAGCGCGGATTACACTAAAACAATAGGTAATGTTTGTCGAGTACCTAATTACAGCAGTAGTAGGCGCAGATTAGATAAAGTTATGAGTAAATATTATTTTATATACGGTGCCATTGCTTCATTTGTTTAATAGTTAAGTGCGTAGGTAAGCTCGGTGTGGGATTAATGAACAAACATGTGCATCATACCATACATAACCTAAGGTAAGACGATTTTTCAGGTTTCAGCTTACCGTCAAAAAAGCTAAGTTAAAGTTACCGTTTCAGTTTGTTTAGTTAAGTTGTAATCTGTGGAAAATGTAGCGCATAGTATATTTGTTAAGTTAAATGTTAAGTAATTTCTGTTTATTTTTAATATATTACCTACTGTTTGTTTTCCCGTAAGAAATAATAAAAAAATCCTTTTCAGAATGAATCAAAAATGTAAGTCTCATGTCAACACGTGGTACTTACCTATAATTAGAATAGATACTTAAAAAGAAAAAATTACAGTAAAGCTTATGTTTATAATTCTATATACTCGTAATAAATATAAATAAATAAATATCCTTGGACATTTCAGACAACGCCATCTAGTCCCAAGCTAAGCAACTTAATGCTTGTGTTAAGGTAACGAGATGGCTGATAAACTACTTACTTATATACATTTTTTTTTGTAAATACATACATATTATAGATAGAAAGCACCCAGACCCGGAAAAAATACTTGTAGATCGTACAAATAAAAATAAATAATAATAATAAATATCCTTGGACATTTCACACAACGCCATCTAGTCCCAAGCTAAGCAACCTAATGCTTGTGTTATGGTAACGAGATGGCTGATAAACTATACTTATATACATTTTTTTTTTTTTTTTTTTTTTTTGTAAATACATACATATTATAGATAGAAAAACACCAAGACTCAGAAGAAATACTTGTAGATCGTACAAATATTTGTCCCGTGCGGGAATCGAACCCGCGACATGCTGCGCAGCAGTCAATCGCTCAACCACTGCGCCAACCGTGTCGTCCGTGTGAAATATTTGTTCCGTGCGGGAATCGAACCCGCGACCCACGGCGCCAACCCAGTGCAATAATATATTCTTATTGCACAGCGCAGGCACAATCTGTCACACCATGACGAATGTCTTCGTGTCATTCATGGAAACAACTCTAACTTAACACTAACTTGTAAGATTTATGTAAAAGGAATTGTTGTTTACTGTGTGTAACCAACAGTATTTTGTTCTGTACACCGGAACAACCTTTGACAAACAAATGGAAACCGGAATTAGTTAGCACCGCCGCGCCGTAGCGGTCAAATTATTGAAACATTTATTGAAAAACGTTAATGTAAATGTAATAATAAAAGAGACTAATAAGCGTCGAGATTAGAACCTCGAGCACAATGTGAACGTCCGACAATGTTATTGTTATAATTTTAAATTGCGCGTGAGTCAGTGACGGCGCACGCTGCGCACGCGCTTGGCGGAGTGGAGGTACTCCGACCGAATACTATAACCAATAACCGAATCCGACGGCAACGCTAGAGTATGCATTTTGAAGAGACGAATTTAGAGTTAGTTAAAAGTTTTTTTTTGTTGGCAAACAAATCTAATTTTAATGTTTATAAGATTATTGAATGCTTTAAACTATCAGAAGATTATTATCTTACCATGGATGTGATCACCACACATAGAGGAACTCGTGGCTAAGTACCTAATAACAGCCGCACGGGTCGATCCATCAGGTTAAGCTACGCTTGACGGGGTTGGTCCGTGGATGACCATCTTTACATACCAAGACTCCTCCGTGCCTCGGAAAGCACGTTAAGCCGTTGGTCCCGGCTGTCATTTGTGGATATTTGACAGTCGTTACGGTTGGACCCGTAACGACTGTCTGACAACCAGTCTTACCAAGGGATATCGTATTACCCAGTTACTGGGTTGTGGAGGTCAGATAGGCAGTCGCTCCATGTAAAATACTGGTATTCAGCTGCATCCGGTTAGACTAGAAGCCGACCCCAACATAGATGGGAAAAGGCTAGGCAGATTGATTTTGGATGGTCACCACACAAGGAAGTTCACTGTACTTATATCATTCGTAGAAAAGTATTCCTCATAATTTTCAATAGTCTTTTAAAATTTTCAACTGTCCCATACAAAACTTCAATACGGTACTCGAAGCAATGTATGGGACGGCTGATTATTTTTTCGCGTTACGATGTTGTTGCCATGGAAAAAGTTAATGTACGGTTTGATTGTCTATGATGCAAAACGACACGTTGTCTATTATTCCTACCCTAGCCTCGGTCGTATCGTAACTTACTTATATTATATCAACGTTCTACGTGCTCCAAAAACACGGTGGTTTTTGTTCACAACGACTTCCATTCAGCATGTAATAGATGTATTTTTCTAATGGAGTCTATGGGGTCCTTTTACGAAAACAAGGAAGCCATTTATAACTATTAGTTATTTCTTAGGAATATTGTTAATAAATAAGTAAAGCAAGGTCGTGTTTACATTGTATGGTTTCAGTGATCGCTTTTGTATACTACCTACATGTTCGGTTCTCTCTAATTATTGACCTAATTTATTTTAATGATGTTTTTGAATGAAGTGGCATTTCGTCGTGTTTTCAGAGATGGAGTGATACATAGTAAAACACTTTTGAGTATAACTTAAATAACGCACAACCTGTTAAGGGGTCATTGTACTCATCATTATGAACAACTTTTACTATGGGACCATACCTAAAATCGCGAAAAAAAATCAGCTCTTCCCTACATTTATGTTCGCTTAACTCGTCAAAGTGTAGGAACACCAGATTTTGTTTCGCGATTTCAGGTTGTGTCCCATAGTAAAAGATGTTCATAATGATGAGTACAATGACCTCTTAAGGCCTTAAGAGGTGGTGCGTTATAATTAAGTTACAACTTGTGTATAGGTAGGTGGCGGATTTGCCACTTTCTGGCATGTATAGAGCCTGCCTTTACTGGGTACCTATATACCCCTCGTTAAAATACCTTTGAAATGCGGTCAACCAATTAATTCAGGCGACTGATTAACCCTTTCATGAAGGTTACTTATATGAAAACAGCAACTCGATTCGAAGGTCTGAAGTCGTCACTCGGCAATAATTAGTTATGTACCTAATAAGTAACATAAACTTAAGTACCTACGCAATGAAAAAGTCAATGGTCAATCCTTGTCTGTAGCTATAGAGAATTATTGAGAATGCATTTGTTCTGCAGTTGAAAAATTACAGGTTGATTTCAACACTTCAGTAATGAACATCATGAAAATTACTAAGCTTACTTTGAATTCTGAATTTTGAGTTGCATTTTTTTGTAGCTTTTTATCTTTCATATTTTTCATCAACTTTTGTTTCATTCTGTATAAAGATTTCATTTTTAGGCGCAATTTAATACTCTGCTTTAAAATAAAATGAATGCAACTTTAAAAAAAAAAAAACAAACTCATCATCATCATCATCATCAGCCTGTAGCCAACAGTAGTTGGACATAGGCCTCTCCAACTCGTCATTTCTGCAGATCTTGCAATGGCTTGTAATATAATAGATACAATATTCGTTCGGTTACATTTTCACTGTATGACCTTTTCATCATCATCATCAGCCTGTAGCAGTCCACTGCTGGACATAGGCCTCTCCAATTGCACGCCATTCAGCTCGATTCTTGGCAACTCTCATCCAGCTGCTACCAGCCACCCTGCGACGATCGTCGCTCCACCTAGCCTGAGGGCGTCCTACCTTACGTTTGCTGATTCGCGGTCTCCACACTCTCCACTCAAGAGCACGTCTACCCCTACGGTCATCGGTTCTACGGCTAATGTGGCCAGCCCATTGCCACTTCATCTTGCTTATTCTGTGAGCTATGTAGCTGCAGGATCACCTCGTTCTGGATTCGAATTATCAACGTGAATAAACAAAAAGCTAAATATTGAACATACTGAAGCTTTTGTAGCTTTTTAGTCAAAGTTCATGTCAGCAGGCGTAAGATTCATCACACTCGGCTCTTCAGAAATATGACTACTTTTACTAAGCTTATTGCTAGATGCAGGAAGCACAGAACTTGTCGAAGTGGCGGTGCTTGGCCTATGTCCAGCAGTGGACGTTTTTCGTCTAAAATGGTGATGATGATGATGATGATGAAGCCTATTGCGGGGGATTGGCCGGAGAAGGCAACACACAGGGAAGAGTGGAAAGTTGTGAGAAAGACCTTTGCCCAGCTGTGGGACAATACAGGTTGAGAAAAAAAACCTATAAAATAATCATACTTACCAGCATATGCCACCCTCCCAAGAATTTTCGCTCCACCTAGCCTGAGGGCGTCGCGGTCGTTTACGTTTGCCGTTCGCGGACTCAAGAACACGACGTTTACCCCATTATAGGTCTACCCAACGGTCATGTGTTTTACGGCTAAAATGGCCGGCCCATTGCCACAACAGCTAATTAATGTTGTTACATAAAAATGTTGCATTTGCAGCGTGAGGTCAGGTGTAAAGATTGCAGGTAAAACATCGTGACCTCTTCTTAAAGCTCACGTAGAGCTTACAATCATTTAGTCAATAATGTCTGGTTACTATGCAAGTTGAGCGGCTACTGTCTGTTGTGATGTGTGCGCGGCGCATGCGCGCTGGCAGGCGGCGGCTGCCCAGCGCTCGCCAGCCACCGACCGCCGACCACTTATCATCGGAGGTTCGGCGTGAGCGCGCCTCTGGTCCGCGCAAAAATCCGCTGCTAATATTAGCATGCGACAGTGCGAGCGCACTACGAGACGCACTGCTTGGATCGCTCGCTCCGCTGAACGCTGATCGCTCGCCGTACGGGCGAGGTCGCGCAGGGCGGGCGGCGCGCGCCGGTGCGCCCCGGGCACCCTGCCTCGCAATACAATACCCACCACACGCACAACAGGACGTGCTCCCAAGTGTCGACAACACAAATACACTCAATCATTTACAATTTCATCAAATTCAGTTCTATTTCGTATTCGGTGAAGTGCAGTATTGAAGTAAGGTGTCGGGGCGGAGCAGGTTTCCATCGGGACTTATGATTCACCACTGAAATGTGAACAGTTTGCTGCTGTTTGACAGATCAGTGCACATCACAACAGGTAATAAAATTTTGTTTTGTTGTGTTTATGCTGACTTTTGTTTCATGGTGTTAGTCCTGGAAATTATCCAGTAATTGATAATGTTGTGAAAAGTGAACGTGAAATGGCAAGGATATTATCCAATAAGTATGTTTCATGTTTGCAATAAAAATACCTGAGTTAATGTGTGGCGGCTATTGTCAAGGTGGGTGCTTATTATAGGTACGTGAACACCTAATTACACATAGACGTATTAGGATTTATGAAATAGTTTATCAGGTGTAATGCTTCTTATTATCAACGGCTGGTACACACTTGTTGAAGCTTACTTTGTCCATGTATTATGTTGGTACCTACCTACACAGGTACCTATCAATGATTAGCGATTGCAATATTTGGTTCGATATTAGAAACCTACCTACGTGTGTTAATATCTAAAACCATGTTACATAGTTTACATTATGATCTACAATACGTAGTGTAGAGTAGAGAAGTTGAATCGGAAAATTCCTGTAAACATTAATTTCTTTGTGATACTTATTATATCATCTCACAAAGAGACAGGAATAAATCACCAAAATGTGTGTCATTGCTTTTAAAAAAAAAAAAAAAAAACAGAAACTCATTTCAGCACAACATACATTTCACTGAAAACTTTGAATCATGTCAATTTGGCATCACCAATATCTGAACTCCATAGAAAACCTCAATTTCCCACTCATATCGAAATGACAAAACAGTTTATTAATACCCAGTTCATTAGAACTTTACGATTATTCATATTTTTGTACGATTACTCTTATTGGCATATCTCCAAAACGCGAATCATTTGAATCATACTTGAAGTATCAACATCCATTCAAACGTTCCAAGAATTTGTAATAACCTGTACATCATGCAGAATGCACTCGTTTATGAAGGGAATGGTATAGATATTATACGTGCGAAGACTCAGAGATTCAGTATATGTGAGAAATACGTGGAAAGGTAGTTTTATCGACGAACTTTGTTCACCAATGAATAGGTAGGTAAAGGGTATTTTTAGCTCAAAGATTTTTTCCATTAGTAAGGGTAAGGGTAATAGGTGTATAGCTACGTGTAGTTATATGAGTTTGGTATATTACCAACTGCCCATGATTATCATGACTTCATGATTTATAAAACGGTTTACTCATAGTTATCCTCTATGATGTTGGGTCATCCCTTGCAACAATTGCGAATGACTTGATGAGACAATGCTGTCGACTGCCGTCTCACCACTGTTCCAGCCCTGTACTGCCTTGATAAAACGTTAGCACTGTTTCATCACAGTCTTATCCCCTGATCACACGCACCAACGAGACGGGCGAGACAGTGCTCGGTACAATTTGTACCGAGGGCTTTACATAAATGTATCAACGACAAACGTATCTTGCGCAGTCAGCCTCGCTACCACCTCGCAACTGGCTATTTCTTAACTACTTCAGCTATACTTATATATTTCTTATGAATATTTCGTATGAAGTACGAGAGAATAAGTTTATTAAGTAGCAAGATCACGTACAGCACGGCCGACGTATCTTGGCTAGTCCGAATTTCGCGTAGAAGACTGCGCAGTAACATTTTTTAGGAACCAAATGGTGACATTCACGAAAGTTCGGAAAGCCTATGTTCGGGAGGTCTACTCCCTAAGTCCGGCCGTCCGTCCGTCCGTAAGTTCGTCCAACTGACATAACGATCCATCAAAACAAGTCAATCAATCAATCAACTCAGCCTATCGCAGCCCACTGCTGGACATAGGCCTCTCCCAGTCTGCGCCACAACACCCTGTCCTCCGCCTTCCACATCCAGTCTGTCCCAGCCACTTTCTTCAGGTCGTCGGTCCATCTAGTTGGGGGGCGTCCCACACAACGCTTACCGATACGCGGTCTCCACTCCAGGACTCGTCTGTTCCACAGGCCATCGGTCCTTCGACAAACCTGGCCAGCCCACTGCCACTTCAGTTTGCTTATTCTGCAAGCTATGTCGGTTACTCTCGTTCTTTTCCGGATAACTTTATTCCTGATTTTATCCTTCAAAGAAACTCCGAGCATAGCCCGCTCCATAGCGCGCTGAGCGACCTTGAATTTGTGGACCAGCCCGACTGTAAGTTTGGTTTTCAAACATTGCGTGATGGGTGACGAAAGACTTGACGAAGTTTCCCAAACGCTGCCCAACCCAATTGGATCCTTCTGTCGGCTTCTTTTTCAAAGTTGTGTCTACCGAGCTGGATGACTTGCCCTAAGTAGACATACTCCTTCACAACTTCAAGAAGCGACCCTTCGATGCGGATTGGACTCGGCAAGACGAGTGAATTGTACATGACTTTCGTCTTGTCTAAATTCATACCGAGGACAACCCGCCGAGAGGCTCCATTTAGGTTGTGCAGCATCTGGTTTAACTGTTCCAGCGTCTCTGCTAATATGACGATGCATCAGAAAAGCGAAGGTGTGAGATGTACTCGCCGTTCACATTGATACCCTGTACAATCCAGTCCAGCGTCTTGAAGACGACCTCCAACGCATTGGTGAACAGTTTCGGGGATATCACATCCCCCCGTCTCACCCCTCTGAGCTGGTTGAGGATGGGGCTGGTTTTCTGATCTTGGATCTGGACAGTCATCGTGGCAGCGTCATACAGACACCTCAACACTTCAATGTAGCGCCAGTTAATTCGACATCGTTGCAGAGAGGCCAGAACTGCCCATATTAAAACAAGTGTAAAAGTAAGAATTTTCGGACGGGCAAAAACACATCGGGAGTAGGGACAGCTGTCAAATAGTGTTATCATTCATGCTTCGTTCGGGGCCCGAATCAATTCATCCGTAGGTGATACGGAGTAGAAAACGCCCGTAACGAAGGCCGAAACTACGGGCTTCGTTCTTAGGGAGTAGACCCCCTGACTCGCCAAGACACGTCGGCCATAGTGTATTGGTAGCATTCTGTAGTTTCTGTCTACCCTCATGGGAAAAAGGCGTGAGTGCATGTCTAAAGCATTGATGTATAACATAACAAAAGCTCCTATTTTTGACAGATGTCAGCAAATTAACTTGAATTTTAATCTGCAGAAATAACTTTAAGAGAAATCATTGGAAGGTCGAGCTTACTCACTGTGAAAGTGTAATGTGAATTCAGTCAAACATAATGTTTCGGATCAATCAATCGTGAGGAATCCTTTCGAGTCAATAGATAGGACTCTTTCAGGCATACTTACTAATTAACTCAGTGGAGCGACACAGACGTCGCTAGGGACTACGCTAATTAAGTACGTTGATGAAGTTTTACTTTGAAACATGTATTACATAACTTAACATCACGCCTTGTTACAATCAATCTGCCTAGCCTTTTCCCAACTATGTTGGGGTCGGCTTCCAGTCTAACCGGATGCAGCTGAATACCAGTATTTTACATGGAGCGACTGCCTGTCTGACCTCCACAACCCAGTAACTGGGTAATACGATACCCCTTGGTAAGACTGGTTGTCAGACTTTCGGGCTTCTGACGACCCGTAACGACTGTCAAAGATCCACGAATGACAGCCGGGACCAACGGCTTAACGTGCTTTCCGAGGCACGGAGGAGTCTCGGTATGTAAAGATGGTCACCCATCCACTGACCAACCCCGGCAAGCGTAGCTTAACCTCATGGATCGACCCGTGCGGCTGTTATTACTTAGCCACGAGCTCCTCCTCATCATCAAACATCACGCCTTGTTACATATACCTATAATACACACACATTTCGACAGTTAATAAATCGCATGTAAAGGGGGGCGAGCCTACAGACTCTGGGCTGCTACTGATCATTTCCAGGTAGAAAAAGGAAAGGATAGCTTATGATAGAAAAGTCTTTTTTTTTTTGGAGGAAACTATATTTCACATATGGACTTATGTGAAATATATATATTTTTTAAATTCAATAACTCTTTGCCAGACCTGGGAATCGAACCCAGGACCTCGCATGCTCAGCAGTTATGAACACTAGACCAATAAGGCAGTCAAACATGTATACATCCTACTTAAAATAAGAATATGGAATGTATCTCATGCTAGAAATGTTAGAAAGAAACCAGTATTAAATTATATTATTAAAATATATAAAGGGATAGAAATTCCATGAAAATATCTTTCACCTATCATGCACCTAGTTTATAAAGGTATGGCGAAATGAGGGTAAACTTACAATAGGCTCACACCTTTAACTATCTCTTCGAAAAAAAAGTGTGATGTTATTGTATGTTTGTATGTATGTTACCTAGGCAATCGTATCACGGCTAGGCATAAACTCTAATTTTCCTTTACCACCAAATTATAAAAGGGTCTCGACATCGTAGATAGCACAATGTTAAAGACGTCTCCTCTTTTAACCTCTCAACCTCTTTTATGTGGTATAATAATGTAAATGAAAAAGAAAAATACATTAAAACAACGAGAAACCACAACAGAATATTCTGTTGTGGTTTCTCGTTGTTTTAATGTAGTTTATTAGCCTCAAACAGTCTCGTCATCATGAAAAATCAGGGAAATTAATTGTTGAGCAAATTGACTACCGTCCGTATATTCCAGTCACTATAATAATAATATATCTAGGGTTATCTAGGGTTAGGGAGTAGGGTTTGGGGGGGTGTAGGGTGGTGGGGGGGGTAAGGGGGGGGGGGGGTTGGGTTATTATGAATAATATTATCCTATTATGATTCTGCCAAAGTGGCCGTTTTAGCCCCCCAGATCTGAGTCATATTTATATGATAACTAGCTTTTGCCCGCGGCTTCGCCACTTAGTTGTCAGTGGATATTCCACGGGAACCGTACTTCCGACACTAAAAAGTAGTAGTAAGTACACAAAAATTTTAATATTATTTTGAGAATTTTAAAATCAACCCCTATTTCACGACCTTAATGGGATGATTTTTCAAAAACGATGAACACGTAATTCTTTATTTGGTACCAAAGGCATAAATTAGAATTTACATATCCCTAACTTAAGAAATGCTGGGTTTCCCATACAAACTTCCGTCCCCTATATCACCCCCTGTAGGATTATTTTTGAGACAAAAGTAGGCTTTCAAAATCCGTTCATTGGTTTAGGCATGAAAAGGTAACAGACAGACAACACATAAACTCATGAATCATATTTTCGTCTTTGATCAAAGATTTTTGACATTTGTTGTTTGATAGAATCTAGAAGCAGGTCTTGCCATATTGAATATTATATATTGAATTTTCACATTTATTTTCATAATTTCCTGATACGAAATCCGTCCATAAAGTTATGTGATTTTGCCTTTTTAGTTTTGCCATATTCTATTGTAAGGCAATTAATTATTGTGACGGTTTGCCTTCGGGCCTACAATGTTGAATTTGAAAAATGTTGAATTCGCAAAATGTTGAATTCGCATAATGTTGAATCCCAAAATGTTGAATTTGCAAAAAGTTGAATTTCCCATCCGGACCGCAATGTTGAATTTGCAAAATGTTGAAGTCCAAAATGTTGAATTTGTAAAAAGTTATTTTATCTAGAATATCCTATTGTAGTCCAGAAGGTGTATTATTATTTATCAACGTACTAAATTAAAAACAAAAACTCTTTACCTTCTTTTATTTTCCTTTTTTTTAGTTAAGGGTTACAAGTAACCCTTAACTAAAAAAAAGGAAAATGTAAAAAGTCGTTAAAATGTCATTAAAATCCTAATCTAAGTCTTAATATAACTTTTCTCAAAAATTGCAAAAGCTGCAATTTCTTCTTTTCAAGTTTTTTCAATAACAACGAATGTCGTTTATCGAATAATAAGTCTTTTTATTTGTATTTTTGCGAGAAAAGGAATACCTAAAAGCTGTGAGACCTCAAAAGAAACAGCTTATGATGAAAAAAAGACTGATTTGGGCAAAACAATATGCTTATTGGACAGAAGAACACTGGGGAAATGTCTTGTTCCCAGATGAGACACACTTTTTGGTGCAGGGATACCGATCAAAATTCGTGCGAAAAGGTAACGACGAAAAGTTAACTGCAGCTCACTTGGTCCAGCCAGTAAAATATCCAATGAAAAAGATGTTTGGGGGTGTTTTTCATACATGGGGACAGGGAAACTTATACCCATCGAAGAAATGATGAACAGTGAAAAATAAAAAGACATGTTAATCACGTGTTTGTCCAGAGAACTGGAAAAAGTTCAAGCAGTTTGCCAACAATCTTCAACAATCAGTTTGACAAAATCAAATGGAATTGCAGAAACAAAATTGACTACCTATGCCAAAACAAGTTGAAGCTATAATAAAAGCCAAACCCCGGATACATACCTTATTAAATAATACCAAATGATTTTTAAACTAGTCCTGTTTTCATTTTTAGGGTTCCGTACCAAAATGGTAAAAAAGGAATCCTTATGGTCTGTCTCAGCTGGATAGCTCAAGAACTACTAATACTATCAACTTGAAATTTGGAACAGTTTTAGATGACGTTTAACCAACTATTTTGCAAATAAGAAAGAAATAAAAATATTTATATTTTTTTTTGCAACAGGTACTGACAGGGGTCTTAAAAATTCCAAGTGGGGCTACTAGAATATGCGGGGTATCATATGAAAGAGCGCTGCTTGCACATTCTCAAACATTTGTTTATTTTTTTAGGCCGCATAGTTTTCGACTTTTGATGAAAAATGTAAAAAAAACTTCTATCACATAGACTAATTTCAGATTTTTCTCTTTGCAAACTTCGCAGACAAGGGGGGACCTTATCTGCGAAGTTTGCAAAGAGAAAAATCTGAAATTAATCTATGTGATAGAAGTTTGTGTAAACATTACAGGAAAAATAAAACGATGTCTCTAAATTGCACACTTTTTCAGAAATCGGAACGGAACCCTCGGTGCGCGAGTCCGACTCGCTGTTGACCGGTTTTTTTTTTCTTTCAATAAAGAATGTTTAAGATAAATACGCCTGTGTTCACATCAATTTGCACAATACTGTAGGTACGAAAATAAATATAAGTCTGAATACTCATTTTACCAGGTGGTAGGTTCCTTTACCCTTTACCTGTACCAAGGCCGTTTATGTGGGTACCACTGCAGTGCATGATATTTTCCCGTGAAGTAGAAGTGTGCTCAATATAATATTTGCCAAAAGACGTCCCCGAAATATCTCCACCGCAACTGGTCCTGCGCCTCTCGCATCTACAGGACTCAACATTTTGGGATTCAACATTTTGCAAACTCAACATTGTGGGTCCAGAAAATTCAAATTTTTGCAAATTCAACATTTTGGGAATCAACATTATACGAATTCAACATTTTGCGAATTCAACATTTTGCAAATTCAACATTGTAGGCCAGAAGGACGGTTTGCAAGGTCTTACAGCACAAGTAAAGGAAAATTCGTAGTTGTATCACTTAAAAAATTTTTTTTTGCGATTACAAACAAACATTCGCAGTTGGAGAATTGACAGTGACGTATATCGATATTACATAAGAAATGTAATTTAAGTAAAAAATAGTATAAGTTTATTTTTGGGATAAATACATCCCAACTACGAAAGCCTTCATTGTGCGTGGTCCGACACGCACATAATACATCATGCCAAAGCAATAGTAGATAGTACACACAACCGACTTATCCTCCTCCATTTAGGGGGTGGGGCCCGCCCCACCCCCTAAATGGAGAAGGATAAGTCGGAGAACGGTATTTTTTTACATTTTTATCAAAAGTCGGAAACTGTGCGGCCTAAAAAAATGTTAGAGAATGTGCAAACAGCGCTCTTTCATATGATACCCCACATGCCCTAGTAGCCCCACTTCGAGTTTTTAAGACAGGGGTTTTTTGCAGGGACTGTTGCAAAAAAAAACTTTCCTATTTGCAAAATAGTTGGGCAAACGTCATATATAACTGTTCCAAATCTCAAGTTGATAGCATTAGTAGTTCTTGAGCTATCCAGCTGAGACAGACCATAAGGGTTCCTTTTTACCATTTTGGTACGGAACCCTAAAAATAGTATCAAAGAACTATGATAGTGTAATAGAACAGCTAGATATGATTGTAGAGATCATATATTTAGGATAAGAGATAGGATCCTTCGTATGGTCCTAGATATATTAAAGTGTAGGGGTGATATGAAATGGCTATGACACGGCAAATTGACATGGGGTGTCAATTTGCTTAAACATTTATTTCCCTGACCATGTAGTACCATGGATACCGACACAACCTTGCTATGTTTCGCACTATTAATATAATTAGTGCTGCGGTTTGTACTCCGATTATAACATAACAAGTATAACAACATTATGACTAAGCTCACTTTGGACTGACATTGATATTGGGAAAAATAAAGCGTAACACAGTGGCTAATCATGCCTAGAGGTCAGCATTTGAACTTTTGTACATTTTAACCCAAAGTATTTCCTGTTTTCTTATTTAGATACCTACCTACTCACTTAATTTCACGGTTACTTCTTTCGAATTACAATCAATCAATCTGCCTAGCTTTTTCCCAACTATGGTGGGGTCGGCTCCCAGTCTAACCGGATGCAGCTGAATACCAGTATTTCATATGGAGTGACTGCCTTTCTGACCTCCACAACCAGTTACTGGGTAATACGATACCCCTTGGTAAGACTGGTTGTCAGACTTTCGGGCTTCTGATGACCCGTAACAACTGTCAAAGATCAACGAATGACAGCCGTGCTTTCCGAGGCACGGAGGAGTCTCGAATCGGTAAAGATCATCAGACTCATCCACGGACCAAGCCTGGCAAGCGTAGCTATTATACCTGATGGATCAGCCCGTGCGGCTGTTATTACTTAACCACGGCACCTACTTACTTGCTTCTTTCGAATTTATGATACATAATTTTGTTTATAATTTATGATTCTTATCATCTTCTTACTCCAAATAAATGGTGATGGTTAAAATCCTTTTCTGACTACGATACTCATAATGAAAGGATGCCTCAAAGTATCGGCAGGGTAAAAAGACTTTTTCAATACACTTCCTCGAAAACTGGTTCATGTCGCACTACGATTAGGTTCACTATGCAATGTATTTCACACGCGTGCGATTTTTCATTTTCCCGCACGTGTGCGGGAATAAAAATTGCCACAGATAACTTATACCTATACTTAGTCCAAATTGGTTCAATGCCTCTATTCACAACGGAGGTGAATGGTTTTTTTTAATCTCGGCAAAGAGGTATGCGTCTTCACGGCGTTAATATTTTTTTAATATTTATATAATGTTTATAAATAGAATATCATCAAAAACTATGATTATTACAATAAAAAAACTTTTATGAACAAATTAACATTTATTTGTGTTCTAAACTCGAAAATATTTGAATTTTCTATTATTCATATTAGGCTGTTTATCGGCTTTATACCTTTGCTTCTTCTTCAACCTGGCGAAAGCAAAGCGCGAAAAAAAAAGAAAATTTAAATCATAGTTTCCTAATAATTCATGACAAAAATATTTTCCGTTATTTTATTTTATTTCTTCAAAAGTGTATTGAAAAACGTCGTTTGATACTCGTGGACATTTGTTATTGCAGTTCTCAGCTCAAAAACAACCTCGCCTACGGCTCGGGTGTTAATTCCGCCTCGAATGCAATAACAAACGTTCTCCACTTGTATCAAAATGTACTATTCTTTAAGTATATAAGTAAATTACTCTCTTGGAAATCTTAACCTTTTAGTAATCTTGGTAAAAGCTTTTGCTGTTTCTTTTAATGACACGATTACGACTCAAATAGGTACTGCTTTAACTTTGAAGACCATGGTAGAATTTTTTTCTAGATGGTATGTATACTATTAATTAGTGACTGTATCACCACTGTCTCGGCACAGTACTGCCTTGATTACACGTTAAGAGAGCACTGTCTTCCACAGTCTCGGCACACTTCTGCCTTGATGAAGCGTATGATACTTTTAATCCTAGAAAAAATGTTTTTATCTGAGGCGTTGAGCCTTAAGCTTTGGAAATCAAACAGTGGGCTTTTGTTTAGGCATTATATTAGGTCTTTACCTATGAAATTGCCGTTCTGCAGTACTGGCCATTTCAAATCAAAATAATTTTTGTTTGGCTAAGAATTCTAATTTCAAATTGATTTTATTTTAAAAACATGGATTTTTTTTTCCAAAAGTAGTCATTTGTTTATTGATTAGTGTTACATTTTCATCGCATTTCAATCTTTTTCGTCATCATGGATACGTTAAAAATTCGAGTAATTATGGAATATGAGTACCGTCGTGGCAGCAACGCGGCACAAGCGGCACGCAACATCAACGACGTTTACGGAGCTAACACTACAAACCAACGCACCACCTGTTATTAGTTTGCTCGCTTCCGTTCTGGAAATTTCGACCTGAAAAATGAACCTCGCGGTCGTCCGAAGACTTTGGTCGACAATTACGAATTAAAGGCGATTGTGGAAGCTGATGATACACAATCTACGGCTGAATTAGCAGCAGCTTTCGACGTTAGCGTCAAAACAATATTGGTCCATTTGCGTCAAATTGGCAAGGTAAAAAAGCTTGACAAATGGGTGCCCCACGAACTCAATGATCGCCAGCGCGAAGTACGCGTCGAGACGTGCCTTGCACTGCTCAACAAACACACAAATGAAGGAATTTTGAACCGCATTGTTACCTGCGATGAAAAATGGATTCTGTTTGATAACCGCAAGCGCTCAGCAAGTTGGTTGGATCCTGGTTCAGCACCTAAACAATGCCCTAAACGAAAACTTACCCCTAGAAAAGTGATGGTCACTGTTTGGTGGTCTAGCGCCGCGCCGGTGTGATTCATCACAGCTTCTTACCAAACGGGGTGAGCATTACTGCAGATGTGTACTGTGAAGAACTGAACACAATGATGGAGAAGCTGGCACATCTCCAACCAGCATTGGTCAATCGCTCGTCTCCGCTGCTCCTGCACGACAACGCGCGACCTCATACTGCACAGCAGACGGTCTCCAAGTTGCAAGAACTGGGGTTGGAAGCTCTCCGTCATCCGCCCTACTCACCAGACCTTGCGCCTACAGACTACTACTTTTTCCAGAATTTGGATAACTTCTTGGCGGGAAAAAAATTCAATACCCGAGAGGCAGTACAAAATGCCTTTGAAGAATTTGTTGCCTCCCGACCAGCTGATTTCTTTAAGAAAGGCATCAATAAACTGCCACTGCGTTGGCAAAGATGCATTGATTGCATGGGTGATTACTTCGATTAATACAAATAAAAAATACATGAAAAAAATTCGTTTAAATTTTTTCATACAAAACGGCAATTTCATAGGTAAAGACCTATTATTTAGGTGTTGCCTAGTGATAGATTTGGACGCATTGACACAACTTAGTAACAAGTAATTTAACACCAATAGTTACATACTTTATAAAAATAATTGCTCGATATATCATGGAAAGGAAAACCAAACCATTAACAGAATAAGGAAATTATTATCGTCAGTATTCCATTAAGCATGCGATATGTAACCTATGTGAATAAAATTATAATAGTTAAACCTAAGAGTTGAACATTATGTTTTTATGGAAAAATGGTTTGCAATTTCAATGGTCGAGTTGAATTGTAGGAAATAATAAATGGAAACTTAAAAGCCAAATCCATTTAAATATTCAAATGAAATTAATAAGACATCATCACTAGGTAGTACCTACCTATGACATTGCACCTTAACATAATCTTTTTGTGTTGTTGTATCAGGATAATTCCTGGAAACAGCTTTTAAGTTTTCTATTGCGTCGCTTAGGTACAGAAATGTCAGTGACAGTGATTTCATTCACTCTATGTCATGAATGGAATAATCATAATTCTCGTAGATTAGCCATTCATGCACTAAGACAGAATTAATTATTTTCCGTGATGTAAACAATTACCGTTTAGAGCTGAATAATTCAAGTGTAGATGTACTTAATTGAATGAAGTATACATACATACCGATGACTGTACCAGACGGTACGTCATTTAGTGAAGCTAGTTAAATACGTCATCATGGACGAATTTATGGTAACTTGCCATGGAAATGTTTAATTCAGTTTTATGTGAATTGTATCGAGAAAAGTTTCCTTTCAAGTAAATGTAATGATTAATATAATGGGTTTAAAAGCCCATCGCTCCGAAAACCCCTGGCAGTATGTTGTTGAATGTCTTATTGTAACGGTGATCGAAAGGGCGACTTGTGCTGTGAAAATTGAGTGAGTACTTTTACATAATCATTATATCAAGCTTAGGACTAAAAGTTTATTTAGAAAGGTTTGTTTCTAAGTGATCGTGACCTCTAGGACTTAAATTAAGTTTGTTGAAGGTCAGGTCCCACAAGAATTAGTGCGAAAAGGATGCTCCCTCTAACTTATGTGCTGTCATCTGTAAAGCTCGCTAGTTGAGACTTATGTAGTAACTTTATACATAAAGGATCTTAGGAGAACATAGTTTAGTTCTTCTCTATTTTATAAAGAGTAGGTACTTAAAGAGTTTAAAAATACCTTATTAATTTAACGTAATTTATTACCTAATACCTTATTATTAGGTACAGTTCTTAACATTGTTTTTAAACTTTACGAAGTCTAAATTAAATATACAAGTACCTACCATTTACACTTTTAAACTCGAGGCAGACTAATTCGAGTACCTACTTAAACAATTCGATTATATTTTGTAGGTGTAAGCTTTCGAAATGAGTCAGAAAATATAACTAAAATAAAACGAGCTTATGTTTGAAAAGCTCGTGTTACAGAGACATTCGCTGCTTAATTAATTCAATTAATTTATAGACTGCGTTGTTACTTTCTTAGTCTACTTTGCTTATATAAAATACTAGTTTTTGCCAGAAGCTTTGCCCGCGTGGAGTTAGGAAATTAACCCATGGAAACGTAAGTACCTACCTACATAAAAAGTAGTCTACCTATATGCTATTCCAGATCCATCTCTTTGCCTTTCATCCAGAGCCTTTCTGGCGTGATTGAGTAACAAATCCCTTCATTAAAATTTTCGCATTTATAATATTAGTAGGATATGTATTTCATTTAAATGGCGTTCCTTTATAAAAGCACACTCAAAGGTTTTCCTGAAAACATATAACAAGCATCAGAAATTTCGAAGTTACGTGTACACACACAGTAGGCACCTATGTAACGTAGCGAACATAGGTATTCACTGAAAGCTTTGAGTTCAAAGTACATAAATCTATTTAATGTAGTTCTTTGAAGTCAAAGCTTTTCACATCGCTTTACGGATTCTTACATTCGATCGTTTACTTCAAAACAGTCAACGTTTTTTCATGACCAGTAACGTATTTAATTTAAACTTGATATACTTAATTTGATTTAATTTTTAATTGTTAAGATTCTGGTTTCATTTACTTAATTTAATTTTATTTAAATTTGATTTAATTTATTTTACTGTATTTGTTTGTGTATTTTTTGTTGTAATTGTGTAAATAATGAGTCTATGTTACTTGATAATGAATAAATAATAATAATTTATTCGGAAGTCCGCAATACTTAGCACGTTACTTATTAGGCATTTGATATTGAAACAAAATTACTGAAGTTCACACCGGTACATACGTACCTACTACCTACCATGATTCATTATGTACGGTACTGTTTATAGATGAAGCGTGAATTAATTCCGTTCAGATCTGTATCACTCAGAATATTGACCTTCCAGTTTTATTACCATTTTTACGCCCAAGTAGATCTAGTCAATTTAAAAACTAGCTATAAATTAGATTTACGATGAGCATAACCCACATGATACGAATATCAACTAAGTCATCCCGAATGTTGCCAGTAAACAAAGAAATGACTAAGTTAAATGACACATCGTTCTAAAACATGTAAGTAAATTATAATCTTTAGTATTCGATGATGTTTATGACCGGTCGTTTGCATTTTGGCTGTAGCTGGGTTATCTTAATACGGCCATCGGTAATATATTTCTTATTTATGAGACGTTTAAAAAAATACTTGAATATTATCTACTACGTGGTAGGTAACTATACTTACAATATTAAGTACACGTAGGATCGACTGCTACTGGCGAATTTAGAAAGCTTATAATGTATCTTATCTTCTCGATTATAATCTAACATAACTTAATGTTTTTCCCGATTATGCAATAGAGCAAAATAAAAACCAAAGTAAAATTATTTGCGTTATTCAATTAAGTGATTATTTCAGTTGAAAAACAGCAAGTATTAATTAAGTACTTATACACCACTAATTTTTAATTAGTACAAATACTTAAAGGGCTTATTAGAGGAGGTCTTGTTATTATATATGTAAAGTCTCAATAAATAATATTCATAAACAGCAAAGTTATTGGCGTTTGTTTATATCCCAAAATGTCACTCAATTTATGGAAATATTGTACAGGCTATTCATAGTTGTATTCATTCTCTCGCTCTAGCATTCGCGTCCTCTCGCTCGAACTTGCCCCGCCTCCAACAGCTGTTATCGTATCATAATAATCATGAATTTACCAATTATGACAAATTTTTGTGGACAATTTTGGTTTTTCGTTTTTTTTACTTTTGACTACACAAATATGATCAGTAACGGGTACGGATAGAGCCCCATTTTTTTTTGTACTAATTAAAAAATAGCGGTGTATACCTACTTGCTTTTTACAAGCTTATAATTTAACTTGCAATGTTCATAATATTATTATGTAAGTTGTCCTTTTCAACTTAGATACCTACATAATATTGAGCTGAAATTTGGCCTACGTAAGTAAAATCGGTGACAGTGAAATATTTTAGTATCATCAAGCTGATATGATGATGGAGCCGGAAGGTGGCCACAGGAATTCGGTAATAAAACGACGCAACCTTATCGAGTTTGAGCTCGTTTGATTCGTCTTGACAAGGATTGGTCTGAGATGATATACAGATTAATAAAAGCATGCTTGAAAAAATAAAAAATAATACACTTGTACTTTTACTCAGTTTCTTACTTTCCTTTATTTCTTTACTTTCAAAACTTGTCCTAGTAGGAAGTAGGGGATAGGTTTTGGATAGTATTTTTTTTTTGGGTAATACATACATTGCCCATAATTAGTCAATGCTCTTTATTTTGATATATGATTCAAGCCTTTAGTTCCCTCTTAAACACAGTAATTCGTTCCCTCATAAGCTATATGGTTAGCTACTTATAACTTTGGAAAGTATTATTTTCCTCGTTGTAGTAACTAATACTTACCTACCTATAGTACCTATTAATTTATTTATATTGACGAAGCTTTTATTTAATGTTATGAGTGGTTTTATTTTCCTTTTGAGTCAGTAAATAATACTGTTAGTAGTTACATTTATATTGCGGTTAATAGATAGTGTAAAATAATATACGTCGCTTTTATATTCAACCCTATTTACTCGTACATTCGATTATATCAACACAACAATAGTTCGAAATAACACAATGTAAATAGAAGCTCATGAATACTGTTTTAAAGTAAGTAACACAGAAAGTAATTCACACCATACTTAACTAACCTTTGCCCGCGACTTCGACCGCGTGAAATTTCTTGTTCCCCCAACTCACCCCGTCGCATCTTTTTCGTTTTCGCTTAGCGTTCTGACTTTTTTTCATTTTGCTCGGCTCCTAAAAGTCATAGCGTGATGTTAAATAGCCTACAGCCTTCTTCAAGAATTGGGCTATCAAATGCAAAAATAATTTTTCAAACCCAACTGGTGGTTCCAGAGATAGCGCGTTCAAACAAACAAAAAAAACAAACTCTTCAGCTTTATTATTAGTATACTAGCTGCGCCCCGCAGTTTCACCCACGTAGACCGGAATAAAAAGTAGCCTATGCGTTAATCCAAGGTATAAGCTATCTACATACCAAATTTCATCCGAATCGGTCCAGCCGTTTGAGTGTGAAGAAGTAACAAACAGACAAACACAACACACACTCACAAACTTTCGCCTTTATAATATTAGTGTGATAGATCATCGCACGCCTGCAATAAGGTAAAAGATTAATTACTTCCGATTGATCAATGGAATATACCGCCAAAGTCTTTGGTACACTCGTTGCCAAATTTCCCGATACGATGACGCAGGGATTTCAGTGGAGACCATGTACACTTGACCCAGTTGGCCGCCCTACTTACGGCAGGGCGGCCCGGCACTCCAGGGCCGGCCCGGTCGCGGCCCGCCTCCTGTACCCACGCATGAACTATCTAAGTATACATCAGTTACTGCTTCATGCAATAGCTAAAATAACACATAACATAACACCACGGCTGTTACCCTGAAGGATTAGACAGTAGGTCTTCTTCTTCGTGTCGTTGGAGGGAAAGTATCTCAAATGTTGGCCCAAAACTTCGCCACTTCCACAGCGTCGTCGCTGGCAGCGCAAAGGTCACTTGGCTATGGCAGAGGTGTATCTGTAGTACATCCACATTTATGTCCCATGTATGTAATAGGGGGCGAGCTTATTGCCATCAACGGGGCACCGAATCAAGACTCCGGGGGGGCGGGCTACTGCGAAATTTCTAATGAAAAAACCCATAACATTTTACTTTAACCAGTAGATAAACGAGGCAGTCAAAAGCTAAAAAAACCGGTCAAGAGCGAGTCGGACTCGCGCACCGAGGGCGAGGGTTCTGTTCCGATTTCCGAAAAGTGTGCTATTTAGAGACATCGTTTTATTTTTCCTGTAATCTTTGCATAAACTTCTATCACATAGAATAATTTCAGATTTTTCTCTTTGCAAACTTCGGAGATAGGGGGGGGGGGGAGGGAACGGTATTTTTTTTACATTTTTAATCAAAAGTCGAAAACTATGCGGCCTAAAAAAAAATTTTTTTTTTTTGAGAATATGCAAACAGTGCTCTTTTATATGATACCCCACATGCCCTAGTAGCCCCACTTTGAATTTTTAAGACCCCCTTTTACTCCCTGTTGCAAAAAAAAATATAAAATTTTTTATTTCTTTCATATTTGCAAAATAGTTGGGTAAACGTCATCTAAAACTGTTCCAAATTTCAAGTTGATAGCATTAGTAGTTCTTGAGATATCCAGCTGTGACAGACAGATAGACAGACAGACTGAGTCGCACCTTAGGGGTTCCTTTTTAACATTTTGTTACGTAACTCAAAAAATATACACACACACACAAAACACAAATAAACATATACGGGGTTACTTGTAATTCGACGTATTCCTTGCTTTTCGTCATAGTAGGGATTTATTTATTCGTCATAGTATGCAACAAATTAAGCCACCAATTTCTCTACTGAAATTCAGTATTTTTTTGTAATTTTTTTATAAGAAAAATATAAAAAAATGCCTGAATCTTTGCCAAAGTTTTAGGCATTTTTCAACTTTTAATTTTTAACAAAGATCTGCTACGGTGTCAGTTATAATTAAATTCCAATTTCGGAAGAACATTTGGTGGCTTAATTTGTTGCATTTTAACCCTACTATGACGTCCTGCAACTCTGCAAGGAATACAAGTAACCCTGGATACAGGGTGTAACTGTAGTAAACAGTGGCAAACTTTTAAAGGGTCACTGTACTCATTATTATGAACAACGTTTTACTATGGGACAAAATCTGAAATCGCGAAAAAAATCAGCTGTTACCTACAGTTTGACGAATTATGCGAACATAAATGTACTGAACACGCTGATTTTTTTTCGCGATTTCAGGCCGTCCCATAGTAAAAGTTGTTCACAATGATGAGTACGATGACCCCTTAAAATATTGCCACCGTTTACCCTTACACCCTGTATGTCCCTTGTTTACGTTTAAATGAGGAAATCACGTTACGAAGCACGTGGAAATTAGATTTCGCAAGAGCAAGCTTGTGAGAGGCTTCTCCATTAAGGGAGACGGGACTTTCAGATTTTTCTTTTGTAACTCAAAGCGCGACTTTTCCTAGTAACTTTACGACTTCTTTCAGTTCAAATTTTACCCCAATTTATTGTTTATTTTGAAACTTTCCTTCCTTCAATCGCGACCTCTAAGGTTTCAGTTTTGTCGGAAAATCAACGGAAATACCTTTCAATTCCGCCAAAACAATAAGATTTTTATGGTGTGTGACAAATTATTTGTTTATTTTAAGTTCCAAATAAGTAAAGTGTTAAAACTGTGTTAACTAACCGTTACGCGTGGCAGTTAAGTAACTATTACGTGTTTACTTGTAATATTATGTTCCGTTGCTTTGTAGCGAAGAAAATGAATAGGTTGATAACATGTAAAGTGGTCAGCAAGGGACGGAAGTGGCTTTGCATTTATATTGTGAACAGAGCTACATACTTGAATAAGCTTTTGTAAGCGGTTTTGTTGACGTAAATCCTTGCCTAGAAAATGAAAACAAATAAGTACTTTAATTCTGTTTAGTTCTGTTTCAAACTAGAAGTCGTTAGTAAATGTACAGTGATTTCAAACAATGAAAATGATGAATATGACATTAGACAGACATCATTCATTGTAATCTCTAAGAATTCTTCTTATTTCGACTCCATTTTGAGGCTGTACAAAAGATTACTTAGCACATACGACGTTGTTGGCAGGTCTCATCTATAACTTCAATGTCAAACTCCGTAAAAATATCTTATTATGAAACCCAGAACCGTATGAACAAACAACATTCGGTAATACTGAAGATAATGTTGTTTGCTTGGCTTTGTGAGTTATCGTGTCAATATTGTAAGAACTGTAGCTGCTAAATGACCTTTATGTAGACATTTAAATACATAAGTGGGTACATTTACAAAGTTATTGGGGCAACTTAATATAAAAATCATACAGTAATTTGTAAACAAGGCCCGTCAGTTCTTAAATGGAACTAAAATCTCTGGGGTGCAGTTCAACTCGCGAGGTCTTCTGCGCAATGTAATAGAATATTCAATTTCTCATGAAGCTGGGTCCTGAACACGTGCGGCGTGTGTTTAGAGCGGATACATGTCTTGAGACCTAATATTGTTACTGCTGTATGGATCCGTAGTCATGCATTCATTTTTTTACATGCGGCTCTGCTTTTATATCCAGTATGGTCCTGACTTAATATGAGGACCACATGGTGTAGAATCATTTGATCAATCTGTCATTATAGCTATTCTCTGACCTATTTAGGTTAAAAACTCTTGTGAATATAGGCCTATAGGCCTTTTTTTTTTTTTTTTTTTTTTTTTTGAGGGTGGGAAATCATCAAATAACTTCTCCCGCTCTGGGTGGAGCGGGAGGGCGTGTCAGACTTTTACTGACTAAAACCCACCCGTGTTCCTTCAGTTGCCTATGCCAGGGCCGCGGTAACCCCTTCAGACAACCCGCGACCCCAGCGGCGTCGGCCCTATTGGGCCCCGTCACTTGCTGACATCTCTTTGAGGCGCGCGTGGAACACAACGCGCCGTCGACTCGGGCCTGGTCCTTACCGGACGGCGAGCTACCCGCTGCTCACCGTCCGCAGGCCCGCGCCTACGGTGCCCGGAAATCGCCCCGCGATTCCCGCCGCCCAGGGCGTCTCCTGCGGCGACTGAGGGCGTGAGGCTGCCTCTCCCTCACGCGTTCCGCCTCCTCCTTCGCGAGCATCACTGCTTCGCAGAAGGAGGTGACGGCCTCCCATGCACTCTCGCTCCGCACCATGGCCTGGACCAGGCTCGGACGCGAGAGATCGCCGCCGCCGATCGCCTCCGTGAGAACACGGCGGTGCTCTGCCCAAGCCGGGCAGACCTTCACTGTATGCTCCACCGTGTCCTCCGGGCGATCCACACAATGGAAACACCCGGGCGTTTCCTCCCGCCTTATGCGAAACAGGAACCTCCCGAAACAACCGTGTCCGGTGAGGACCTGCGTCAGGTGGAAGGTGAGGACGCCGTGGCGCCTCTCTAACCACTCCTCAAAGAGGGGACTTATCGCCGCTATTGTGGCGTGCCCAGCGCTGGGTTGCGACAGTCGCGCTCTCCATGCCGCCATGAGATCCCGCCGGAGCTCTGTCCGCTGTACCGTGATTTCTCGCGGCAGCGGAGTTACGCCCCGGCGTTTCGCCTCCTCGCGCCACTCCCACTCGTGCGCGAGGACCTTTGCCTCCAGATCCCACGGCGGCAATCCGGCAAGGAGGCTCGCCGCCTCCCGGGAGACCGTGCGGTATCCCCGGACTAGCCGGATGGCCATGACCCGCTGGGACGCGTTCAACCTGCCGGCTGGTCCCAGCCTTAGGGAACGCGCCCACACCGGTGCTCCGTAAAGGGCCATGGACCGCACGACCCCCGCGTAGAGCCTACGGCAGGAGGCGTTTGGACCCCCCAGATTGGGCAGGAGCCGCCTCAAGGCAGCCCCAGCCCGTGCCAGTCTGGGAGCCAAACGTCGGAAATGCTCCACGAAGTTCCACCGGCTGTCGAGGACGAGTCCCAGGTACTTCATCGTCGACCCGACTCCGATGTGAACCCCTCCCACCGTTATATCGGAACCCGACGGTGGCGCATTCCGAGGACCATGAAAACACATGGCCTCGGACTTGTGCAGGGCCACCTCGAGTCCCAACTGCCGGATCCTCTCCACGACTATCGCAACCCCGCGTGTCGCTAAGTCAGCCGCCTCCTGGTGCGACCTCCCCTGCGCCAGGACCAACGTATCGTCAGCGTAACATACTACGCTGACGCCGCGAGGGAGGTCGGCGCGCAGCACCCAGTCGTAACCGATGTCCCACAGATGCGGCCCCAGGACCGATCCCTGTGGGACACCGCACGACATCTCTCGCCGGTTCCACTCTCCCTGATGACCGGGGTATATGACGGCCCTGTCCGTCAGATAAGGCCTAACTTTTAGTCTGGCTTCACTCACTCTTATCTTCAGTTAAGATGGATCCACAGTGGTAGCCCGCGAAATATTATTTTTTTGCGTTTTTTTGCAATTTGTAGGTCAGTCTCATTTTTTTTTATCAAAATGTGATTCGCGACAATTAAAAATATGTATTTACATAATTATAACCATAAATATCATCAATACTTCTTTCTAAGTTAGAAATGCTGTGTTTCGATCAGATTTGGAAAATTAAATAACTATATACGTTAAGAAAATCTTATCACCTGCAAGTTTGGTTTAGAATAAAGGAAAGGAATCTCTCAAAATGACAAAGTCAATCACTAATGTTACAGCCAGTGCTTAATTTTGTAGTAAGTGAGCATTTTGAAGTAACACTAGACCGTACCCATTTCATTAAAACAAAGTTTACCTGAAACTAAAAAAAAACTAAAAAAAAAAAAAAACTAAAAAAAAACTACTAAAACTAAACTGCTCTAGGAATTAAAATCTTTTAATTTGACAAGCACACACTTAGGAAATGTTCCGGGCTGCATGGCACTCTGGGACGCTGAGTATGTAGGTAAACATCTTTTAATGTCAGGCTTCTCTTGGAACCCGAGTTGTAATCCCGTCGCGTTAATTTTTGATACGTGTTCGTGAATCCGTTTTAAACCTATCGGGTGATGTTTTAAATGGAATACCTACTTTACAATAAGCAGTAAAATGGGAAGCCCTCGTTCAAATGGGATTTTAAAAGAAAATTTCAGCAGCTTCTTTCAGTACCTGTTACTTTACTTTCATCAGATGTCAATCGTTTCAGTTTATTAAATGTTTCGTATTTAATGAACTGAAACTCGACTGCTTGATTGTAAAGTAAATTTAATCCTTGTTTGTTTATAATTTTACATGGTATTCGTGTATGGTGGAATGTAATAGCACACAGCAGCTGGTATTAAAGAAAAATTATCTTACGTACATAAGATAATTTTTCTTAATACCAGCTGCTGTGTGCTATGCTACTCATGCAATATTGGTTTTCTTAATTCTTGGTATGGATTATAATGTTTGTATGTAAATTGGGGACAATGTTAAAAGAACAAGTGTACAAGCGCGCCTGGTAGCCGTATCCACGCCATGTTTGCACATGCGCGCTGTACGGTGCGCCGGAGTCGATTCACTGCACATCCATTTCCGCATGTCGCAGGCGCGTTCTATTTCAGAGACACTCCTGCTCCAATCAGCCATGTTTCTTCTTATATGCGATTTACTGAAGACTGACATATTTAGCGCGGTTTGTTGCCAAAGATTTTCTTGGATACGAAATTAAAGATTTTAACTTTAATAAAAATACTTAAGTTCATGATTCAAAACCAAATATCTGTACTGTACGTCTGCATGAATGAGTTTTTACTAACTTAAATGAACATCTTAACCCACATCTAATCCCAAAACATGCAACTCGGATTCTTTTAGAAATATCGCCCCAATTTAAAGCTCCACGCAAATTACACAGTATCGTAATAATCCAATTAGAACTGTTTAAAAAGAATATCCTGCCGATGAATTAGAACGATAAATGAGATGGTTTAATTGAAGAGCCTTGGCTTCGGGTGCAAGGCCACCACTCACTAAGTTATCGCTGCCAAGTGAAGTTAAGCAACTCGTAGGATGCACGCATGGCGGGTGTTGAGGGCGTCACTCGACCGTAGCAATCATAATACACTTTATTTTTGTAAAATAAATGTATGAAATATCTCTGAAATGCGTTCTGAAGATACAGCATTGTGTAAAGCGAATATGGAGAGGGTTGGCATATGTTGATACCACTCCCTTTAGAACCTTTTCAATAAATAAAGCCAATGAACATAGATTCGACGTTAATTATTATCTTAGCTAAGTTTCTCGATTAAAATCACAAGAACAAAGGCTTTTTCTATTGGTATCTAAACATCTCAACAAGAAATTTCCTTTGAACATCCTGCTTTCTCTACAGCAGCTGCACTCTATTTAATTTTAAATAGGTACACAACAAGCTAATAAGAATTCGCAACTTCGCAAAGTAAACTTCATTACTGCTACAAGAGCGAATATTCTAATAAGCACTTGATATTTTAATAACTTGTTGAACAGTGCCTCGAGCTAGATATTTCAAAGAAAACAGACATGCAGTAGAATATTTTCATAGAAGCTACCTGAGGGCTTCTTTTGTACCTACGAGTTTTTATACTTACTCGATCGCGTTTACGTAAACGTTACCTTACGAGTCTTACGACAATTCATATGGCATAATTGTGCTTCCCATTATAGTCACCAGACGGCGCTTATTCAGTTTCAGTTTCAGTACAAATTGAAGTTTACGTTAATGCTATCGAGTTAGGGCCTATTTCTTCTTCCTCAGTGTGCTTAGTGCGAGTTTTTATACTTAGGGCCTGTTTCACCACCTACGATTAAGGTCCTATTAACTTAGGTACTTGGCAGATAATTTCATACTTACACATTCTGTTCCATTTTTGAATTTATTCGGTAAGTAGTGGCTACTCGGACATTGGTAAATAGGCCCCTAATGTTCACGAGAATACGAGGATTACGAAAAAAAATATATGTTAACTCTTGTAACTGGAAATCGGATCAAAGTGGGTTTCATTGTTAGACTACGAACGAAAATGGATCTCCTATCAGATACACTCAATCATATCCCAGCCAGCACAAACCTTCTGAGTAAGTTTTGCTTAAAATCAGTCATAGAAACTAACTGCTGAATAAGACTACTGTAATTAGCTGATTTGGCGCTTACTCAGACGTTATTCAAGCAATTTGGGCACAAAATTATGCTGCTAATAGCTCTGTAATAGCAACGTAACAGATGAATAAGTTTTGAATAATTGTACGACAAGCTGGGTATCTTCTGCATAAAAGCATTTTGTTCTTTTGTACAAGTGTTACAGCTCTGTTAGCCAGATGATGAATGAATGATGAGTGAACTATGGTTAAGTCCTTCTAAGCTCAGATATTCAGATGATACACAGCGTTTAGCTTATTTCAGTATATTTTATCAAGAAGTTAATCAAATTAAATTGAAATTGACAAATCCGAACACCCGCGGTATGCGTTTGTTGGTGAACTGCGACATTGAAATATAATATGGCCAAATTATATTGCCTATCGTCAGTAAATTTTACCCTTATTTATGCTTAGAGAAGGAAATTGTAGGTGCGCATGCAACTTTACTGTGTATTTATATATACATTTTGTATAAAATTTTCACGCGCTACCTGATAAGCCGGGTTTTGGAGAAATAAACAACATTTCGTCTATTGGTTTGTTTTTACGTGTGAAATATTTTTTATGTTTTATGCAGTTTAAGGGTTCAAAAATAGCCTTGTCATACTTTTATAAGAATATCATACCGATTTCGTCATTAAAATTGAGTATTTGAGTATAAAATTCCATAAAATTGTAATAGGTTATGTTATTCGATATGGCGACGCTCATTCTGAATAAAATCTGATTGCACAGCGGCTTATCGTCTTATGTCTGCTTAACAGACCTTACGTGTCCACTTATTAAGTTGTTCTCTGGTTAAAAGTGGTCTGCACTCAACATATGTTCGATAACTGTTCTATAATCACACACATTCGTACTGTAAATCAAACAAAGTAATTGTTTCGTCGTAGTCGAAGAACTACATACCTAACTGATTGTAAACGTATAATTAAGTTTGATTGAAATACCTAAATAAATAACAATGAAAGTAGTCATAGATATAAGTAAATTGTACCTTTCAGTAGGTACAATTTAGGATTAGGAGGATACGATTAGTTTACTAAGATATATATAATTATGTTATGTACTAAGGTATGTAAGGTGTATAGGGTAGGTAAACCCTATACACATTACATACCTTAGTACATAACATAATTATATATATCTTCGCAAACTTGATTGAAGAATGTCTACTTTTCGTGAAAACCCAGCAAACTTCTGCATAATAATCTGTTACTATTGTTTTTACCGCATTTAGCTGCACATGACGGTAATTTCGTACTTAAAGTGGAATAAAGCAGTTATAACAGCTATCTTAATTTCTGTTAAGTTACTATATGCTTCATAACAGAAACAACGCCTATTTTATACAGCAGCTGAATAAATGTCAAAATGTGGTATTTAATAGAACTAAGAGAGAACAGAATATAAATTATCCAGTATCATGCTTGATAATGGAAATTTATACCAATGTTATACAAAAGGTTACACAAACTCTTGAGTAACAGGTCTTTTTATGATGATTATTCAGTTTTAAGAAATAAAATCGGCAAATTACAAAACTATCTCAGCTAATAGCATTATTATAGCAAAAAAAATAATTAATACAGAACTTCGTGATACACACAGCTTCTATACATATATAATAAAGCTTAACCCTGCATAAGGTTACATTTTTGGCCAGTTATATGACTTGTGTGCTGCCTGGGATGCGTAGGTTGTTACACTTGTTACTTATATTATTCTGAAAATGTACCTAATAATAATGAATATTAGAGTAGATACATGGCTCATGAACCTACCTAATCATGAGCCGTATCAGCGTCACTACCAACTACCAGTTTGTAACATTGTGTCGACCTAGAACTCCTACAAGGCACTGTCCTTTCACAATGAACATATAAAGTAGACCGTACAAAAAACGTGGAAATACACCTGTTATTAGTTTATCGACTCGCATATACCTATTGTGCTTTCGTAACATTGCACCCATGGATTACTGTCTCTAAATATAGGGCAAATCCAGCCGGCGTGGCTATGCGAATGTATGTGGGTTACCGGGGGCATCACAAATAACCGCGCTCTATCGTAAAATGTCCCTACGTTTCGACATTAGCTGCATTATATTATGTTTCTGGCGAAGTAGGAAGTTGATCCACGGGATGCGTTGCACAACTTTACAGAAACGGATTGGACAAAACGTTTTAATAGTCTGTTTAACATTTTTGGAGGAGAAACAAGCAATTAGAGACAAGATCAACATGTTTGTTTACAGAAATCTTGGAATTAGATGTCCGCTTAGTTTCAAATTCCAACAGCTCACAGTTTTAACAGCTCACTTCTGGGTTAAAGTGGAATTCAGGACTATTATTCTAAATGATGTTATTTCGAAAAGAAATTGCGTTTGCGTCAGTACATTAGCAGCAAGAGATAGATCACGTTTTGATCGTCGAACAATTACATTAACAACACAGCTTGATAAGATTGTTTATCCCGTTAATGTAGAAATGAAGGACCAAATTACCTACCTACTAAAAGGTAGTTGTGTCGTGGTACGAATATTTCTGTTATCGTGAAAGAGCAAGATTCTCTGATGATTTTAAGCTTTTGAGTCATCAACAGTTTGATCGTTAAAAATAACAATGATTAAAGATGCAACATTTTCCACAATCTGTGTAGTACTAAACTCTGTTTATTTATCGGAACACTTGCGAGAAGCGCGATCTTCTTCAGAAGCATTTCAATGTGTATTTTTGTTTACGCGTCAGGGAATGCGCGAGGTGACGCATGCGTTTACATGCGTTTCGCAAAACGGACGTGGCGCGCGATCTTACTGCTGGAATTTACTTAACAGAGCCAATTGTTCCGAACTAACATCAATAGAATATACCAGTAACTTAATCTGTTGCTAAAATTAACAGAATTCAATCAAGGTAATTAAACCGGCGCGTGCCTTGCTCACTAATTGGTGGATAGCCGTCAGCTTCCGAGTAATCCCGATAGGTAGATATTTAGTTTCATCCCGATAGTCAATCAATTTATTGGGAATCGAAACCCTTAGGTACCTACCTATTATTATATCAATTAGTTTACTTTATTTTATCTATCATTCCAAAATTCCAATGTTGTTTGCAAAACAAATTGTAAAAATATTATTCAATTAAGTAACTATATCTACTTAATTATCTTTTGTCAAAAGGTTAATCGGCTAATGTTTTGAGTTCTAGAAGCATGGAAGTACCTATACAACTTATGCTGCACATTAATTCATACTTATTATTCGGGACATACCCACTTTTTTTAATGCAAAAAGGAGTGATTCTGCTAGGAAAAAATAGGACTAAAGAAAGGCATAATGAACTGATTAGCAAAGTAGCTCACAGCGATGACATGCAAGTGCCGCAAGGATACTTCACTGCATTTTTACCACAAACGTAGACATGCTCAGTAGCATTCATTATTGAATATAGGAAATAGAAGTTTACAAAAATATCTGTAGGTTGATCTGGGGGGCTAAAACGGACACTTTGGCAGCATCATAATAGGATAATATTATGAATAATATTTGAAATCGTAAAACGGTCACAAACTGACAATTACCTATCATGCTTATTTATAAAACCTAAAGGTTAAAATTTCAAATAAATTGGTCTGTTTATCTTTCGAACTCGAACACCAGACACAACTGCCCTTGGTAGAGTATTTAACACATAAAGATGATTCGTAACACAAACCGAGTAATAACGATTCTTTATATGGTGCTGATATGCTCATACAGGATATAATAAGAGGCATTAACAGTACGTTAACTAGCGCTACTTAGCGTGTTGCACAAGGAAGGACTTGAACATGATAAAAGTAACAATACGTTTAACTTATTGTGCTCTATTGATTGGTTTAGTCATTTACCTTAGAGAATACCTTACCTACTGTTGTTAATAAACTAAATATGAACATAATTATTACGTAGATATGTACTATGTATTTTGAAGAGCAGAATAACTAAGTGGTTATCCTAATGAAAGCATTTCATTAATTCCAGGTAGTGCAATCCAAATCGAATCACAATGACGGTGGTGACGAACCCAGCGCGGACCAGCTCGGACGATGAGATCGAGTCGGGGCGCGAGAGCGAGGTCTGCGAGTATGGCGGTGCTGGCGTCGACCTGGACGAGCACGCGCGCCTGTACGACGACGAGAAGCAGTCCGACATCGTCTTTGTAGCCGGCATCAACGGCGACACGTGGCGCTACCCCGGCCACCGCCGTGTGCTGGCCGCCACCAGCCCCGTGTTCGCCGCGCTGCTCGCTTGCAAGACCGACGTAATCGTCGTCGACTACATCGACCGTCGCGGCTTCGAGCAGCTGCTCCGCTACCACTACTGCGAGCCCACCCAGCTCAACTCCGTGGGCACGGCGCGCTGTGCACTGGACGCCGCCTACAAGTTCCTGTGCTCACCGCTAGCAGAGCGATGCGCTCGGCGCCTAGACGAAATGTTGGATGCCGGAGTCGCGCTGGAGATACTGCGCGACTTACGATTCCTGTGCGCCAGGCTGCCCGGCGCTGCCTCCGCTCCACCGCTGCCAGCCCTCTCAGACGACGCGGCCGCTCGCTCGCTCGCACAGTGCTCCCGCTGGTGCGACTCTCTGGCTCACAACGCTCTGTTGGTGCTCGATGACGACGCAGATACCGCCCTGACTGATGAACGTCTGGAAGAGCTAACGTATGAAGACTTATCGCTTATAGTAAAACGAGACACTTTGCGCGTGTCGAGTGAACTGGTGCTGGCGGAGGCTCTGTCGCGGTGGGCCACAGCGGCTTGCAAACGCACCAAGCGCGAGCTGACGCCCGCCAACAAGAGGGCGGCGCTCGGTGAGCTCGCCTACTGCCCGCGGTACCTGCTGCTGTCGGGCGAGGAGTTGGAGCGCGCTTTAAGCCTGGAGTTGCTGGAGCCGATGGAGCGTGCTCTGGTGACGGCGCGCGCTCGCAAGCTGTCTGCGCCGGTGCCGGTGGGCGCGGAGCAGGAGTCGCTGCTGCGGCGCTGGGCCCGGCCGCGGCCCACGGAGCCGGCGGCGCTGCCCGTGCACCTGAGCGCGCGCTCCGAGCCGCCCGTGGAGGAGCCGCAGCCCAGCAAGCTGTGCGCGCGCCGCCCCAAGCGCCCCAAGCAGCCCAGCTTTGCCCCTGAAGAAAAACGCAAAAAGAAAGGGTGCTGCGCATGTTTCGGAGAGGGACTCTTACGTGCTTTCATTTGTTTGTTCGACTGAAACAGGGAGCCTACCTATGTGTAAGGTGGACGTAGTGCACTACGAGAAGTGTGGACAAAAATAATATTTATATTTAAATAAGACTTTCGACTGAGTGTTAAGTACTGAAGTGACAAAAACTCTTAAATACTTTATCTAATTCTAAATCTTTCCTCTCTATCTGACTTCCTATTAAATGTGAAAATAAATGTTGAATAAACTTCAAGACAATGTAATTTCTAAGTTACCTACATGTTACGATTCATCAATTAATCAGTTACAAAAATAATAATTTGGGTCATAATTGGATAGATTTGGAGAGGTTAAGAAAATAAAGAATGCCATCTTTTGTATTTTTTTACGGATCGAAATTATAACTATTCGTAATGAATGTGACTATTTACTATTTTTTGCATTTGGTACTTACCTATGATTTACAGTTACTACTAAGTTATAATGATCTAACTATAGTTTATTTCTGCAGCTAAAAATGAGAGATTTTAGGTAATTATTATGAAGTCCATTTTAAGTCTGTGTTCATTTATATTTTATGAATAGTTTTCTTTTAGCGGAAATAATTGTTTGTTAGCGAATTGGTAGAAAGAATAATTCAAGTTTAACGCAATACCGCGTCTTCGTGTAGTAGAATATGTCTATGTTGTGATATTTAATCATTAATTTTGGATTACTGTAACGCGTTAATTTAAATTGATAACATATCAAATTGTTTAACAATTTGCATTTATAAACATTTGGTGAAATGAATTGGTGCACAAATTGTCATTGTTAAGTTACGTTTCAATTAGTTGTTGATAACTTTGTTGCATTTATTAACAATTGTGTACCTACAAGATCTGAGAGAGAGAAGAGGTTATCTGATTACCTATACCTACTGAATTTGCAATGCAAAGCCAGCTAATCACAATATAAAATGTACCTAACCATACTTTTGAAATCCAAAGAATTTACAACCAAAATACCTACATATTTGTTTCTCATATTTGAAACAAAGCAACATTATTTTGGATAACTTCTTTTTTAATTGAGAAGCTTTGCTTAGTTAAATTTAGATGAATTGTTTAGTATAATTCTTCCATAATTTAGTGAAATAGTTACCTAAATATTCACTAGTCGTATACCAAGTACATTATTAAGTCAAGGATTTTTATGTGTATAGGAATTTGTTTGAAACAAACGTTCGCAGAACGAATTAATTTTATAATGTAGCTTCAATTGTAATCAATTTTGAATTGTGCCATATTGGATGTGGCTTTATCAAATAGAAATGTTTTTGGTGTTTTCAATCATCTACTTGAATTGTAAAGAGTCACTCTCAATTCATGCGTCTTTAGCAAATGAAAAAAAGCTTTTTATGTAATTAAATTACTTATTCAATGTATGTCCGTGACGTTTTAAACGAATATAAATGTGAAATGAGATTATAAAGGAGATTTTTTCGCAAATGTAATAAATTAATTTATTGTAATCATGAACTATGTGTTCGGCTCAGAGCTGTCAATCAAGGAAACCAATCCTGAGGCAAATATATGATGTTAAAATATGAAACGCCTTTTTATTGAATAAAGACCAAAGCATATACAGGAAAACTCACTAGGTAGTAGGTATGTGTAGCTAAAGCTAAACAACAGCAGATTTTAAGGCAACGATATAGTTGTTGATCTGATTATAAGACAAGAGTTGCTTAAATGACCTAAGTGTTAAATCTACTTACTTGCAGACTTGCAGTACATAATTTATATTGTAGTAGAGACGTTGGGTTCGATATTCACAATGAAGCAATTAAAATTTAATTAAAGTCAAAGTCAAAGTTTTATTTGTAAAACATAGGTGGTGTAAAAAACAGGTGTTGTTAATAAAACATAATGTTCACTGTGTTTTGCCGATGACGGCGTACAAATATGAATAAGTAGTGAATGTAGCCCAAAAAAATAATAAATTAAAAATGTCATCAATAAATAAATTAAATTAACAAAATTAAAAAAATTGTTAATGTTGTTGTTGTTGTTGTTTGTTTTTGTTGTTTTTGTGTTTGTTAAATGTTGATATTTCCATCCTTGTCAAATGACAAAGCGCTAGATAGGCTCACTCTGTCTACGGCTCACCCCTTCACCCCCTGTCACATGTCAACACCGTCAGAAATTGCTACAAGGTCTGGGAACGATTAACTATAATGCCGAAAAATAGTTTTTAGAATTTTTGTCTGTTTGTCTGAATGTATGTTCCAGCATCACGCAAATAGGTAGGTAATAGGTAATAGGGGCTGGTATCCGCAACTCCGCGTCAAAAAAAAAAAAAAAAGGGAAGGTATTTGCGTGATGCTACTACTACATGGATTTTGTTCAAATTTTTCATAAGTATTCCCTATTTAAAGTCTAGTCATACTATACCTAGGCTTATTATCACGCTATTTGCTATGGGGGTTGAGAAATATATTATGTTACCGCAAACAGATAGAATACAAAAACCTTTTATATGATTCATAACGCTATACCTTTTACGGAGCTAATCAGTCCACATGACATATGTATAGGATAGGGTGGATTTTTTAGATGGGGCAATAAGGGCAGGTGCCTTAACCGTAGTCGCTACAAGAAAACGCTCTGAGTAGACTGTCCTTAGCTTTTTGAAACATTTTGATATGCATTCACAGATTTAAAAAAAAAATAACAATCGGCAAAAAATACGCATTTTTCACAAAACTTTTTTTTGATGCCAATCGATCCTGTTAAAGCCGGTGAACTTGAATTCGTCTTAGTTTGGTGACGTAGCATCTGTATTAATTATTCTGTATTGTAGTTCTCTAGCCGCTCTATACTTTACCTAAAAATAAAGAGTTCCATAAGAAAACATTTTCGTATAATGTAGTAATAATTAGAATGTTTGGACAGCCATCGATAACAGAACAATAGTATAGAATATATAATTATTGCACTCCAGCAAATGCATTTTGTAATGTAAATACTACCTACGTCATGCCACTATAGTATAGTTAAAATCTCGCTGCAGACTTGGTCATAAATCATAATCGGAGTAGGGATGTGCGCTAGTTGCGCGCGCTCAAGGCCATTATCGATAACAGATGATGACGATGACTCAGACGAAGAATTTTAATTTTCTATTTTTAGTTTTATATATATGTTCTTTTGTTTATATATTTAATATGCTTTGTAGTAAATTTGGTAATAAAATAAAAAAAAAATGTGTATTTATTTCTATCACCCATTTATACATATATAAAACTATCGATATCACTCATCGACTGCAGTAATGCACAGGACTACGTTTGGGCGTGGCCTGCCCATAAGACCCGTGAGTGGGAAAGAGAGCGAAACACTCGAATGATTTATGACCGAGTCTGCAGCGAGATTTTAACTATACTATAGAACACTAAACGTGCGTTACTACAGAATCACGGTCTTCGCATTCCTCAGCGATGGGATCCACAGACTTGAACGTCGTCATGTGAGAATGTTGGCTTATATCAGCACGAGAATTGATGATTTCTATTTTGTTCACTTTTTCGGTCATGTCCACAATCATTATGCTCACACTCTCCAAATTATTATGAAGTGCTGTCACCGTTTTCTGTAGTTCCACCATCGAGTTGATTTTAGCATCGAGTTTTGCGAACTTTCCTTGAATCGATTCTCGTGCTTTTCTCGTGTTATCAACTTCTTGATTGACTCTGGTAGAGATTGCCTTACTAAGTTCTCTGAATTTTCTCTCGAAAACGTTGTCTTCTTTGCTGTCTCGTTTCTTTCGTTCTCCAGTATTGGTGGACAGCGTCCGGTACTTGTACCCGGAAGAGCGAGCTGTGTAACAGCCCTTGGGAAATATTAATTTTGACATTATAAATATGAAAATATTTTTAGAAATGATTATTTTATTTAACACTTGTTTTATTTAAAAAGTTGGCATTGCTTGAGTGTTTGCATGACATTAAGGACAAGTTGTCAATTGTCAAATAACATAAAGCAGGAGATAGCTTGAGATAAAGCTGGCTTCGAATGTTTACAAAGGTTTTATAAAAAAAGGTGTATATCGAGGTTATTGTAAAGTCCATGTCAATGTTAAACAGCGATACATGCGCCATCTGGCGGACATTTAAAGTTTCAGTTGTGTAAACACACTACCGTCTACCATTCTCTTGGTTCTGTGGCGTCGAGGTAAATGCTGTTGATTCATCGCATATCCAATAGAGGGCATACAGAGGCCCATTCGTGCAACATTCTTGATCCAACAGGTGGCCTGAAAATGCGACATGCTTTCAGAATGATGTAGTTTATCTTTCATGTTTGCTGTTTCAGTTACTTATTGTTGCTATAAGAAACAAGGAGCATACAGAAATATACTGAAAATTATCATTAGGTACTGTAGAGGTTTTGATGTGTACAAGCCATAGTATGAATAACTGGCTGACGATCATTCAAACATCGAATACTCTTATAAAAAAGTGATGGCTTTTTTATAAGATTGTCAGATAGAAAATAGCTAGGGCTCCGCGTAGGACCTAGGGAGTGAACTATAATTTTATTTCTATTTTAATATAGCGGGCTTCAGCCCCATTTCTTCTTAAACTACTGTCTTTTATTATAAAGTAGTTAGCCTCCCGCTGTGAGGTTCGAGCCCTCACATTTGGTGGAGGCGCCGTAGCTGAAGCTTTATATTGACCGCGCGTAGGCCCGCGGTATCTCTCGAAGTTTTTGGAGTGCGCCGATACGGCCGAGCTTTGCTGAGTGAAGTAGTTGAGCTCTGCTATATTTTGTTTGGCGAGGAAGTTACTCCGCCGGACCCATCACTGTCGCACGCCTAGCGGGTTCAGGAGCAGTGGAGCACCCCCTCATTAAAAAAACAGCTAAGTGGTTATTCGAAAGAAGTGCACCATGTCGCAAATACAATTTTCAGGCACGGGTGCATATTGCTTCGAAGATTTCATTACTCAATTTCGTCGAATTGCGGCTATAAACCAATGGCCAGAGAGCAGTCTAGCGCTTATTATAGGAGCCTACTTACAAGGCCCAGCGCTAGCATTTTACAAATACGTATACTCTGAAGCTGTAGACTTCAAAAAAATTTGCGACCTCTTAAAGGCAGAATTCCCATCCTGTTTGGATTATGTTGAAAGATTTTATAACGCAAAACAAAAAGCCAATGAAGATGTAATCGGATTCTTTCACACATTGGCAGATATCGCTCTTAAAGCTGAGATCACGGACGAGAAAATCTTTATTAAAAAATTTTTAAAAGGGGTCACAACTGACTACAAATTAAAATTGGGTACTAAAATTTATTCCTCAAAGGCCGAGTTGCGAGCCACACTGGAGCAAATAAAAGATATTTTTGAAGAGGCTCAACATGAATTGGTGAATTTACCCATACAACCTCCTAAAGGTATTTTATCTAAAGTAAGAATTGAAAATCCCGCATCTCTAGATGGCCATAGTTCCTCAATGGCTATGAGATCGTCTAGCCCTGCACCTTCACCTTCTGCTGGGACTCCTCCGCGCTCAGCCGGCGAACATAGGGATGCTGAAACGTTCCATACCCCGAGGTATAATTTTCGGCCGAGATACCGTTATACAAACAGGAATCATAGATCACCAATTGTCCCCAGTACAAGAAGCCCACAGCCCCCCGAGCACCCAAACGACCAAGGACACAGACGTTAGTTCACGACAGGGAGTTGCAAGCTGTGTCCAGGAATGAAACTAATAAACTCCCTACAGAAATTAATAAACAAAGTACGTTCAGCCCATTTATTAATATTTATATAGCTAAACAGGCCTATTCTGCGCTGATAGACTCTGGAGCATCAATTTCGTGCATATCAGAGCAATTAATGTTGGAGTTGAAACTCAAATGTACTAATGACAATGCGAAGCATTTTGTTAAATCAATTTCGGGTTCGTGTTTGAAAGTCGTGGGTGAAACAATGATCAACTTTATAGTGGACTCATGTGTATTTGTTAACAGTTTCGTGGTCATCAAAGATATTAACCAGAAGCTGGTCCTCGGTCAGGACTTTTTCAATAAATACGATGCTGTGATCGATTTTCATAATAATTGTTTAATGTTAAAAGGAAGTTTTCGTGCAGATTTTTGTAAATATTCTGATCAAAATGATACGTCAATGTCAAGTACTTTAGTATGTCAAAATCACAATGACAAAATAATAAAAAATAATAAAGTCTTATGTGACCATGTATCTATGGAAGAAAGAGGTTCTAAATCTATTTCAAAAATTGATTACCTTTATTTTTCAAATTTAATACAAGAGCATGATGAAAAATGTATTTCATCTTTTTCGAAATTTACAGATCCATTGGATGAAATTAATGTCAATCCAAATTTGGAAATTTTTGAAAAGAATTCGTTGAGAGAACTTCTTTATTCATATAGAGAAAATTTTGCTTTCAAGGCCTCAGATTTAGGTAGCTGTAACTTAGTAGAAGTAGATATCAAAACGATAGATGAAATTCCAGTTCATCGACCACCTTACAGGGTGTCACCAAAACAGCTTGACATTATTAATTCCCAAGTGGAGGAGATGTTGACAAACGGGGTAATACGTGAATCTAAAAGCGCTTATGCATCGCCTGTAGTGTTGGTGCAGAAACCAGATCATACCTGGCGATTTTGTGTAGATTATCGTAAATTAAATAAAAAAGTTATTACTGACAGTTACCCTTTGCCAATTATTGAGGATATTATGATTTATTTATCAGGGGCACATTATTTTGCAGATTTAGATTTAAATTCAGGTTATTGGCAATATCGTTTATGTGAAAAAGTTAAGCATAAAACGGCCTTTATCACCCCTTCAGGGTTATATGAATTTAATGTGTTGCCCTTTGGACTTAAGACAAGTCAAGCTGTTTTCCAAAGAACCATGGATAAAGTCTTAGCAGGCATTAAATATAAAAACGCCATATGCTATGTGGATAATATATTGATTTGGGGAAAGAGTTTCTCTGAGTTCCAAGAAGCCTTGGATGAGGTAATGTTACGACTTAAGAAAGCAAACCTCACATTAAAACCTAATAAATGCAGTTTTGGATACGGTAAAATATCCGTATTAGGTCATGAAATCTCGGGAGATGGAGTTAAACCTGATAATAATAAATTGCAGTCTCTAAAATCTTTGAAACCTCCTACTAATACGAAGCAGGTTAAATCAATATTGGGTTTGTTCTCTTATTATCGTAAGTTTATCAATAATTTTGCAGATATAGCATTACCTTTAACAAAATTATTAAAGAAAGGTACCAATTTCTCTTGGTCGCGGAGACATCAAGAAGCATTTGATAATATAATTAATTATATGAGCAACCCACCGATATTACGATTTTATAAAAATGAAAAGGATGTGTTGACCCGCCTTTACATTGATGCTAGCGGAGAAGCATTAGGAGCTTGCCTTATGCAGGGTACAGATATTATGTATCCGGTATCATATGCGTCGCGTAAGCTGAATGATGGTGAGAAGAAATATTCGACAACAGAAAAGGAATGCCTGGCGTTAGTTTGGGCATTGAATTATTTCAAACATTTTCTATGGGGTTTGAAGTTTCAAGTTGTTACAGATCACAAGGCACTCTGTTGGCTGAGAGATAGGAAAGACATGAATGGAAGATTGGCTAGGTGGTCGTTATGCATCCAGTCGTACGAGTTTGACATAATACATTGTGCAGGGAGAGATAATGTCATAGCCGATTTTTTGAGTAGGAATCCCTTAAGTATAGATGAAGATAACCAGACACCGTTGATCTGTCAAGAGGATGGCATGCAGGTGTATAAGATAGAGGTGGTGAAGATGAGAGATGAGCAGATGAGAGACGAATTCTGTAGATATTGGTTAGATAGGATTGCAGTTAGCGGAGTAAGCATCTATAGGGGATTTAGTATTTTAGATGGTATTTTATGTAAAAAGGCTAGAAGGTCAAATAGTATTCGGGAATTAGTAGTAATCCCAAAGAGTTTGCTATACGACGTCTTGCAGGAGCTGCATGATGATCCTTGGTCCGGCGGACATCTAGGTCTTGCTAAAACATTAGCAAAGTTCAGGGCAGGTTATTTTATAAAAGATGCAGAGAAAGAAGTAGATAAATATGTGAAGAGTTGCGTGCTGTGCCAGGAACGGAAGAATTCTAAGCAAGTAGCTCAACTGCAACCAATAGCAGTAACCCATTTGATGGAGAAAGTAGGAATTGATTTATTAGGTCCTTTTAAAAAATCATTGAATGGTAATAGATATATAGTTGTGTGTGTTGAGTATGCTTCAAGGTATGCAGTTTGCAAGGCGATTCCCAGAGCGACAGCAAAAAGAATCAGTGAATTCTTGATTGAAGATGTTTTCTGTCGTTTTGGTGGTGTTAAAGAAGTAATATCTGATAGAGGGTCGGTTTTCACATCTCGTTTAGTTAAAGAAACTGTAAGTTATTTTGGAGCCAAATCGCGTTTTACTACGGCGTTTCATCCAGCAACAAATGGACTGGTTGAAAGACTCAATAGAACTTTAACTCAAATGCTGTCTATGTATGTCTCTGCCGACCAACGGAACTGGTGTAGTTATGTACCATTAGTATGTTTTGCATATAATTCCAGTAAGCAAACAAGCACTAGTTTTTCACCGTACATGTTGTTATATGCTAGAGAACCCTTATTTCGAACAGATATGATTGTTAACAATGATGGTCGTGATCGCATAAATAATTATGCAGAGCGGCGTAATCATCATAATGTTTTAATTAACTGTGCTATAAATAATATAAAGAGGGCACAATTAAAACAGAAAGCCACATATGATAAAAAGGCTAAATTAAGGAGCTTTATGCCCAATCAATTGGTTATGGTTTATACGCCTAGGCGGGTATCTGATAAGAGTATTAAATTATGCAGATTATATAAAGGTCCTTATCAGATAATAAGACGCTTATCTAATGTAAATTATGCTATTAGAAAGTTAAATAATAGAAGATTTAGGGATATTGTACATGTAAATAGATTAAAACCCTTTCATATTAGGTTGTAATTATTTAGTGCCTTTGGCTTTTCTTTTTTTAAATATATAACTTTGTCAATGTGTGAAATTCATTTAATATTTCATTATTTTAGTTTGGTGTATATATTTTAATGTTCTAATATTGTTTTTTTTGTGCAATTTCATATATGGTGAGACATCGGACGCAACCAACAGCGTGTGGGGTACACTTCAACGCTACCTCACAACGCTGCCAACTATATTGAAGAGCATGAGGGAGTGAACACATTGTCGCTTCGTTACGGGTCGGTAGGGCCAGTTAGCATGAACATCCTCCAGTATTTTAGTGTGACGTATTAGGAGTAGTGGAAGTTTTGAGAAACTGTGAATACCTTCTAGAGGGGGGGTGACTTTGGTATGAGTTGTAACCAGCTTTGCTGACGGGACATAGTCCTTGCAAAGTGTGTTGAGTTGACACAATTGGTGCAATTTATATCAGAGGATCCACAGTTTGGTCAATATGGACCTGTAGTAATACGTAAGGGTTCAGTGTTGACGTTACGCGATATTTTTCTTTGAATTTGCTGGAGATTGAACATGAGTTAGGTTCTACGGTAGAATTTTGACTTCCTGGCGCATTCCTCCCTCTGGCTCGATACTGTCCGATGGATTAATGAATCACGATGTTGAGTTCTTTAGATTTTCAACCCCTTCTGGGCTGATGTGAATTGCCACATCATTTTATTATCGAAAGAGGCACGTCATTCTTTTCCCTCCGGGTTTTGTCTGACGGGGCTCAGACTGGATAAATGCGATATTTTTGGGTGCACAATGGCACACTTTAATATTACTTTGACTGACACTTAGCATAGTGTTAGTTTTTCGCGTTTCGTTTGTCCAGAGCTGAGCCTGTACCTAGAAGTACAATCCCTCATATTGTCGCCATTTTCCCGGAGTTAGGTAGGGTGTCTATTTTTTTAGGTTTAGGTAGGTTTTGTCTGTATGATCGAATGTCTTGGTCTGAATAAAAGTTTTATTTTGAAGTTGACTACGTTAATCCTTTTATTCAAGGGTGGGCGTAGCTCATGTAGAGGTTTTGATGTGTACAAGCCATAGTATGAATAACTGGCTGACGATCATTCAAACATCGAATACTCTTATAAAAAAGTGATGGCTTTTTTATAAGATTGTCAGATAGAAAATAGCTAGGGCTCCGCGTAGGACCTAGGGAGTGAACTATAATTTTATTTCTATTTTAATATAGCGGGCTTCAGCCCCATTTCTTCTTAAACTACTGTCTTTTATTATAAAGTAGTTAGCCTCCCGCTGTGAGGTTCGAGCCCTCACAGTACCTATGTTACTTTTTATTTTTGTAAAATACCGCTAAGCATTTATTTAAGTTAATACTTAAATAAATGCTAAGCGGTATTTTACACCACGTGTACTGGTTATTAGTAACAATGCTGTAAATTAAATCTTTGTACTCGCAGTTCAATAGAATTCTGCTTGAAGAAAAAAAAAACGGTTGGACAAGGTAATGTGGCATTTTGAATTAAACAAACAATGAAATGGTCATTTTGAAAAGAATCTATTCATATAGGCCACTCGAAAACGCCTCATAAAAACTTGGTAAAAAAACAATAATTCAGTTTAGTTTAAGGCTCACAATGGGGTACAAAAACGCTGAAGGTGATTTTTTTCAAGGCATTGTGTAGAGACGAACAAAAAGGGTCCAACAGGTTGGGACTGCATTATTTCCAGATAAATGTATTTTTGATGAAGTGCAAAAGTCGGTGTTGGCCTTTTGACAGTGGTAAAATCTGTGATTTGGGCACAATGTGGACACAATCGTCCGTGAAGGGTTCTGCACACACATGGGCCCAATATGTCCATTGTGCTTTGTAAGCTACGACTAATGAATGTCCGCGTGAGAATTCGCTTCTTACACTAGTTTTTTGTGATAAATTTTATGAAGTTCACGTCATGAACGATGATTTGGCTAAAATTGTTTTCATTCTGGATTTAAATTTTTACGCTACACTGAGTAATAATATTTAGTAAGTAAATAAATTGCGTAAACCTGTTATTTTTATCCGATAAAACAAATCTTGACATTTAAAAGTCAAAGTCAGAATCAAAGACAGAATACCAAAAATGTTATTATAATTTCACAAAGGTTAACCTACCAATATTAACTGGATAGCAATTATCCTTGTCTAGTTGTAGGGCACACCCACACTGCGTGTATTGTCGGCGACATCGAATTTAACGGGCCGGCGGGTACTGGGCACGTCAGGTAAGTACCTGAGTACAGTGGGTACCGACGGATCATAATAGAAACAGCCGAATAGCGCCGCTCTCAAGCCACTCTACTTATTGTGTAGTACACAATAACACTTACAAATAAGCGCCACCTCATACAAAATTGTCATTTTTTTCCTTTTCTGTCGTAGTTTCGTAGTAAACCTCATAGGTTTCGGTGACGCCACATACAGGTAGCATTTTTTTCAGAAGGGTCTTTCCCAAATTTAGATTTGGGTAGATAGATACCACTCAGGTAAGTTAGCTATGATTGATTCGTGTAAATGATACGTTTGATATATTATATCAATGAAATTCTATTCATACTCATCATTCACGCGGCCTGTTTTAAGCAAAATGTATGTATTCAATTTCATGAGTAAAGAATCTATAAATAAAAAGAAAAGTCCTGACTGACTGACTGATTGACTGACACATCAACGCCCAGCCCAAGCCCTAGGACCTAGAAAGCTGAAATTTTGCACACAGGTTACACTTTATAATCTATACTAATATTATAAAGAGGTAAAATTTGTATGTAAGTTTGTAAGTTTGTATGTTTGTAAGTTTGTAAGTTTGTATGTAGGGGGTAATCTCCGGAACTAATGATCCAATTCTAAAAATTTTTTCACAAGTAGAAAGCTACATTATTCCTGAGTGCTATAGGCTATAAATTATATTTATATCATGCATATTAGCCGAGCTATCACAATTTTTGTCTAACAAGTCGGAAAGAAATACCTCTTTAAACAGACTTTTTTGCATGCGCTGCCTAAACGGTTGTTTATAATTGAGAACAATGTATGGCAGTCTGCACCCTAATTGCGTAACACATTATCAATTGGAGTTTGAATAATTTTCAAACAAATTGCTAATCCATTGCTTCATATGTTCGAAAGATTTGTCTGCTAGGCAATGTAAATAACGCAATGAATGTTGTTGAACTGTCAAAATGAAACCAACTCCGATTGATAATGTGTTACGCAATTAGGGTGCTGGTCCGTCTTAAATAATTCTACAAAAAAGTCTGCAACACCATATTTCTATCTTTTATATTTTATCTTTTATACATCTTTTATTGCTTTAAAAAAGTATTTTTAGACATACTTACGTTTGGATGATTATTTAAACAACAATACATTAATCCTTATCAAAATAAGTTATTTTATGATCACAAAGACATCATGGAGATAAGATTTGGCCTTTACAGTATGTCAATTGGTCATACAGTTTCGGAGATAATATAAAATTACTAAAACGCAAAATAACTTTAATTCATACCGGTCGCTCTTGAGCGAACATGTTTAGTGCGGACGTTTTATCAATTTACCCATAGTTGGCGTTGTGCACATAAGTAATTTTTCTGAATAGCGAGATTTTTCGCGGATTGACGACCCTCTCGATTTATTATTTCAATAATGTCGGTGGAATACAGCGGAAGAGTTTGTTTCTTTGTTAGTTTGTTTGAACGCGCTATCTCTGGAACTACCCCAGTCGGATTTGAAAAAATCTTTTTGCATTTTATAACCCAGTTGTTGAGGAGGGCTATAGGCTATATAACATCACGCTAGGGCCCTAAGGAGCCGAGCGCAAAGTAATAGCGCGGGCAGGCGATGCGGAAGGATATAGGCTATTTAACATCACGCTAGGGGCCTTAGAAGCCGAGCGCGAAGTAATAGCGCGGGCAGGCGATGCGGAAGGATATAGTCTATTTAACATCACGCTAGGGCCCTTAGGAGCCGAGCGCGAACTAATAGCGCGGGCAGGCGATGCGGAAGGATATATGCTATTTAACATCACGCTAGGGCCCTTAGGAGCCGAGCGCGAAGTAATAGCGCGGGTAGGCGATGCGGAAGGATATAGGCTATTTAACATCACGCTAGGGACCTTAGGAGCCGAGCAAAAAGAAAAAATGTCAGAAAGGATGCTTAAGCGCAAACGAAGTAATAGCGCGGGCAGGCGTTGCGATGCGATGCGTCGTTGGGGGACAAGAAATTTCACGCGGACGAAGTCGCGGGCAGAAGCTAGTCTATCTATATAAATAAAAAGAGAAGTCCTGACTGATTGACTGACTCATCAATGCCCAGCCGAAACCTTTGGACCTAGAAAGCTGAAATTTTGCACAGAGGTTCCCTTTATAATGTAGACAAGGAATAAGGAAGGAATTCCCGGTAGCATGTTCCCGTGGGATATTTTCCGACATCCACGCGGGCGAAGCCGTGGGCAAAAGCTAGTATATAAATAAAAAGAGAAGTCCTGACTGACTGACGACTGACTGACTCATCAACGCTTAGCCCAAACCCTGGACCTAGAAACCTGAAATTTCGCACAGAGGTTCCCTTTAAAATGTAGACAAGGTATAAGGAAGGAATACGTTCCCGTGGGATATTTTCGGACATCCACGCGGGCGAAGCCGCGGGCAAAAGCTAGATAGAGATTTGTTCCTATATTCCAATTACGAAGTTGTAAGTACAACATAAGTAATTATTATTATCGAAACCATTTTCTAAGCTCAAAATCAGAAGGTAGGTAACTCTTATCTGTTTTGAAAACAGAAGATCTACTGTTACTTAGCAGTAACTTAATTAAAAAAATAAATACCTTATGAGTACATTTGAGAGAGAAAATAAATTGGTTTACTTACCCGGGGAAGTTAATTTCTCGGCAAAGACAGCGTTTTAGATTATCCTAATTTTAGATTCATTGAATAAATATACAGGGTGAAATTGAATAGATACGACAAAATTTAAGGGGGTGTTCTACGCATCAATATATGAACAACTTTTACTATGGGACCAAACCTGAAATCGCGAAAAAAAAATCAGCTGTTCAGTACATTTAATGTTCGCATAATTCGTCAAAATGTACTGAACAGCTGATTTTTTTTTCGCGATTTCAGGTTTGGTCCCATAGTAAAAGTTGTTCATATTGATGCGTAGAACACCCCCTTAAATTTTGTCGCATCTATTCAATTTCACCCTGTATGTACTTAGTTATGTACCTAAATCGGTGATGAATATTCAGTTGGCTTGCCATCTTAAGTTTTGACCAGATTCAGCATTAATCGTGACAATTAACATCTATTTACATTCAATCCAATAAGGCTATCTTAAGATATTTTAATATGTACTCGTAAGTAATAAAACACAAGGTCTTGTTGATGTTGTCCTATTTAACACAATTTAGGAATAATTGTGCAATTTTCACAACTGGGGGCCACTTAAAGGACTGATTAGTAAGCCTTATTGGTGGCTTTATTACATTAAATTCGCATCACACATAAAAACTAATTTATTTAACACTTGTCGTGTGGCTTCACATGCATCACCATAGACTTATAAAAAAAGGAGGACTCCGCGCCACGCATATCGAAAGTGAAGCACAGTAAGGGCGAGCGCGCATTGCGGTGCGTTTTTCTACCGCATAATCTGTGAAGTATGGAATGTCTTTGAAGTGCGCGCACTGCGGTCATGCGTTTTGTTACTGTAGGGCCCGCAGAACTAACGGAAACGCACCGCAGTGCGCGCTCGCTCTAAGTATTGGCCGCTTGTACAAAACTACAAACACGCCTCGCGCACACATTTACGTCATAGTATGCCGACCGGCAGCCATTACGTAACACGAGCGACGGCGTCTTTGCAGGTACTCAAATCACGCACACATAAATCGGTACGGTGCTTCACTTTTGATATGCGTGGCGCGGAGTCCTCCTTTTTTTTAAGTCTATGTGCATCACATTTTTAGATAACGTGTCATGAGATGTTAGGTATTCATTGCTAAGTAAGTAAGTATTTCATTGACATGCCAAATCCATTTAGCAGTTTTTAAGGCGTTATGGGCCATACCAAAATAAATTGGGGGCTTTTTCGTAACCATTTACTTCACTACTATAGCTTCCGCCCGCGGCTTCACCCATGTGGTATGGCAATAAAAAGTAGCCTATGTAGTTTTCCAGGTCATGGTCTATCCGTGTGCCAAATTTCATCTAAATCTGTTCAGTCGTTTTAGCGTGAACACGTTACAAACAAACAAACTCACTTTCGCATTTATAATATTAGTTAGGATTACAGAAATTGTATGAATTTAATTTTTGGATATCATAGATGTTCTTCGACTATTTGAAGGAAAACGCAATTGGGTTATTAAATTTACTCGATAGAATTTAATTCCTAAAATACCTCTTTCTTTCTTCTTTATATTTTTTTCTTTAATTCTAAAATCCTAAGTAATTTCATTGCAAAATTGCATTCAAAATGTGCGTATTAGGTAGGTACCTAATTGAAAACTCTGGCTGAAAATATTTTTGATAGATACCTACTTAGATTAATTTATTTTAAAACAATTTTTATTTGATTTGGCGATTTTATTTTGGTTCCAGCGCATTATGTTGCGCTCTCGTTTTTCGCATGTAGAAGTAATTGATAATATCACTTATTATTATTCCCGCCTAGCTCGCCTTTTACATAAAAAATAAAGTGAGTTACAAACATGTCTGCAATTAGATCCAAACATAAACACAGGAATTTCTAAGTTTCGCGTTTGTTGTTAATAAAAATTCGTGTAAGAAGATGTCACATAATTCCTAAGAGGAATTTAAGAGGCACATTCCTGTGGCCCGTCGTGTCTAGTGTCTGCCTCTACTAAACATTCCGAGATAGTAATTCGACACCACTTTGCCACAGAATAAAAAAAATGTAAATAATGTTGATGGTGCGCCCCGGGAGTTAACTTTTTGTGATGCATGTTCGTAGGGTTGCCAGTGCCGGACATCTAAAAATACCAACAAAACTTGTTAATTTAAATAGCCAAACAGTCTATCGTTTAGTTTTATAGTTACGCTGAGGTTTACATTTTATTACAGGCAGGGAAAGGCATGTGCTTTCTAATGCTAAACGTCCATTGAAGCTTAGGTAATTGAAAAAAAAACCGGTCAAGAGCGAGTCGGACTCGCGCACCGAGGGTTCCGTTCCGATTTCTGAAAAAATGTGCTATTTAGAGACATCGTTTTATTTTTCCTGAAATCTGTATATAAACTTCTATCACATAGAATAATTTCAGATTTTTCCCTTTGCAAACTTCGGAGATAAGTGGGGGGGAACGGTATTTTTTTTACATTTTTCATCCAAAATAGAAAACTATGCGGCCTAAAAAAAAAATTAAAAATTGTTTAAGAATGTGCAAACAGTGTTCTTTTATATGATACCCCACATGCCCTAGTAGCTTCACTTTAAATTTTGAAGACCCCCTTTCAGCACCTGTTACAAAAAAAATATAAATATTTTTATTTCTTTCTTATTTGCAAAATAGTTGGGTAAACGTCATATAAAACTATTCCAAATTTCAAGTTGATAGCATTAGTAGTTCTTGAGATATTCAGCTGTGACAGACAGACAGACAGACAGACAGACAGACAGACGGACAGACAGACAGACAGACAGACAGACAGACAGACAGACTGAGTGAGACCATAAGGGTTCCTTTTTTACCATTTTGGTACGGAACCCTAAAAATAGTTGTACAACCCACTTTTTTGGACTAGATGTAAGTAAGTACCTATATTTAGGTAGGTGCTTAAGGTATAAAATAATAATTAATATTTGCGCGATATCTCAGATAGCTCTCTCATAAAAATTATTAAAAACTGCGAAGCTAGGGTCTACGACCTAAATCGTAGACCTTTCGTAGGCAAGGTCTACGATTTTCGTAGCCTTTGTTCCTTAGTGCTACGAAAGTTTAACCTACGATTTTTTTTCCAAATTCAGTTTTTTTTTTCCTTGAAAATGGGTAAGTTTAAGCAGTAGCAACACCAAGTCTGCGTTGATCGGTTTTATTGGCGTCAGTGCTCGGGCTCGGGGGCCACGTTCAACCATAAACTGTTATTTTTTACTTTTTATTGATACATTGTCCGACACTAGGCCTCCAGATTAAAACGAATCGATGTGACTAATCAAAACACTCCAGAATTAGAATGCATGTGTTATTTATTTTTGGAATGTCAATTATTTTCTCTTTTAATCATTAACTTCCCTTAACCGATTTATTTTCCATTCGATACTGAATGTCAAGTTGTAGGATCCGTCGAATGGCAAATTATTTTGCTGATTTTATAAATTGTTAGTTGAATTCACTTGTTTCAGAAAACGTTTACTGAGCTGATTATTTCTTACGTTTTCCTTGTTTGAGGTTTCTCAAAATGAAGATAGGTACCCAAGTTTATAAATATCCACACTTATATAGGTACTTATTTGTTTTTGTTTACTTCAAAATGTCCCCGGTAAGTGCTAAAAGGTTTTTCCTTCTATTAGGTGTCGTGTAAGCGTGTATAGGTTCATCGGTGAGTAAACAATAGCGTCGGATCGACACAGCGGCGCCACCGCTGTTACCTCACATTAATGGGAACATCTTCTTTAAGATAAACGAACAGAAAATGTGCATAATTCAGAGTGTATATTTGTTTTTGTATGAGCGCTGCCAAGATCGTCCAAGCAGCCAAGCTTAGTATTCACTGCGAGATAAAAGTCTAAGGTCCGTATTACAGAACGTCACTCAATACTCAAGCATTACTTAAAACTAGATTCAAGCCATTTGATTGGTTGAAAACTAGATTTAAACAAAGATCAGTGCTTGAGTTTCTTTCTGTAATACGGACCTAAGTAGTTACCTATAGGTAGTGTGTCGGCGCAGTCGGCGCGGGCGCAGCCGTGCTGTCGCGGACAATGCGCGATGTTAATTCCTGCCGTAAAAGCTCTAATTGGTCGTTTTTCACCGGCGCGGCGAAGAGGACGGCCGGCCGAGGCCGAGCAAAAAGTGGAGCCGGCGCGGAATGCGCCCGGTTGAATAACCAGCCGTCTGTTGGGCGACGTTACTAGCTATAAACAAAGAGCCTGTTGCGTAAAAATACGTTATCCCGAGCGTACCATATCGACGTGATTTATTTTCCGTGCCACCGCCGACGGTCGCCGACGAACGCCGCCGACCGCTACCGAACGCCGCGCAGTCGCCGGAGTGCGCACTTTTCAACTCCGAGTGGGCTTATTTACGTTGGCGCTCGTTTATTTTTTTCTCAGATTATCGGAGCTGCGCCAAGAATGTCGAAATCATTCAGGCCAGTAAGTGGGCAGAGGAATTCGCCATTCATATTGCCCGTGCTTTTAGAATAACAAATATATTGCGGAACAGACGTTTCAGAGATCTGAATAATAATTGTCGGCAGGTAATGAGATCAAAACTCGATTCCGAATAAAATAAGAGGACGGCGTTCATCTATATATATAAAATTCAAAGTCCTGACTGACTGATTGACTGACTGATATATCAACGCACAGCCCAAACCGCTGCACCTAGAGACTTGAAATTTTGCACATAGATACCTTATACAGTGTAAGCATCCACTAAGAAAGGATTTTTGGAAATTCCATCCCTAAGGGTGTCAAATAGGGGATGAAAGTTTGTATGAAAAATCTTATTCCTTGAGTTAATAGATTTGAAACTTCGCATGAATATTTATCTAAGTAAATTATAAAGTTTGTCATTTTTAGTTTTCCTAAACTACCCCCTCAGAAGGAATGGGGGGGTGTCAAAGTTTGAATGGAGGAATTTTAACGCGTGGTCCAATTAACTCAAAACTACATACATATCTTATGTCAAGGTTTTTCGTAAATCTACCTCTAAAGGTGTGAAAAGGGGTAGTAAATGTTACAGGGCAGGTTTTACTGCGGAGCTCGATTAACTCGAAAAGTGGTGTAAATAATCTTTCAGTCAAGCTACGGAAATATCCCAAACTATTTTGAAAATTCCATCCCTGTGGAGGTGAAAACAGGGAATATAGTGAATATGAAAAATCTTATCCATTTGGTTAATTAACTTGAATCTTGGCACAAATGCTTGCTTGAGCAAGTAATAAAGTTTGTCATTAATAATTTTTACCCCAGAGAGAAGGGTAGAGGAGGAGGGGGAAGGATAGGGGATGGTGAGGAGGGAAAGGGGTAAGGGGAGGGGGTGGTGAGAAGGGAAAGGGAGAAGGGGAGGGTGTGGAAAGAGAGGCAGGGGAGGGTTAGTGGGTGAGGGAGAGGATGATGTAGGGATGGGAGAGGGATAGGAGGGTGCAGTGAGAGGGGAGTGTGTAGTGAAGTGTGGAGAAGGGAGGGTGAGGGGAGGAGCTGGTGAGGGTAGAGGGAAAGGGGACAGCGGTGAAGGGGGTGTGAGAGGGTTTGAAAGTGTGAGGAGGAGGATAGCGGGAAGATGATGTGGTGAGATGGTGATAGGAAGAGAGGGATGGAGAGGGTGAGGGGGTGAGAGGGGGTGTTGAGGTTGATCATGGGGAGGGTGATAGGGGAGAGAAGGGGAGGGGTGAGAGGTGTGAGAGGGGGATTAGAGGGAGGGGTGAGAGGTAGGGTAAGAGGGGGGGGGGCGAGTGCCTTTATACCTTAAAGTTGCTTTTTGTATAGCACTGACTCGTTGAAGAAACCCAGCTCGACAGAAATGACTGAAAAATAGAAAGTCGGACTCGGAACGGCACAAAAAAACAGGAGTAAACTCCAGTCGAGCGTCGGAGCTGACACACACACTTTTTTTTGTTTGTTTGAACGCGCTAATCTCTGGAGCTACCAGTCGGACTTTAATATTTATTTTTGCATTTGATAGCCCAATTCTATAGGCATAATTAACATCACTCTAGGACTCTTTGATGCCAAGCAAAAAGAAAAAAAAGTCATAAAGAACGCTAAGAAAACGAAGTAATAGCTCGGGCAGGCAATGCCATGCGACGGGGTGGGTCGGGGGAACAAGAAATGTCACGAGGACGAAGTGGCGGGCAGAAGCTATCTCAATATTTTTGTTCCTGTGGCATATTTTCCGACATCCACGCGGGCGAAGCCGCGGGCAATGTTATATAAAACTAGCAGAAGATATTATTCAACGGACCATTTAATCGTGTTTGATCTTGACGTGTAAAAATAAACAGCGATTCACGAACACCGGAAACGAAACATTCATTCGCATCATTAGGTATACATATCTATCTACTAATTGAGCTCATGATGTATCTGTCGCAGCCAACTGGTTTAATTAGCCGTTTAGTTAAACGCCTAGCCTTTTAACTAAACGACGGCCATTCAACTAGAGGCTTAGGCAGCTGAAACTGCCACTTTGGAAGAATCCTATCAGGATAATAGGTACTAGTATTATGGATTTTATTTGAAATCGTAAAACGGTCACAAACTGACAATTCATAATTTATCTGCGTACAATTCATAGCACGCAATTCATCTGTTTGACAGTTTCGTATGGAGATTCGTAAAATGGTACACAAATTATGAATTGCTTTATTGAAGTTTAACGTCAAATACGTCAAATAGCAATCATAGTAAATTGCGGGGAATTCAGGAAATGAATCGCTTTTAGAGGAATTGCCTAATGTGGCCGTTTCAGGCCCCCTGAATGATATTCAATAATCAATTCTATGTTACGTTGGAACTGTGACTAACCAAGCGCCAGCCGAATTGGTCGCAGTAACTGAGCCAGAGCACCCCGACCAAATGGGTTAGGATAGGTTAGATCTGTGACCAACCGTGTGTGAGCCGAGCGAGCGAAGCGAGGGGTGCCGCGGCAGCGGCAGCGAGCACTACTTCCAAAGGCTAGGCGGTTAACTAAACGGCTAATTTAACCAGCTGGCTGCGACATATCTACGAGACATCACATGAGAGCTCATCAGCTCACGTTTACATTATGTACACATATTCACTCAGAACCATTATTTAATTTAAGCTTGCTGGTTCAGCGCTCGTATTTTCTTGGAAACTCATAAAATGAAAACATTGTAAGTACGGTATTAAGTAAAATTTTACTGTATAAAGTTATACGTAATAATAATTACAAAATAAAATGTTAATAGGCGTATTATTGTGTGAAATATCCAAGGATGTATTATTATTATTATTGTTTACAACTACGAGACTAACATAAGGACTTTCAAAGTAAACATTTTGCCTTTATTAAGGATTACCTACTTGCTTTTCCTGAAGACTTGTATTGTAATTGACTTTCTGTTGACTATTGTTTCCCTTTTTGTTGTTATTTTTTTTTGCTGTAGGTACTTACTAAGTCTTCCATGCTGAAATAAAGAAAGAAATACATTATCTGGTCTTATAATGTTTATTTTACTTTATGGTATCATAAAGCCAGGTTAAAGTAGGTATGATAGTTTGCTATTCCTATGTTTTCATCATCATCTTCTTCGCAGCACTCTTGTCAGAGGGGTCGTGGTCTTCTCTAGTTTCTTGTCCAGGGGCTGATGTGATTCGCCTCACGATTTCTTGCCATCTACGCCGATTTTCGGTGTTTTTAGTGCACTTCGTAAAAGGGATCACTGCGGATTTGATTTGGTCAGTCCATCTCATGGGTGAGTGTCCGCGTGATCTAGTGTCCTCCACTCTACATTGAATTCCTATGTACCTATATACAGAAAAAGCTAGGAATAGGAATTGAAAATAGGTGTGGTTTAGACGTCTAGATGATGTATCCTATCTCTGCGCACGAAATGAGATCACGGTGTATTTCCTTTTCCTCATTCACATCGGGTAGGTTTCCCCATCATCGCTATATTTAAACTGAACGAAATGAATTGACCACAAACATCAAAACAAATACATTTGTTTCGAGTCGTCAGAAGCCCGAAAGTCTGACAACCAGTTTACCAAGAGCTAACGTATTACCCAGGTGTGGAGGTCAGATAGGCAGTCGCTCCATGTAAAAATACATGAAGGTATCCGGTTAGACTGGAAGCCGACCCCAACATTGTTGGGAAAAGGCTAGGCAGATGATAATTGTTAGCGGATTAAGTAAGAGGAAATTCAGAATGAGCTGATTGCACGTCTCATTTAGCATTCGTCAATAATGTATTATCTCTGTGAATTGGTATTCGAACTTACACAATATTAAGTAGGTGCGTCATAAATGTGTAAGTGGGTATTGTTCGTCGTTGTTTATAGTACAAATACCTGCGTGGTATTGTGGCGGCAGCGGGCGCGGCGGCAGGCGCGGGCCGGCGCGGGCGCACGCTCGCGGGTCATTATCCTGCGCCGGCCTGCCCATAGCGGCTACAGTAAAATTGTAGTATTTACGCTTGCCCTACACAATGGTGTGTTTACAACTTATTCGAGTAAATCATTGGAGCTTAACTTACGGGGAATTGATTACGCGGCGGCCTTGTTATTGTTGTTCACTTTGTTGTAAGTACTTACTTACCTACATCACGCTGTTCTCGATGCTCTCGTGAATCATGATTCTGAGCGTTCATGTAAAATTTTAGATTTAGTTAGACCGGCAGTTATATTACCCAGTTACTGGGTTGTGGAGGTCAGATAGGCTGTCGCTCCATGTAAATACTGGTATTCAGCTGTATCCAACATAGTTGGGACAAGGCTAAACAGATTGACTTCATTAGAGAATAAGTAGAAATTATAGTCTCTACAGTATGTGCTACACCTTTCATCATGTGCACACCTTTCATCATGTGTACACCTTTCATCATTCACAGCCAGCTCCGACAGATTTTCGGAGAGCAAGGAATCAGTAGACAATAAAACCTATAATTTCTATTATTGAATGGCAAATTCAACTACAACAAAAAAATGCAATGTATAGTCGAGAAGGCGAGAGATTATGTTCATAGTTGTTCAAAGAACATCTTTCACCGTTTCAAAATAATTACACAAAGAGACCGACCCAGTCTCAGCAGATCTGCCATCACGTAATAAATAACCGAATACAGGAAGCTCGCAGCAATTTTAATCTCGATATTTCATCTTAGAAAATGAGTACCGACTATCAAGCGAAAACGATTATCTGAATATGCAGGAGATAATTTTAAGCACATAATGGTGAGTAAGAGAACATTGTTGAAATTAATTGGCATAGCCAAGGTTGCGGGGGTCGATGTCCTTGTCGCGCGGCGTGCGCAAACGCAGCGCTAACCTCGCGCCAGTGACGTGCCGCCTGCATGTCGATACTTACATCTAGTTCATATGTCGTCACTCTATAATATTTGGCTATTGTTTTACGAAAATGAATGGAAAATTTAAGCGACGAATTGATGGAAAATTGTATATCCCAAAAAGATACCTAGTGTAAAAAAAAAATTATAAGTACCTATAATAATTTGCTTTCGGACATGTTTACCTAGGTATGCCAATTATATGAAGTCTAGGATGGACATAGTTGAAAATCCTTTGTAATAAATGAAAAGAATTGCAGCTTGTAAGTTGTAACGTCCGCGTCGTTTTAGAGAAGAAAAGTAACTTAAGTGCTTGTAAAAAGCTTCAGGATACTTAAACTAAATTGCATTTAACTAAAAAGATTAAAATAAATAAATAAAATTAAAATTAAAAACATAAGTGGTATTATTTATATTATACCTACCTAACATTTATAACCTAAAAGTAACAAAATTATAATTATCCTATAAAAAACTATTCACAAACTACCACAAGTGATATTATTAGATTATATTTTTAGTGTACCTATGTTGTTAACATAAATAAAACTCGCTTTTCCAACGAATGAAGCATTACATCATTTAACAAACAAAAAGTTTTTACAACTTTGTTACAACGCTCTACTTTCTGAAATACATTTGTATGAAGCTATTCTTGTCGTTTCCTGGTAAAAGTGACTGGAACTTTTCCCAGTAAAAAGTAAAATTAATTAATATTCGTTGAAATAACAATTTTTCATTTTTGTAACATTCAACCAGCTCTGATTTTCAGGAGTAAAACTTCGAAGTTGTAAAAATTGTTGTTTAAATTATTTTGTCAAGGAAAGGTGGATTATATTTTCCTTTAAAATGTCCACTTCCAGTCCATTTCTGAGAATCCAATCACAAGCCTGTGTTTTAATCTATATATGTGAATACGAAATCCCAAATATCGAACTCGGCCCACAGTTCTCCGAAAAGCCTTAACGTTCCGAATGTTTAAGAGCGCGCGAAGCCACAAACTTGTTTACGTGCCTTGACTTACAAAAACACACGTAGCCTTTACGTTGGTACCAATTATGATCACCCGAAATTAGCATTAGCAATTTTAATGGAAATATAAATCGATGATAGTGAACGGCATTGGCGCGGCGCGGGCGACTACCGCGCTACGCGGCCCCGCACTTGCGCAGCCCGCAATAATTGTCAGCAATCATTTGTTTATTGGCGCTTAAGCTCCATCATTTCGCACTACACTCATTAACGATGCTATTTTAAGAAAGCTAGTCTGTTAGCGTGGCCCACATCGGTTCTACTCTAACGCTACTATTGATGTAGGTAAATGTGAGTTCACTAAAATTAGGATGTTTGATAAACACTGACCTCTTTCTTGTTTCCTAGAGCTAGTCTTGTAAATGTATTATACTTTATACCTATGATGAAATTGCACGTTGATTTTTTTATTTCGTTTATTTTCATTTTGTTTTACTTATGTATACTTTTTGTTGTATGGACATGATGCATCAGGATGAGGACATACAGAAGCCTTTATCAGTAAGTAGTTTATCAGTAAGAGGAATACGCTGGTGAACGTATAGGTCGGCCTTTTAATTAGCTGCAGTAAAATTATACTTCTACTGTCATTTTTGCTGTCATTTTGTTATAAAATGGGAATTTTTTAACCAAATGACAGATAAGTAGTGTCATTTTACTGCAGCTAATTATAAGTCCGACTCATAGTCATAGAGCAAATGTTTAAATTAAGTGAAATGTAACGACTAGGTATTCAGAACCATAATTGCATTGGGATCGGAATCTGAATAATTTTGAAGCTTATTGCTAATCCATTGCTTCATATGTTCGAAAAATTTGTCTGCTCAACAACGTAAATAACGCAATGAATGCTGTTGAACTGTCAAAATGAAACTGATTTCGATTGATAGGTAGTGTGTTACGCAATTGCCCGCAGCTCTTTAATTACCAACAAAAATATTAAGTAACAGATCAACTAATAAAATATTACCTAGATTGCTACGAGCGGTGATAGAAATAGATTGTTTTTACAAAAAAATAGAAACTGTCGTATTACGTAAATATTGCTAAACTGGTGACGTAATACCTAACTAAGTATCAGTTCGGATGGCTTGACTAGTGTAGAAACACCTACTTTTGTTTACCTAGACTATTAGGTGCGCTAACAATTTATTTGTTGCTGAGTGACCGTTCGCCGACCCGGAAGTATCGCTCTTTAAAAGAAAACAAATTGTTGAGTAGCTGCTACGTCATTCAATCACATTATTGTTGTTTATTGGTGTGAAATTGCAAACTACGATTGGTTATTAGAGCCTTGCTTGAATATATTTTTCTGAAAACGTTGATTTGTTTGTGAATTCAGTCTATCACAGTTTTTTTTTCGAAATTAGTAGCCTCCAAGCTTCGCCACGTCACATAACATCCTTTCAGTTCTTTGTCCTCACTTAAGACGCAGATAAGTGCCAGCGGCCTTGAGTGGTTAGCTTGCATGTTCTATGCTGAGCTCACGCAACGCGTCGTAGGACTTCCACCCAGTAATAGGACTCGGCCATCTTGATGTCTAACTTGAGACAGCGCTCCAAGGAGCGAAGTCAAGCTAGACGCATTTTTAATTTATTACACACTACACTACGACTTATCAAGGTCCTAGACTACATACCTGTGTAGCCTGTCTAATTTCAAAACGAATGGTTCAGGTTAGTAAAAAAAAATATGGCGCTTTTAGGTTAAAAAAAATGTAAACATTTCAAAAGTTAATATCTTTTGATTCTGTAAGTCGATTTTGATGAAATAAACGCTTAAAGTTACTCACAATAAAGCTTCTTGTCTTTCAGTAATTCGATTTTAATCCAATGAGTGGCTTTTACGTGATGCAGCACAAACAAACAAAGAAACCGACAAACTTTGATTTTGTACGTTCTGTTACTTATTTCTCGCGTATTCCAGTACTTTTTTGCAAAAATCTTTAATGATACAACAGGTTTGCGATTAACGATTGTATATGTATAGAAGATAGATAAAAAGAAACGTAGGTATATTAAAATATAAATACTTAATTAAATTGCCTTTAAAATAGTTTTTGAGTGATTCTCAGTTTTTTATCCGAGTTAGACATAACTTTACAAATTAATTACACTATGTAATATAAATATAATCTAAAATATTCACAATTTAGTTATAAATATGTGAATATTTTAAAAATGCTCTAAAACATACATTTTTTCCAAATTATTGACACTACTCGTTTAGACGTGACCTTTAGTTGGAAATCATTAAAAGTCGCATTTCGTCGTCTTAACTAACGTCCTCATACCTAACTGTTCGGTGTCCAAAAGCTAGTGCTATCATTAATCTGTCTCTCTATTTTAAATTCAACCGTTTAGTCTCAATTTGGTATGAACGCTGTGCACGAAATTGGCCACAGTGTTGCGTGTTCAGCGCACGTGATTCTCCCAATTCGTGTGGGCAGTCGCAGAACAAGGACTACACTTGTGTGTTGTGATGTGACCCATTAAACGAACAAACACAGCCAACCTGTTCGTGTCGATATTCGCAGCATTCGCCGCCAACCAGATATCGGCTTAACACACGCAAACGACCAACGATGCCCTCCATAACCTCTTTTATCTTTCCATAAGGGACCCGCCCGAACATTTTCTAAGAATCACCTAAATTAACTTTTATTTTTTAGTGTCTATCTTTGATAAATGTTGTAAACTTGTTATGTAGCTATTTTTCGAGTTTTAATTTTGGAAGCAACGAAAAAAGGGTAGAGTAGTTTTAAGTGATGTGATTAATCGAGTTTTTAATGTTACAGCGGTATATCTTAGAAGCGACTTCGAATTTAATTATCATACTCAAATTTTAGTGATGTCCTTTTATGGAGATTCTCACGCGGATTGAGCGGGCGCACATCGCGTGATCGCGTACGTGAGGCTTCCCAACAACCTCATGGGAATCTGCACTGTTCGGTGATAATCACGACAATGCAATGCACGCTTTTTATTACCTAATAAACTGATCATATTGTAAGCCATAACTATCGACAGTCATTTACTTATTTATTATTACTAAAGCTGTTGGCTGGAGCAAATCAAAAGATAGATCTTAAAGGACGTTAGATATGCTACGAATTTATGGTCTCGCAGCTACGCACCGAAATAGAATTTATTATACATAAATGTACAGATAATAGTATGTACTAAGTTGCTCAGTATTCGCTACATTGCTCGGCTAAAACCATAAATAGAAGTTGTTTTGTCATCACATAATAAAACAAGCTAAGGATTGCAGACGACAAAAAAAAAGAATGGCACAAACGCCGGCGGCTGCCCAGTGCTGCTTTTATTACTTCACGAGCGAGGCGTTTTCTTTTTAAATTTCAATGAAAAATCATACGCACACGCACTTACATTAAAAAAACTTGCATTCCACCTTACCATTAAAGATGTGTGTTCCCAGAAAATGAGCGCCTGGAATGCAGCTGTGCAAACTACTTCATTAGGGGACCGCGGGCATGGAAATAAACCATCCACCATCATTATTTTTTAAATAACAAACCACTATTAATAAACAAGGATCTTAAAAGGTCTTTCATTGATTTAATAAAAATGTTTAAAGTACGGTTTTCATATTTTTTACCTGGTATTTTTTTGCTGTGGTTCTTCGAGTCAGCGTATGACTAACTGGTCAGTTTCCTTCACTCGTCAGTTTATTTAATTCGACAGTTTCGTTGTTTTATCAGTATTGCTGATTGGTCAGTTTTGCGGATTAGTCAGTTGCGTTAATTCGACAGTTTCCAGTGTTTGCCAGTTTTCTTGATTCGTCAGTTTGTTGCACTCAAGGAAAAATATATGTTTAAAAGTGGATAATATCTAACCCAATTTAAATCAACTTCTAACATAACTGAAATCTGATAGATACGAGTAAGTAGACCATAATACATATTTGTTTATTTTTTATTTGGCTTCTTTGGCCTGGTTGTCGCAAGCTGAGTAGGTGCTGAGCATGATGTCCTTCCTGAGGCTCGATTAAGTGGTGTTGGATTTTTCCAGTACATTTTTTTTAGTAACCTCACCTACTTCTAAAACACAACTGGTTCCTACAACCTCTTCATAGAGGTGTTCTCTAAGAAGTACACCTTTGCCGACCTCTTTGAGGAAATAGGTGTGATGATGCTATGTTACATTAGCAGATGTGTGTGCAGTTTTCTGCCGAATGTAGGTACTTACAACGTACTGTGACTGACGAATAATATATGGAACCTGCCGGTCGATTCTGTAAAAATCTCACCGTGAAAACTTAGGTGAAGTGAGTTTGTTTTTGCTAGGAATTGACACTATTGACAGCTCTCTCCACGCTCACTTCACCTCAGTTTTCACGGTGAGATGGTTACAGAATCGCACTGCTGGCAAACTGAAACTGTCGAGTTGACGTAAATGACTAATTCGCAAAACTGACCAATCAGCGAAACTGACTAATCAATGAAACTAGCGAATTAAATAATCTGACCATTGCAGTGATATTATACGCTGACTCGGTTCTTCACCGGGTTAAATTCTAAAGAAAGAGAAATATATAAAAAATAAATACATAGACCTATACATATATTTTAAAACCCGACTAAACAAGATGGTATGCAACAAAATATATAGGTAACTCTACCTACCTATAGCCTACCTAACCTAACCCCAAATTAAGCCAATTTCATCAGTTTGAGCTTTGCTGGTAGCTAATAAAAATGGTGCACACCATAATAGTCCATTTTCGTGGAGACCTTGGGTACACCATTAGAAATAAAGTGTCAAAAGTCCCCATCGATCCCATGTGTGCTAAAAAAGTTATTGGGGGTCAAATGTCAAAATTTGAGGTTTTTTGGATTTTTCTCGTAAACGATAAGTTATATCAAAAAAATGGGTGAGACAAAATTGAAGATCATAAATTTGTCTTCAAAAACTGCCTCCATACTTTTTTTTTAAGAATCACCATTTCTGAGATATCGTGATTCTAAAAGTTGAAGGAAGCACGTTGTACATGATATGCACTCATTTCTACATTACCTGGAGGAAGTGTACTTTGGCGCGTTTTTTTAAAGTGGTATCCTCGGTAGGCCTACTCCACGAACTGTTATGATGGAATTTTCAGGGACAATAATCTTTTAACTGCATTATGATTATTGATATTGATATGGGTTACTGACTTTAACTGTAGTTCTGATTTCTTTTGATATTTCAATATGATTCATTTATTCTTTATGTCGACTTCAATAGTCATGTCTTCTTTGATTTCTTCTTCTTCTTCCTCTTCTTCTTGCTGGATGTTCATAAATTGTTCAAATGAAGATGAACCAGCTGTCCCTTCATCGAAATCACATGAATCTTCGTCTGTTGTATTCAATTGGGCATTTGAGTATGACTGGCTTTGACAATTAGTACACGCTGGAGAACACAGTAACCCTATTCTTCTACATTTCGCACTACAACATTTTTTTAAATTGCAAAAAATAGTGTTTAGGAGTTTTTCCGGGGCAGGTGGAAGTAAAGTTTTAATCGGTTCCAAAGTATTATCTGTTAATTCCTTACCCCAGTCTTCTGGATTCAGTTGATTGCCTAGCCATGTCTATGTGCAAAAATGTTGTAGTGCGAAATGTAGAAGAATAGGGTTACTGTGTTCTCCAGCGTGTACTAATTGTCAAGGCCAGTCATACTCAAATGCCCAATTGAATACAACAGACGAAGATTCATGTGATTTCGATGAAGAGCCAGCAGATTCATCTTCATTTCAACAATTTATGACCATCCAGCAAGAAGAAGAGAAAAATAAGAAGAAGGAATCGAAGAAGACATGACCGTTGAAGTCGACTTTGAAGAATATGAATCAGATTGAAATATCAAAAGAAACCAGAGCTACAGTTAAAGACAGTAAACAATATCAATATAAATAATTATAATACAGTTAAAAGATTATTGTCCCCGAAAATTCCATCATAACAGTTCGCGGAGTAGGCCTACCTAGGAAACTTTAAAAAAAACACGCCAAAGTACACTACCTCCGGGTGATGTGAAAATGTGTGCATATCATGTACATTAACATGACTCCTTCAACTTTTAGAATCGCGATATCTCAGAAATGGTGATTCTTAGAAAAAAAGTGACGAGACAATTTTTGTAGACAATTTTATGATCTTCAATTTTATCTCACCTATTTTTTTGATAACTTACCGTTTACGAGAAAAATCCAAAAAACCTCAAATTTTGACATTTGACCCCCAATAACTTTTTTAGCACACATGGGATCGATGGGGACTTTTGACACTTTATTTCTAATGGTGAACCCAAGATCTCCACCAAAATTTAGCTCTGTAGGAATTTGTGTTAATTGACCACTACTTTTATGTCTATTTTGACCGGACTATAAGCTATTAAACCTATCTCATTTGTTACTTCTTAAAGCCGTCAAAGACTGGAAAAATATTGCAAGTTGAGAAACGGTTGTTGCACCATTGCACCCATTTTGTCGTAATTTCCGACTTCTAAGTATGTATGCGTCACACATTTGGCTACCTACGTTGAGGAGTGTCTGTAGGAGTCACAGGAATGTGCTTCGTGACCGGTCAGTTCGTCTGAATTCCCACGACTCGAGGCCTCAACAAATTATTTTTATTTTCGCCGCCACAGTATCGCTCCATCTCACGTTACAACTTACAACCAATCCAAGTTTAGGTTAGGTTCAGAGGTCGAAAATATCCAGGAACGAGTCGCAACTTGTCTGAATGTCTGTTACTTACAATCCAGTAGGTACATACGTAGGAGTTAGTACATTGTCTAAGACATTGTATTCATTTCACATATTTGGTAAGCTGATAAAATTGTAACGCGCTGAACGTTAATAAACAGTCATGGTGTTGAACGAGTAAATATTTTTTATTCCGCAGAAAAAGCTTAATTAAAATGATGTGCACGCAATCACGCATTGACACTGGTTTGATGGATTCGATTTGAATCACTCATTCATTATCACCGCTAGTATAAAATGCACGTCTTTACCCCTCCAGTCGCCTATTATGTAAGCCCACACAACGATACTTATGTAATGATATTGAATCAATTACGACGAGTATGGTGGATAGTACCGCGAAAAGCAAAAAGTAATGAACGCGAATAATTCATAGAGTGTGCGCTCAGCTTTACATTGAATGCTTTCAAATCGCACAAACAATCGAGTGTATACGCATCGAATACCTTTTTCAAATATTTCTTTTTCTCATTTCGCCGTTTCCTTTTCTGGCTTAGTGCCACATGTTTTATTGATGGCCAGTTCATTGATATGGCTGGCTCGTTCAGGCGGTGGGTGAGTGGCCACTTATATGAGCCATAAAAGGCCTAGCCTTGGCCATATGGGGAAGCCGTCACACAGCGAATGCATTCATGCGCGCGCGCATATCAGATCGACGGGTTACAAAACAAAGTGACGGGCGAATTTGTTATACGAGATTATACTTACGTGATCCCTTGTGGCATTGTTTGTGAACGTTTTAAATCACCGGGAAAATTCTTTGAAAAACTGCGCACTGCCAAAGAAGGCCATGATGTGGAAAAAGGTAACTATTGAAGCATCTTACTTTAATGAATACCTTGGAGTTTAAATCTGCGCGCCGTGATATTGATTTACTGGTATCAATCAGTTCAGAATTTTCTACTGCTCCTTTCTATTGTACTCTCAACTTTACGGTTCAATGGTTTATCGAATAAGTATTATGGGTACCTACCTACCTACTGTCTTCAGGGCTAGATATTAAAATGTTGTCGTTCACACAAGGATAACAGCTACCTAATTACCTATAAGTTCACAAAGTTGTCATAGGGGATGTTTGACAGACACAATTAAGTGTGTCTGGGAGATGTGAATGTTTGACCGCTACGATTGATCTGGCTGCTTACAAATAGTATTAAAATAGTTCCCTGAGTATCATTATAAAAAGGACTCAAACTATATGTAAGATGACGCCATTTTTGTGCGAGCTTTAAAGCGTCTTATTAACAACTAGCTTTTGCCCGCGGCTTCGCCCGCGTGAATGTCGGAAAATATGCCACAGGAACAAAAATATTGAGATAGCTTCTGCCCACAACTTCTTCCGCGTAAAATTTCATGTTCCCCCAACCCACCCTGTCGCATCGCATTGCCTTCCCGGGGTATTACATCGTTTTCGATTAGCGTTCCTTCTCACTTTTTTTTTGCTCGGCACTTAAGAGTTCTAGTGTGATGTTAAATACGCCTATAGCCTTCCTTATTTATTAAAGTCCGACTGGTAGTTCCAGAGATTAGCGCGTTCAAACAAATAAAAAAAGCGTGTGTGTCAGCTCCGTCGCACGACTGGAGTTTACTCCTGTTTTTTGTGTCGTTCCGAGTTTCCGACTTTCTATTCTATTCAGTAATTTCTGTAGGGCTGGGTTTTTTTAATGAATCAGTGCTATACAAAAAGCAACTTTAATGTTTAAAGGCACTGCTCCCTCTTCCCCCTAATCTCCCTTTCACCCCTCCTCTCTCTCTAACCCCTCCCCTTCCCACCCTTTCACCCTCCCCTCACTGCACCGTTTCACCCCCCTCACTCTCTCCATCCCCCTCTCTCTATCACCCCCTCACCACATCCCTTTCCCGCTAACCTCCCCGCCCCCTCACACCTCTTCCCCGCGCCCTCTTTCCTTCTCCACACCCTCCCCCTCACTATGCTCTCCTATCCCTCGCCCCACCATCAAGCTCTCCCCTTCCCTTTTCCCTCCTCACCACCCCCTCCCATTCCCACCTTCCCCTCTAACCTTCCCTCTGGGGAAAAAACTATTAATGACCAACTTTATTACTTGCTTAGGCAAGTATTTGTGCCAAGTTTCAACTTAATTAAGCAAATGAATAAGATTTTTCATATAAACTATATTCCTTGTTTTCGCCCACAGGGATGCAATTTAAAAAAATCGTTTGTGAGATTTCCGTAACTTAAAAGAAAGATTATTTACACCAATTTTCGAGTTAAGCCCCGCAGTAAAACCTTTGCGCGAGAATTGCCTTCCGACCTGTAAAATTGACTACCCCACACGTTATTCGTAATTTTTGGTTTCAAGTATAAGAGTTTTGAGTAAACTGGAACGCGCGTTAAAATTCCTACATACAAACTTTGAGACCCCCCAATCCCTCCTGGGGGTAGTTTAGAAAAACTAAAAACACAAACTTTATAGTTTACTTAGATAAATATTCATGCCAAGTTTCAAGTCTATTAACTCAAGGAATAAGATTTTTCATACAAACTTTGGACCCCCGTTTCACCCCCTAAAGGGTTGAATTTTGAAAAATCCTTTCTTAGTGCACCTTTAGACCTCATAAGGAACCTACTTGCCAAATTTGGAATCTCTAGGCGCAGCGATTTGGGCGGTGCGTTGATACAAACTTTGACACATCCCCATACCTCCTGAGCGGGTAGTTTAGGAAAACTAAAAATGACAATCTTTATAATTTATGTAGATAAATATTCATGCCAAGTTTCAAGTTTATTACTTCAAGGAATAAGATTTTTCATACAAACTTTCATCCCCTATTTGTACCCCTTAGGGATGGAATTTCCAAAAATCCTTCCTTAGTGGATGCCTACACTGTATAAGGTATCTATGTGCAAAATTTCAAGTCTCTAGGTCCAGCGGTTTAGGCTGTGCGTTGATATATCAGTCAGTCAATCAGTCAGTCAGGACTTTGAATTTTATATATATAGATATAATGTAAAACCATAGACTTATAAAAAAAGATGGACTCCGCGCCACGCATATCGAAAGTGAAGCACCGTACCGATCTATGTGTGCATGATTTGAGTACCTGCAAAGACGCCGGCGTCGCTCGTGTCACGTAATGGCGGCCGGTCGGCATACTATTATGTAAATGTGTGCGCGAGGCGTGTTTGTACAATCGGTCCGGCCATACTTACTGTGCTTCACTTTCGATATGCGTGGCGCGGAGTCCATCTTTTTTTATAAGTCTATGTGTAAAACATACATAAAAATCAGCAGTCACACTTTAAGAAAAGTGAGTAATATTTTTACGTAACTTTGGTACCTGATACCTGAAAATTGGACGTCGGCCCAAACTAGCAGGTATGCGTACGATACATACTAACACTCATTTTGTTAATCAGAAAATAAGTAAGGTCTGGCGGCCCTGGGATCTTGCTTTATGATGTCAAAGTGTACCTATAGGTATTTGCCTAAGTATTGTAATTTTATTAATTTCTATTTTAATGTATCAGTCATTTACTACAGTACCTACCAACCAGCCAGTAACTTTCAGTACCTACCAATTGAAACAAGAAATTCAAGTAAGTATCTTTTTTTGGCTCCTAAATGAAGTCTATTTCGAAATTATCATTTCTAATTCGTTGGAAATTGGTGCCGATTCTGTTGTACACCGAACTAAACTAACTAAACTATCACTAAAATTCCTTACTTTTGGCTATGCCAATCTTAGAGCTATTCTGCAAAAAAAAACCTCTAAATTTAGAAACAATTTTTTTATATTTTTTATTCTTAAATTTTTAAGAGGCTTTTATCCACAGTGGCAAGTCAGCCTCATCATAACTTAAACTATTCTACACTACATCTACAAATACAATAAAAAATATTAATTCTTAAAAAAATATGTAAGTAGGTCTGCTATCTCAGGTGAAGGTTGCGCTAAAACACAACTAAAATCGAGTTTGACAATCGTGACTCCGCGTGGTATAGTGCTCGTAGTATATTTGACGGTGGCTTTAATTGGAACTAACGAAATCACTATGAAAAGTGAGAAGGCTTGTCATATTTTGTTTACAGACAATCCGACATCGCCGCCGTTACCGTGTCAGATAATTTTTAGAGCTGGAGGGGGGCAGGGAGGGGCAGCTTCAACGTGTTTTTGTGGATTTTTTTTTTGGTACCTACGTGTTGAGGGTTAGGGGTTTAAGGATTTCATAAAGGGGGGCAAATTTTCATTATTTTTGCGATAGGACACACCGTTTTCGAGATATACACTTGCGTGCAAAAAAATTGGCCCACCCCATGCTCTCTATTTGAGAGACGATAGCTCAAAGATATTAATGTATTTATTTTAATTATTTTGTACTGTGTGAAGGTAGGTAAGATAAAGTTTATTGACACATACACATATATTTTGATAAAAGCAATATTCTTGACAAGATCGACTCGATTCTTCTGATGTTCTCATCAATCACTTTTGTTTGAAAAAACTGCGTGACTTGTTTTTGTCAGTGAAGTTGACATAAGCTTAATTTTGTTTATTACTGTTCGTTTATTGATCATTTGACTTGAATTTTTAACCAACTTGAAAAAGAGGAGGTTTTTCATTCGATCGGTATGTTTTTAAATTCGCGTTTTTCTCAAAAAGTAATGAATCAGTTTTGATATTTTTTTCACTTACGTAATCTACATACAGTCAGGAAGGTTTTAGTACACAATATATTAGGTTATTGTTAATTAAACTTGTTAAATTTTCACGTTTCATATCGAAGAGAATGGGGTGGATCGATTTTATTGCACGCAAGTGTATATGGAAAAAAAAAATACAGTACTGTTTTTGCACTTGAAGTCAAGGTGTTTGTGTAAATTTTAGCTCATGACAACTAATCTTATTCCACACCTTTTTAATCGCGATTAAAAATAGTCTGATTTAGTTTGAATCAAAATTTTAGGTGAAAAAACGTCAAATTCAGAATAGCAAAATTGCCATTTTCACTAAATTATTATCTCAGTACAATCTTAGTGCTGTCAAACTAAAATTTAGTTAAGTTGTGTCACTTTAATCAATTTCAGAATGGGAAATGGGTCGTTTGACAGGAATAAACTAAATTTTAGTGATTTTTAGTCTAGTTTAGAGGCATTTGTGACAAGGGAATGGGCACCATTACCTAGATATGTGCCCGGTACCTTCCCGTCTCAGACCTCATACCGCTAATGAGACATATAGACAGGGTTATTGGTAAAACACCAGCAACTTCTTAAGGGGTCATTATATGAACAACTTTTACAATGGGACCAAACCTGAAATCGCGAAAAAAAAATCAGCTGCTCCCTACATTTTGACGAGTTTGATGAATTGCTGATTTTGATGTAGGTACCTACTAAAATTTAATGAATAGCTGATTTTTTTTTCGCGATTTTAGGTTTGGTCCTTTAGTAAAAGTTGTTCATAATAATGAGTACAATGACCCCTTACGAGGTTGCTGGTGTTTTACCAATAACCCTGTATAAATCAGAATAATCAGAATCAGAGAATTATAATCTACTGCGCAAGTCAAACTACGTGGTGTGTCAAGTCTCATCTTTCGGGGCATGCATTGTATACGTGCAGTAAATTTGAACAATATATCCTTTCTAAAATCCCCCTAAATCCTTACTGCTTTAAGCAATTTTCCTCAAATCTCAGATAATTCACTCTACCTTATAACCGTTTTGGTCAAACTGTCCGATAAATGTAGAACGGAAAAAATGGAAAACGTGACCAATAGTCCTGTAGATAATGTGGTATAATTATCGGAGTCTGAATCTAGTGTTACCCTATCCCGATTACATTTTTCATATTAATACTATAGGAGAATGTGAAAGTTACTCACAGCTTTCACTGCTAAACAGCGAAACCGACCGATTGTGATCTTTTTGGCACACATAAGTTTCTGCAGGACACAATTCAGTAAGATACCTACCTGGTTACCGTAAAGCTACCCCACCTTTACGATAGATTTTGAATTATCTTAACTGGCAGAGCCACAGGTCAATTAAATCATCATCATCATTTCAGCCGAAAGTCGTCCACTGCATAGGCCACCCCCAAGCACAGCCAATGCACCCTGCCCATTACCACTTAAGTTTGACAATTCTTCGGGCTATGTCGGTTACCTTAGTTCTCCTGCGGGGAAACTCCAAGCATAGCCCTCTCCATTACCGCTGTGGTCGCGGGTAGTTTTAAGAAGATACCGCGGCAATGGCATAGCCAACTGAAGGAACACGGGTGGGTTTTAGTCAGTAAAAGTCTGACACGCCCTTCCGCTCCACCCAGAGCGGGAAAAGTTATTTGATGATTTCAAAAGCCCTCTCCATTACCATTACCATTACCATTGAATGAAATACTGCTGTCAATTTTCTGTACTCTTTTGGCCCAGGATTCATTCTTGTGTGACTGCGGCAATGAAACCAAGACTATCCACTTCCAAAGTTGTAAAGGAAAACATTTCAATATGTAATTATTTTTTAGAATCGTACGGCAAAGCGTAGTTAGTGAAGTGGAAAAGATAATACAAAGCTGCTTCTAGTACTATTGTTAGTGTACCTAATTCTGGTAATCTCTAAAACGATTTCGGAGCTGTTTCTTAGTTATTTGCTTGTCAAATAGTAGGTTTGAACGAAAAATTGCAACAATTTATCAAGAAGCAAGAAGGCCACAGTAAAACTTATCGAAGTTTCAATATACTCGTAACTCAACCACAGGCACATCTAAAATATTTGGAACAATCGCAAAACATAAATTTGATTGTCTACTGAAGCAAATTGGGGTTTCTAATTTCTATTTACACCCAAGTTTCAGTAGTTCCACTTTCGCACATCGATGTTTCTTTCAACGGAGCTGTTAAGATCACACCAAGTTTACGTATTCACGATTTATAGGAGCATGTAGGTAGGTAGGTAGGTACTAGGTGTTTATGTATTACGAACGATTCCCAAATGGTGCTTAACAATTTACATAACATGTAAATGTGTTGTGTGTAAGCAAACAGTGGAGCCGGCCGAGATGGCTGGCTGACCTGTACGCCTGTACGCTTGTAGTGTCGGTGTACACTAGACGAAATAGTATATGCGGTGCACGTGTCGCTCAGCTGATAGAGCGAGAGGAACGAGGGGAAGACACCCTCCGCCCGCCTCCTCACCGGCCGCTCGGCTCGAAGGGACGGGAACCGACGCTCTATCGATATACGTACGCGTACGATGAGAACTTCTGGGGTTTCAGAGATCATCCTAGGTATACGTGAAAAACCAGAAATATTCTAAAACCTAAATAATATTCAATTGCCATCCCTGATACGCTTCCCGTAGACGCTTCTACAGGAAGTATGAAACGGCTAACTATAGGACCATCGGTGTACAGTAGGAGCTATAAGCTCTTCTCTTACAAAAGACAAAATATTCATACCTGGTATGCATTTTTGAACAGAATACCAAAGTGAAACTCCAACTGTCTACTCTTAATTAATGAGTTAATAGCATCTGATGCTATTAACTCATTAATTAAGAGTGGAATGTTGTTCGTCGTCAACGCATACAGACGTGCACATCAATGCATTAATAAAATAAATAAATTAACACTTGCATAAATACTGACCCAGTTTTTATAGTGTACTAGCGTGTTTTATAAATCAAGTGATGTCAAGAATGATCTGACTAGAGTATAATAATATACAATTTTTATAACCTGAAGTATGGAAGGCAGCCCCTTTATCCGGAGCGGGCTGACATCGCGCAGCCCTCCAACGACACCAACACCAAGACCAACTCAACAACCCAAGCAGAGCCAAGAAGTGGCTGTGGACCCAGCTGAACTTATCCCCACTCCGGAAATCCAGAACTGGATGGGGTCTATTGAGCAATGCTTAAATGAGGTCTCTGCTATTGCTAATGATGGAAAACTCAATTCGGAACAGAAGTTAAAAATTAGTACTCTTTGTCGAAAAATTGGACACGGAGTTTCTCAAATGGCCGTGCGATACCAGTCGCTGAAATCAAATGCCATACAAACCCATACCGCCCTTAAAACCATGACTGAAGCTCGAGACCTAACGGACTGTCTTACAGAGATGAACCGCACCATTCAGGAGTCCTGTACTAAGCAAGGAGCTGGGAGGAGTGATACATCTTTTGCCGATATGGTGAAGAAGGGATCCAGCAATTTTGTTCGTCCGAACCAACTTAGCTCCGTGGCAATTTTCCCATGTGACAACTCAAAGACCAGTGACGAAACCAGGAACATGACGTTATATTTTCTGAAAGCATTCAAATCAAATCAAATCAAAAGTTTATTTGCGAGAAATACATTTTTATGGTAAAGGTGAGAAAACTAAAATATCTGGTATACCGCTCGACGCTCTCATAAATGAATGTACAATTTAAGATGAACTTCTAAGGACGCTGCCTTTCTCGTATTAAAAGAGGCAATTCAATGAACACTGATGCTGCTGATCTTTATTACTTTCTAAGAGCCACAAACAAATATTTACGTTATTTCGATTTCCTTTCCAAATTAAGCCTGCAATCTATAGATACAACGTCAAAGAAATATGAGTCACAAGAAAACCGATAAAGCCCACTGCTACATTTACATAAAAATGTTACCCATTCAACTTGATTATTGCATAAGCCACCATATCACACAAATAAAGTTATACCGACTAAGAACAAATATTTGACATACTTGTGTAACATTTTATATTTGAAATTACTACAGAATGCCGTTAAATCTTCAAGGCAAAACGTAGAAGCTGTGTTATGTCTAGTGGACATCGATAGTAGGCTGTCGTAGGGCCGAGCACCGCCCTACTGACGCACGTGTCTCGCGGCCAAGGCTGCGTCGTGAAAGCTCTGTGTGTACACCGCCCACGCCCGCGCTCACACTGTGCTCACACAGCCGCGCTGCCTCCACACTCACACAGTCACACAGTGCCCGCGCCTGTCCGCGTGCGTAGCCTTTACCGGCTCTGTTGCCTTGCCAAGCTTCGTAGCTTCGTACTGTCATACACTCATTGTGTACCGACTATCACACACACAACGTGCCTCTGTGTGAGTTAACACGGATTGTTTACATGTGTGTTTGTTCTTCGAGCTTCGTAACTTGTTTGGACAAATTCTTAGAATCACACTAATGCCAGTGAGGTTTATCTGGCTTGAATTTCGTTGATCGTTCTTCCTTGTCATACTGAGTGGAGAACGTAAAACACATTAGTAGTATTGTGATAAACATTCCACGTTTACTGATAGCTGTTGAGGTAAGTAGTTGGACTCGGACAAAAAGTTTTTCACAGTAGATACAATACATGCGTCTGTAATAAGAATAACTCATCATAATACAAAGCAAATATGAAACTCTCCTTAAAGTTTTTTAATTACGATTACGAATAGGTAACAAACAACACGGGTAGGTATAATCTACAAGAAGTTTCAATTCTGATATTAAAAGTTTCAGTCATGAAGTTGAAGCATAAAATAAAACAAAGAGCGTAAAATAATGACATTTTCGCAGTCAGCGTTTGCTTTTTTGTGCAAAAGTTATAGCTTTTTAATTAACGTGTAGGAAATAGGCGAGTTACCGTAGACTCTACAATCTGCCAACTTGTTTTAACTTGTTTGTAATACAATGATCTCATATTTCCATGTCTATGCCTACATCCAGTTAAGTTAGTAGGTACCTAACTACGGCTATAAGAACTGCCTGTAACTTGTAATAAAATTAGTCATAGGCATTGATAGTATATTAATAAATCTTTTTATAAGTCATGCACGGTTTTCCAATTAAAGGCTGCCGCAGACAGGCGCGACGCGACTCTAGTAGAACAGTTTCCATGACGTCATCATAGAAATTGTTCTACTGGAGTCCCGTAGCCTTAGTAACTTGGAAAAATAACACTTTAAATCATTACAAAAAGCAAAAACCTATCATTGTTTATTTACTAAGATGGAAAAATTCACACCTTTTATCGTAACTCATACAAAATCCTAAAGTGTTAAGTACTTTTTCTCGTAACACTTACCTATATCATAAATATGTAAAAATTCAATCTACGTAAAAAGTAAAATCTCTATCAAAAAGCCTCCGGGCTCTTAAAAGCATTTCACTCGGGACATTAGGAAATGCAGTCTCTTGTCAGGTTGGTCGCGCGACCAGTGTAAGTTGGTCTCCCTTGGTACTGGCGAGCTTCTCCTATCTGAGTACGTATGAAAGGGTGGTGATGTACGAGGTCTGGGGGATCTTGTTGAGTGGTTCTGTCGGGGCTAGGGTTGCGGGGGCTGCGGGGCAGCCGGGCGAGGGGTGCGGGCGTGCCCTTGCGCGCCTGCATCTGGGTTACCGGGGCGCCGTTGCATCCAGCCCCTGCCGTGCCGCCGAGATATCGCGACCTGACCTATATTACGACAAGGTATACAAATAGACCCTGTTTACTGTGTTTACTCATTGGGACATAATATTTACCATTCCGTTTTTATGCCTATATCATCTAGTATACTTTTAATCGAGATTTTATTATACATAATTTTAATGTTTATTCTGTAAGCTCAAAGTTTTTCAGAATTGTATGGATTGATGGAAACTTTAAACATTTAGTTTTATTTTTGTGGAAATTGATCTAAGTATTTCAATCTAGCTAAGTATATTATGGTTTAGTGGTAAATGTGTAGCTACACGTTAGTTAAGTACTTACTTACATAAAAGTTAAATACTTACATAAATACATAAAAAATCATCAATAGTTTTACTAAAAAATTGTGATAACATAAATTGAAGGAAATTTTCTCTAGTTTAATTTTGTATAAGTAATTTTTTTGCTTTATCGTAAAATGAGTCGGAAAGGAGATATTGTCAAAACGTGCAATTTTTTTCAATATGGCGGTGCGAGCGGCAAAGGTACGAGGTTTCAAAGTACAAATTCGAAGAGTGCTAGCACATCTAACTCAATAAAATCACCAATTTTCAAAACTCCTGGCAAACTTTCCAGGCAAAACTACCAAATGACTGGACTATTTACACATTTAGTAAAATTCATACTAGCCAACTATAACCACAACTAGCCAACATCGAGGTACAGTCAACCGCACAACAGTGATAGGACTGGCACTACGAAAACCGCCCTTTCCTACTGCTACGCAATAAAGGCTGACAGGACTTTATATCGTAGTGGAAGTCATTTTTATGGTTCCGTATCCGAAAGGGGTGCCAAACGGAATCCTATTTCCAAAGTTCATAAAATAGTGTTTTATGATCTCTACCTAGGGCAGTCCAACTTCGAGAAACTCAATCGTCGAATCCGACTCGGCTGGGCAGCGTTCGGGAAGCTTCACAATATCTTCTCCAGTGTCTCAAGACGAAAGTATTTGACAAGTGTTGCCAGTGATAACCTACAGCACTGAAACGTGGTCGCTCACAATGGGCTTATTAGAAGGCTAAAAGTCACCCAAAGGCCCGGCAATGGAGAAAGCTATGCTTGGAGTTTCAGAAATTAAGAGATCCGCAGGAGAACCAAGGTAACCGACTTATCCCGAAGAATTGCCAAACTTAAGTGGCCGTGGGCAGGGCACATTGATCGGAGAACAGATGGCCGATGGGGCCGAAAGGTTCTGGAGTGGCGGCCGCGTACCGGAAGATGTAACTTGGACGACCTCCCACAAGGTGAACCGACGACCTTGTAAAGGCCGCAGGAAGCCCCTGGATGCGGAAAGCACAGAACCGATTGAAGTGGCGGTGCTTGGGCGAGGCCTATGTTCAGCGGCGGACCTCTTTCGACTGAAATGATGATGATCTCTGCTAAGCCTCCGATGTCCGTCCGTCCGTCCGTCTTTATTTCATGCGAACCGTACCTACTAGGTAGATAGTTGAAGTATCACAAATTGTGTACTTCTAATGCCGCTCTATCAACAAAATATAATAAATATACAATACATAGATAAAACGTGTTTTTTTAACTGAAGATTTTTTTTTAATATGTAAGGTAGTGTTAATAATATTGTACTGTGGTACGGAACCCTTCGTGTGCGAGCCCGACTCGCACTTGACACAATAGTACTGCAGGTCCTTCTAGCGGATATGATACAAACATTTTATCTTTGCATATTTTATTCCAGACCACAAAATACGTAGATCTAAACAAGTAGGTACACTGTGTTGTAGGCTTGTAAAGACCCTACTAATACTAAAAACGGTCCTACTTTCAACAACACCCATTGAAGATAAAAACAAAAGAATATTATTTTTCCCAATCGTCCTAATGACCCAATTCCAGGGTATGAATGATACCCCGGCGGGTACGAGGAGGAGGCACCACCCCTTGCGGGGCGCGCCGCATGCCTGGGAGACGATGCCGACGCCTCAGCGGAATGTGCCCCTGAAACCGCATGCTTTATTATTTCAGCGACGTATTATTTACCACTAAACTACTCCACGTTCCCAGCTCATTATGACTATAAAAGCCCGAATTTCAGACGCTTATTTGGCTTCCAAGCAATCAGTTATTCAGAAAGGATTATTTTGTCGAGAGTCTACGTCTCATGGTGTAATTGGGATAATAGTGTGGTTTCGCCTCCTGGTCCGCTTACGTTGAAATTGATAGTTAGGTATGCGTGATAATTGCTTGTTTGAACAGGAGTAGATAAGGTATTATTATTAGAGCGAAGTGTGTGGCGGTTAACGATTCATTCGGTGTGTGTGATCGCTCGCCCAGCTGACATTACGGCGAATCGGCGATTGACTGCCATGACACTTATCGCTCCCTCATTTATCTCCATGGAAGTACTATTATATAAATATAAACAATAATGACCACATATTTATAGGCCGTATAGCTTAAGTTTCTTTTGTCGTTTGCGTTACTAGTCGACTTGTACTTACAGTAAGTCGACTTCTGCAAATTTTATTCCACTTAGTTGTGGAAGCCTAGTTTCAGCATAAGTAAGTAGGTAAACATGACTTGTGTTTATTATGCTATAAGTACCTACTGTTATTGATAATTATTTGTTTGAACAAGAGTAGACAAGGTATTACTATCTATTATTAGATGTGTGGCGGCTATCGATCCATTCAGTGTGTGTGGTGTATGTAAGCTCATCCAGGATAGCCACGGTACTTACTCGCCCAGCTGACATTACGCCGAATCGCCGATTGACGGCCATGACACTTGTCGCTCCCTCATTTATCTTATGATGACCACATACTTATAGGCCGTTTATCTTATGCTTCTTTTGTCCTTTGCTTTACTAGTCGACTTGCGCTTACAGTAAGTAGACTTCTGCAAATTTTACTCCACTTAGTTGCTGAAGTCAACTTCCTAGAAATTTCAGCGCTTCTGAAACATTGATATTATGAAGTAAATATGCCAAGTACTGTCGTATTCATAACTGTTTTTTATGGGAATTTCTGTGAAATAAATCATAATCTACTACTTTTCCAGTTAGGTAGGTATTAGAAAACCAATTTTAGTAGAAAATTTATTTGATACCTACCGTTCTTATTAAATTGTTACCTATCGTAGGTAACAATTTAATAAGAACATCATCATCATCATCATTTCAGCCAAAAGAGCACTGCTAGACATAGCTCGCCTCCCCTCCCCAAGCACCGCCATTTCGAACGGTTCTGTGTCAATTTTACTTTTTTACTTTCTTTAAAATTTTGTCTTAGGTTCAGCGTTTTGCTCTAGGGCCTATAGTTCAGAATTTACGCAAGCTGGCTTGTGAAAAAAATTGTCTGTAAGTCTTTTGTTATAAATAATTGAATTTGTTCAGGTAACCATTATAAGTACAACGAATTACCTCAAAAACCTAAGGTTACGCAGATTATGCTAAAGGATTAATAAATTCAGCCTGCCATTTATGCTTTCTCTAAGCATAGCCTAATACAAAACCCTGTTCCTAACAACTTACTTTAGTATCCTTATTATTAATAATTAGTGTCACGGTCCAACCTTTCGCAAAATAATGCTTAGAAAATATTTAATGTAAGCTCAAGGTTTAAACTTACCTAATTATTTACCTAAATGATTACAAATACAGGGCTAAAGTTTACTTCAATATACAAATTGACTTCACCCACTGCTGAGCATATAGGGTCTCTTTCCATGTGCCAATCCGCACGCTCCTGTGTGCCAGCCTCCTCCAGGTTCTCATCGCAGGTGCGATAGTAATAATGTTGTCCTCCCTTCTCGCCGCCGGACGACCGACACTTCATCTTCCCGTCCTTGGACGCCACTCGGTCACAGTCTTACTCCATCTGTCATCACTGCGCCTTGTCAGGTGTCCTGCGGTCCTGCCCAACTCAATTTGAGTTCCATAACTCGTTTTCCGATATCGAAAACCTTATAGTACGTCTGGGGATCTCAATGTTTGGGACTCTTCTACTCGTATAAGCTTTATATCAAGCAGTAGATGAAGCTTAAGCTTCTATGTATATTGGAGAGGATCCTATCATCCGCTCCTGTAAATAGTTGGGTAGGTAATACAAAATCTAATTAGGTTACCTACACTACTTATAGATAAACTAATAAATAGCAACAAAGATTCTTTACAATGAAAAATTACAACTTCAGATCATTGTAATTGCACCGACCATTCAAGAGTAGGTATACACTGATGGATCAAAGACCGTCTCCGGAACCGGAGTCGGAGTTTTCTCTCACGACCTCAACATAAACATATCCAGCCCGCTGGAAATGTTTAACACTGACTACCAGGGAGTGTGTGGGCATTATGCAAGCGGCTTACGCCATATAAGAAGCCAGGAGAGTTACGGGTACCCATATATACTATACTCTCCGACAGTGCCTCAGTAGTCCAATCCTTAGAGAAAAAATATATCCCACCAAAAACATTTTCATGTAAAATGTTGCCAAGACGAGACCACATATAGATCGCACTGACAAAAAGCTATCAGATCTCATGTAGAGCCAAGCTTTTAACTCTACACGCCCTAACTCTCCAAGCCCTAACTTCACAAACTGTACACCTTAGTCAAAATATGAGGCTTGGCCGTTTCGTTACTATAAGAACTATTGTATAACAGAAAAGTAATGAACAGTGAATACATTTTTCACCTTGCGCCCATGTCATGGTAGCGAAACGGCCAAGCCACATATTTTGAGTAAGGTGTAGAGTTTGTGAAGTTAGGGCTTGGAGAGTTAGGGCGTGTAGAGTTAGAAGCTTGGCTCTACATGAGATCTGATAGCTTTTTGTCAGTGCGATCTATATGTGGTCTCGTCTTGGCAATATTTTACATGAAAATGTTTTTGGTGGGATTGCATTTCTTTTTGTAAGTTGCTTATGATATTAAATTTATACGAGTATTTTTCTGTTGTTAATTTTTTCTTTCTTTTTTTGGGGTTATGTTGATAGGTAGGAGATTAATATAAACACTTATCGAAGTATATACAAGTGTATTAATATTATTCGTAATAAGTACTTATTATTTGCGGATGTCTCATACAAATTTCCATCCCCTAGTTTAAGGGGTGGGGGGGGGGGCTTGGGGGGTAAAAAGTTCCAAGTTTTACAATTTTTTTGTTGTTTGTGTACCAATACTAGCTTACATACCAAATTTCAGCTTTCTAGGACCTCAGGAAGTACCCTAAGAATTATTATGATCATCAGTGAGTCCGTGACGAAATCGGGGTATTTTAGATATCAATAAAATGTAAAGTATAAGAGCTATGCAATTGAAACTTTATAGGTTTAATAAGTCAACCACTGACATCATATCCCGAAAATTTTGTTTATCTGGTATAATCCAAACCCAAGTTAAGGCTCTTACAGACAGAGGCGATATCGCGAGCGATATTGCGATATTATCGCGTCACAACACCGCTACGCGACACGTCGCGCCGCGATATTGCCTCTGTCTGTAAGAGCCCTTAAGAAGGTTCAAAAATACGACGAAGTGCTTCGAGAAAAGGTAGGTAGTGCCCTTGCGCTTCGCTTGGCTCGTCTTGGCGGCGGCACTACCGTGACCCCAGATTACAATGTCACAATGCTCTAGAACGAGTAACGGTATCCAACCGCAACACAGTGACGCTGCAATGGATAAAAGGACACAGTGGATCACCCGGGCTGCAGGCAGTACAGGGAGGCTATGCCATCCCTAAATGGTAGGCTAACCAGGCCTTTATTACGCCCAGACAGGAACGGCCTGCGCCTGGTGACGGGGGCATTCACAGGACACTGTTCACTAAACAAACAATTCCACACAATAGGCATAATAGACAGTCCGGTGTGCAGAGCTTGCATGGAGGCTGAGGGAACCGTTGCGCATGTGCTGTTTGAATGCACAGGCGTCACCCAGATTAGAACAGAAACCCTCCGGGCACCCAGATCTTTCACAGATGTTCTTAACAGACCAGGAGACTCGATATGTTTCTGTAATTCTTTACGCCATTTTGTTTGATTACGTAATTTCCAATTTTCTGTGGTTGGTTGAGTAAGCAGGAGCACTTGTCAAAATTGACGCATACGCATATCGCGAACTCTCTGGTTTTTTGATTTTTGTCTTTGAGCTCGGAACGCGTTGAAATGTTGCCACATAATTTAATTTATTATTTTGTCTTTTGGTTGATCTTGGATTATTACTATACGTATGAAATGTTCAATTTTTTTGTTTAGTAACTTTTGTTTTTATAAAAGATTAGCTCTTATTTTAATAGTATTGAAATTGCTCATTTGTGCGCGCCGATACAGCGTCGTTTTGTGCCTAAAGCCACCTCAGAACTTGTAAGAGTATTTTTGTTCTAGCCTCGGTCATAGATAATACTTTGTTCAATCCTAATCTTTGCGGGTTCTGAGATGGCGACACGCCGCCGGTTTACGCTGAAAACCAGCGCCTTGACTCGTGCCTTCGTGCACGGGTCACGGCATTACGCTGAGCGTTAGCCGTTTCGCGCGTTAGTGACGCATAATTAAGTATTTTGTTGTTTTTCTTTTTATGTTTAAATTTAGCTACCCAATTGTTTTTATTTTTTAGGTTTGTATAAAAAACAAATGTATGTGCGTCATTTTTCGCGGGAATAAATAGTTTTTCTTTCTTTCTTTCTTTCTTTCATATCCGTGAGGAGACGTGATCAACTTCTGGAGAGAGATGGGCTGGTTGGAATAACCACCGACGGTTGAAATGACCTACGCATGGTCCACCTTTTTTTTTTTTTTTTTTTTTTGAGGGTGGGAAATCATTAAATAACTTCTCCCGCTCTGGGTGGAGCGGAAGGGCGTGTCAGACTTTTACTGACTAAAACCCACCCGTGTTCCTTCAGTTGCTTATGCCAGGGCCGCGGTATCTTCTTAACACTACCCGCGACCCCAGCGGCGTCGGCCCTATTGGACCCCATCATTTGCTGACATCTCTTTGAGGCACGCGTGGAACACAACGCGCCGTCGACTCGGGCCTGCAATGCTATTCTGTAATCATCTCACCGTGAAAACTAAAGTAAAGTGAGCGTGGAGTGAGCTGTCAGTGTCATTCCCCCTGATGCTAGGGATGGACCAAGCAAATTTTTACAGTCATAATCGCGATTTGAATTATATTTTTTACGCTATTCTAGTCATCATTTGATATTATTTCAAAGCTAGCATTTAACTGTCTAAACATTAGTATTTATTATGGGGTTTTCAAATAAAATTGCAAAACAGAAATTCAGTCACAAACTCAATTTTGTTTTTTTTATTTATTTTTGCAAGACTGACCAGTCTTGAAAAAAATGTATGTACTTATGTTGAGGTGTGAGCGCTTCACGAACGAATAAATAAAACAAGAATTTCTATTTCACTATTTTATTTTAAAACCCCCTAAATAGTAATGTTTTGACACCCTACTAGCTTACAAATAATATAAAATGATTATGTTATAAAATTAGCATAAAAAATATAATTAAAATCTCGATTATAATTGTAAATGTAATTTGGTCAATCCCTAGCATCCGTGGCATGACACTGACAGCTCATTCCACGCAAGTTTTCACGGTGAGATTTTTACAGAATCGACGTACTGCAGTGCGATTCTGTAACCATCTCACCGTGAAAACTTAGGTGAAGTGAGCGTGGAGTGAGCTGTCAATAGTGTCAATTCCTAGCAAAAACAAACTCACTTCACCTAAGTTTTCACGGTGAGATTTTTAAAGAATCGACCGGCTGGTCCTTACCGGACGGCGAGCTACCCGCTACTCACCGTCCGCAGGCCCGCGCCTACGGTGGCCGGAAATCGCCCCGCGATTCCCGCCGCCCAGGGCGTCTCCTGCGGCGACTGAGGGCGTGAGGCTGCCTCTCCGCAGAAGGAGGTGACGGCCTCCCATGCACTCTCGCTCCGCACCATGGCCTGAACCAGGCTCAGACGCGAGAGATCGCCGCCGCCGATCGCCTCCGTGAGAACACGGCGGTGCTCTGCCCAAGCCGGGCAGACCTCCACTGTATGCTCCACCGTGTCCTCCGGGCGATCCACACAATGGTGACACCCGGGCGTTTCCTCCCGCCTTATGCGAAACAGGAACCTCCCGAAACAGCCGTGTCCGGTGAGGACCTGCGTCAGGCGGAAGGTGAGGACGCCGTGGCGCCGCTCTAACCACTCCTCAAAGAGGGGACTTATCGCCGCAATTGTGGCGTGCCCAGCGCTGGGTTGCGACAGTCGTGCTCTCCATGTCGCCATGAGATCCCGCCGGAGCTCTGTCCGCTGTACCGTGATTTCTCGCGGCAGCGGAGTTACGCCCCGGCGTTTCGTCTCCTCGCGCCACTCCCACACGTGCGCGAGGACCTTTGCCTCCAGATCCCACGGCGGCAATCCGGCAAGGAGGCTCGCCGCCTCGACGCATGGTCCACCTGAAGGACTAAGTGCGGAAACGAAACCCAGACATAGAACATTGTAATTGCACATGAGTTGCATTACATGATATAAACTTGCAATAACAACAATTTACGAAACCACTCCGACATTTCAACTATTTAGCCAGTTCTCTACCCACGCAACTATTTTTATCAATCATCACACGCTGCAAACATTTTTCTCTGAATTTAAACAAGATTTGTACAAAATGTAAACATTTGTAAACAGAAAATATGTATATAGGTACATACAATAGTTAATAGTGCAGCAGAATTAATTTACTATTGGATTTTAGCAAATTTCTGCTTTACTGCCTGTAAAGTTCAACAATTCAATTAATTCCTTTTCAACTGTGCACTTGCGACTCATTTGTCAACGCCAAGGGATTATCAGAGATGGAACTCATACGCTGAAGGAATTTTAATCACTCGAATTAGTGCAGCTACGATTAATTACTACATCTTGATTATCCTTTTTAATAATAAATACGCTTAAGATACCAGCATAGTCATTTAGATAATGAAACAAGTAGGTACGTAGGAGAGAAAAACAGGTACCTAGGTTTGGTTATCTATTTCCTTAAGTCAGAATTTCAGTGTAATGATAAGAATATGTTGATAAAGCTGGGTTGCTATATACTAACAAAATTTCTAGATTAGCTGATTACGTCTGCTTTATTTTGTCAGGAATTATTGCTGCCTGAATTACATACATTTCCAAACACAACTAAGAAATAAATAATGGTCGAACAGAAAGAGCTTTCATTTGAAACTCATAAGGTTACATATTTATAGCAGGGCTGCATGGATCGCTTCGTGCAATCAAACGTTTGGCATCGCCGGTGGCTGACTGGCACTGCAGCCACCGACATTAGTGCGTGTCACTAAGACGCGATAATAGCACGATTAATCGTCTCCGGAGTTCAACCACTCACTAAGAAACTACAGAAGGATTCCTGCAGACATAAGAACTGTCTAAAGTTTTAATTTCTGGGTACCTATAAAATCTCGTCGATTTTGGATAGAAATATAGAAATAGTGTAGGAGACCAATGTGATGAAATTGTTATACAATTTTGTCTTTTTTGCTGAACTATTGATTCGTACCTCACGGCTCACGAATGTGAATATGCTAACGGTGAGCTAGGAGGAAGCAGAGCTGACTGCCCAGGATGTGACGGACGTAAAACACGTCTTATAGAGGCTAGAATAAATATCTCTCTTTAGATTGGAAATACGGCATATTTCCGTTTTTTGCCCCTCCGTGCTTCGGAAGGTCCCGAACCCGAAGCTCGAAACTCTGACAACCAGTCTTACCAAAGGGTTATCATATTACACAGTAACTGGGTTGTGGAGTTTAGATAGGCAGTCGCTCCATGTAAAATACTGGTATTCATCTGCATCCGGTTTAACTGGAAGCCGACCCCAACATAGTTGGGAAAAGGCTAGGCAGATGATGATGATGATTTGCGTTTTTTAACCATGACCTACTTCTGCTATGGAATATGGAATAGAAAATAGAACAACAGAAATAGACTTACCGCACCGCGGGATAAAAATGATAACAATATCAATGTGTAAACATAACCGATATTAGATACCTAGCCTGAGATCCGATGTCCTGTCAAAATTTAAACAATTCATACAAAATTCCCATAGAAAATGCACTTTCAGTTTTTCCGAATTTTCCAATTTTCTCGGCAACTTTTCCAATTTTTGTTTTCATAAGAACCTTCTTCGAATTTCAACAAATATTGAAAAAAGAAATTGCTGAATTGGTCCAGCCGTTCTCGAGTTTTGCGCTTAGAAAGGCAACACATTTAGAATTAATTTTTTTTTTGCATAGATTTCTGAAAATATACTTGTTTACTTATTCCGACGAGGAAGAGTATAATGCCAAACACACACTGCCACACACACGCTGAATATTTTGATTTAGCCAGTGCTAAATCTGCTTTGTCAGTACAAAGTCAGTCCTTTCACTTCATTAGTGATGCTGCCCCATGACTGCGTTGGCATACCTACCTATCCCTCTATCTACAGGTCCTTAGACGTTCAGCGATCAACAGACAGAGGTGTAGGAGGACTTAGGTCCAGCGTGTAGGTCCTAAGTCCTAAATGGATTACATTAAGTAGATCTTCTGTTTGTCTTCCTTGAGTGGTTCACAGTATGCGCACGCGCTGTTGCCACTATCGTGACATTTGCGCGGATCATTCGCACACAGAACAATGGGGATCATGTAGTCGCCGTATTTACCAACACATTTACACTGTGAGTCATACAATCTGTTCCAAAAACTTACAAAACTCTACATAAAGGCTATCTTTTTAATATTTTCGAATGATGTAAAAGTGCATTCTATAAGTTAATTACTTTAATTATTTTTAGCTAATGATATGTTTATACTTTACAACATTTTGTACTTATAGGTATTTGACCACTAAAATCTGTAGTTTCGCCCTCAGACGGTTAATGTTCCAAATGGTCCGCTCACCACTCAAATAAATGAGCATCGTTTGACTAACGAGTCTTAGAAATTCACGGAAATATTTCACTAGGATGGTTTGGGAACCTGCTATCTATTGTATTATTATACTCCTCATACCTAACAGCCTTTCTACAGTTACACAAACAATGGGTACTGTTATTCTTTTAGAATATCCTTTCTTTGATATGAATTCATTATGCTGATACTAAAAGATTCATATCTTAAAATAAGCTTAATGAAGTCAAAATCCGAGTACAATGTGACAATCTAAACTTAGCGTGTGTTCACATCGCACAATGCGCTCTGTGCTGGCCAGCGCTGCTCTTTCGTTTGAACGTAGGTACACTGGCTGTAATTAAAATAACTGGTAATGAGTGGCGCATTCTTAGTCGTGGACACGACACAGATGTATTGCCAGTACTCGTACATTCTCAGCCACCTTCGGTGTCACGAATCAGTCGTTTGTTAACACGATCGGGATATACGATGGGTGGTCCTCCTCGATATTAAACTGGATTTATATAAGGAAGTGCACGTAAACAAGGCGAGCTCGTTCCTAATGAGCTAGCACGTCGCTTTGAACTCGTACCTATTTCAGTCAAAGAACAATGTTGCTTTGTCGTTCTGGGAAAAATAAATCTTCACACGGTTGGCGCGTCGCTGTGTTTACTATGAAACCTTGCAGCTCGTGTTTCTGTCGTTACAACACGTATAGGTTTTGCAGTATTGCTATTGTTACATATTTCAGTTGACATTATAGATCGTCTTCACGTTCTCACTTTACAGTTGTAGCAACACGCACTAAATGTTAGCGGTATCTACTAAACTGGCTAACCAGAATAATTACCGAACGCTCGATAGGTACTCTCATGGTAGGTAAGTATATTATTTGGCACATTGCAATGTAAACGCAGAAGAAGGAGCCAATAAAGTTTACGCTCGCCCCGATTGTAAGACCTTGATAAAAAAATCAAACGCTAATATTGTACAGTCTAACAAGTAGTGAAACTGAAATGTTTATCTAACGGCTTCGCTCAACGCGTCGTTAAAAATATATCGCGGCACGCACCAGACTGTAGACCGTAGTGCAAATGTAATGATAACAATTTATATGGCAAACAAATAGAAACTAGACGGCTATGCGTAGGTTTGGTCGGAAATAGCCTAGTGGCCGCCCAGACTGACTGAACGCCCTCGCCAGTGAAACAAGAAGAGTGGCGTACCGACCGGCGTGGCGCTACCGGTGTGAGCTGCCACCGCGCCGCCTGCCGCCTGATTAATTATGTCATAACATGTAATGGCTACATGAATATCTGCATTACCTACATTAATCTATAATATACAGCAACGTGTAAAACAGCATAGCAGTGACATAGAAAAGAGTCGAGAAAGCAGTTTAACTCTGCCAAAAGATTCACCGGTGAAGCTGGATTTGAAACAACCTGGCGGCGATGCCCATCCATAGATAAATTCATATCACCCGTCTCTCCACAATTTCATGCATATCCGGTACGGTGTTAATAATCCTTCCATATCCGGCACGTCTTCCCTACCGTTATCGCGCCCACCGGTCTACTCCTTGACATGCAATGGTCTCTGTTGTATTAAGTAACATGAGGTAACAGGGGCTATGTGTGAATGTTTGGGTACATTCGAGTAACCGAATCACGCTGGGGCATTTCATTCATTAATTCATACCTACATTAATCTACACCGAATATATCTATATTTCAGGTTAAATCGAAACTAATATTTAAAAACTTTAACAAAATCTATATCAATAAAAACGTGCAAAGGCTTTTCGATCTACATATCAGAGGCTATACATGTAGACCTTTAACATGTAACCTTATAAGGACGCCTAGCTGGGACCGTCCTAACCACTGCAGTTTTCCCGCCCACAAGTTTGACTATTTATATTAGGTACTAGCTGCTGCCCACGGCTTCGCCCACGAGGACCATAATTCTTTTCCTAAAACAAAAGTAGCCTAAGTTACTCCTTACAACATCAGCTATCTGCCAGTGAAAGTCCCGTCAAAATCGCTCCAGCCGTTTCGGAGATTAGCCGGGACAAACAGATAAACAGACAAAAATTTTAAAACTAGTTTTTTTGTCATAAGTACCGTAAGTGTATTACTACTACTTTCATATGCATATAAGTAGTAAAAAGCTGTAATTGTGACATTACAAATAGACACATCAATTTTATTTGAATGTTTGTACGTAATGTATGTATGTACTCCTATGAATGTATAGATATACCTCAGGAAAATGTATGTGGAAAGAACGACAATTCGTAAGTGTAAGGTCGTCGGTCTAATGAGGCCAGTTATCTCAGTTTAATTTAAACAAGCTTGGGTAACTTAAACATACTTAACTTATTTGAAATAAATTAACTAAGTATACAGGGTGTAAGTGTAAACAGTGGCAATCTTTTAAGGTGTCATTGTACTCATCATTATGAACAACTTTTATTATGGAACTAAACCTAAAATCGTGAAAAAAAATCAGCTGTTCCCTACATTTTGACGAATTATGCGAACACTAGCTTTTGCCCGCGGCTTCGCCCGCGTAGATGTCGGAGAATATCCCACGGGAACAAAAATCCTTCCTTATTTGTTGTCTACATTATAAAGCGAACCTCTGTGCAAAATTTCAGCTTTATAAGTCCAAGGGCTGCGCGTTGATGAGTCAGGCAGTCAGTCAGGACTTTTCTTTTAAATCTACTGAGCAGCATTTTTTTTCGCGATTTCTGGTTTGGTCCCATAGTAAAAGTTGTTCATAATAATGTGTACAATGACCCCTTAAAAGATTGCCACTGTTTAAACTTAGGTACATCCTGTATATTTTAATGTTTTTTTGTCGGATCATTCTGTGATTCGCAGGTATGTAGACTAGCCCTTGCAAATAACTTTCTGCAAATTTGTTCCTAATCCATGAGTTAAAACTTATAATACCCCTCTTTTTACGTCGGGGGTTAAAATAGATACAAACCGAAAAAATTAAAACCGATCTGCATCTTAGCAGCTCATATTATTTGCAAAACATAGATTTTACTGGAGTTTCGTCATGCTCTTTTGCTTTACGAAATGCGTAGAATTTAAAGCAGTACTTGGACAGCTTGAAGTTACAATAGCGGCAGGTAGTATATAGCTATAACCATCTATAGTCGACAAAGACGATCATTATTCTCTTCAGAATTTTACAACTTAATTATCAGCACTCTCTTTGCATACAAGTTGTTTCTGCAAATGGCTGCGAGGCATGCGCTGGCACACACCTTGAATTCCTTTCCATAAAATAAAAGAGGCGTGAGGCGTGACACTCAGATTATTTCAGATATTTTTCCTTGCCTATGTGGTCGTAAGCATAAGTTTTTAAAGTGAACTTTTGGAGTGATGGTTACGAATTCGGCTGCTTAGTTATTCAGTCCAGGATACGATTAAGTAGGTACGGCAAGGCTTTCTTAGCTATTTTTGATACTGTAACTTTCAAGTACATAATTGCATTACCAATTACGTACTTATGTAGGGTCATGTGTTCACGAATGAAACACTAAAAATTCAAAGTCTCATACACCTTTTGTTATTACAGATAGAAGTCTAATTTTTTACAGGCATATAGGTAATTTAATTGGGTATCAGATGGCATTTATAGTTTTTTAAATTAATGTGTGATTGATCAGCAAAAAATTAAAAACTAAAAAATGGGAAATGTTTCACTGTGTCCACAGTGGTGTACACAATGAAACACCACAAATTCAACAATGAAACATAATAATTAATAGTGTCTGTTTCATATTTTGTGTAATATTTAGGAAGTAGGTGTATGACAAAAATGCTGAGTTCATTCAAAAAGATTTTATTCTAAATCTTAAGTAGCGTAGTATAAATGTAGGACATTGCACTCTTGTGCAGCTTTCAAGCTCTTTCCTTGTCAGTGCATTAGAATAGCTCAAAGCATATTTTGCGTACGCGCCATCCTAAAAAAAAACTTCTAGTCACAAAAGTTATTCATTTCCATGGAAAATACATGAATCATGAAAGATAGTACACAACGAAAGTGTTTCATTGTGTCCATTGTGCAACTGTTTCACTGTTGACTACATAAGGTTTATTTTAATAACTTCAAAGAAAAATCCACTAAATTGTAACATTTTAACATATGATATATTCCACGTTAATCTACAAAATATGTTTAATGCTAGGTAATCAAGAAAAATATGAAATTTTCTACCATTATTTAATGAAAAATCTATAAAGATTGCTGAAAATACTTACATTTTTGTCGAAAAAATTAAAAATGCTCCGCAGACAGTCTTCTCCTACGCGGCGCCGCTGCAAACTGGGGTAGGGCGGGGGGTTCTCGAGAGTGTCCTTAAGCGATATAATGCACGATCTGGCAATGCAGCATTTTAGAAATATCACTATGTTTTACTGTGTACCACTGTTTCATTGTTGGACATCTGACCCTACCTAATTGGAAATGGGTTCTGAAAAACGGAAAATGATTCTTGGTTACAGGTTCACCCCTAAATACCAGACAAACCAAGAAAAGGCGTGTTTACAACGTAATTCCCCTACTTGCATCGCTTGTACGTTTAGGAATGATAAAATTGAGTAGTCGGCTTCCATGAGGCAGGGAATGTCAGGTATAATGGTGCATATTATGCATTCGGTGTTCATATTTGCATGCTGTCGACACCGCGGCGCAGATAATTCGGCATAACGTCTGGCGGGTAACGAACAGGAATAGTCTAAATGGCAGACTATAATAAACCCCAGTACATACGTTGTAAATTAATGTTTAAGACCAACGAACTATAGAAATCTTAGAGTTAATATGCTGTTACGTGTCTAAGATTATACTGAGAAAGCACGTTTCTGTCTCCTACCTTTTAAATTTATTCTTAGCCGTTTTCCGTTATCAAGTTAACTATAGGCTAAGAAGTCTAAACTTCTAACATGAACATATAATTGTTTTGATCCTTACCTATACCTAAGGAGAAACGATCAAAAATTTCTCCACGTTTCCCAAAAGCTCTGGGCTGGATTAAAATAACATAATATATGAGCGTGCAACTAAAGTATTTTCCGATATCTACTCACATCGTTGAGAAGCAGGCGTATGCTTACACTTTCCTTCAGCTATATTTCAAGAGATTTTTCAGTAAAAATGCAAGCTCTTTTGCATCTCCGAGACGAACAACAATTTTACGATGCTTTTAAGTACAAACGTCGGACTATAGTTTTGTCGGCGCTTACCGTAGTGACTATAGGTCTACCTACAGTTTGGTTTACACCACTTTTTTCTAACTTTAGCAGTGACTGTTCGAAGATAAAGTATCTTCGAACAGTGTAAGTATAAAAGAAAGAAACGGTATTTTTTTAAAGCGTGAAATACGGGTGTTTTCACGCTTTTTATATGTCTGATGAATTTTACATGTTTTTATCATAATACTTCAGAAGCCACAAAATTACTCCAGAAAAATAAAAGAAGCAAAGAAAGCTTATTTTTAAGTCCTTTCTATTTATTATTCTAACCTCTAAGTATTATTCTACAGTACCTACGCTCGGTAACCCATGTGTAAGTCAAGATTGTAAGATGATTACCATTTCCAACAGTTCTTGCCAGAAAATAAATAAATAATTTTCATTTGAGTCGTCCGATCATATCAATCTGTCTAGTCTTTTCCCAACTATGATGGGGTCGGATTCCAGTCTAACCGTATGCAGCTGAGTTCCAGTATTTTACATGGAGCGACTGCATATCTGAACTGGGTAATATGATACCCCTTGGTTAGACTGGTCGTCAGACTTTCGGGCTTCTGACGATCCGTAATGACTATCAAAGATCAAACTCAAACTCAAAGCATTGATTTCAAATAAACCAATTACAGGCACTTTTGAATTGTCAAGGGGTCGTCGGTCTTGGGTCAGTCAGTCAGAAAGATGAAGCTAGTTGCCCATTCCAAAGCGTAGTAGATCCCTATGGAGAAGGACGGGCAAGAAACTCCACGGACACTCTTTTAATTCAAATATTTTACAAAATATTGGTTATATCGTTCATAATACATGTGAGAACAATGTAGAAAGACGTGCACGTTAAAAGCGTCCGTAATAAAAAAGATAAAACTAAAAACAACTAAATTAAAAAATTAAAATAAGCCGTGGCAGCTAAGAGACGACCAGTCCCAACTGACGGCGCCCGTTCACGAACATGACGCATGGATCAGCACCAATTAGCTCAACCATTTTGAAGGGAACTTAATGATGCAACACACACGCCACCACCAGCGAGACATTTGAGTGAGCATGACATACTCTCAACCGCCAGAGCACATTCAAGTCAGTGAAAGACGAACCCAGTAAAAGGTAGCTTTATATTGCTATTGGTGCTCACACAGTCATGTGCTATGCAATTATACAATACTAAGAGATTGAATTTAAACAATGCAAAGAAAATTTTCTCTCTTCTCTTAATCTTCAGCAGCTCCAACAATATTTCCGAATGCTAATCAATTAGTTTAAGCGTCCTTGTGGAGCAGAACCAGCATTTAGCCAGGCATTTTTGTCAGCGATGTAATCTCCAACTTATAATATGCCTGGCTGCATAGTGTGCGTTTTATACATGATTTAAATTGACCACGAATGACAGCCGGACCAACGGTTTTAACGTGCTTTCCGAGGTACGGAGGTGTCTCGGTATGTACAGATGGTCACCCATCCTCGGACCAACCCCGGCAAGCGTATCGACCCGTGCGGCTGTTATTACAGTCAGCCACGAGTCGTCCGATCATAATTTTATGTAGTTTAAAATTCATAAACTTATTACTTAGTTATATTGTGCTTAAAACTCTTGACTACCTATTGGTACCATACCTATTCGGGAAGTTGGTTTCCACGAATCGAATATTGGGTACAATGAGTATTTTTATTCAGTTCTTAAAATAAATGTAATGACTTAATGGTAACCTACTTATACTGACGAATTCAGTAAACGTCCGTGGTTGCGGTGGTTTTTTAAAAAGGTCTGAAAGTAACGTTTGAAGACAATAATAATATATGATTTAATGGTATATAATAATGTGATAGGTAGGTACTTAAATAATCCATCTTGTTGGAATTTTCATGGGCAATCTCAACCCTGAGATAATTAATACCTACTCAAGAAGCATCAAAGATTTTTCAGCCAGTCCTTGATAATCGATGGCATTTCGCTTGACAGCCAGACAGTTAGCATCCTTACCAATAAGAAGATAAAAAGTTTTGTGCCCTTTAAAAATCACAAACATCTTACGGGTGGCAGGTAATTGGAGAGTATAACCTGCAGCTATTAGCGATGTATGCGTGGGTAGGCAGACGTCTGCGTCTGCGCCCTGCCTCCAACAGGAGCTTAACAAGTCAACAAACTACTCGCCAATAATCTATAGCGTATCGATCACAAATTATATGGTTGTGAAAATTCAAATAAGTATTATGTTTAGCCCAAAACTCTGCTACTCAAAATCCGTTCACTGGCGCAGTCATAACACCCTTAAGTGCACAGGTGACAGGGCAATCAATCTGCCTAGCCTTTTCCGAACTATGTTGGGTCGGCTTGCAGTCTAACCGGATGCAGCTGAATACCAGTATTTTATATGGAGCGACTGCCTATCTGACCTCCACAACCCAATTACTGCGTAATACTACCCCCTAAAACCCACCCGTGTTCCTTCAGTTGCCTATGCCAGGGCCACGGTATCTCTTTCGAACAAGCCGCGACCCCGGCGGCATACCCATACCTGGGAAGACTGCTTGTCAGACTTTCGGGCATCTGACGACCCGTAACGACTGTCTACGAATATCGAAAGATCTACGAATAACAGCCGGGTCCAACGACTTAACGTGCTTTCCGAGGCACGGAAGAGTCTCGGTATGCAAAGATGGTCCACTGACCAAACCCGGCAGCCGTAGCTTACGTGGGGTCGTCGCAACACGTTTTCTTCTTTCATTCTCTCCTGTCAACCGTCACGCTATCAGTCACTCCCTTCTCTTTCATATCCTTCGTCACACGATAAAATTCATCTTTCTTTGCCGTTCCTCTACCTCTCCATCCATCACCTACTACCATCATTAGTGTTTATTGTAGAAATCAACAACAAGAGAAATTTAATCCGTATTTTGTTTGAATTTGTGGAGTTGGAGTTAATTGTAGTGGATCGACAATTTGATCTTGTTATTGTACCGATTTCTACGAAATTCTTCAATTTAGCCTTTGGAAAACGGGTAGTATAAATAATATTACAATTAGGGTTTTGTAAACGATGGGATGTAGGTATACTTTATTTTCAAATAATTTGCTTTCTTGGCAGATAAAGGTGGAATTCGGTATGGAAAAATGCATCCTGAATTACTTTAACTTATTCATACTCTATCAGGGTATCATTTCAAGTGCATTGCAAGCAATACAGGTTCAAAACATTTCTCGTTGATAATTTATCGTTAAAAGGATCAAAACGACGCTGAGAACTGCGTTCTGATCGATGGGTTTGATAAGTAAAGTAATATAGTAGTAGGTAGATCACATATGTCGCTATGCGCGGGCGCACCTGCTCGCGTCACGCACGGCTCGACGTTGTACCGGCTACCAACATTGTCCTCACAAAGAACACGCACTATATTGTACCTACCGTAGTAGATGTAGGTTTATTATACTTTTAGCGAACTGACCACAGGATGACCAGTACCTATTATTAAAAAACCGGTCAAGAGCGAGTCGGACTCGCTCACCGAGGGTTCCGTTCCGATTTCTGAAAAAGTGTGCTATTTGAAGACATCGTTTTATTTTTCCTGAAATTACATAAACTTCTATCACATGGAATACTTACAGATTTTTCTCTATGCAAACTTCGGGAGATAAGGGGGAACGGTATTTTTTTTTTACAATTTTCATCAAAAGTCGAAAATTATGCGGCTTAAAAAAAAAATTGAGAATGCGCTCTTTCATATGATACGGCACATGCTCTAGTAGCCCCACTTTGAATTTTTAAGACCCCTTTCAGTCCCTGTTGCAAAAAAAAAAACATTAAAAATATGTTTTTTTTTGCAACAGGGACTGTTGTTTTGTTTATTATTTGCAAAATAGTTGGGTAAACGTCATCTAAAACTGTTCCAAATTTCAAGTTGATAGCATTAGTAGTTCTTGAGATATCCAGCTGTGACAGACGGACAGGCAGGCAGATAGAGTGAGTCGCACCATAAGGGTTCTTTTTTACCATTTTGGTACGGAACCCTAAAAACCGACCTGTAACGTAAGTACGGATTTTCTAACCCCGTTTTCCTTCTTCGTCGTCAGTCCAAAAAGAAAAAGTCATAGAATGACCAATCCGAAATTTTCTACCATGTCAATATTTAATGATGCTTCGTATTATAAAGTAGTCAAATTCCAAAGCACATAAAATGCTAAGTCAAACAAAACCTTTAAATAAAATTATTTTAAACTCGAAATTTGTAGGATCATCAAGAGGTTTAACGCTTTCCGCGTTAATTTTCAGCAGCTTTTCTCTTAGAATTAACTCATAGCGTGAAGTTTGTGTTTATAGTTAGAGCAGTGGTGGTCCAGGGGTAACGGCCGCGACCTACGAATTGTAGGTCGTAGGTTCGAACCCAGAAAAGTGCTTTACTTTGTGTAAATTGTTTCATCGCCACTGCTCTATAAACGGTGAAGGAAAAAATCGTGAGGAAACCGGTATGTCCTAGAAAAATTCTAAGACATATTGTGACATCTATCAACCCGCACTTGGGCCGGCGTGGTGGATTGCGGCCCACTCCCTCTCACCAAGAGGAGACCTGTGTCCCAGCAGTGGGAACGTCAATCTATAATCAACCTATAATAGGTTGATTATAAAATGAAATGAAATTGTTTATTCTGTAAATAGGTTATCGGAATCACTTATAAAAGTCATATTAAAAAAAAAAAAAAAAAAAAAATAAGCTAGATGAAGTCGACATTTCCTATCTGACTCCCTGAGAAGAAATGGCGAAACAAACTCAGTGGTCAAAGCCTCTTTTAAAGCCCAGACATAATCTTGGTCAGATCATTTGAAGATCATGTAGATCCATGTCTAAAATGGTCTTTTGAGGAAAGATCCACACAAATTTGAGTGGACCTGTCTAGTCAGTGCAAGCAGTCAACAATCGTGTAGCTCAACTCAGGATTTAAGCTATGCTATGCTATGTGAAGTTTGGAATTCTTTGTAAGGCCAAAAAATAAATGTTTTTCGTGTTTTTCATTGAATATCCAATAGGTCCATTATTTTCAGTAGGCACCAAACCAAAATATGTAGTAGTGCTATTGGATATTCAATGTAAAATAGCAGTATTCCCATCTGTCCCCGCATGTTTGTCCCCACGTGGGGACAAATGGGAATTTTCGTGTCATTTGTCCCCAAACTTATAAATGGGGACAAATGGGAATTTATCTGTCCCCAAAATATTTTTTAATTAAAATTTTATTCTGAAAACTGACTAATATGGCGCTCAACTGTGACATGACGTAAATAACGTATTAGACGAGCAATAGGCATAGAACCACGGATTAGTTAAATAACTATTCCGTGCACAGAACAATGTTATTACTTGATTTTGTTACAGTAATGAATAAAACGACATTGTTATTCAATCATTTTAATAAAGTCAACAAATGTTACTGTCTTTTACAGTAGATTTGTTGAGGGTTGTATCGTTATTAAATAACACGAAATTTTTCTTTTTAAAATCAGTCTTTTATTAATCATTCAAACAAGTTTTCGGAACTATATCTGTTATCAACTAGTTTTTTCCTGCGGCTTTGCCCGCGTGGAAGTTTCAAGTCTATTAACTCAAGGAATATGATTTTTCCTACAAATTTTGAAAAATCCTTTCTTAGTGCACCCTTAGACCTAATAAGAAACCTACGTGCCCAATTTGTAATCTCTAGACCTAGCGGTTTGGGCTGTGCGTTGATACATCAGTCAATCACTTTTCCTTTTATATAAATATAGATAGATATTAACAGTGAATATAAAACTATGCGTAAATCAATAAACGATACAGGACTTAAAATTGAAATAGTACTTTTCTCTCTATCTCTTGCAACAAGTGCACATACGTGAATGTTAAATGCAGTTTATAAAAGGAGAAATAACGGTTAGTCATTTGCTGGAAAAACTGAGGTAGTGAAATTGATTGATCTCTAAAAACAGTATTTTATAGTTAAGTACTGTTTTGTAAACAAAAAATATTTAAAAAAAAAAATAAAATTACTACTTTGTGATTTTGCATGCTGTGATTAAAATAATTTACTATTTTATAGTTTTGTATACATTGATTTAGGAGGAGCTCGTGGCTAAGTAATAACAGCCGCTTGGGTCGATCCATCAGGTTAAGCTACGCTTGCCGGGGTTAGTCCGTTGATGAGTGACCATCTTTACATACCGAGGCTCCTTTGTGCCTCGGAAAGCATGTTAAGCCGTTGGTCCCGGCTGTCATTCGTGGATCTTTGACAGTCATAACAGGTCGTCAGAAGCCTGAAAGTCTAACAACCAGTCTTACCAAGGGGTATCGTATTACCCAGTTACTGGGTTGTGGAGGTCAGATAGGCAGTCGCTCCAAGTAAAATACTGGTATTCCTCTGCATCCAGTTAGACTAGGAGCCGACCCCAACTCCCTTAATATTGATATAGAAATAGTTCCTAAAACTTGTTTGACTGATTAATTAAAAGACTGATTTTAAAAACCAAAATTTCGTGTTACTTCATAACGATAGAACCCTCAACAAACAACTGTAAAATACTGTAATATTTGTTGTTGACTTTATTAAAAAAACTTTTTTACAAAAACAAAAACCGACTTCCAAAAAAAACACTACAAAGTGAAAAATAACTTTAATTTAGGAAGTCGGTGTCTTTGGATCTTTAGTTTAGTTTTTTGCCACCGACTTCCGAAATTAAAGTTATTTTTCACTTTGTAGTGTTTTTTTTGGAAGTCGGTTTTTGTTTTTGTAAAAAAGTTTTTATTTTTCACTTTTTAGTGGTTCAGTTTGTAATTTATCTAAGTTACAATAACCCAATGTCAACTGCTCATCACGTTTTACAAAATGTTGCTTTTCCCGATGCAGAGACGTTAATTGTTGAGGAGTTCTCCTAGTAAGAACCAGGAGAAATGGAGCTCATGGTGAAGTCACCATTACCATTATTTTGACGAGCATAAACCATATTAAAGTAATCGAATCGCAACCTAACCTATTATATACTTAGATATAATTGAGTATTTCCGATGGCCCTCTGTGGTCTTCATCATCAGTTCCAGTTCACCGAATGGTACTTTCCGAGAGCAAATGCACGAGTTACTATAAAAAATACCGAAATCGATATAGGTGTGCCCATAAAATTTGAGGGTTTCCCTCGATTTCCATGGGATCCCATCATCAGATCCTGACTTGCTAATCATGGGACCACTTGGGACGTATACCCTTTCGAACAAAAAAAGAAAAATCCAAATCGGTCAATCCATTTTCGAGTAATCGGGGAACATACATAAAAAAAAAAAAAAAAAAAAAGGTTCCGACGAATTGAGAACCTCCTCCTTTTGGAAGTCGGTTAATAATTGACTATCAACGTCGTTTTATTCATTCCTGTAACAAAATCAAGTTACAACAATGTTCTGTGCCTATTGCTCGCCTACTACGTTATTTATACTGATAATCTGTTCATGTTACAGTTGAGCGCGATATTACATAATTAAATAGTTTTCAGCATCAAATTTTAATTAAAAAATATTTTGGGGACAGATAAATTCCCATTTGTCCCCATTTATAAGTTTAAGGACCAATGACACGAACATTCCCATTTGTCCCCACGTGGGGACAAAGATTCGGGGACAGATGGGAATACTCCGTAAAACATAGGAATACCTAAGTAAGTAAGTACTTAGTATCATCCTATACTATCATATGGACCCGTGCGGCTGTTTCTACTTAGTCACAAGCTCCTCTCATCCTCATCCATCCTCCTCCTCATCCATACTATCCATCCATACTTATAAATCAAATCCCAAAGTAACTCTGTCTGTCTGTTACCTTTTGGATGAAATTTGGCTCGTCAGGTTAGACTTTGGATAGGACATAGGATAAGTTAGGTACTTACCTACTTTTTATCGCAATAGTACGTTCCCGTGGGATAATTTTCGAAATCCAAGTGAGTGAAGTTGCGGGTAAAAGTTAGTTCTCGATTACCTATTCAATTTCCGTACTAAACTGAATTTTAATTTAACGTAATCATCATCAGCTTATTACATCCTTAAATTAAAGATTTGAACAACCACTACAAAGTTTAACATGCATTAAAAGGTTTCGATCAGCGCCGGGATGAAAAAAAAACGCGTTTGATTGTGCTCTGCGCCTGAGCGTGGCCAATCGATCGATGGCCCTTGCAGAAGAGTTCAACGCGATGCTTACTTACAACATTACAAGTTACAACCTACGCCGTGTTTGTACTCGGTACCTACTGCATTTTTATGACGGGTTCACTATCAAATTAAGATAATTTGGGAGGTTTTTTTGTAAAAGTATGTGGCTGAGCTTTCGTTTTTAGGGTTCCGTACCAAAATGGTAAAAAAGGAACCCTTATGGTGTGACTCGGTCTGTCTGTCTGTCTGTCCGTCTGTCTGTCTGTCTGTCTGTCTGTCTGTCTGTCTGTCCGTCTGTCTGTTACAGCTGGATATCTCAAGAACTGCTAATGCTATCAACTTAAAATTTGAAACAGTTTTAGATGACGTTTACCCAAATATTTTGAAAATAAGAAAGAAATAAAAATATATGTATTTTTTTTGCAACAGGGACTGAAAGGGGGTCATAAAAATTCAAAGTGCAGTTACTAGGCCATGTGGGGTATCATATGAAAGAGCGCTGTTTGCACATTCTCAAACATTTTTTTTATTTTTTTTTAGGCCGCACAGTTTTCGACTTTTGATGAAAAATGTACAAAAGAATACCGTTCCCCCCCCTTATCTCCGAAGTTTGCAAAGAGAAAAATCTGAAATTATTCTATGTGATAGAAGTTTATGTAAAGATTACAGGAAAAATAAAACGATGTCTCTAAACAGCACACTTTTTCAGAAATCGGAACGGAACCCTCGGTGTGTGAGTCCGACTCGCTCTTGACCGGTTTTTATTGTTTTTGTTGATAGCAAAGTACTTATGGTACCTAGGTATATATGGTACCTATAATTTGTAATTCCTATAGAAAATAAGATCTTCAGGCATTCGTTCCGTTTTACCCGACTACGAGGGTTATGATTTTGACCAGTATGTATGTAAGTATGTATGTATGTAGGTACTTATGTATTTATGTTCCACTGTTCGCTCATAACTTCTAAACTACTTATCATGATGAGGTATCGTTGGAAGCGTCTTGATTGTCCGTTGGTTATAGGCTATGTAACGTCACATTAAATTGAATCTGGCACCCTTTAAATGACATAAAGTCATGAACTAAAAAAAAAAGTTTTTAATGATGCCGTGCTGGGTATCAAATATATCAATCTGCCTAGCCTTTTCCCAACTATGTTGGGGTCGGCTTCCAGTCTAACCGGATGCAGCTGAATACCAGTATTTTACATGGAGCGACTGCCTATCTGACCTCCACAACCTAGTTACTGGGTAATACGATACCCCTTGGTAAGACTGGTTGTCAGACTTACGGGCTTCTGACGACCCGTAACGACTGTCAAAGATCCACGAATAACAGCCGGGACCAACGGCTTAACGTGCTTTCCGAAGCACGGAGGAATCTCGGTATGTAAAGATGGTCACCCATCCACTGACCAACGCCGGCAAGCGTAGCTTAACCTGGTGGATCGACCCCTGCGGCTGTTATTACTTAGCCACGAGCTCCTCATGCCTCCTGCTGGGTATCAAATGAAAGGGCTTAATTAGCACATTTCGAAAATACATATATTGTTAGCTGTTGCTCGCGGGTTTGTTTCAATCAATGCACCCGATAGTTGGGAATAATTTCTAAAATCATGCCTCAGTTGTGAGCCAAACATATTTTTACCCAAAATACATAGGTACAATAATTATTCTACTTTCAAAATGTAAAGTGGTTCTGCAAAATTAAATTAAATTATTATTCTCTGCTCTGCAATATTAAATTATTTTGGAGTTATAACTCCGTGTATAACACAGAGTTATAACTCCGTGTATAACACGGAGTTATAACCCTAAAATAATTTAAATAAAAAGTAACTTTAAAAACTAAAACCCGACCACTGATAAATCACGCTCTAAAGAAGAACAAGAAAATATTCTCTTATGAAATTAGAAAAAGACCGAAGTCACACGTCAATACGTCATGCATGAATTAGGGCACTAATCGAACAGATTACGTAACTCCGGATTTTTAATTTGTCGGCCTTTTTCTAATTTCAGATGAGAATAATTATCTACTTATTTTCTTGTTTCTTAGTTTTTAGAGCGTGATGTTCCTTAACTGGATCCAAATTACCAAGATAAGTAACTTTAATCATTTGTTTGGTGCGTGATAGGAGTGACCTATGATATGATTTGTCTCCAATGGGAAATAAAATCTTCGGGGATTCGTTTCATGCTCATCAATTTTGAATCCTTTCTAAGTAACATCCTCAATCCTCATGTTACTTTGACCTCTTATCAAACACTAAGTACCTCTTTCTAGAATTTCATTGTTGGTTCCATACCTACATCCAACTTTAATAATTTGTTTGTGCGTGGGACTATGATGAAACTGTTAGTAAAAAATCGTGTTCGTTTCAACCGCGCGGCCATGGCGTTAAAAAAAAAAAAAACTATGCCAACATTTTGTAACAATTTGTAAAAGTTGACTCCCAAAACCACAAATTTGTCAAAGCTATGGTTAAAAACTTAGAAGGGTTTGAACGTGGCCGCGCCATCGAAACGCGGAGAACCGCGCGGCCACGGAGATCTCAGACACTAAGCGTTGCACAGACCTGAAATTTTGGTAACTAACAGATTCAATTTGTAAACAATTTGTAAAAATATAGAAAAAAATCCTAGATTAATATTTTAGGAGCTGTGAGACTAAAACCCCGTGGCCGCGCCATCGAAACGGTGAAAAAAACGTGATAGCCGATATCTCGCTGAAAAAGTATCGCAGACTTCTAGAGTTTTTTGTAAAACCCAGATTTGAATTTGTCAAAACTTACAAAAATGCAACAAAAAATACTAGGTTAATATTTTAGGAGCTGTGAGACTAAAACCCCGTGGCCGCGCCATCGAAACGGTGACAAAAACGCTATCACCGATATCTCGCTGAACAAACATCGCAGAGGTCTGAAGTTTTTTGTAAAACCTAGATTTGAATTTGTCAAAACTTGTGAAAATAAAACCAAAAATCCTAGGTTTATATTTCAGGACCCGCGCCATAGAAACGGTGAAAACCACATTATCACCGATATCTCACTGAAAAAGCATCGCAGAGGTCTGAAATTATTTGTAAAACCTAGATTTGAATTTGTCAAAATTTGTAAAAATATAACAAAAAATCCTAGGTTTATATTTCAGGAGCCGCGCCATTGAAACGGTGAAAAACACGTTATCGCCGATATCTGACTGAAAAAGCATCGCAGAGGTCTGAAGTTTTTTGTAAAACCTAGATTTGAATTTGTCGAAATTTGTAAAAATACAAAAAAAAATCCTAGGTTTATATTTCAGGAGCTGTAAGACTAGAACCCCATGGCCGCGCCATTCAAACGGTGAAAAATATGTTATCGCCGATATCTCGCTGAAAAAGCATCGCAGAGGTCTGAAGTTTTTTGTAAAACCTAGATTTGAATTTGTCAAAACTTGTAAAAATACAACAAAAAATCCTAGGTCTATATTTCAGGAGACGCACCATTGAAACGGTGAAAAACACGTTATCGCCGATATCTCACTGAAAAAGTGTCGCAAAGGTCTGAATTTTTTTGTAAAACCTAGATGTGAAGTTTTTTCAAATTCAAATCTAGGTTTTACAAAAAACTTCAGACGTCTGCGATGCTTTTTCAGCGAGTTATCGGCTATCACGTTTTTGTCACCGTTTCGATGGCGCGGCCACGGGGTTTTAGTCTTACAGCTCCTGAAATATAAACCTAGTATTTTTTGTTGCATTTTTGTAAGTTTTGACAAATTCAAATCTGGGTTTTACAAAAAACTCTAGACGTCTGCGATGCTTTTTCAGCGAGATATCGGCTATTACGTTTTTGTCACCGTTTCGATGGTGCGGCCACGGGGTTTTAGTCTTACAGCTCCTGAACTATAAACTTAGGATTTTTTGTTGTATTTTTACAAGTTTTGACAAATTCAAATCTAGGTTTTACAAAAAACTTCAGACCTCTGCGATGCTTTTTCAGCGAGATATCGGCGATAACATATTTTTCACCGTTTGAATGGCGCGGCCATGGGGTTCTAGTCTTACAACTCCTGAAATATAAACCTAGGATTTTTTGTTGTATTTTTACAAATTTTGACAAATTCAAATCTAGGTTTTACAAAAAACTTCAGACCTTTGCGATGCTTTTTAAGTCAGATATCGGCGATAACGTGTTTTTCACCGTTTCAATGGCGCGGCTCCTGAAATATAAACCTAGGATTTTTTGTTATATTTTTACAAATTTTGACAAATTCAAATCTAGGTTTTAAAAATAATTTCAGACCTCTGCGATGCTTTTTCAGTGAGATATCGGTGATAACGGGTTTTTCACCGTTTCTATGGCGCGGGTCCTGAAATATAAACCTAGGATATTTTGTTTTATTTTCACAAGTTTTGACAAATTCAAATCTAGGTTTTACAAAAAACTTCAGACCTCTGCGATGCTTTTTCAGCGAGATATCGGTGATAACGTTTTTGTCACCGTTTCGATGGCGCGGCCACGGGGTTTTAGTCTCACAGCTCCTAAAATATTAACCTAGTATTTTTTGTTGCATTTCTGTAAGTTTTGACAAATTCAAATCTGGGTTTTACAAAAAACTCTAGACGTCTGCGATGCTTTTTCAGCGAGATATCGGCTATCACGTTTTTGTCACCGTTTCGATGGCGCGGCCACGGGGTTTTAGTCTCACAGCTCCTAAAATATTAACCTAGGATTTTTTTCTATATTTTTACAAATTGTTTACAAATTGAATCTGTTATTTACCAAAATTTCAGGTCTGTGCAACGCTTAGTTTCTGAGATCTCCGTGGCCGCGCGGTTCTCCGCGTTTCGATGGCGCGGCCACGTTCAAACCCTTCTAAGTTTTTAACCATAGCTTTGACAAATTTGTGGTTTTGGGAGTCAACTTTTACAAATTGTTACAAAATGTTGGCATAGTTTTTTTTTTTTTTTAACGCCATGGCCGCGCGGTTGAAACGAACTCAAAAAATCAACATAAGTATTTCTGTGACAATGTCCATGCTGTCTGACCATTTGTCGTAAGAGGCCGGGCCATTATTGTGAGATAAGTCTTTTTAAGGCTTATCTTAGTAACCGTTTCTTGAACACAATGGGAGCAACCAGGATTACTTCTAAGTGCTCTGCTACCAACAATTGTAGTTATAAGCTAAATGTTTTATTTTAACCTTTTTTGTAGTAACTCCTATTTAATAAAAAGTAGGTACTTAAGTATATGTATCCTTTTGAGTTTTAAGCGGCATTGCTGCAATTATGTAGTCGAAAACTGACTATAAAAGTAGGAACTTCAACGTAGTTAAGAGTCACATCAGATTCTGTCAGAGTAGATAAATCCAAGCCATCCCAGGTCGGGATTTTCTATTATGGTAGGTAGGTATGTCAATGATAAATCTTACTATGATGTCTTCTTCTTGGGATTTAGAAAGAAAATACGATGTCAAGATGTTTGAGTAACGCAGTTCATAACTTAGCTCTAAAGTAATTTCAGCCAACTTGTAATTCCTAACGATATGATGGGCTTAAAGTTGTCGCTTCACTATTTTAAGTTTGATATAATGTGTAATAATCTAATAATAATGTAGAGTTTCTAAACGACAAGTACTTTGTGTGTAAATAAAAAGTAGAAAGGTTCCAAAGGTAGGTATCATGAGCTCGAGGCATGCCGTGACGTCAGCGACATAGAATTATAGAACCGGTTCCAGAACCTTTCCACTGGAGATGTGTGGGAAATACCTGTTGTACAGAGTACATGCAATTACACACAGCACAGAACACTGTCGCCAGTGCACACGAGCGCCCCATGCCTGGCACTACTGGCAGGACAGGAAACCAATCAATGAGCGTACTGTGGCCATACACAGCATCGTCGCGGAAGTAAACTTTCATATTATGTTGAAACGGCGAACACTCGTCCGACAACTCTACATAACAGCATCTCTCGAGCTGATTGATAACTTGCGAGGCGTTTAACAGTTGCATTGCATCATGGGTTTACGTGGCGGAGCGCGACGCCCGGCGGCAGGCTGCCGACAACATTCGGTGGCAACGGCCAACGCTCACACAAGAATTCATTTCGCCCGAGAAGTGTTCGGTTTCAGTCTGGCACGACGAGCGCTCATATTGCATTTAGTATTTATTTATGTATCGGTGGAGCGCAGGTTCTATCGGTGGCGGCGCCGCGGGCGGTGCGGCCCGGGTGCGCGGCCCGGGGGGGGGGGGCATACTTACTACGTGATTAATCCGCGCCCCCCGCACCGCCGGGCGCTCCGTACTCGCGCCGGGTTTCCTCGTCCCCGCGCCTCACGGCCACTCACTACGCACGCCGCTCCGCGTAGTGCCGCCGCCAGTCGCAGCGCGACCCGCGCCGCCGTCGCTCTCCGTTCGTGTTCGTCGTCAGATCGACCCATGATATCATTCATGCTAATCTTCGCCCGTTGATTTTCCTGCCGAGTGACCGCAGTGAAACCGGCGCGCTATACCGCGAGTGCCGAATGTTCGTGGACGTTACGCCCGTGTACTTTTCCATCGGAATCCGAGCGTACGAAACCAGTTCGGAGTGGCGGACAGCGGCGCCTTCCCTCGGATGAGATCTCCGACCGGCGACCGTTGCTGTGACCCGCGGCCGGCGATGCTGCGCCCGTGACCGGCTTGCGACAGTGCCACGAAACGTAAGGATCTGTTAGTTGATTTGGCGACTCGCGTGCACGGTCCGCCTTCCTATTTGCATGGCGCATACGAGTGGATTTTATTTTCGTCTGGGGGTCGGTGTGTGCGTGCGCGCGCGTGTGTGCGGCGCGGCGGTGTGCGGCGCGCGTGTGTGCGTGTTCCGCGTCAGCCGCTGCTCCCTGCGGCCGCTTTATTTAGGTTGTTTCCGAGCGTGTCAGCAGCTCGGCAGCTCGGCCTGGCGCCTGCCCGCGGTGTCCACTGTGCCCACTGCCCGCTGTCGACACCGACACCGTCTATCGCTATCTGTGTCGTTCACAACAGTCAAGCATCCCTCCTCTATTCACTCGTCTACTTTTCGTACTCAACCTTGAAAACCTTAATCCAGTAAGGAAGATAGGTACCTCTATCTTGAGAATGTAACAAACATAGGCACTTTACCAAATGACACGAGTTGACTTTCAACATGATCATTATTTTATGATAAAACACCGGTAGCATTTTGGACCCGTAACGAGTTTTCGTATCTGGCAACTCGTGGCGTGAAAATAAGTAAACCGGTCTTATTATTATGTCACTATGTTGGCAACATCATCATTTTCCACTATTCATTTCATGTCAATGATCTTAGAACAATGTTACTGAGTATCTCTACATGTGCAATTTTGCCACTTTGGACTCTGACAATGCATTTTTATTTACCTGCCTGTTAATTATAACCAAACAGCTTAGCTGATTTACACGTGATTGTTATTCAGTAGTAAGTACCTACCTATCAGCTAATTTAGCTTGTGATTAGGTGACTCTTTATTATTAAGTATATTGACATGTTCTACTATCTCAACATGACCTTTTGTACCGGTCGTCACAACGTCTCATACGTGATTTTTGTTTAGCATTTTTAAAGGACACTATAAAATGTAAATGAATGTAGAGACTTCGAAAAACTGACGTTTATACGGCTGCATCTCATTTCGTTAACCTCACTTTAATACCTACCAAAGATACGTTTTTGATGTCAATTTTCGATCTCAATCAAATGTTTATTGCGCTGAAATCCCCAATCAGTCAGGTGTAGATTATTGTTATTAGTAATAATAAACGCATTTTATTGGATACCTGTCAGGTTACCTTACTTGTTGCCGTCTGCGTAGAGTACCTTACAAGAAACTTTTGTAAGAAAAAAAATATCATTCTGTTTATGTACTAATACAACATTATTGTACTAATTATCTTGTACTGTATAACCGCAAGCGTTCCTAGGTATTATAATTGCGGGAATTATAGTATTATACAAGTCAGTAATTAACGTAAGTAATTAATAGTAATACAAATAAAGGCAAGGTATTGATTGTATATGCTTAGCGTCGGATAATTATCGTTAAATAATTATTGTGACAATATGATAATAAGTTCTTATCAGCATACTACAAACTACAATGCACCATTTTCAATAATTGATGAGTTAAAATTAGAACAAGTAGGAAAAGTACAAGTGGCCAGTTAGGTCGTGCGATAACCTCCGACCGTGACTATATGAGACTATATGTACACGCAATACTATGTGCTACCGGTTATTGATATACCTATCTTTGTTGACGGATAAACGTGGCGGAGTAACCAATAGTAATCATTACTAAACACCACGTTATCTAGTACTAGCTTTTGCCAGCGGCTTCGCCCGCGTGTATGTCGGAACTTATCGGATGAAAAGTATCCTATGTCTTAATCCAGGTTATAAACTATCTGTATACCAAATTTCATCCAAATCCGTTCAGCCGTTTTTGAGTGATTGAGTAACAAACATCCAAACATCCAAACTTTCACATTTATAATATTAGTAGGATGTAGGTATGGCAGCCAAGTTTGACAAAAGTACACTCAGCGGTCACGAGGTAGGAGTGCGACATACCTTAGGTATAATGTAGGTATAACTTTCCGTCTATTTTCCCACGAAATGAAAGACAGGTGCACAGCGGCAGAGTGCAATATCAGCAAAAAAAATCTTATTGAAACGGTAAAAAACATAATAAACTTGAGACAGCATGATTTTTAACAGTTCTCAGTTGTCCTAGTTCATAGTAGAACTTACATTTCAAAGTTAGTTTCAAAAATGTTAATATGCACTAAATAAATATGTAAGTACGTCAAAAAAATAAGTGTGTGTGTCAGTTCCGACGCACGACGGGAGTTTCCTCCTGTTTTTTCATTCCGACTTTCTATTGTTGGACGAAAACAAAGGACCATAGGGGCAGGATTTATTCAATGAATCAGTGCTAAACAAAAAGCAACTTTAAGGTGTAAAGGCGTTCGTTTTGTTTTTCGTTGCGCAGAAAAAAGTAACAACGCTTTTGAGTTAACGTATGTATTTCACTCCTCATAAACCATACCCGATTGGTCTTTATTAAAATCGATGAGTAAACTCCAATAAAGTCCAATAAAATGCGCTGGAACATAAACAAAATAATAATAAACGCGATGCAAAACGAACACTTTTCCGCGATGACGCAAAGCGGTTGTAAGTCGCGGATAATGTCGGAAAATCCTTAGATAAAACTCACTGGACTGCTGACACGTGACATTCTCTTAGATATTTCGAAACACGTCAATGTAATATCTAGACAAGCCGTCCCGAATCAAATACATGTGTATGCAATATCGATAGTTCTAGTGGGTAAATAAATACATAATAACCTGTGCCATTCTTGAAACCAAAAACAATGCTTTTCCACATCACTATCAACGTATTAAGTGCTCAAAAAGGATAGCAGCATAACAATGTCGGATGGCAATGTTGATTTTTTGGCAGATGAAACATGGTCAGGAGAATACGTTATCATAAACTTACAATAAAATATGGATAAACTATGAACCAGTCCTGTAAATACACACTGTGGTTTAAAATAGTTTTGAAAACATCTTTTTGTATTAAGTATTTATCAAACAACAGTACTAGGTTATATTTAAAGTCTTAGACGGTTATAAATTGAAACAAAACTTTTCTTTGTTATAAAAAGCGCATACACAGATGTCGTAGACCCCTGCTACGCCGTAGCTATCACTCTGAACGGCTGAACTAACATTTTGTCTCACTCATTAATCTCATTATATGAGTTTAATCTTTAATTTATTGCGATACAGAGAAACTCATTCTACGAATTAACGACTAAAATACCAAATTTTTCCCTCCTTTGACAGATTGTTTTGTACTAAGTAGGTACCACACTCGCACATAAACCCCAACAGACCAGTTTAACCCCACAGCAACACACTCACACAAACACTCACTCATCCACTCAATAAAGTCAATAAATTTCTCAATAAAGTTAACATTAGAATTATTACTAATAATAAAAAATAGTATCAATCCCACTAAAGAACACTGTCCTTCAAGATACAGGATTTCCTAGTTTGAAGGGCTGGGGTCTTACTTATTTTGCAATAGGCATACCCTTCCTTATTGAAATAACACTGATGTTACCTAGGCTAAGTATTTTTGGTAAATAAATTATTAAGTACTTACAATACGTAAGTACCACAAAAGATGAGACTTGACGAGCGCAGTATAACCTCCCGCGCGCTTTCCGCCGCCCCGATGACTATGACGCCCGGTCCCTTCCCGTCTCAGACCTAATACCGCTAATCAGAATCAGACAATTATAATCTACTGCGCAAGTCAAACTACGTGGTTCTCAAGTCTCATCTTTCGTGACACGCATTGTACTTACTTACCTACTCATAATTATTTATTTAGAGAACTTTTAAAAGACCTGTTACATTTTTAAAGGTGCTTGCTTTTGTTACATGCCAGGACTTACTCGATTGCAATTTGCAACCAAGCTTGCTTTTTTCGTAGCACAAAAATAGGCCTAAATCTAAACGAATCTATTTTAAAACATCAATCGATTACGGTTTCCCATGAAAGTCTCCCTTCAATAATACCTCAAAGAAACGTCTGAAAAGTTAATGTATACGAGTTAACTTTGAATTAAGTAACATCCATACTTTTTTTTTTAAATTTTACTGAAAGTAATTTTGTGTGGGCGGCGGCGGCGCGGCGCGGTCGGGGCGGCGGCGGCGCGCGAGATTTCTTACTTTAGTTTTTACCCCATTTTGCTAATACGTAATCTGTTTTTTCTAAATTTGGATACTTTAGTAAACAATTCACAGTTTATTCAGAAGGGTGCCATGCTTAGCCCCTTCTCAGGTAAATAGACAGGCAGATTCACTTGAACAAATCAGGTACAAAACGGGTTATATGCATGAAAGAGATTTTAAAAGCAGAATTATAAATCGTATATCTTGCTTTTAGTAATTGGTAAGTACTTATTAGGTACTTGGTACTTAACGATCTTTGTGTTAAACATTGTATTTTATTATTTGTTGATACCGAATATTTTTTTAACTAAGGTTGGCCTTAGTTGTTAGTTGGCTTGGGTTTTTTTTTTAATAAAAAAAAAACTCAAGTTAAATGCAGCCTACTGTTGGACATACGCGTCGAACAAAGCCGAACTGTCACAAAAAAAACTCTGACACTGCCATTTGGGCGCCATATGAAACAGTTTGGGTTCCACAACAATACCTACCTACATGCATTTCTAATAACCAAAAACTGACTAGTTTTATTGTTCTTATTCCTTTCTTTGTTCAACCGCCGAGTAACAACTAACAATCATGTATTCTTAAGAGGAAAGGCGGGTGGCCAGACTTTTGAAAATTAGGTATTTTAAGAAGGTATTGCTGTCGCTCTGCGAGCGCTCGGCTCTCGAATTCGTGCGATAAGGATAACTGCAGATCCGACTAAATAGCCTATGTAAAAAGCCACATTTCGAGGATTGGCTCTCGCCTATTTCCTCCTCCAATATTGCACCAATTTAAAAGATATTTCATAAACTGAATAAGAAAGATATATACTATGCCCCTATGTTTTTCTTTTTTCGTTAATAGTTGTCAAATTGGTACACTAGGCGTCTGTTGACAGCAGTCTGAATAGGCAATTTTGAGCATTTTTGGAGGGTTCTAGTTCTTATAAAAATAATATGTCATCAAAAAGGAAAACATAGGGGCATACAAGTAACTGATATTTATATTTCTGTAAAAAATCATTGCTTTATGGTCATTAACCAGAAAGAAAACAGGCGAGAGCGTTTGTATCATTTTGTATGGAGAAAAGAGCACCCACGTTTCCTCTTAACATTTTAAAATGCAACATGCTAGTTTGTAGCGATATCTTTTTATTTTCTTTACATTTTCTTAATATCTCTGCTTTTAATAGATAAGAGTTAAGATTTGCTTAATTAATCTTGTTACATTTTCTTATACAAAGTAAATTAGTAAGTAGCTTATTAAATAAGAAGATAAGCCGCGTTATTACATCCAGGTGTTATAATAATTCACGAACTTTTACCAGCAAAATTATCTTTTTCAAACTGAAATTAAACGGATCTATCTGTCGAATACCTATAACGAAATTATAAAATAAACAAATAGGTATTTAAAAATTATGATTGCTTGATTATAATATAACCAAGCTGCACTTGCACTGAGTTCGTATTCTTATCAACAAACCTGATATAAATGAAGATAATAATTAATTACGACCACGAGTAACCTTATTCACTATGCATCTACAGTTAATCGATTTCGTCATATAACAGTCATATTACACAAGTACCTGGTCGACAGGCGAAAATAGAGAAAACGAATTTTCGCCCCCGTAAACACCTATATTGCAAGTTTGAAATCGTTAGAGCCGTTTCGAGAAGGTGATTATTACAAATATATATTTGCTCATTCATTTAATAGTATAGCTATAGAACAATACAACGTGGTATTACGGCGCGTATATACTAACTAACAGTAATTCTACTCCGCTAAGGGTGCATGATACCTATTAAATAAACGAGGACCCATTTGTCAGATAATAAGCGGCGGTTGCAAAGAAAACAAAGAGATATCATAGCTTGTGTCACAGATAGTGTTACTTACGCACACATGGGCATGGGCAGTATACGTAGGAACGCGTGCGCATGTGTGTGTTATCAGACTGGCAGCTACCGAGCCCGCCTACGTAGCCATATCTGACCGTATCAGCTGTATTAGCCACGATAATACCTCGCATACCTGTATTCGTAAGCATACAACACGTTTTATTTTAGTACATAGCCATATGTATGTATATAAATAGTTAGTTAGCAGACATGAATGAACGCTACGTTTCAACTGTAAGTACATAAAATTAGTTGGTAAATAATGAGCTGCTGGAACCGAATCATGTTCAAAGTTCATCTGATTAGTTGGCCAACTAGTTTGTTCATAGGGTGTAAAACGAAAAGTAGGTATATTTTATTAAGGTAGGTATAGGTAGATGAACCGTATTCAAAGGAAATGAGAATCTTTATTGCTTTCTAGTTTATCGATAGACTGACACGTTTCTTCACAGCAGTGTTCAGTTCGCTGGAAGTAAATCTCCATATTTAGTTATCTGTCAATCATTTCTATAGCCACTTATGTAGGTTAATACCTACCTATCTCTTTACCTTAAATATAGGTTAATACTTGCTGTAGTACTAGTAGTTCTGCGAACAGCACAAACTCCGCGCGAGCACAAACTTTTTTACAACAATTAATATACCACTAAAGTTATTTAAAATGGGATATTTACCATGTTTTTTCAGCACATCCATCCTCATCAGATCTTCACTAAAATGTGTATGAGACCAACTTAAAGTTACTACCTTTCAAATAAAAAAGAACCAGCGAAACCGGAACTCACAAAGCGGAGATATCCAGTAGCCTCCTTTTTCCCCCTTTTTGGAGGAAGTACCCTTCCAATCAAAAATACCCGACGACAAACAAATTCTATGAAGTCCACCAAGTTTCTTCCAGATCGGTTGTTACCTGTAGAGGAGTAGCAACAAACTGACAGAGGAAAGCAAATTTTGCCAGACCTGAAGCAGAGACGCTTTGTTCGCTCGGTCAATTAACCTAGAGGTGAAGTTAAAAAGATAAGTAGGTAACATGTTACGAGATTATTATTATACCTATGTCAAATGAGCAGAGCCCAGATGGCTCTACATTATGAATCTTTATTAATAGTAGACATAGATAGTGTTTGACGATCAATTGTTTAGTATTAAGTTATTAACTGGGTATAACAACTTCGTTCTAATAGCTAAAACACAATATATACTATTAACTGTATTCAAACTTAGCCCTGGATAACATAAAAAAATAAACCACCATCATAATAAAATATACTTACTTACCTACTTCCAAATCGCTGTCATTCTACGACTGCTCATAGAATTTACTTTAGAACTCCCTAACAATAATTTAAGGTTATTACTGCATTAATTAAACGAGAATAAACCGGATGCGGATAATCTATATTTATTAATAACTCTGCTAATTCCCCAGGATGAGGGCCTGAATAAGCCTGATAATAAGTTGCTCAAAATATGAATTACCTGCAAAACACTGGAAGAGGAAATCCAAACGTATATAGGTACCTACTGTAAATAGAGGTATAGGACTTCAGCCACGTGAATATTATTTATTACTAGATATAACTAAACAACAATGAATATTATAAGTTCATAATATGTATTTAATAATATCAAAATTAGCAATACCTACCTATATAAGGAAGGATGTTGTGTTGCTCATGCAGAAAAATATCATTGAATTATTTTCATTATTTATCTGTAAATGGAAATCCAAGCAACATTTACCTCCAACACATTAATAGTTTCTATACCTATTGTATTATGTGTATTATTAATAATACTCTCAAGCGGCGAGCTAGTAATTAAACAGCTTGCTTTATTAACATTATAGGTATTATTAATTACTTTAAGCCTACATTTTGATTAACAGTGATTTACATAATGAACTTGTTTATTACTCAGCCTTGGAATAGAGTCATCTTTATTATTATATTATACTAGCTTTTGCCCGCGGCTTCGCCCGCGTGGATAACGGAAAATATCCCACGGGAACGTACTACCGGGAAATCTTTCCTTATTCCTTGTCTACATTATAAAGGAAACCGCTGTGCAAAATTTCAGCTTTCTAGGTTCCAGGGTTTGGGCTGGGCGTTGATGAGTCAGTCAGTCAGTCAGGACTTCTCTTTTTATTTATACAACGTGTAATGCTAAATGCGCAAAACCTCTTAAGGGGTCATTGTACTCATCATTATGAACAACTTTTACTATGGGACCAAACCTGAAATCGCGAAAAAAAAATCAGCTGTTCAGTACATTTATGTTCGCAAATTTCGTCAAAATGTACTGAACAGCTGATTTTTTTTTCGCGATTTCAGGTTTGGCCCCATAGTAAAAGTTGTTCATAATGATGAGTACAATGACCCCTTAACAGGTTTTGCGCATTTAGCATTACACGTTGTATAGATAGATAGATTATTAAAAAAATTAGTCCAGTTGTTATTAATATAATTAAATCTCATGACACAGAAAAAAGTTATTTTTTGCACACACGTAAAAATATTTAAATAGAAGGAAACACTATTTTTCAAAGCTTAGGCAAAAAAAAACAAATGAAGTGAGCCAATATAAAGATGGAATTATAAAAACAAAATCAATAGGTACTTTAAAGTATAAGATAAAAGCTATATAGGAAAAGTTAAAGGGAATTTTGAGAGGTGCAATTCGACTCTACACTGTTTTATGCATTAAAATGTAATAAGCATTGTTTTTTTTTTAAATAATAATTTACACTTTTCTATTGCAAGTTTAATCTTTTTAGGATAATATTGAAGCCAAGTAACAGTCGTCACGTGTCGTCAGAAGCCCGAAAGTCTGACAACCAGTCTTACCAAGGGGTATCGCATTACACAGTTAATGGGTTGTGGAGGTCAGATAGGAAGTCGCTCCATGTAAAATACTAGTATTCAGCTGCATCCGGTTAGACTGTAAGCCGGCCCCAACACAGTTGGGAAAAGGCTTGGCAGATTGATTGATTTATTTAAAAATACCGGGAAATCGGTATCTCATAAATATTCCGTTTGTTACACGTGGTCCCGGCGAGAAATACAAAGCTGCCGAATTAAAATGGTTGTCCCTGGAAGGTACCGACACTTTATCTTTGGGGTTGTTTTCATGGGTTTCGAGGATGTTGTAGCCGATAGTGACGTTAAAATGTAAATCCCAGATGGTGGCTGCAATCATTTTAAAATTTTTCGTTATGTTCGTCGGCTTCCACACCCTAGAAAAGCATAAAAACGATACCCATGACGAAAAATTTGAAAATTTTCGTAGCCGTCATCTTGGATTTTAATTTTGACCAAATTCAGACTTTTTTCTTTGTCTTCTTTTATTCTTTTAAGTTCCTTTTCAATGTTCCTTTTATATGTAAATTTTCCCACTATTTTAGGGTAATCTCTATGCGCTGGTATTACTCGCGTGTTGCACACATACGCAAAAGCGTTATGTAGTACACGGCGCTCACTCACACACGTATAAAAATTGGCTTCACGTTTTATGCTACGTTTTGTACTGAACACGGAATCTGGACATTTCATAATCTAAGACTCTACAATTGATATTCTCCGTCGGTTAGCAACCTATTTATTCCAAATATACTCTGACTACTTGCTTCCTTGCTATAAATAAGATAAGATAAATAAGATATATAAGTATGATAATACCTACATAATTAGCGTACCTAAAGCATATAAGTAGGTGAATAGTGTGAACAATATCGAACATGTTATATTCGCGTTCTCACGAGCGTAAAAGAGGGTATCTTATTGCAATATGTAAACAATCAAAGAGGTTACTTTCAGTGTTTCATTACGGCGATGCGATACGACGATATTAGCGTCAGCATCACTTCTTTGTTATCATATTGCTGCTACTCGACCCCACTCTGTTCTGGGACATTTACTTGGTTATCAAGACTTTTAATACAGCACCTATGTACTTAGGTGTTTTCAAATTAATTCTATTCATTTATCGAGGTGGTTAGAACAATCTCTCTCTTATGGCCGATTCCTATAATTTACGGACTGTTATTGGTTATGAAGACTCTTGTATCTTTACCAATAATTAAGCTTTGCATAGTGGACCCTCCCATATGGAAGTACCTAGCTATAACAAATACAATTTAGCTAATCTTTATGTCCAGTTTTACAGTAAAAAAATGCTACCATTGGTAACCAAAACGATTCGTTTTTATATAGGAACCGAGCATTAATCACCCCGTTCATGTTGATTCGAAACATCTTAGAAAAACAAAATAAATAACACATGTATTTGTGTCACACAGCGACGGATAAAATGAGTAAAAAATATGGTACAAAATTAAATACAAAAGGAATCCGTAGACTATTACATCATACTCTTTTTTCAACCCCTAAACTTTCACGGAACAGCCGGCCGGTTTCGCAAACTCTTGTAAATTATTTACCTTTTCATAATTCAAAAGTTTCAAAGTTATTATTAATTTCTTTATTAAGTAAGGAAAGACGGCGGGTTTCTAATAAATCATATCATGATATAGGACCTTCTTCTTTTCCTAGAAATCTCACATAAGTAAGATAGGTGTAGCCGTAAAGAAAAACTTAAATACCAATAGGTATCTAATAATGATTGATATTTTAATTTACCATAAGAGAAAAATAATTATGAAAGAACATATTAATATACGCTTAGCTGTTCGACGAAATCCAGGAAAGATGATCATTAATTTAATAAACCTACCAAGATATAGCTACACGGAAAATGTCGTTCAGAAATCAACGCACGAATTGTTATTATCTTGTAAATGAACGTAAGTTTTAATTTTATTCACAAAAGGTAGTTAGATACTCGTATAATTTACAGGAAAATCTGCATATTTCATAGTATTGTCACGAGGCAGTCCTGAATGGAAGCAGCATTTGTAACAAAAAGCTAAACGACGGCTTTTAATCATGAGCTATTTCTGGTTCAACTGAAACAATGAAAATCGTGAAACAATTTGCATTTAAATAATACCTATTCATTACAAACATTCATTGTTGCAAGGTAAACAATGATTATATTAAAGGGTGTTGTTTGTCAACACGGCCCTTGCACAGTTGGATGTTTGTACTGTTACCTTCGTCTCGACCAATGTATACATCTGTGGCAAACAATGCCGGAACTATTATTTTACTTTCATTAATCGACGATACACATAAAAGGTCTCTACAAAGCTTCTGTGGGGCGACACAGCGAGTCCAAATACCTCTTTATCTGTTTACTGTTAGTTGACATGTTTTTTAATCGCTGTCATTAATCTACACGAGTTTTTACATTAAGTATTTTTGTGATACGAGTTATGACACGATAAAGTAACATAATTATACATAACTAAAGTACTCATCAACAATTGACAATATATTTGTGGACCTTAGATGGACAGTCTGACCTAAGTTTATTCATAAATATTATAGACAGAAGTTAATTTTAATGATCTGGTATTTCCCGAGACGATTGAGAAGGATACAGCAACATGGTAACGAACTGTATAAATATCAATTGTTAGGTATTTATCAGAAATCCCATGTAACCATTGACTTATAGGTATATTACTGCGAGTAACATTAATTTGCCAGAACAGAACATTGGTTTTCCAAACGATAAAGCATAATTCTAATAAAATTTTCATAAAATATATTAATAAATTGTAATAGTTGGTATGTCGGTGGGCTTACTTGACTCTGACAAGAGGAAGCAGTGAATTTAGCTGAAACTAGGTGTCCGTAATTCAATATGTCGTTCTATGTTTGGACTGGACATTCTCTGAAAATGTGTAAGTACAAGTTACAACTAATTGTATTGACACAGTCATGTCTAGATTGACAAACGCTGTGAAGTTCATCTTTTTATCCATGTCAACACCTCCATAATTTATGTAGGTTCATGCGGCAGAGCATTTGAAATTAGTTTTATTGAAAAACAAGCGGAGTGCCGGACGCGATTTTCCATCTGCAAAAAAATGGGCTTCCATACAAATCATATGTATATGTTACCGGCAATCTGTATAATCCGGTATTCTGTACAATACCTAGGCAATGTATAGAATACCTAAAACTTATAGGTAATGTATGAAATATTATTTATTTTATACTTTGCATATGTATTCTATACAGTACCGAATGCGCAGCCGGCAATGTGTGTAACAGACTATGTGCTCGCTATTAGACTAGCTGTAGTCTTACAAAATGGCTTGTGTTTAAACGCCTACCAGAAAAGTACCTACTTACCTATTTGACTACCAAAATATTCGAAATACCTGTCAGAATGGATAAATGCTCACTAAAATTAAAACCATTTTATAGTGGAATTATAACTTTAGAAAACTGACAGCAGGCGACGGAGCTCCACTTCGCGGGGCTCTTATTTCTGTCTAACCTAACCAACCAAACCTCGGGGTGCCCCTGACGTCGACCGTCTAGGGTTAGGGTTTTCGTCAGCAGGTCGATTTGGTGAGCATTTATCCATTTTGTTGAGCATTTAATTTTACCACGTGGAGTTGGGGTTGGCTAACTCGGTTCTCTGACAGTTTTTGCACTTATTCTATCCTAACTAAAACAGCTGGTCGGAGACAAAAAGCACCTAACATTGGTAGATACAGACCAAAATCTATTTACTTTATACATTGCCGGTGCACCAGCAGGTACTCTATACAATCCCTGGGAATTGTATACATTACCTAGGCAAAGTATGTACCTAACGGACATTAATTTTCATAATATTTCATACATTGCCTGGTCACCCCAGGTATTCTATACATTGCCTAGGTATTGTATAGAATACCTGTATTATACAGATTGCCGGTAACATATACAACACGGTTTCGACGACACGGTTGGCGCAGTGGTTGAGCGATTGACTGCTGCGCAGCATGTCGCGGGTTCGATTCCCGCACGGAACAAATATTTGTACGACCTACAAGTATTTGTTCCGAGTCTGGGTGTTTTTCTATCTATAATATGTATGTATTTACAAAAAAAAATGTATATATGTAGTTTATCAGCCATCTCGTTACCATAATACAAACATTAGGTTGCTTAGCTTGGGACTAGATGGCGTTGTGTGAAATGTCCAAGGATATTTATTTATTTATTTATTAAATAATCTATCAACTCCTTTAGGGGGTGAATTTTCCAAAATCCTTCCTACTTTGGAACTAGGAACTCCTGTGCAAAATTTCATGCGTCTAGAGTCTAGACCATGAAATTTTACACAAGAGTTCCTTTTATGGTCTAGGTCTAGACTCTAGACCATAGAAATATAAAAAATATCTATGGTCTAGACTCAGTGGGCTGTGCGTTGTCTGTCAGTGAATGAATGGATTATAGACTTTTATTAAGTAAAAAATATCAAGTAGGTAGGTAATCCATCCAGGTATGGACGAAGATTATTTTATATTTACCTAGTCTGAACTTATCTGTAGCTTTGTTTTGAATACACAGCTGGTGTCGTGGGATATTCCACGGATATTCCCAGCAGTGCATTATCCGCATTGACATTCGATTATGGAATGATTTTAGCGATCATAAACAGCACTAGGTGCAGGAGAAGTCTTCTTTAGCAAAATTTTATAAGCAGAGATCTCCATAATTTTATAAATTCGTATTACTTGTAGGTACCTACGTGTGCGTGTACTTTGTTGCTCCCAACTCGATTTAAACGAAACGCACTTTGATCAATGTTGTTGACCGGCCACCTCCTTGTGACACTAGTCCTGTCTAAAAATACGACTAACCTCTTTTGCATGAATATTTTAACATCGACCTCTCGATGTGTCTCCACACTCTCCACGTTGAAGCCTGTTTCCAACTACATTTTCGGGTACAAGTTACGAAAGGTAACTTTTCAAGTATTTTAAAAAAACTGCGTGGGCGCCTACTCGTTCAAGACAATCTTATTCGTGGAAAACGGTTTCATGTCTAAATATACATAAGTAATTATATTTTGTGACGCTAACCGGGAAAGCCAGTATACAAACAATTATTCAATACTTGCAAGGTAAACAATGATTATATTCTATTATCTGTTACATTGTAATATGTCCATTGACGCTATGAATATCACTGTTATTCTTCAGTGATAAGTGAATAACATTGAGAATAAGAATGATTGGGATTAAGTACTTAACTGGTTACATTCACAGCTCGGTCTAATCAATGGGTCGGCAGCGCCTGCGCAGCGGTTACGTCACAGCTTTCGCGGCTACACTGTAGTAAGGTGTTGCGAAATACGCCACTTATGCAAGAAGTACGATACGCGAATACGCCAACTGAGCGAATGTTGCATGCGCCGTGTTAATATGTTACTGCATTGCAGCTGTGCACTCATGCTAGGTCCTATTGGACGAAGAATTGTACACTGATTTGTTTCATGGTCTGATCACTTGTTGCAGAAAGATGTCGCGGAGACTTTAAACACAGGATAAATATTATCTAAATGCAATTTTAATAATTTATCATCAATCTCTAGGATATACCTGGCAAGTATATTCACACAGATAGTGCAAACGGATATATATGGTCTTAGAAAAAACTAAATTCCGTAAGATTAATCGCTGAGTTTTTGAAGAAGTAGAAGCACTCAAATATTCAGGTGTAATACTTAGCATCATTTTGTACATTGACAGCTTCAATATCTTTTGAACTCTGCCTTCACGATTTCAGAGGCTTTCATAATCGTACCAGGTTTTGCAATATCCTTTGCGATCAAAATTCTTAATTAGGTAGGTACATTCTATCACTAAAACGTATCGTGTTTGTAGAAGATCTCTATTATAATTAGAGTACCAAAATACATTATCTTTTTCGCGGTATTTACATAGGCAGAAACTACAGAATTCAATTTAATCAACTATTTTTGTAGGTAGTGTATACCTTCGCAATCTTTTTACAATCAGAAGAATTTTTACATGTTAATAATGTAAGTAATTAGCATATCGCAAAATACTTGGCCTTTCAACGTAGATAGGTATGAAATTATGATGCTATATATCGTCGTTGCAAATTTAAAATCTCCTTTGTGTTTATAGTTAGTAACTTTTCGAGAAAAACTAAAAAAACTTCCTACTGACAAAAAAATCTTAGAAAATATTTTTATTCCGTTGGTTATAAAGAAAATCTAAGTGGTTAAAATTAATTGAAATAGGATTAATTTTAAAACAATAAGTAAAATAAAATAGACTAATTAAATTATGTAATTTTCGACAAATATATCACATCGGAGATTTTAAAGCAACGACGATATACCATAATAACATAATTATGTGAGTACTTGGTTGGTTATTGTTGATTGTTGTAGATTAACTAATATGAATCAAGCGATAATGTTTCCGTGTTTATAGGTATTATCACGAGAGATTCTTACACTAACTTGTATCTGCGTGTCCATCTTAAAACACGCTAATAAATATAAAGTTGTTCGATATAGAGATAGGAAATCTTTTTTGCACTTAAATGACAACTTTACGGAAATATACTGATAGAGCATCAGTACAAAATGTATTTAAAATACATGTAGTTACACGCCTTTTTATCTAAGGCTCATTATTCCGTATGATAATCCCACTAAGCGCGATGGAAAATAACCATTCAGCCACCAGTAAACAGGATTTGCTATAAAATTAAACAAGAATCGAGATGCTCCATCGGTTCTCATTTATGGAAAGATAGTAACTGTAATGAACAGTATATTAGACAAGACACATGCAATCATGTGTATCCATATTATGCAAGGTAAATGAGTTTGTAACGATACGTTACGACACCACCGTAATGGATTCAACTCCGACCTTAGAAAGGCATTTTGCATAATATGTTAACTTCCAGTAAAAAACCAAAGTCTCCGTGATTCTGATTAAACACGTGCATTTGTTTTATCTGTGATTTGAATGTAGCTCACGTTTTTTTATGCACTTTGGTCCGCGTGAAATTTCTTGTTCCCCGACTCAGTCGCGTTGCATCGCCTGCCGCGCTATCACTTCGTTTTCGCTTAGCGTTCTTCCTTCCTTTTTTCACTTTGCTTCTTCAAGAATTGGGCTATCAAATGCATTATTATTATTTGTGTTAAAACTGCATTAATCTCTTCCTACAGCTGCATATGATTTCTTTGGTATCTGGTCTTCTTTCAGGCTTTAATCTTCTGCAATCGTATCGCACTATCGATCAAATATTTTCAAGTTAGAACCAATTTGCTGTGGGATCAAATTCCAGTCAAGTAAGGTGATACAAGTTAGCAACAGTCTCTGATATAACTTCTAGGAATGGCAGACTGAGGCAAATAGTTGCCGGCTGCAGCTTCCACGAACCATGACACAGAGACTACCTAACATTGTTATCACTTGCTTTTCCACATTTTAATTCATTAATTTTCGGAAGTTCTATCTCATTAGAAGTAAAATATATTGGAGTCCAATGAGAGGACGAATCTTTTCGAAGTTTCATGTAATTGTTCTTTCTTCTACAATATGGGTTGTCTTCTTATAATTATAATATCTGCCAGCAATACCTTATTGGCGTAGGTGTCTCTGAATTCAAAACTTAGGCTGTAGAGTACCAAAAAGTGTTTAACTAACACTTTAATTTCCAGTTTATCTTTATTTTCTTTTATGACCATAAACTTTAATATAATTATAATTTATCGTCTGAGAAAAAACGCGAATACTTACCTTTATTATCGATATCGATTATGACATAAATTTACATAAATACCTATACCTGCATTATTTACCACTGTTATCAATGATGATTCTGATAACCTTAGTGTAAATTTCCGCGATATATGTAGGTACATTTATCGATTTTTGTGCAGATATAAATAGTAGGTAGGTATTCTCGTCTTGCGTGCGTGTGAATGTGTGATACGGAGCTATATCCTATTAGCCGTGAGTAGGAAAATGCTACAACTTATAGTTTTCTTACTTGTTGCTTATTTGAATAGGTATTGCTTTTTATTCTATGTATCCCAGGATCCCTCACTGCTTAAGGTCTTTTGGGTGTTTGCTCCTTTTCTAATGAAAATTCACTGGAATCCATAGTACCTATACATATATGTATACCCATATTTTAATCTCTCCTCTGTCATCATAACATTATCGTTTCCATGAATGAGTCAATAACTTTGCTATAATTGAGCAAGTAAGTGAATGTGCCTAATGCTATTTGCTTTATATTGCAGAACCATCAGAATGATCAATTAATTCTCAGAATGTGTGAGTTTATATCGACTTTTCTCGTGGTGAACGTAGTGCAGCAGGCAGTCAGGCACTTAGTGTGTGTATATAGCTTATAGCTATATAATATAGTTATGTATACATGTGAGGCTGTGTTCACGGTTAGTTAGGCGCGCACGGCGGCACGGCGGTGCGGCGCGATGTGGCCGGTGCGATAGGCGGCGGCCTTGCGGGGCCGCGGCGCGAGTATTGCCGCCGCCTCGCACGTGTACGTGTGAGTGACGTCATCCGCACGCACCGCAACACACGTTCAAGTTCAATGTTGCCTATTAATGTTACCTTACCACCAACTAGCACTAACAATAATCGTCAAATGTTATAGAGCGCTCGACAAGGACGTCTACAACACAGACCTACCTATTGATAAACCCTGTCTCTAACTAGGCGTTTAGAAAGGTGAAAACTGAACTCGCAGCACGCATATTTAGTACCTACGCTGTGAATAGTTCCTTTCCTGAGCTGGCTTTTGTCGTGTTTACACAACATATCTACGCTCTCGAATCCCAGTATAGGCGATTCTGGCTAACGTTTTGAAAACTGGGAGTCGCTTCTTCCTCGGTCCATTGACAGAGGGTTCTTCCTCGAAGAACGCGTGCGCATGTGTCAACAAGCGCATAGCGGTGGCCGCTGGTGATGTTTTGTGGCGTGCGCCTCCATTGTGACGTCAGCTGACATCCGCGTGCGTCGCTCTTACTTCCAAATGTTTATTATTTACTTTTCCAATTGACGACGGACCTTGTTTCTATGTCGACCTCGGTCATGACGACATTTCTGTTGATAATTTGAATTAAAACCCTTTTGTTGGCAAATTGATTCTATTCGTAGCGCCCGTAAAAAGTGATAAAAGTAGTATTTCTTGTTTACTGGGTGATTCCTCATCCGTGTTACTTGTCAATGTTATCGCTAGTTAATCGTTTTACAAGTACCATCGCAACTAAAGCGATTATTTTATTTTTGTCAGCAAGGTGCGATTATAGGCAATTAGTTAGAATACGAACCGATGATCTTGCTCAAAACAGACTTGTTCTAGTGCAGAGTACTGCAGAGTGTGGTCTGGTTGCTTTGCTGTTATTCTCAAAATTATGTGTGTGAATAAGTTGGCAAGTGTGTACCTACGTGACCGACGGTATCGGCACAAGTTATCTGCGAAATATTTAATTACAAAATATCTGTAAACCGCACTCGGTCAAGTGGAAATCTAGAGCACCACGGTTATTCCGTCTACAATAGAAAAACTCTGTCATCATCAAACAAATTAAAAGGAAAAAGTATCAATTTCTACCAAGGCAATACTGTGACTGCGATATAGGCAGACAGGTTTACAAAAAGACCTAGAGAATAGATTAAAATGAACAATGCTGCTATTTATCATGATGAGATTCGCAGAACTTGAAATAAGTACTTATTAATGCGAAGACTATTCAAGCAGCGCAGCCTTCATTCTCAGAAGAGTTTAAAGTTCGCAACACCGTAGTACTCGTAGCTAGGCCATCGATATAACGATAAAAACAAATGTGCTGAACTAAAAATATTCGTTGCCGTCAAAGAACCCTGGTGGGTCAAATGATCTTACCACGGGTCACTTGATAGCACTCGCCCAGTTGGCAACAAAGCTGGTATAGGAATTATCTTATCTGACCCAATGCCGGTTAAACAAACATCCAAGTGATATTAATCGCTGTAGCCGAATTCACTCGAATTAACCCGGGAAGTGCACAAACATGCCACTGATAACAAGGTAATATTCAGTGGGTAACACTGTTTGTTTTTCAATCAACTGTAAGTACCCTACCTTGATACTGTAAATGGGAAGATATCGGAACATCAAATCAGGAGTTTATTACTGATATAACGTTACCAAGAGGCAAGGACCTCCTAAGTTTGGAATTTTCCAGAATATTCGATCAGTAAAACACAATGTGTTTACATTTTTGTAGTGGCATACTTATTCTTATTTTTGTATTGTGTTCCCAACATAAGTCCGTACACGTGCCTCTAGAATATCTAAGTATGTATTTTAATAAAGCCAAACTTATAAACATAGATAACAGTATTTGTTTTCTCTACAGATAAATTGGAAAACAGAGTGATTCGTTACATCACCATAACACATTTAAATATTATTATGTACACTTGTTTAAAAATAAATATAAGAACATGTTTTTCTTTTAAACACGGAATCAATCAAATGTAACTTTCATTTAACCTTGTCTCGTCTTTGAGCTGAATTATTGAAAGCTTACACCGATATGTTTCTGATGTGCGCGTGACCTCGTAGTCACTAACTATGCAAATTCGTTAAAAGGAACGCGGGCACTAAAACGGCTACTATTGGTTTCAGAGAGAGCATTCTAGGAAGTTTTTAGTAAATATGTACTAGTAGATACCAATTAAAAAGTTAAAGTTATCAGTTATATTAATAATAACGACGTGCTAAGACCACGAATAGGTCTCACGCGAAACCTAATCGATATCAAGTTCATAGAAAACTTCTCGAAATTTCTCCGACGTAGAGGTAGAGTAGGTAGGTGCAACTCCGAAGCTGACCATGATCATCAGACATGAGGGACCGACTACAGAGAGAGAGAGAGGGAGAGTTGAACGTAAGAAGCTGAACGTCCATTTGAGACACGTGTTTAGCAGGTTGCCTATTCCGTTTATGTCAGTAATCCTTGTTACCAAGTCAACCTCATTCAACCACTGCATTTTGCAAGCATAATCAAAACCACAAAATGCATAATAGCACAATAATAAACTATTACGTCATGCGGTATCCGATGAATAGACTTACTCATGAGTTCCGTTTGCTAATCACAAATGGCAACTATGTTTGGTGCGTATACCGAAACTTTTATGGCGACAAGGCCATTATAATTGAATTTGGCATTTGATAATCACGTCGTCGGATCCTATCGCCGCGGGTGTCGTACTGTCGGCCGATCAATGGTAGTGGCGCGGCCGCAGTCACCGCTGCTTAGCATACAATCGATGGTAATTCCTCCTGGCAGGTTAGTCACGCGGCCACTAAGATCTGCTCTTTATATGCAAGGGACGACGGCGTTAGCCTACGCGTGTAACAATCACGAATGGAATCTAAATAGAGAAGCAATAACTGTTCACACGAGGTCAGCATCGATATGTTATATATTGCAAAATAGGACACGCAAACAGTTTATAAGGCGAGTCATTTATCAACTTACTTTCTACTCAGTTCCAAGCGATCACGATAGCTAGTCATAAGTATAATGTATCATGCATATATTTTAGGTGTATATATTTGATTATGCATGTAGCAAACATAAAACAAAGCTTTTAATTAACACAACAATCTGAGTGATAGATAGGTGTGACCTTTGGAGAATTAACAATAATTGTTATTATCGAGGCACTGTTTGCATACACGACCAATATGTATATCAGACTCCTAGATACAACCATGTGCTGCAATTGTTTATATATGTGTGTGTGGAATGAACGGACAGCGCCGCGTGTCCCCTGGCTGGCGCGACCCCTGGCTGGCTGCCGGCCGCCAGCGCGCCAGGGGAAAGCACTTGGCACTTTGGCACAAACACTGTCTATTGAGCATTGACGTGACGCTTTGATTGATGTCCGCTATTCTCGGATAAGCGTGCTTATTATCCGAAAGTGTTTGGCAGCCGGACACGATATTTACGACATTGTGAGAGGAAATAACGCTGGTAAATTAACGATCGCAATTTCTAAGAGTTTGCTGTATTTTGTACCAATTATTCATGATTGATGAAAGTTACCGCCTTGAGAGCCTGTAACTATTTACAGCCTGCAACAGCCTGTTTTGGATTTTTTTTTTAACTTGATTCACATTGTTACATATCTTTATCTAGCGCTGAAATCCAGTATCCCTGTACCAATATAACCAATATATTGTACCAATATATTGCTATTGAACCAATTGTAAGCTTTTTTCAATCCAGTCCAACTGTTCAGCATCCTTGAAATAGAGCAAGCGCTAATTGGCCGAATCCAGCAGCACTGGACTGTTGTGCTGGATCAAAATACTGGATCAGTCTTGAATATTCTTCTTATTTTAAACTCTTCGCCGTTTTCTACGCAAAGAGTGCCAAAACAAAGCAAAAGATAGTCCTGAGTTGTGACGTTAGTGGTATGAGTAGGTAATTAATTTTATCTGCCATCATAATGTATTCTCTGATAGTACTTTTGTATCTTTACCTGAATACTCATTGGCACATTAGGTACCTCACTGTTTACCTATTATTTCGTTCATTACTAATATAACAGTTTTCTTTTTTGCATTATTAGTTGGTAAACATTTACTTATCATGCACCTACCTATATCTATTAATACTCATTAAATATCACAAAAGAGGAAAACGTTTGTTTGTTAGGTATTAACTTAAACGGTTTATCCCCAAATATAACAGTTTAATCGGTTGATTTCCTTTTAAATATGGCCCCAATTAACCTACAGGGATATTATTTGGTGATAAACACCATATAATTCCTGCATTGAACATGAATTCACAACCTAAACAGCGTTGGAAGTTAAAATACAAAAATCGCAAAGAGAAAATTTAATAAATGACAATACTAAAAAACTGTTCATGACTAACGGACAGACTTCAATGAAACTAAACCTAGTTATCTATTATTTTCTAATCTATTTAATTTCAGTCATTCACTAAAAATATGACATCTTATCTACCTAATATTCGATATGTACCTATTCAATGGGAATTCTGATAAATCAATCGCAACCGATAACAATATCCATTATTACCTACTTTATAATGAAAATAATGTTACGTTAGAAATGAAATAGAGGTAATCAGAGTTATAACAAACTCGCCAACAGAGCTCTACTTAGAAGCACCCATAGTGGAAGTTAATTTTTATTAAAAAATTATCTAGCCGGCCTATGTGGGTCTTTAAATCTAAATTAAGTAATACTTATTTCTTGTGAAGCCGTAGTTACCAGGTATATCATATACTGTCCACGTGGCATAACATTGCGAATCTGAGGACGTGAGCAATGGAGCGGCGGCCTCAGGCCTGCTTCTTTATCCTTTAGTATATACTACAGCACCTATAAACGTTCCATCAAACTGGCCGAGGAGACGGGAGAGCGCCGATTACGTCACTCACACCCCGATGATTGATTACACCAGGAGGCCTACTCCCTAAGTCCGTCCGTCTTTCCGTCCGTCCGTTTATCCGTCCGTCTGACATTACGATCCATCAAAACAAGTGTAAATGTTAAATTTTTCTGACGGGCAAAAACACATCGGGAGCAGGGACAACGGGCAAATCATGTTGTCTTCATACTTCGTTCGGGCCCCGATCCAATCATCCATCCGTAGGTGATACGGAGTAGGGAACGCCCGTAACGAAGGCCGAAACTACGGGATTCGTGCTTAGGGAGTAGGCCCTCTGATTTTAACGCCGAATAACTCGTGAAATGAATCAACTTTATTTTAATCAAACAACATTTCGTGGCCTTTACATTGCCCTCTAACGAGTCTATTCCAATTTAATCTCCGGCTTGCGGTTCCGACTAACACACGACTACCTATGTGAACGTCCTTTACTATTTTATTGCTTCAAAATCGTAGAATACCAGATAAGATAAGTAATGCTCGATCATAAAACGCATGACTGACGAAATTAAATATTTTTATCAGTCATAAACAAGTTACATAAATTAATTAACTATCGTTATGTTCCGTGAAGTGTGGTGGAGAAATATTTTCATAATAAATCCATATTACACTTTTGTGAAATTGCTCATTACTCAAATATTTGAGTCGACAGCGAGCGCTCCAGCCACGTCGCCGGCTCTGATTCTAAAATTAATTTTCTGACAGTGCTCATTGTATTTATCAAGATATTAATCAGTAGACAATTACTGTACAATCTACTAAAATTTCCTTTGTGTGAGAATCCATCAAGCTTGCCTGCCTAAAGAAGTCATTATTTTTATTTTGTTTCTCATTTCGTGAGGAGCTCGTGGCTAAGTAATAACAGCCGCACGGGTCGATCCGTCAGGTTAAGCTACGCTTGCCGGGGTTGGTCAGTGGATGGGTGACCATCTTTACATATCGAGATTCCTCCGTGCCTCGGAAAGCACGTTAAGCCGTTGGTCCCGGCTGTTATTCGTGGATCTTTGACAGTCGTTACGGGTCGTCAGAAGCCCGAAAGTCTGACAACCAGTCTTACCAAGGGGTATCGTATTACCCAGTTACTGGGTTGTGGAGGTCAGATAGGCAGTCGCTCCATGTAAAATACTGGTATTCAGCTGCATCCGGTTAGACTGGAAGCCGACCCCAACATAGTTGGGAAAAGGCTAGGCAGATTGATTGATTTCACACGTCAATGTCCGCCGCTAAAGCGGCTCTACAAGTATTTTTACTTTTGTCGTAACATGTAAAAGCTATTCCGAGTGGCCGTGTCGGTAGGCTGTGAACCGTAGGTAGGTACAAGATTTTCACGGTTCAGCCGCTTCATTTTCACCGTTATAAAGGATCAATGGACATTTTTAGCCAAGATAGGGTAGGTAGCCGTACCGTGGTTGAAAGTGACCATCTGCTAACGCTCTGGTGCTTTGGTTCAGTGACAGAAATAGTCAATTCAATTAGATTTAATATTTTTAATTAACTTCACATTTGCATACACTATACAAGTCCTGCCAAAACGGTTTAACTAACAGAGATAAAATCATATCTCGAGATGACGCAAATCATGTAAGAAATTAAGACTCATTCAAAATTGTAGAGCAGCATGCACCGGTTACGAAAGCAGAACATTTTGAAATAGGTACTACCTAAAGCCAATTCTGTTGCCGGTTGCAAACTAAGCTAGTTAAAAAGATTCGATATAAATGGCACAGGGAAGAGGACTTAAAATTAGAAGTGACCCGGATTTCAAAAGGCTATTCCGTGTATCTATCTAATGCAACCTAAAATAAAGTCCATTTAGCGACGAGCTGGCGTGGGCGGACGGCGGACCTGACAACCGTCTAACATTCGCACATTTTCAACAATGTTTCAGTTTACCCACAAATTCCTCGAACACAGATTCAACTATGCACAATTTCAGGTATCAGATTATTCCTATTAACTACTGTGACGTTAGTACTCTGCTTAATCCAGTTACGTGGATACTGATTTCGACTACTTATTTGTTTTTCCAGAGAGGGCTTTGTATTGTTAACAACCGTACGGGTCGATCGATCAGGTTAAGCTACGCTCGCCGCGGTTGCTCCGTGTATGGGTGAGCATCTATACATACCAAGATCCCTCTGTGCCTCGGAAACCACGTTAAGCTGTTGGTCCCGGCTGCGTATATAGAAATGCTACTTCAGTACGTCCCCTCAGGCGGAGATAATAGAGTCATTTCCAGGCGTTAAACATACGATGCTAGTAAATGCTAATTCCGCGTAAATTCTACTGAATACTAGCCTTTACGTGTGTTTAACGCCTGGAAATGCGCTAACTCTAGGTATTCTTCTCCGCCTGAGGGGACACACTGAATTAGCATTTCTTATACGCCGGTCATTCGTGGATCATTGACAGTCGTTACGGGTGGTCAGAAGCCCGAAAGTCCGACAACCAGCCTTACCAAGGAGTATCGTATTAGGTACTCAGTTAGGGTTGTAGAGGCAGATAGATAGGCCCAGGCAGTCACTCCATACAAAATACTGGTATTCAGCTGCATCCAGGTCTGACCCCAACGTAGTTGGGAAAAGGCTATAGGCAGATGATGGTTTATTTTGCCAAGTCACCGTAAACAAAACTACCTAGCTCCAAACCAAATAGGATAAATATATTAAGGTTTGTAGCTATCTGTAACAAAGGACAAAGAATTTGTTTTGAAATTATTATGAAAAGCAGATTTAGGTTTACATCCAGTGTAGGTTTCATCCTTGACATTAACGTTTTAGTTAATGTACTAGTGTGTAATTGTTAGTAATGTAAGGTTATTTTAAATAAATAATAATTATTACAAGTAGTCTTAGCTGTCGCATTAGGTTTATAACCTGTAATGATAGTGTAAGAGTTTTAAATAAATAAATAAATAAATAAATAAATAAATAAAGCTTATTAAATTTTTTATTTTGCTATAAGTACACATGAAAAGAAATGAGATTAAATATTTTGATGGAAGGTTATGCGTGGTTATAAATGTTCGGCTGTAATAGTCCCGAAACTTCTAAGGACACCATCCTTTAAGAATAATGGTTTTCTTAAAGGATGGTGTCCTTTATGAAAACCTTAGAAGTTTCGGGACTATTACAGCCGCACATTACATGCAGATGCTTCAAAGTTCTAAATGCTGACAAAAGGCGGTCATAACGCTTTAACGCGATAATTATAACGAATTGGGCGGGAATAAGAAAGTGACAGAGTCAATGACTTCCACATGCGAAAAAAAGAGGACGCAACAATGCGCTGGAACCAAGATAATAGCGCCAAACCAAATAATAATTGTTTAAAAATAAATTAAGCTATCTATCAAAAATATTTTCAGACAGAGTTTTCAATTACTTAAGCACATTTTGAATGCAATTTTCCAATTAAATTACTTAGGAGTTTAGAATTACAGAAAAAGATATAAAAAAGTAGAGGTCTTTTCGGAATTAAATTGTATCGAGGAAAAATCTAATTGCGTTTTCCTTCAGTTAGAGTATTAATCAAATATTCAAAAATTAAATCCATCTTTTTTTAAAATAAATGGTTACGAAAATTGGGGGGCTCCCAATTTACTTTGGTATCGCCTTAACTTATAGTCCCCTGTGTAGGAGAAATAGAGGGTCCTATTCAAATTGTTCTTTCCACTTACGACTGGAAAAACGTGTGCGACCTACCTAACCCAATTATAAGGCAGATTTATAAATATTTTACGGTTCAATGTCTAATTTAGCTTGATACATTTAAACATACGCCCGTATTTTTTTACATCCTAAAGTTAGTAGGTATTTTTGGTTACATAGTTGTAGCTACATGTTTATAACGTAATTAATTAAATCCATTCACGAGTTCAGTAGTGTCACAGTGTCACTGCAATGAGCCAGAATGTAAGAAAATTGTACCTAACACATAGTTCGACAGCGGTTGTTGAACTCGCTAATTAATGCTAATGCTGCAGCAATTCGATTCAATATTTACGAGAAATAGTTTCTTTAAATTTTAAATGTCCCAAGAAAAATTTCGCCACGATACTTTCTTTCTAAAGCGCTAGAATTATCAGCAACATCCACAGTTCTGCCGGGAATATTTCTTATTGTCTCGCAAGCAAAACATTTTCTGGAAGCTTAAAAAATACATTACGTAGGTGCAAGTTGTTCAATGGCCAACATTATAAGCCTTAGATCGACATCACTCCTATCTCGAGAACATGCAAGATAATTGAAATTGCCATTACAAATAAAAATTAATCAACGCTAGTTTTTCATACAATTCGCTTGGCATATTGATGGCGCCTGTGCACACAGGTGGCGCACACATTAACACCACTTTGTCGGTGTGTTGCCGCGTGGGCGACGGTGGCCGCAACTTAAGAATAATGGACACTCACAGGGTTGTCAGAGGTTAACATTCTTCAACTTCCGTCTCTATCACTTTGAGGAAAACATTGGCAAATATTATCGTCATCGTGTGTCCTCAAATAACGTTCCCCACCGCATCATGCTACCATGCTGCTTAAACAATTCTGACATGAACGAGAATAGATTCAATGCTAAAATTGTATTTTTGAATGTTACTTCCATCGCATAATAAACGATATTTACGTTGTTACACACGATTTATCTGGCAACCCTGACGTGTATGTAAATAGAAGTCTGTCGGTGTACCGTCGCGAGTCGCGAGTGTAGGCGGGGTTGTTTGCCTCGGCTCTCCTATTGCGTGATACACTCAATAAAACTGTTGTTGGACTCCAAATTGGTCGTTTAAACGGATACACCGCCTCCTTGTAGGTTCGACGCAAACCGTGGACATCAGAACTGGCAATTACGCGGGATAATTTAGTTCACCACCTTGTCATTATTAAAACTAGTGAGCTCAAACACCACAGGTTGTTATTCACTTGTGATTGCCTTTTATATCGCGAAATGGCTTCTAGTTCTTTGAGAACAATATACGATTACATAAAGCGTATTTTGTTCTGCAGTTAACAACTCAGACGAAGTTATACCTACCTATCTTTTGCTTTTTAAATTAATAATACATTGACCTGCAGTTTTTGCCTTAATTTTGTTATAACCACAAGTACGTACACGTGCGGTACTGCAAACGAAACTCGAAATAACTGTCCTTAAAACACCGGAGCCGGTTTCTCGATACGAATCAAAATGCGAGTTAATATTATAATTAGCAATACTGCAATGCAATTAACACGTCAGTTGCCTTTTTACCGCAAACAAGTAAGCTAGGTAATATTGTGGAAACTCGAGTTTACGTAACAAGCGCGGGCGTCGCGTGACTAGCGCGGTTCATTCAGCCTCGCCAGTCGCAATCGCAATAGAGCCTCAACATCACGTATTCTATTCTTTTTTTTTTCTTCTTTTTATTGTTCCACTTTATCGCCACACTACTGATTCAAACTCAATATCACAACCCTCTGATTTACATGAAAGCTGGTGTAAAGCACTTTTCGAAAGAATGCAGTTTACACTTCATGAAGTGGCAATGAATTTTGAGCTTTCGCTTCATTTTAATCAGGAATTTGACGTTGCGACGGAAACGCAGTTGTCACTTCTCTGCCACCGTGGGTTCTGTATAATAATTTTAAAACATGCATTTTCATAATTTTCCAGACTTGTTTCAGATCTCTCACATAGGGGCTTATCGATGTTCATCTAATAACCATAAAAAGGAACAGGGGCGCGTGTAAAAATATACTTTGATTGTCAGTAGGTAATTAAATCTTCTTTCTAAGTACTATCTACACTCACTTTTTATATCACTTTGCACATGCAAATGTGGTGCTGAGTGATCTGAGTTAATGTGTTTTTCTCGAGTTAAACATAAACGTTGAAATGTAAATATTTAAGACTGGCCGCTACACTGCTACATTGTAAAAGAAATAACTAATGACGTGCGCGTACAAATTCATTTTCTGACCACAAATCTAACGCCCTAGTGCAACTTAAAGATCACAGTGTCATTATCTGCCTAGCCTTTTCCCAACTATGTTGGGTTTCGCTTCCAGTCTAACCGGATGCAGCTGAATACCAGTATTTTACTGCCTATCTGACCTCCATAACCCAGTTACTGGGGTAATACGATACCTCTGATTGGTTGTCAGGCTTTCGGGCTTCTGAAGACCCGTAACGACTGTCAAAGATTCATGAATGACAGCCGAGACACGGAGGGGTCTTGGTATGTAAATATGGTCACCCATCCTCCGCTGCAAGCATACCTCAAGCTGATCGATCGACCCGTGCGGCTGTAATTACTTAGCCACAAGTGAATAAAATAAAATAACATTTTTTGTCGAGCCACTTTATTTTATGGACAAGATAGATACGGTTTAAGCCGTGAAATCATTCAAAGATCTTTTGAAATTGAACTCAAAACTCGACTAGCAACTGGTCTGACTTAATTTAGGTATATTTAATTTACAATAGCCACATTGACGTCAATCATGTATGTTGTGTTTGACTATACTAATGGATGCTAATACTGTACATAATTCTCAATATGTTACGTAAAGCAGTGACTGATAAAGACGTTACCAATCACTTCAGTTAAAGGGGAGTGTAAACATCAATTCACGTTTTTGTTTGTTAATAGGACGCACATGTACAGAGCGTGCAATTGCACTACGATTGATGTTATCATAGGAACTATTAATTGGACAGATAAGATTAATAAAATGTGTGACCACGTTCTGCAGAAACTTACATTGACAGTAAGAAGTTATCGCAGATAAGACTAGCTAGAAGAAAGCATCATAAGTTCATAACCGACCACATCATTCAAAAATGCTGCCGTGAAGGCAGCATTTCTTCCAACATTTCCTTCAAACAACTTCAAAGTCAAGTAACTTTTATCAAAACTCGAGTTACTTTCTGCGGTGCGGTGTGGTGTTTGCTTTCTGCTTTTTAAATTCAGGAGTAGCCTCTGAACCATTGAATCAAAACCGAAGTAACCAAGGAAACCACAGATCTGCACCTTAATTGCGTAACACACTATCGATCGGAATCTGAATCATTTTGAAGCAAATTGCTAATCCATTGCTTCATATGTTCCAAAAATGTGTCTTCTCAACGCCGTAAATAAGAATAAGAATAATAACACAATGAACGTTGTTGAACTGTCAAAATGAAACCGATTCCGATTGATAGTGTTACGCAATTAGGGTGCTGGTCTTGCGAGGCCACAAACTGAGTTCGACCGAGCTGTTCCTTACAAATTGTCATAGCCTTGCAGGATAACAGAGTCAATTGCTACAGTCGAGATTGAACGCTAATACATAAAGCAATGCACATGACATCTTTATACTGATAAAATCGTTCCTACAAGTATGGAAACTAGACTAATAAGACTGGAAATTGCTATTGTAGATACTTATAAGAAAATATCTAAAAACAAATAGAGTACTAGATAGGGTAGAATGAAAATTGATACACCGTCAAGTGCTCAGCAATTAATTTTAGATGGATGTAGATAAGATCTTTTACCTTCTGAGTGGTATTTTACTCTGAGATGGCAGAAGGCAAACGGAAGCATAGCGGTCAACATCTCCGCTATAAGGATCTGCTCAAGAGGCATCTTAACGCTTGCGCTATTGATCCTACAGGTCGTCTTGGCGCTCTACTATTCACAAAAGTATCAAATCTTTCGAAGAAAAGACACGAACACGAAGCTGTTACTGAGAAGCGCGAAATACGCAGAGATACCTAAGCCCTCCTACACATAATACGTATAACACTGCAGGTCAACTTTATATAAAGTAATGCACATGACATCTTTATACTGAACAAATCGTTCCTATAAGACAGTATGGAAACTAAACTAATAAGACTGGAAATTGCTATTGTAGATACTTATAAGATACCTACCTAAAAGAAATAGTACTAGATAGAGTAGATTGAAAAATTTATACACTGACAAGTTCTCATCAACTAATTTTTAGATGGATGTAGTTACTTAGTACCTGTAGTACACTGGTTGCCACGAAAGGTGAGACTTGACACACCACGTTAGTAGTTTTGACTTGCGCAATAGATTATTTCTCTGATTCAGATTTAGGATATGTCTCTTTAGCGGTATGAGGTCTGAGACTGGGCGTCTTCGGGGCGGCCAAGTCTCATCTTTCGTGGTACGCATTGTATGTGAACATCAGCTCAGATATAGGCAGTATAAAGGACTGTTCATCCGATCGAAACATTATCCTGAGCAGAACCAGATATAGGAATCTCAGCTGTTCTGATAATTTCAATTCAACATTGGTGTGACACAACCAATACGTGGACTCGATATAATTAACTGTTTATTCTTGAGTTCACACCACGCCAAGTAATGCTTATCGTACCTACATATGTAACGTAATTACCGATTACTTGTAACGTTTGCATGTTGACTCGCTAGATTGGTTAGGGATGGGTTATTTTCTATTCAAGGGTAATAGGGTTACCTAAGACTTGTAGACTTCATTTAGACTCCGTAGCTAATGGATAATCTCTTTTATTGGAGAGAAACATGAAGTTGTTTGAGATTACAGATTCGAATTTTGATGAAATGTTTTTGTTATTCTTTGCTTAAGATAATTAAATTGGTTCTATTAAACATTTTGTTTATTTTCTTCCAAACTCTATTGTTGCTATAGACTTTAATGATGAATAAATCCCAGATATTTAGGGCAGAGACGTTACGTAATCAAAACACTCGTCTGGCAGCAGTGGCAGCCCTAGATATAACGTCTGCGACAGCTGGCCGGAACAGGTGGACTTCATATCATATTATAGCATTCCCGCCGATTGGATACTGCTCCTGTACAATTAATTTAATTGCAAACACGTCTGCTATGACACAATATAATCATGAAACAGAGAGAACTGTATCTACACCTACTGCTAATATTAATGTGAGTGATACGCTCCACCGCGCCCGATTCTAGGATTTGTATATTTTCATTTTCAGTGGTCATCTTTAATTTTCTTTTCTTCTTTCCTAATTAATAGACTTAAAAAGTATTTCTATCACAATATCTAATAATTATTTGTTGTTCAATCAACAACCTGTAGGTTTTGTGTTGCCTGTATCTACACATCGATAATTAATCAGGAGTTACCACAACATCCCTTCAGTTCTTATTAAAAACAACACACCTCTTTATTTTCCTGAACATTTTCAATTCAGGATTTTCTAAAGTTTTGACAAAACTTACTTGGCATAAACAGATGTTTGATAAACATCCAAGCGAGTCGAATCAAGCGTAAAGTCAAAATAATCCAACCATTTGTAAGTTTCAGCGGGGCGACGTGCGTGACGGTGGGTGAAGGGGAAAGCGGGGTGTTAGGGGGCGAGGGGGTCGCCGCTAGGGAGGGGGAGGTGCGAGGGGGGGGGGTATGGCGGTCGCTGTAAGACGCGGCGTGAATGGCGGCGGCAAGGTCAGGGGCGTCGGAAGTGGGTTACGGGCGGCGCCCTATCGACCGCCCGCCGCCCGCCCTGCCTGCAGCCACCCGCCACGCCGCCTAATAACACCATAGTGTTATTATGCTACTTTATAAACGATACTCTCGACTCTCGTAACTTTCCGCGTTTCGTAAAAATCTCAGTGGTGTGCTACTGTTTCTATTTTGACGTTGTAGACGTGGATCTATTACCTCACAACTCGATTAACCCCTTTCTATATTTTTAAAACATCCATTCTAAAAACAAATTCTTTACATTCAAGAATGCTTCTTATGTTCGATTCTTTTATTACACTGCTTAACAGTCCTATGGAAGAGCACAGAGCGGACCCCTCTCGAGACAAACAACCAGAGCCGCCCAAAGACCAGTAACCGACTCCCCACAAGGTGGTTGCCTATTTGAGAACCCACTGGAAGATACCATTGGGTAAAACCCATAGATATACCTACTCGTAGATCAATGCCGTTGTGGTGTGACACTTGACTGCTTGTCATACAAACAAAAGTCTTAAGTTCACACAAAAAAGGAAATAAGCGGTTGTCAAATATTTTAACAAATAATAATTAGTTGAGCGTTACGGCGGCCATGTTGAGCGCGTGATGTAAGCGCTTCCGCCGAGAATCGTTCGTGAATTTGGCTCGCCATTCATACGAGGTTTTTTACCGCGCGGCCGCCGAACTCGCGGCCTTGCTGCCTGCGCCTACGCCGATACGATCACAACCGACAGACAGCGCGCCACAAACTCACAAAATTAGAACGTTCTTAATATTTATTTATAAGTACCAGCATTCCATTATATCCCAATGATCAAATCTATTTTATGTACATATTTTGGACTCTGGAACTATTTAAAGGTCGCAGACGTACACATACCTACTATTTGATTAATCACCATTCACTCGCCCATTTAAATTAAAGGTGAGAAACAAATCTCGAGTTTTTAATGAGTTATATCATTGACAACGTGACCTTAAATATTGTATGTTTAGCATCAAACAACATCGTGATCAATTATGTAATAAGGTAGCTGCTTTTATCATTGGTATACAGCCAATCTAGTTCGCAGTGGCAGCTTTCCGTTAAAAACAAGAATAAAAATAGAACCTAGTCTGTTGTCAGCTATCGAGAGCTAGGTTGCGCTGTGGTGTGGCGCATGCGCATCGTGCCGAGTTGCCGACACTCAACCGTGGCTGAGAGCTAGCTAATTGACTTGAATTTTTAAAGCCTTAGTCACGACACTCCATCTCTCATTGTTTTTGTGAGTCACATAGTCGCAAACAATGTATGCGATCTTATTTCCTATTTCGCGAAATTTAACTTTAAACACAAACGTTATTTCTGTGTGTGTAAAAAACTTCACGCTTTTGGCTATTACGTAACGAAATTAACTATGTTTGTAATTTTGCACACATTACATGCGTTGTGCTGTTGACTGAATCAGCGGGGAATGCGATACGAAGCTAAGCCTTAATGTATTCAACTATTAGTATTGTTTCTTGGTTTTTCATGAATCCAGATAAGGAAAAATGAAGTAGCTGTGGACCGATACCTATCTCTGAGATGTTTCCTTAAGATACGTTCAGTTATGTCTTTGCTGTACTTTACAAAATTAGCAATATTTTCCCTGACATGACTAGCTTTTCTTCAGGCAGTCTGACTCTGAAACAGTTTTACACAGCCAACAAGGTCACGAAAGGTTCGTGACTAAGTCTAGAAAGCCTAGGCTTGTGTAATGTTTCGATGCCTATCGAGTTTCACATCTTTTCACGGCTTTTATCGAGAATTATGTAACGTTACTGAGATTGCAGTCGTAAATAAGTAGATACGTGGTGTGTTTAGAACTGTGATTTCATTATGAAAAAGTTTTTTTGTTTTGTGTGACACCAAAACGGCCTATCAGCAAGTTACTGGAGACAAAAAATACACTTAATTTTAACGTTTTTTCTAAAGTGTGCGTGACAGCACGTACCGTCGAGTTCTTGGCTAACAAGTTTTTGTCAACCACATAATGTATAGGTTGAGCGCTAGTCATCCCCCTCAGTGAGAGGTGTGCTAACTGGAAAAGAGCTTATTGTTTGCGCAGGTGCGTCGGCGCATTCTTTGTTCTTCAAATTATCGCCTGCAGCACTAACACGCAAAGGAATGCTCTCAACAAAAACTTATTTTCTTAGAAGTGTTATTAAATGGTACTTTTAGAATCATATTTATATTAAGAAAACCTATGACATTGCGTTGTTGTGTTATAAAATTAAGTTATATTCGTGCATACAAAAATAACGATACTTCACCGTCCACGCAACGTATGTACCAAACGACCAATCGTTTTTAAAGCTGCAATAACAATGTATTAGAATAGAACTATAGGCGATTATTCAAATGTTTATCTCACTCAATATTATAAAATATTACGTTACGAACGTCGGCTGATTACATTAACGTTAACGTATATTTAACGTTACGAAACAAATAGCCGTAGTGTAGAAAAATCAAACAAAGTAGAAAAATATTTACTCGTGTACACGTGTTTTATGTAATAGTGATAAGTACCCAAACAGCCGAGAAACCGTTGTATCGGCTTGAGATAACCTTGTCCCAACGTATGGCTGCTGAAATTAGAAATAAGTTATCTACACTGCGGTATTGGTGCCTCGTTTTGAGGACTATAGAGACACCTAGTTCACTTATGCACTAAATAGATACGAGTATTATTTAGTACGTAAGTGAACTAGGTTTTTCTTGTCTGGTAAATTCTTTTTAAAGTTTTATTTACACATGCACCTAAACATAACATATAGATATGTATAGGTTAGGCAGAGATGTACCTATCCATCACGATGTTCCGCTTAGGAAGCGGTCAGCGAGTAGTCAGCTGTGAGACACATAATTGCCGTTTTGCAATACCTATAATTAAATAATGTTTATACCCTTTACAAGTTTCATTGAAAAATAAATCAATAATGAAAAGGAAACGAAGACGTCTCTTTTGTTTTCAAGAAATAGTCTGGCTAAAAAGGTCAGTCTCAACATACCACTTCACAGTTTTACAATATTATTTATGTTTTGCGCCCACGTTATAGTCTAAATATATCACAGACTGCTATAATAATATGTTACAGTAATGTGCAAGTTAGTAGTATGAAGCAACAATATTTTATCACGAGTGGCGTTTATTCCACGCCAGTCCAGTTGGAGCTGCTCCGGATAACGCGTAGTGGCGACGATGAAGCAACAAAGATCGTTTTATGTGTATGGTAGACCGTACCCTAAAAATAGAACAAAAGCCGTGTTTATACGACAGACTACTCCACGTCATGTGGCGTGCACACTGAATTACTAACTTTTATGTACGTGAATAAAATCTATTTATAATGTTGACGCCGGCCGCTCCACATTCTTATCTTGTCGCGATACTAAACACTCGATCTAACGCAGATGCTGCACGTTAACTACTCACTGCTCGTGAAGACAGGGGCTTCTTGATGTGATCTAGTTTGTTATTAATCAGTGTTTTAATGTGTTTGTAGGAATATCTGTCCCATACTATGATTTGTAGGTACTTATGTGATTTTTAGCAATTACACACACTCGACAAGTACCTAATAGATGTTGACATGAGAATGTTATTTAATTGAGCGCCATTTTTTGCCAATTTTGTTGTTAACGTTAATTGTTAAGACTATAAACATAACTAACAGTACGGTTTCTCCCTTTCAGCCCGTCCGATGATCTCAGCGAGTCTCCCCAGCGAGGCGCTGGCCCAGCTGGGGCAGCTCGGGCAGCTGAACCTGTACCCGCCGCCGCCGGCCGGCATGACGCCCGAGTTCCTGGCGCCGCCGCCGCGCCCGTACGCGCGGTACGCCCCGCGGCGGCCGCGGGATGCCATGCCTGCGCCGCCCGCGCCCTCCGCGCCCTTCCCGCCGGTCCCCGGGGCGTACGCGCCCTTCCTGCCGCACCCAGCGTACGCGTCCTACCTGTACCAGCGCCAGCGCGCGCCGCCGCAGCCGCCGCCGTCCAACTACCCTCTGCGGCCGCGCGCCACCTCCGGCTTCGTGCCGCCTGCGCCGGCGCCGCACTCGCCGCCCGTGTCCGTGGCTGCGCCTGCACCACCGCCCAGAGAGGTAATAATAAACTGAAACTTTATTTATATTTTTCTACCCAATCAAATTAAACTAGAATAAAATAGCAAAACAAATCCAAAAAGCTGTTATTTAATTCCTTCTCTAGTAAAAAGCAAATTAAAGCAAGCACTTGAAATAACTCACTTCGGACAGACGGAAGTTAATCATCGGTCATTATTTTATTTTTAAACGATTTTCGTGAATATCAGGTAGATCAAATAGCTTCTTGAACTCACAAGTTCCTTCAATGATTCCAGGAACCTCCAACGTCACCGGAGAGGGGCGCGCCGGCGCCGTACTTTTGCCGCGGAGCGCTCATCCGGCTCGAAGACGGCTCGCTTCGGCGCGTGGAAGAGATGCGCACGGAAGACTTCGTGATGAGCGCGGACCGCAGCGGTGACCTGGCGCTCACGCAGTGCACGCTGCTGCGGCTGGACGAGCGAGGTGACCGGCTGGCGCTCACGCTCACCTACGATAGGAACCGCTCACAGGTACTACTAACTAATTCTACAAGGCGAAAGCGCCAGGGTAGCCCGAGAAATTAAAATTTCCTTAAGCTTTTGGATATTTGCAGGTCATTATCAGCTTGTATGTTGATCAAAATATGATTCGCGAATCTTCAATACAACTCTCATGAGAACTTTCATGCCTCATTATTGTATTAAGTTCAGGCTTTTAAAGGTCAGGTCAAAAGAAATTAATATGCTCCCATTGAAGACAACAGAACAGAATAATAACCCTTTTCAACCAGGGCGGAATGAGAAAATGCAAACATGCAGCATATGATAGATTCAGAACCCTAGCTAAAGCATAGAAAAAGCACAGCAGCAACTTTAAAAAATAACTGGGCGACATTCTCGCACGGATATAAAGCCCAATAAGATTTCATAAAAGAAGCAAGTTCAAAGCAGCGTACTTAATTAAACGGTTAATAATTCCAGGTGGAGCTGGAGTCCACGGTGGAGCACCCTTTCTTCGTGTACGGGCGCGGCTGGGCGTCGTGCAAGCCCGAGCGCACGCTGGCGCAGTACGGGCTGCGCGTGCAGAGGCTGCAGGTGGGCGACGTGTGCGTGTCGCTGGTGCCGCGCCGCCACGCGCCCCCCGCGTCGCCGCACGCGCCCCCCGCGCCCCCGCAGACGCACCCCGAGAACCTCAGCGTCAAGGAAGACGCGCGCAAGCGCCGCTGGTCCGCCTCCGACGTGTGCGAAGACAACCCCCCTCCCCTCAAGAAACGCTGAAACGAACCTCGCCTTCGTATTCGTATATTTGGAGGACTGGAGGAACTGTCCTGATCGTGTTGTGATCGTTGCGACTCGCTACTCGTTTCTGACTCAGTTTCGTTGTTCTGTGTGCCGAACCTGCTGAACTGTTAGTGAACGGATGGACAAGTGATAAAAAGGATTACTTCTTCGGAAGGAACGCTGTAGATAGATAATAAACGGCCCCAGTGAGTTCGGTTGCATGTTGCGGCATGCACTATTGTTAAATGTTAATTTGCGCGGTTTCTGCAGCGATCGGCAGTCCATAATAGTACGCTTATGAAATTCTATTGGGGAACTCTAGGTGCTTTTTACTGTCGGGTGCTTCCGTACGCGTTCGTGTACGATGTTGTAAATATGTATGTAACTTAGGTCGAAGTTGAACATTACGCTCCATGACTAACCTAAAGTGTCACAAAGGGAAGGGACGCCAGCGTCACACGACGCCGCGTTCATCACTTCTCGTTCCTCTATGGTACACGAATGATATATTACAATATACGGCATACAAAGTAAAACGCTTTAGACATACTTACACGAAAACCTTTAAACAATATTATAATTTTATATTCCACAACCATGGAGTTAATTTTTTTTTTAAATAATGAGCACAAAAATAACAATGTGTAAGTTTGTACCAGATCTTAAAGTAGGTTAGATATTGTGATAACCAATGAGATTTTATCGCCAGTCTACTTTGACACGTGGCAATGCATATATAAAACAAAACAAAAGGTACAATGAATGTTAGATAGTAGCTAGTAGTAATTGGGCTGACGTGTGCTTAATCTCGACTGATTTCTTTCTATACGAGTATTCTGAATGATTATGTTTGTACAGGACGCAGTCATGTCAGAGTTCCACTCTCCTCCGATGGTTGTGACTGCAGACATATCCATGACGATGTAATTGTCGTGTCGCGCCCCCACGAGCCGTGCCCGCGTGGCGATCGCTTCGCTGAACTGTACTGGCAAACTCTTCTGACAAATAATTTGATCTAATATAAATGTTGATAATTGATAGGTACCTATATATTGTAAAATAAAAATGAAATATGTATAATGATCATGGTTAATGTGTCATCTAGCTTTTGACGTCCATGTGTGATACACATAACTTTTCTATGAGAAGATGTATACATAATAAACACACAGTCTGTGATATTTTGTAGTTATTGGTCAGAGTAGGTATGAAGCTTGAATAAAAGAAATATATGTTTTAGACAAATAAGTGCGTTATTGGTAAGAAAATGTATAGTTGTTGTATACTCAAAAATGAAACGCTGAAAAACTAAAACTGAAAACAAACTTAACAAGTAGAGTCTGTGATTGATATACATATATCGTTATGTAACATAACGACAAATGCATGGCCATATCAAAATCAAATTAATTTAATATAAATACTAAGTCAAGATACATAATTTTCGTATTGGCTTGAAATTCAAATCCATATTTATATTGTTTGCATACTAAGTCTATCTCGAACAATTACGTTGTCAGATGTAAACGAGTCAGGACGCTATCGCACTCTGCAGACAGACGAGTGAGCGGCCGGTCCTGAAGGATACGGACAGTAGACTTGCAAGGGTTGGTTTCATTGTACCGCATGCTACGTGCTATTAATCATTATTGTGTTAAACGATAACCGACGACCATAGAATACGGACACCTCAATGACGACGGATGGTGTTGTACAAAAGTTAATAATTTTTTGTATAATGTATGTAATTCTAGTTTTATCGTCTTTATATTAATATTTGTAATTGTAATGAAAGATCTCATTTTATTAATCGGTATTTTCTAACAAGGCGCTTTCATTAGATCATGACTAAGCCTACCTCACAAACTATATAAGACTAGTGTCTCGCGGCGGCGACTGACAGCGTGCGCGCGCGCCGGTACGTCACGCGAGCGAATGGTCGCTATCAAGTCTAAACAAGATCTCAATTTGATGAAAATAAACTTTTGAAAAGACTGGGACGCTTTACTGAATGTTGTGGGATAGTAGTTTCTTTGAAGATATTACTTAAATTATGAGATAGGAGCATTTATTTGTGGGCGCGAGCTCGTTCCGTCGGTTAAGTAAAAAGCTCCGCTACAAACGCTGGACAATCATTTAGTACAAAATTTGTTACAAAAAGTATTATTTCCCAAAATCCAAATTCAGAAAGTATTAATTTAATTTCAAAAAAGGTGCTATATTATTTTTGTGGACGTAATTCAGGCACAATCATGATTGATATTATAAAGAAAATTTTGTTAAGGAACACTTTGTTGTAATATTCGCCAATCGTATAATATTGGCACAATCGATGTTCTTCCGCGCCTCCTAGTAGATTTAGTGAGTCAATTATACGTTAAAATATCGTGTTATGTGTAGGTACATATTCAGTCAGCACTTGATTATATGCTACATTATTAAGGTGTATAATATTTACCATCAACTTATTACGTGCATCGATGTTTGTTGTAAAATGTATTAATTAGACAATATGCAAACGTTGTTTGCAATACGTTTGATTCCGTCAGAGATATTCGTTATACGTAAACTAGAGGCTGGCATTTGTAAAAGGAATGATTGTTTACACCGGGTTCAAACAAAATCTATTCCAATACAATGCCTTCCAATGAGAGTTTTTACAAATCAAAGTCGTTTACTGACTCGCAAGCAATCGAGGATCGATGTCGATGATCGAATTTCAATGTTTAAAGTAGTATTTTGTCTATTCCATTCGCTAAAACATCAACATCGATCCAAAAGTCACGAAAATGCCAAAAGACTGACATCAGCTATAAAATGTTAACCGAGTTGTAAACAATCGTTACTTTTATTAAACCAATTTCTTCCGTTTACAGACTTTTATAAATATCTAGATATCACCTTCTGTTTCTTCCAAGACTTTACTAAGAATGTTTATGTGTGCGAGACGCGTCTCTATTATTGTGATTGAACGATATTTAGGTGTTACAAATATAGTGACAATAGATAATAAAATGTATGAAGAGATTCATAATATTATGTTGATGTTGCCAATGTCAGGCAAGGCCAGTGTTGGTTCACATAGACCGTAAGTTAGTAGACAATGCCCTCACTAACGAAGAATTACTTGACACAAATGATTGTGCCATCCTTAACAGATTTTCAACACTTTAATATTCCACTGATATTGCTTAGTATGAGTTGTTATCCAAACACTTCACTACCCCTTAAATATACAAAAAAAAATATCCTATTGTGGAAAGTAATACAGTTGGGAAAATAAATATATCCGTGGAAATTCCAGACCAAATTTGTACCAAGTATTGTACACTTTCCAATGTAATAGCGTACTGTAGAACAGGAAATGTTGTGTCATTTAAATTAATAGATAAATAACTATAAAAATTGTTATTATATGACAGATATCGCAAAAAGTATATATGTATATTTTATTGTATAGCGGAATGACTACTATTCAGATTTATTGTAAATGGAAAAATGTTATAGATCGAAATATGTTAAATAAGTTAACTGTTTGTAAAAAGAAAAGAAAAATATGTATAATTGAATATTTGCTATATGTTGGTTTTATTTTTTATCTGACTAATCAAATGAGTTTTCAAAAACAAAGATAAAAAAATTGCACTAGCAATTTTATATTTGGTATTTCCCGTAACCTACCATACAGGGTTACCTGTAATTGTAATTCGACGTGTTCCTTGCAGGACTTCATAACAGGGTAAAAATGTTGGTAAAAATGCAACAAATTAAGCTACCAAATGTTTTACCGAAATTCATTATTTTTTTTTGAAATTTTTGTCTAAGAAAAATATAAGTAAATTACGAAAAATAAAATGTTTAATTACTGATCTTTGCCAAAGTTTTAGGCGTTTTTCAACTTTTAATTTTTAACAAAGATCTGCTACGTAAATCATTTTTGAATGATTACATTTTTCATTAAAAAACTAAAAATCGAACTAACTCAAAAACTATTGAATTTCGGTAGAACATTTGGTGGCTTGATTTGTTACATTTTAACTCTTCAAGGAATGCGTCGAATTACAAGTAACCCTCTAAAAGCTACTTTTTATTGATAGCACAGCTATTTACTTACACCAGGTACAAAATTAAATGACTAATTTACATATACAAATATACAAAAACAAAAGGAAAGGGCGTCGAAGTACTTGTCCGCATGGCTGTCACCGGAAACATGCCCAGAAGACTGGCAGCCACGTTGTATGGCAATGCTATTTCTTTGACCAAAGAACGAGCCAGTCACGTCAAGTCACGTGAAGTATTAAAATAAAAAATTACTAAAAATTTAACAAAAAATTGAAGAGGTGTGTATTAGTAACAAATTACCACTAATTCCTGGCAAAGTTTCATCAAATTTTATGAGTTGGCCGCATAATGATAGCAAACTTAAGTTTTATGTAAAAAGTTAAATGATTTACTTACATCCAGTTTCTGAAAGGCAACCTATCAAGAAAAAATTTGCTGACAGAACAAATTTTTGGATTGCTTTTTCACAAACCGGGTGTTATAATAATTGCAATAGCTGAAAAATAGTGGTGTAAATAATAATTGCAATAGCTGAAAACCTCTTAAGGGGTCATTGTAATCATCATTATGAACAACTTTTACTATGGACCAAACATGAAATCGCGAAAAAAAAATCAGCATAAACGTAGGGGACAGCTGATTTTTTTTCACGATTGCAGGTTTGGTCCCGTAGTAAAAGTTGTTCATAATGATGAATACAATGACCCCTTAATAGATTTTCAGTTATTGCAATTACATCTTGTATAAACTAAATCTACTCTAATGCAACTACAATCTACTCTAACAACTACAGTTCTAAATACTCTACTAATTATATTCACCTCTTACCTCCCAAAAAGGGAGGTAACATCCATTATTACCAACCCCAAAGACAAAATCAAATTACAAAATCAACTTATAAATTTTATTGAAAGCATAGAATCACAACATGGAATACATACTAGTACCTAGTACACTGGAGGCGAGAGCTACGACTGAGATTGTTCATATATCTGACTTGAGGTCGAGCTTCACTTTTTCGCCCGGCTTGAAGGCGGGCATGCCGAGGTACGGGCACGTCGCGCAACGGAACGCGTCGCCGAGGTAACACTGGAACGAGATAAATGTTGCGTTATAATCTATATAATTATATAGAAGAAAGTCGTGTTAGTTACACTATTTATAACTCAAGAACGGCTGAACCGATTTGGCTGAAAATTGGTGGAGGGTAACTTAGAACCAGGAGACGGATATAGGATGTTTTCTGTCTGTCGGTTTGTTCCAGCTAATCTCCAAAACGGCTGGACCAATTTCGACACGGCTTTCACTGGCAGATAGCTGATGTTATAAGGAGTAACTTAGGAGTTACTTTTATTTTAGAAAAAGAATTAGCGTTCCGTGCAAAAAAATGAAAACCCATGAAATTGTGAACAAATAGCGCGGGCGGGTGATGCAACGCGGCGGATCGGTGACGAGAAAGTTTTATTAAAATGTGGCTGTTATTTTAGTATATTGTGTATCTTACGACTTCCACACGAACGAAGTCGCGGGGCACAGCTAGTTTGATATAAATAAATTAGGAACCCTAGACTATATAATATGCCTACTAGATGCTTTCTGGTGAAGATAAGATGGCAGTATCTCCATTAAAATTTTCTAACGTTGTGTGTTGATTAAAGTATGATTCGCGACCGTAACAAAATGTATTTACAGAATTATAATCATTAGAATTAATATAATCCTCAAATGTCAAGATCTTATAGAGTCATAATTATTGATAACTTTAATGATTCTAATTATGTAAATACATACCATTAAGTAACCACTTTATCGCACTGTATCGCTTCATGGAAGTTTGCCGCTCTAAAGTAGGCTAAAAATGACTTCGCAGTATTCAATATCTATACTAAGCCGACGTTCGCACGGACGTAAAAATATCGCGGCGATTTTTTTTCGCGCACTGCATTTCAACGCTCTGCTTAGCGCAAAGAGTTGAAAATCCAACAGTGTGTTTTTTCGTCGCGCTGGGATGCACTCTGTTGTTGTTAGGTTGGATTCTCGAAGCTCGGCCCAACACCGAGAGTTGAAAATCCAGTGCGGGATAAAATCCCGCCGTGACGTGACGTCCGTGCGAACGTCTCGGCTAAAACAGCAGCGCGCCATGCCATGCAAAGCCTGGTTCACAGAGTACTACTATAATAGCCTGGTTTCAGATAGGCAACATTACGTGACGCGAACTATACCTGTTACGGTACGGAATAATATTTTGATCAACATAAATAACCTAATACTGACTTACAAATAGAAAAAAACGTAAGAAATTTTGAATTTCGCGGGCTGCCCGGCGCTATCACCTTAAAATATTGATATTCAGTCGCATCAACTATTGCTGGAAGCTAAGCCCAAAATTGTTGCGAAGAGGCTTGCCGCTGCTGTCTAAGTATGATAATTATAAAAGACACCCAAATAATTGCCCAAATCTAACAGTTTTACTGAGGAGCGTCAGCATCTCTTTCGCAGAAGTTACAACATTCTACGACCTCCGATGGGTTAGGTGAAAAAAAAACGTTTTCCCCCTTCCCTTGTAGTTTAGAAACTGATATGATGACTGAACATGAGACTCAATATGAGAAGTAACTGTCTAAGATCTCAAATTTGTTAAAGCACAAATTAAAACACATTGGAGATTCTCGAATCAGAACATCCAATACTTTTATACCTACATATTACTATTACTATTAGAAAACCGTGCACTTAGTTTACAGATTCCACACGCATTAATAACGCTTTAATGGGTCGCTTGCATGATAATTATGCAAATCATATCGACGCATATCGTAGATGTAATTTACAGGTGAGGGACGACGCAACTCTTTACTTGTTTGAGTATTTCAGCACGATATGGATCCTAACACACTGGCAATACTGGGTTTGTTAGCGACTACAAACCCAGTACTTATTGCTTATAGTTATGCCAGTATTTTTAAATTGCCAGTATTTATATAGTTTCTTGCATAGAATAACTTGCCATTTACAAGACACATCTCGTAAATGACGAATAGGAAAGTATGTCACCGAAATGGGAACAGCAGATTCTTGGATAAGGACAAGGACACTTCTGCGACTAATAAGTAAAAAAAAAGGCAGTCATGGGAACTGGCGACAGAAAAATATGCATAACATGCGCGTTGTCGAGGTGACGCGATGACGCGAACCCGTAAGATCCCCCCTACCAAAAATCGCTCAAAGCGCCTAAAGAAAAAAAAGAGAAAGAAGTTTTCATTTCACAAATTACGAACCTCGCACTATTGCTTGTACCTATAGCTTGTGCACTCTGAAATGACGTGCCACCCTACTTACAATTTTTATACTTACACTACATAAATGCGGTAGTGGGGCGCCTCATTTCTGAGTGGACCAACTATACGAAAAGTCGGATGTTGACAGATTTTATGTTTCATGGCGTTTGTCATACTCATAGCTATATTGTGATAATACTTAGGTATTACATAAGCGCCATACCACCTGATGTAAGTGCCATTGCCATTACGGAATCAAAATAATCGCCAATTGTGACTAATAACGCTAATAATTTCATAATCTTCCCTGTGTTACTCAGAAACGCGTTAACTATTAGTTCAAATACAGTTTAAATGTGTGCTTCAGCTCACGTACTCACTCAATGTTTTGGAATTCCCGGCTAGTAGGGAATACAACGCAAAACTGAGAAAGCAGATGGCGCCACTTTGACGCGGAGTAAACAAAGCAAACTGACAAAGACGCCCGGCAAAGTTTTTCGACGTTTTTAAATATTATTTCAGCTTTAATTTCATCCTTGCCCTTGTTACTATAATTGTAGGTTAAAATAATACCAAAAGGTCAAAGAGAATTTCAAACGTTTGTTTTTGTGATATTAAACTACTTTACAATATACTTTTAAGATTATACTCTGACCTGTAAAACATCTTTAATTCTTATAGTCTTCAGCTCTAAAATGATCCAGAACACAACCTTTAATGTTTTCTGAATGTAAAATTTTTGACAACTGTGCAATTTACGATTGCTTGCGAAATTATTCGTTTTAGTGAATTAATGAACACCTTCGTTCCTGCATATACTACATAATGGCACAACACTGTTTCACTGACTGAAGCATTATTATTTGGTACATTATTAGATTATTCCTGACGAACTAAAATAATACATCAGTAGATTGTAAACACACCGGATTTCTCATTCATTCAGAAACAGTCATTAGTTTCCTATCAGTTCATAGAAATATTTTGTGTATAACCAGTGTATAAGTGGATAGGCAGCAAAAATCGCGAGGAAACCTCCCCAGCGAATCGCGTAAATGGATAACAGAAGAGGCCTAAACTTCTTGTTTTTCTGTACTTATACTTTATTTATTTATCCCCATTATCATATCATTACAGGTTTCATTATCATGTACGGTCTCATAAAATGATTTTAATATCAAAATTCTTTATAATTTAAAGATAATAAGAACTTTAAGGGCGAGCGCGCATTGCGGTGCGTTTTTCTACCGCATAATCTGTGAAGTATGGAATGTCTTTGAAGTGCGCGCACTGCGGTCATGCGTTTTGTTACTGTAGGCCCGCCCGGCCCAGTGCGGGAGAACTACCGGAAATGCACCGCAGTGCGCACTCGCTCTTACATGTTTGATAAAACCTTTTTTAAGCTATTACAATGGTGCCCTCTAGCAGGAGTAATTGGCAGTAAGGGTACTGTTCTGTGTTCTTCATTAAAATAATTTAGAATTGTAGGGCATTCCCAAAAATTAAACTTGCATGCAGATTGCGCAATGCACTCGAAATCGCAGTAGCTTTCATCTTTGAAATTATTCAACAATATGTATAGCCCGTTACATCAATATTATTGCCCTCGAGAGGTGGAAATTCCACAAATAAATATTCAATGCGCTTTGGAAAATCAATTCCAATTGTTTGTTTCGCAATCAGGGTCAAGTTTTTAGACATTTTGGGTCCCTGACTGCTTGTCACGCATGACTGCCTCTGGAATTACTCATTAGTACTTAACAGTAGAACGATAGGCTTAGCAGTTAAAGAGAACGAAGGTCTGGTTGTTTTATTTGAAATTGTAAATGCAACAAAATAAGACTTGACCATCACCCATTGTGTAAGAGTAGGTCACACTGGCGAATTTCTTTAACAGTATACAGCAAATACAAGTCCTAAATATAGCATGCACAATCATAAACATTTTATTAAGTACCTACTTACTAACATTGGCTATATTATTTCTATTATTCCATTTAAAAACACATTTTTATAAAAATATTAAAAAAAAATCCCAAAAAAAAAATATCCACCGGTATCGGGAACAGGGTCCAATTTGCTATATTATTATTAAATACTTACGCTTCCACAGGAAGATTTCGGAGTATCCTTGACTTCTCCCTTGAGCTCCTCAGCTAGACCACACGAACAGTCCGCGCACGCTTTTCGTTTGCCAGTTGTTGCACAAACTGAAAACATAATTTAAAAATTAGGAGGGTCCTGAGTCTGGAGATCAACCGGCTATGTCAAGATACTAAATGAAGTCTAAAATTTTAAGTTAATCAAGCCTTTTTTTAGTTGAGAGCGACCACGACATATTTTTTTTCAGGACGAATAGAACCCGAAGTTCTTTCCGAAATTTCATCAAAATCTTTAGAAGACTCCTCGAAACCTCGAAAACATACTGAACTGACAGACAAATTATATTTTATTCGTAAGTATACTATCATCAATTCATCATATAATCAGTAAGGGAAATAAGATTTTCTTTCTTCTCATTATTATAATTTTTTATCAAAACAAATGACATCTCCGTGGCATTTATAAAAATATAGGCGTTCTCGTTTCATTTGTGTGCATTATACGTAAAAACGTACCTTTGCACGCACAAAAATAAACCTGTTCTACCTACAAAGCCATTGACCTTGCGTGAATGAGCTGCGTCATTGGGAATAGTCGCAACTCGCAACACAATACCTCTACCGAATCATTCTAAGCCAAGCCAATGAATGCGGGCTCGGAACACAAAACCTCAACACACGGCGTTGTTTTGTTATCAAGATAACGCGCACTGTGGACAACAACTGATAAGTGTTTCCTTATCATCAAAATTATTATTTTATGTTGAATAATTGATATTCTTATGTTGAATAATTGATATTATTTCTTATGTAGTATATTTTGATAGCGATTTTGTATAGCCTTCTATAAAAAATGAGAGATCACTCAGATCTAGGCTTTAAATTGATTTCAATCTGATAAACATAAATAATGGTTTAGTTAACCTTTTAAGCGCTTAGCTAAATATCAATCTTTGACAATTCAAAAGTACCAGTAATTGGTTTAATTGAAATAAATGCTTTGAGTTACAACTCAATAAAATTATACTTTTAATGAAAAAGTCATACATGTTCTCTGTTGCAGAAATGTGACACAAGCGGTAGGGGCACAAAAATATGTGTTGCATACATGCAACACAAGCGGTCAAAAGGTTAAAAATATTTTGAACTACTTTTTAGAACATAATGTTTAAAAACTTAAAATATACCTCTCAATGAACTCTGATCCGGTTTCTTCAGATCAATTTCATCTAGAAGCTGGTTATCATCAATGATGTCATCATCATTAGCATCTGTCCACGCTTCTTCAACTGTGTCTTCTAGTTTCCATACTGCTGGCTTCCCATTCAGTTTTAAGGATGCTTTAGAACCAACCTGGAAACATATATGTAAACAATTTCATACTGAAATCAAATGAATTCATAATTTCTCAATGTTTAAATTCTATATAAATACACCAAATTCTAATAATATGAGATTGGTTGTTAAAGCAAAGTTTATGTATGACTAGCACTTCCCGCACGGCTTCGCCCGCGTTGATGTGGGATAATATCCCACGGGAAAGTACTTCCTTATTCCTTGTCTACATTATATAGGGAACCTCTGTGTAAAATTTCAGCTTTCTAGGTCCAAGGGTTTGGGCTGGGTGTTGATGAGTCAGTCAATCAGTCAGTCAGGACTTCTCTTTTTATTTATATAGATTTTTAAGACATAGGGGCACTGTCATCAAATATCTAGTATGTCAGGCCACAACAAGCAGTCAGCCCACAACAAGCATTGACATACAACTGCCACTACTAAACTGGACTACTTAATCAAATGTCCCTTAATCAAACATGCTGTAACTTTATCTTCATTGCTAATAGTAGAAGTTTTGAGTTGACAGCAATAAACAAACTGTCAAAATAAGCTGATTTCAAACCCTAGTGTCCTCATTGTTGTTCTTAAGTCATTGATTGCCACTGCGGACCGCAAACAATAGATTTTCTATTGTGTCTGTTAGCCAACGTGTTAAATATGAGTTCTGGCTACAGTAAAAGCCCACAGCCTTTTTGATTTAAATAAAGGACCGCATAGAAATGTTGTACCAAATGTTCTTGAAGTGACACTTACCTCAAATTTAGGTTTCTCAGCTAAATATAAATTATCAAAAGACTTTGTGACATTAATAAATCCATTAATTTTGAGCGTGCTGGTTAGGTCTGTTGTATCTTTAAGAATTAGTTTACCACTGGGCTTAAGGAGTTTCACAATAATTGCCAAGATACTGTCAGTGTGTCTCACGGTGTGTGGGGGCAGCCAGTTTGATAACACAGCCTCATATGATGATGCAGGCCGTGATGCTAAGATATAAAAAGAATAAAAAAATTAATCAGATTGAAAGATTAAAAATTAACTTTTAATGTAAACATTCAGAGCAAATTTGACAGCATATTGCTAATATTGACATAACATTTTGGAAGGGCATAATCAGCCTTAATGTTTCTACTGCTGGGACACAGGCCTCCTCTCTGTGAGAGGGAGTGGGCTGTAATCGGTAAGTGGGTCATCATCTTAGGGGCGGAGGACCACCACGCGGTACTAGTGCAGGTTGGTAGATGTCACATGTCTTCCAATTTTTGGTTCTAGTTTCCTCACGATGTTTTCCTTCATCGTTTTAAGAGCATTGATAGCATTGTAAAGTGAGAAAATAAAAAAAACCCTTACATTCGGTTATCATTTCAGAGTTTTCCAGAACAACTGATCCATTTCCAATGACGGCTTTAATCTCTTCCACCAAACTACTGATGCTGCTCTGATTATCGTTGTTCCAAATAATTAGCACGTTATCACCAGATTTCACGTTTTCCATGTTTTTATTTTAAGATTTGTTTTAGCTGCGATTTGCGAAGTTACGAATTAGACGGGATGGCTAATAAAAATCACCAACATTCAACCTCAGACCAAATAGAGGTCTGTGCATTCAACACAATAAATCCCCACTACGACTTTTTGGAGCCTTTCCTCGAATATACGATATTCACACTTCACAGACCAACGAATCACAGATTAAGTAGTATTCAACGAATACTGAATTACTGACCAATGTTTAAGGCTTTAAAACAAACTACAGAGCTAAAAATTAATGTCGAAAGTTGAAATAACACCGCAAACTCCGTCAACACGGACAACCAACATGTCATGCGTGACATGAAATGAAATGAAATGACATGATAAAATCTGATTACAGAGAAAAAATATATGAAACACTCCATTTCACGTTAAATAAATACTCCGCGTTTTAAAAAGGACCTCGAGTACTGTTCTTTACCAAATTACAAAAACTCAATTGGAATTTACTTTGGCATGAGGAAACAGTATAAATATAGTACAAAAAAAGCAGATAACACGAAATACTTCACATATCACATTTTTAAAAGTACACAACAAACCCGAGCTATAGTTCTTCGTAGATGGGAGCGTTGCAGTTTTTATGAATAAAATCGATTCTTTATTCATAACCTAAATGTCGTCAATTGTTTTGTTAAATGTTTTTAGACCGAAATCATGTTTTATGAAGCATTTTTAGCCGGCATATGGGCATCAGCTGGTAGCACATTGGGAAAATTATCAGGAACCGCCAGCGTCGTAGTAAGTTTATTTATTTATTCATTGGTGAAAGTTTGGTAGTGCGCTAAGAATATGTGTTACGATTTTAGTCTTACTCATACATACCTTAGGGCAATGACATACGATATCAAAATCTCAATTTCTTTTGTTCAGTGTTTTGTTTTGTTACGGGTAGGTACCTCTGCCAGAAGTGTAAGTACTACATTTTTACGGTGAATATTTCATTCATTTTTAGAAAGAGACGACAAATAATTGTATTTGTTGCACAGAACGCTAGATGGCGCTATTTAACAAAAATATTATCTTGATAGTGGATTGGAGATAAGCAGAACACGCAGCTGTTTTCATATTTTAGGTACCTATCTAAATTACTTTAAAATAATAATTCTTTCCGTTAATGCTTAACTTTAGCCATTTTTAATTACTTTAACTGACGGTCTTTATCTCCTTGATCTTTTTAGTGGAGTGGTGCAAACATTGCCAAGAATGGGATTACTGCTATCGAAGATCTGGAGCTTGTTCGGTAATGAGGAACACAAACTGCTCTTAGTGGGTTTGGACAATGCTGGCAAGACGACAATCCTATACCAGTTGCTGCTGGGAGAGACAGTTCATACCAGACCAACCATAGGCTCTAATGTGGAAGAATTTGTGTGGAAGAGCTTACGCTTTGTGATGTGGGACCTGGGTGGACAGCAGAGTCTGAGATCAGCGTGGAACACTTATTTCACGAACAGTGAGTTCGTGATAATGGTTGTGGACTCGACGGACCGGCAGCGGTTGAGCTTATGTCGCGATGAGCTGCATCAAATGATGAAACACGAGGAGCTTACTAAAGCCTGTTTGCTGGTGTACGCGAACAAGCAGGACGTGAAAGGCTCGATGACGGCCGCAGAGATATCTGAACAGTTGGAGTTGACGTCGATAAAACAGCATCCGTGGCACATACAGGCGTGCTGCGGACTCACTGGTGAAGGATTACACTTAGGTTTAGAGTGGATTGCTAGTAGAATTAAGAAAAAATGACACGGCGCGGCCTTGAGTGTCGACCAGTAACTTTTATTAATTAGGTGGAATGGTGGATACTATTGTAAAGGGTCTTTCACGCAGGTGGGATTTACTCAAACGATATTGCTTACAACTTATTCCTGCACTGAAACGAACATGTAGGTACCTAACTTTCTAATGTAGGGCGATGCCTTAAGGCTCCTACAAACAGGCACGACACGCGACGCGAATCGCACGCGACACAAAGGCAGCGCGTGTCGCGCGACGAACGGTACTTGTGTGTCACGCGCGATTAAAGAGCATTGAGCACCACCATATTGCTAAAGTTATAAGTATATTTACTGGCAATTTCAGATTAATTGGTTCAGGATTCATCACAATGTTATTTTCGCATTTAATAATAATTCGCGTAATTTTCATATTCACGTGAGCCTAGAGTCTAGGCTCACGTGAATATGAAAATTACGCTGTTTCAAAGTGTCTAGGCCCTAGACACTAGCTGCGTTATAATGCACGATGTGTTTGTACAACATAATAATATAGCTACGTACTTTTGCCATCAGTAGGTATGGGAGGTGTTCTACTTTTCATATATCTACTGGTGTAAATTGTGACCATATCGAACTATGATAAATCGCATCTGTGCGGAAGAGTCTGAGAAAGGGTGTCGGTGGTACAGACCATCAAACTGAACAACTTTCACCCGGGGACTAACATCGTAATTGCGAAAAAATTAATATCAGTCGTCCCATACAGGTATTGAAGTTTTGTATGGGACTGTTTTTTTTCACAATTACAATGTAGGTTCCCGGAAGAAAGTTGATCAGTTTGATGGTCTGTACCACAACCTTATTTTTCCGACACCCTTTCTCAAACACATTGTATAGGGGAGAATTGGATATTACCGTGCCCATATGGGAGTAATCCTTTAACTCAAAACAAAATGATAAAGGAGAATATTACTGTAAAAAATTTTGTTCTTGGTAGTAATACTGTGCATCCAAGATGTGAACTATTCTACCTACTTAGTATAGTTATCGAGTTATGCGTAATTGTCAGGCGATCGGTAATTTCCAACTCTCCCCTATCTCTTAAGTTTTAATTCATTACGTTTGCATAAATTTTGCTAGATAAGGATAAACAAATACTATCAGGATCTATACGTCCGTTGTTTTGCATTAATTGCCTATTATAATAAACATGTTTCTAAGAGTAATTTTGGTTTATTATTTAGCTCGCTTCTAATAAAGTCATAAGTCATAAGTCATAAGTCATAAGTCATTTATTCATTAACAATAAATTGTATCTGAAATTACATGGTTTGAAAAAAAAAGACAATTAAATTACATTAGAGAAAATAAAAAAATAAAAATAAACACAATAATATTACAGTAATGCATAAATATAGGAATTTCACTATAGATCTTCAACAGCATAAAGACACTTATTCAATAAGAAACTTTTAAGTTGCCTTTTAAAAGAGCTTGAGTAGATAGCGCTTTTTATATCTAGAGGCAACTTATTAAATAATAAAACCGATTGATATCTGGGACAGTGCCTCACAATATTCAAACTAGGCTAAGTAAGTATGTAGCTACAGCTACAGCCACACATAAGAAGTTACCACACATAAGTACTAAAGGGGTAGTCAGACAGGAAAGGTCGACTCCATCTAGCTTTAAAAAAAATTCAAACTTGTAAAAGTGATTACGTTAAGTATGCTATTTACAGAATAAACAATTTTATTTCATTAGCTACCTACAGACCTACCTACTTAACACTGAGGCATACTTAAATGAATGCCTAAATAGCGCGCTGTTGGATTTTCAAAGTTTGGCTCAGCGCCGAGAGTTGAAATTCCGGACTCGTCTAGTGTACCTAATGATGTAAATGGACATTACTGTTTTAAGTAGGCCTAGGTCACCTGCTGTGGGTGCTGCAAGTCGTGCAGCACCGACTTACATACCTATCTCACACCTGAACCAGGTAAATAGGAGCTAGATATTGTCTAGTAAAATTAGGGCTTCCAAATAATAGATCGGTCTCAATTCATGGCCTATGTTTGGTAGTAAATGCGTACGAGCTGATACGTATGGATAAAAACGGAATAAGCAGTTCTTCCTAAATCTCAATAGTCTTACTTCGTGAAAGTCAGCCACACCATATTACAACAGCACTAGGTTCTTTCCAGCCCAGCCGTACCTATCCCTAATCTTATTAATACTTATGATAAGTACCTATACCTACTTACAAACTCTAATATTTTGTATTTATTTATTACATTTGGGAAAACAAATAGTAGTAGGTAAGTACCTATGTTAAGCATAAACAGTGTTAAACTTTTTAAACTTTCGCGATTTGTACACATTATAAAACGTCGTCGTGTTATTAACGTCGGGAAACAAGTAGGTACCTGTTTACCTCGTTAAAAAGAATATCGCGATAAGACCCGTTTTCGATAGTGTTTTATAAACAGTGTTGTCTTACAATTAAAACTTTACAAATATACTACCCACAACATTTTCCACAGATTAGATAGATAGAATACTCTTTATTAGGCACACCATAAAATTACAGATATAACTTATATGTAAATGTTGAAATTTTACATAGGGTGACACAATGGGCGGTCTTATCGCTAAAAGCGATCTTTTACAGACAACCTTTGGATGGATTATGGGGAGGAAGGAGGACATTACCTACATAATAAAAACAAGCTATTAGCAAACGATAACTGCGTATTACCACAGAATAAATAATATGGTAGGTATTACTTACTATGCCCGATTTCTGAGGTACCGTAAGGGCGGGTTACTTTGACTCTAGGGCATAACTTTGGCCCAAATCAAGACATAGGTACTATAGGTAGGAAATGTTTAGTGTCATTAAATCCACACATCTAGGCTTTTTTTTACAGTTATTTTGATATTTACTTAGAAAAATTCATGTAGACAATAATGTAAATGTTTATGAGTAGATAAATACCAAAATAACTGTAAAAAAGTGAATTTCTCGGCTACTACTGCGGATTAAACAAAACACCTTACGCACGGTAAATACCCTACGTCAACTTGCCGTGTAGTGACCATTTAGGTAGTGATTTGAGTATATGAAAAGAACAATTTAAGTAAATTCGCTTTACATGTTAGGTCAGTATCAGGCATTTTACGAGTATGATGCCATTAAATGCCTGATCGATAGTTAGCCGCAAATAAATATTCCGTAGGCGTCGGCCTGTAACTAATGAGAATGACTCATGCATTCATCAGTGAACCTATAAGGGCTGATGACCGAGTGAATACTTACGTGAGTTCAGTTCATTTAGGTAGGTACCTATGGTATCATAATATATAAGTAGTAGGTACTTACCTACTTATACCTAGATATAAATTATGCATAAGTTCCTGATGATAAGTATGAGCGGTCAAATGTCGCTGCAATATCTTACTTGGATAGGTACAGGTTTTCCATAAATATCTACCCAAAATCGAAAGTTCGAAATTTTGAATCTGCTGCCTATGCAAAGGTAAAATGTCTTATACAATGCTATCCCGGATGACAAAGAACCTCACGGGCTAACGTGATTTCAGGCAGGAGAGCTTAATTTAATTAAATTAATTAATAATTTATTTCAGGAAATGATTACCTTAATAGGCACTACACAGTGGCGTAACTATACCGTTCGAGGCCCGTGGCAAATTCATCGGATTTTTGCTAAATGTGTAATATTAAATGTTGGGAATTGGGACTTTCCTCTGACCGGGGGCCCCTTCCGGCTGGGGTCCCGTGGCATTTTGCCGACTTGCCACCCTGTAGTTACGCCACTAGCACTACAAATAAAATAAATATAAGTACATAAGGATTAATTATACAATTATCTATAGTTATTAGGATAAAATTCATAATTTATTGCTACATCAGCCCATTGTAGTTCTTTGGGCTTTATTTTTCACATAATCTTAAACCACATTGCTATGGTGATGACTATCTACCCAACCAAAAGAAAAGTTAAAATGGGTCCTACTCAGGGCTACTTGACCGCTCCCGCTGTAACCTAGATCGACTGATCAGGGTTGGTGGGTGTTTCAAACAACGCAGTCTTTGTTAAAAAACTATACTTATGATCCCTTCTCTCTGCCCTATCAACAGGGTGATAGTTACATCATATGGGGCGCCTTACTAGTGACTATGGTGTTGGCCAACACGTGGGGCTGCAGACATTACCTCCGGTCGCTAGACGCGGCCACAAACTCAGCAGCACCCACCGTCATATCTGCGGCTTCCAGTTATGTGCTGTCGGTAAGTTAAGTTTTAATTATTCTGTAAGCTGACGATCGCACGGACGTAAAAATATCGCGGGGATTTTTTTTCGCGCAATGGATTTTCAACGCTCTGCTTAGCGCCGAGAGTTGAAAATCCAACAGTGTGTTTTTTCGACGCGCTGGGATGCACACTGTTGGATTCTCGAAGGTCGGCTTACGGAGAGTTGAAAATCCAGTGCGCGATAAAATCCCGCAGCGATATTTTTACGTCCGTGCGAACATCGGCTAACTGTTTCACACATGGTTGAATGACTTGACAAAACATCGAGATTTCATTATTATAATAAGTAGGTATTTAGTTTATTAATTTTTTTCCATATCAAAATACATTTTCAAATATTTCCTATAGGAGATATAAAAACATTTAAAAATATAAAATACCTACATATAAACCTTTCGGAATAAATTCTCTAAATTATGGTAAAACCACATCAAAATCCTTTGTATAGTTTAGCAGAACAATGCAGAGACAAGAAAAGCGACTTTTTAATCTCAAAAGAAAAGTCCTGACTGACTGACTGACTCATCAACGCCCAGCCCAAACGCTTGGACCTAGAAAGCTGAAATTTTGCACTAATTCCCTATAAAATGTAGACAAGGAATAAGGAAGGATTTCCCGGTAGTACGTTCCCTTGGGATATTTTCCGACATCCACGCATGCGAAGCTGCGGGCAAAAGCTAGTACTGGATATGGGGGACAGCTCTTACCTGACTGACCGATGTGCCCCTCCCAGAAATAAATCCTGGATCCTCCCTTGCCTAAGTCCACTAGTACCCACTGCGGAATTATGTCGTACGATTTGAACCATTACGTATTTTTTTGTTTAGTCGATTCGAATCTTCACTGTCGTGGTTATTCATGAAAATTCATTTACGATTAGAACAAGTAGGTACCTACCTTACAAAGCCTACGGATTTTTATCAATAAAAGTGAAAGGGCTGGAGTTTGCCTAGGAGTGAGAACGTTCAAGCTAGCATTAAAAAAAGAATGAATGGACATACTCAGCGTGCTACTTAGTAAATAGTTTTTGACGAAATTATTAAGTGCAGAAAGAATCTGCTAATAGATACGGTATTATAAGCACGTCAGCTTGTGTATAGTGTAGTTTTTGGAAATTTTTTAGAGCTTTGTTTAATGTTGGTGTGCAAGTGTATTAAAGCCGACCGAGCTCTGCTCTGATGAAAATAGAGAAAACCCTTTTTTCCCAGTTAATAAACCTAGCTAGATCGATTTTTCGCTCCCGTAAACCTCTGTAACTTTCATCGAAATCGTTGGAGCCGTTTTCGAGAACATGATTACAAATATTTAAAGGTATAATATACAAATATTGCTCATTTCATAGTGTAAGATTACACAATACCATCTGACTAAAAAAAAAACAAATACCTCTTGCATAGTTACCTGCGACTGCCATGTGACCAGGGTACGTTCGTTCCAATTTTCTCAATGTTCAGTGAATCAGAAAAAACTGTCACAGCCAATGGCCCTCCCTAAAAAGCGGGTCCGGGTTAGGTCGTTGCCAGACGTTCACTTTGCAAAAAAATGTAAGTATTCACATTTTTATTAATATGTATAAACATGGGTACAACAAATGATCAAAATGATAATGATAATCATAATGATCATCATCAACAAATGATATGATTTGTTGATGTTGTTAGGTAGGTCATGTTAGGTAGGCTGTTGTTAAACTTGCGAAATAAAATAGTAAAAGAAAGGAATACTTAGGTGGTACTTTTTTGTTACTTATCCTCTTTTCTTCCTTTCTTTTTTTTTGTAGCTGGCCATTTGATGTCAAAAACAATCTCAATGCCATTAATATTTATTTTTAATAACTATTTTTTTATTTATGAAATGGCTTGTTCATATTTTTTGACCAAGAATGGCCAGTCTGCATTCAACTAAAGAGGTTTTTTGGATTGTTTACAAACTTTTTACAAAACATATCGCGATGCCTTTTTAATTTTTTCACCACTGACTGATGGCCCGTCCAAATTAATAAATGTAACTAAAGAGATTGCTCGGATTGATAAAATGGAGCACGAAATGGAAATCAAACGTTTCTTATTATGTACTAGCGACCTGCCCATGCTTCGCACGTGTGCAATTTACTGAAATGGTAACATGTCAAATCATCGATAATTCTCTGCTTTATCTAAGTAAAATATGAATATATAGGGTGACTGGTAATTAGTGACCGATACCTAAACACATGATTGTGCTCATGTTAACAAACAACTTTTACTATGGGACCAAACCTGAAATCGCGAAAAAAAAATCAGCTTCCCCATACATTCATGTTCGCATAATTCGTCAAAATGTAGGGAGCAGCCATTGATAGTAGTAATATATAAGTCAATGGGAGCAGCTGATTTTTTTTTCACGATTTCAGATTTGGTCCCATAGTAAAAGTTGTTTGTTATCATGAGTACAATCATATGTTTAGGTATCGGTCACTAATTACCAGTCACCCTATATACATAAACACAAACCTTCCGGAATAAATTCCATAATTGTTGGTGATTAGGTAAGTGAAAACTTGGTGAAAACCGCATCAAAATCCGTTGTGTAGTTTAAAAGAACAACGCGGTCACACGCGGCGACTTTAATTTATAATACCTATATCAACGAAATAAGTATGATATTCTTAATTCGTTGACCTATTTAAGTATAGACGAGTCCCTATGTCGTACCTATCATAGATAATACACTATAATAAAGTAATAGTACCTACCTGTATGTCATGTTTTCTATTTAAAACAATAGTTTTATGCAAGAGGAAAAAAAACCGGTCAATAGCGAGTCGGACTCGCGCACCGAGGGACTCCGTTCCGATTTCTGAAAAAGTTTGGTATTTAGAGACATTGTTTTATTTTTCTTGTAACCTTTACTTATACTTCTATCACACAGTATAATTTCAGATTTTTCTCTATGCAAACTTCGGAGATAAGGGGGTGAACGGTATTTTTTTTACATTTTTCATCATAAGTCGAAAACTATGCGTATAAAAAAAATGTTTGAGAATGTGCAAACAGCGCTCTTTCATATGATACCCCACATGCCTTAGTAGCCCCACTTTGAAATTTTAAGACCCCCCTCAGTCCCTGTTGCAAAAAAAATATATGTATTTTTATTTTTTTCTTATTTGCAAAATAGTTGGGTAAACGTCATCTAAAACTGTTCCAAATTTCAAGTTGATAGCATTAGTAGTTCTTGAGATATCCAGCTATGACAGACATACAGACAGACTGAGTCGCACACTCGCACCCTGGGTTCCTTTTTACTTTTGGTATGGAACCCTAAAAAGACTGAAAAACATAGAACTTTAAAAGGAAAACGTGTGAAACAAACGATTCCAATTCAAAAGGATTTATTTATTGATTTTATGGTGCTCTATTAAACGAGATTTTGAGTTTGGTAGGTATTTATTTTACGGGTTAAACTCTTTTGATAGGTTTAGATTACCAATACAAATATTATTTAATAAGAATGGTATAATTTACCTATTCTAGTCAATACGACACCCATAAGTAGGACTAATGTGTAGTTACGTACTAGGTGCTGTACCTACATCTTGTTAATTTGATTTAGGTGATTAATTAGAACTAAGAATTTCATAATACAGTAAAATTCAATCACACGGCCGCTGAGTTTTCAACTGAAATTGGCTCATAAAGAGACCACATAACTTTTAACATTGAGTGAACTTTAATAATGTGTGTTTTATATTTCAGGGAGTTATTGGTATAACGCTGTTTGAAGAAGCTTCGTCCGTGAAATGGTGGGCCGGCGCTATGTTGATCGTGTTCGGCCTAGCCTTGGTAGCCCAGCCGAGGAGCAAGAATAAGGAAGAATGATCAGCAAAGTGATAAATGATATTCAGTGACCTCACAAAAATATAGTGTTAATTTAGGTGGTTATACTCCTTCAGGGTAGATTAAATAATACAAAACTATATAAATAAGATAAAACTACACCTTCTAAACACTTTAAACTGCTGAACTAAATGCATGTAAGAAAAGTAAAAAAAAAAAAATTGTTTGCATAAAAAAATGTGTATGGTAAAGGTGAAGCCCTGACTCCTGCGCTAGGTAACAACACCTGTGTTACAGGAGCCAGTGTCTTCTCAAAATCAGTAGGTAAGTTGATTATGTTAACAATTATCCTAAAGTTATTATACCTACCTACCTATAAAAAGGGCTGTCTCTTTTGTCGCCTCTCTCGCTCACACGGGACCACATTTTAAGAATGTAAAATGAAAACATGTTTTTTTTGAAAAATGTAATCAATTGGTGTAGGTACGCACGGCTACGGATCAAGCTATACATTTCCAGTATATGCTTTGCCGGTAACATTATTTTTTCAGAAAAGAAAACATGTAAAAATAGTACTTAATAATATGAATAATCATTCCGTTTTAAACAATATTTTATAATGTAAAACGTGAGCTTCGGTATTAGGTATAACATTAAACTATTATTTCCTTGATTCGAAAGTGTTTTAATATCTCCTTTATTCATTAAAAATACATGTAATTGCCTTTCATTCATCCCTTTAATGTTGAGCCACAAAAGGGATGAATGAAAGGCAATTGCATGCAGCTGAAATGAGAATGGTAAGAGGGATGTGTGGTGTTACGCGAATGGGTAGAATAATACGTAAGAGGAAGTTTGTAAGTGGCACCGGTGACTGAAAAATTGTGCGGAAATCGGTTGTTATGGTATGGGCATGTGATGCGGAGTAATGAGAAAAATGTTGTGAGGAAAGTTTGAGTATGAATGTTTATAAGAGTAGGGAAAGACCAAGAAACGATGGATGGACTGTGTGAAAGATGACATGGCTAGAAAGGCGGTGCTACCGAGATGACGACTAATAGAGAAGTTTGGTAAAACACCTATCTAAGGACACTTGGGTTTTTGAGACGAATCTAACGATACCTTAACTTTCGAAATCCATCCAGCCGTTTAGAAGATATGAGGTAAGTAATAAAGAAATTTACAAATATTCATGTCATACAAGATACGCGCAAAAAATATAACTCTTCCTTAGCAGTCGGGTAAAAAAGGGACATGTTGCGCCGGCCCTAAATAGATCGCACAAACTCTTGCCATGAATTCTATAACCGATTCTAAGATTAATTCAATACCTACCCGACGAAAAACACTGGTGGGTCTCTGGAATCATGTAGGTACTGAATTTGTGGTAGATAACCATTGATATATATACACTAGATTAGCAATTACCGCGCCAAGGCGTTGCCACTGGACATACGGCCACGGCCGTATGCGTAGCTAATGTCAGTTCAGTGCTCTGTATGACGGCAGCCGAGGTGAACCGAGTGACACGCGACAAAAAATATCGCCAAAACGGGTAAATGCGTAATGAAAGAATGCGATTCTAGATCACAAAAACTACCGGAATTACTTTTCACACGTAAGTTTATTGTTTCTGTGTTTATATCATCGTAAAAACGCAGTAAAATAAATAAATGTAGATTTTTTTTTAATCATGATCAGTGTTACAACTAAAAACTATGTTTTAGTTTCCCACATTTGTGGGAGTTTTTAATTTATGGAATAAGCGATTTTAAATATTTTTTAATAATAATTAACAATGTTCCAGAGTACCTAAAGATGCAATCAATTTTCTCAATCAATAATCCGATTGCTGAGAAAAGAGACTGACTGGCTACCTACTAAATCTACTGTCATTTGTTTGAAGCACTTCCGTGAATAAGATAAAATAGGCCCAAAAAGCGAATGTGGCCGTGTTTATTTGTCCAATCAAGCAATTGTAATGCTTATTGTAAGTAATAATTTTATGCGGCAATTAATATTATAAAATTATAGGTAATGCCAACAAAAAATGCCTTCTCATTGAACTACCACAGCAACAAATTAGTTTATATCGACTCAAACTACATTGTGTACTGAATGTTTTTTTCAACTTAGTTTTTAGATTGTAAAGAGCTGTTTTGCCTACAATAAATTGTATATTTTTCAGGACAACCGTTATTCTAAAGAGCAGGTGGAGCTTTCAGAAGAAGAAAATATGGATGTGGATGCTGTGGAAACCGACGAAGAGATAGTCGAAATAACTGAAACGCCCCGAAAGCCCAAAATGAGGAAAATAATTCACCGTTTGAAAAATTTATCGGCTAGAAGACTAAGAAAAGGAAAAAAATATATCACAAAAAATAAAAGACTAGAAATTGAAAAAATAAACGATAAAAGACTAGAAATAAAAAAATAAACGATAGAGGAACTGAAAAAAAACGTATGTTGAGCGAAGAAGACGAAATGCAGCTAAATGTAAATGATGAAACAGTGCAATTCATGGAAGAATTAAAAAAACCTTCAAAAAGAAAAGTACTTATAGAAAACTGACTCTTTGGGGAAACCGCAGGTTTTGTCTTTGCGATTATGGACGAAGTTATGATGACGAACAACTACCGGAAATATATTGTGAAGGACGGCACGGTTGACATCTGTCGGGCATTCCACCGTCCGGGGGAATCAATCCGTCACATTATTTCTGACTGGTCTCGTCTGGCTAACGGAGACTACTTGATTAGGCACAAACTTGTAGCCAGGATTATCCACCAGCAACTTGCTCTGAAATACAGTCTTGTGGAATTGAAAGTACCGTACTGTAGGCATGTGCCCGACCCAGTTCTCGAAAATGGCAATATTACGTTGTATTGGGATCGATCTATCATCACTGACAGGACTATTGTTGCCAATAAGACAGACATAGTGGTGATAGATCGATTAGAGCGTTGCACAATGATTATTGATATAGCGGTCACGCATGACGAGAACCTCGTGAAAGCTGAAAAAGATAAGGAGATTAAGTATCTTGACCTGGCTCGCGAGGTTGTCGACATGTGGGATGTGATACAGCAATCGTTGTGCCGATAGTCGTGACGGCTAATGGCATAATAGCCAAGAGCCTCGATCAACACCTGAAGAGGCTCTCGTTAGGCAGCTGGATTAAGGAAGATTGCTCCAGAAAGCGATACTTCTGGACACCGCACGTATCGTTAGGAGGTTCCTCTCTAAGCAGCCCTGACCACCGGTACCTTGGATCCTGTTCCCGATACCGGTGGGCTACTATTTTTAATATTTTTTAATGTTTTTATATTTTAATATTTAAAAATGTAAATTATACGTATGAAAATTAACTAAAGGACATAAAAAATGTTCAAAAAGAAAATGCCTTGATTATTTTCATTACATATAACCTTCTAATACACATCTAATAAGGAATACATAATTCACATACTTCAAAAATAATTTAACGTTTACCGTTTAAACGTTACGTTTTTTTTTAACGTTTAAAAAGTTGGGTAAAATTTCGCATGGGTAGGCAACCCCATCCCGCCATTGCACTTTTATATTGCGGTCTTTGTCTAATCTAAGCGACAGTATTGTTCTTGCGACTTGTGTAAGTGAGAGAGATATATGTTTACTTTTAAATGTTTAGTGGTTTCAAAGCTACGTCGTCGCATTTAAATAGTGGTTATACTTTTTTTACACATTTTAATGAGGTTTGCTTCTCTAGTTATATAACTCAATGTAGATAACACATCAGTTTGCGCGGCAATATGCCTTCCATACAGTATGAATTACATTTTTACCCGACTACGGCAAAGCCATAAGGAAGGGTTATGATTTTAGCAGTCTCTGTATGTATGTATGTAAGTATGTATATAAGTATGTATATTTACCCGACAACGGCAAAACCAAAAGGAAGGGTTATGATTTTAGCAGTCTATGTATGTATGTATGTAAGTATGTATATAAGTATGTATATTTACCCGACAACGGCAAAACCAAAAGGAAGGGTTATGATTTTAGCAGTCTACTCTTGTGTATGTATGTATATAAGTATGTATTTAGGTACGTGTGTTCATGTTGTAATCATGACATGTTTGGTATTAAAAGAAAGGTCTTGACGAGCACATTACAAATATGTATATACCTATGTCATTATTGTTTAAGTAAATAAATATTTTTAACTTTTTAGATCAATTTCATTTTTCCGTAGTCGGGTTTTTTAAACTTTATTCTTGTTAAATATTTACGACACCTGTGGCCTTAGTGCGAGTTTTGACACTTACTCGATCACGTTAACGTAAACGTCAGTTTGTACTGAAAATGAATAAGCGCCGTCTGGTGACTGTAATGGGAAACACTATTATTCCATACAAATTGACGTACGTCAACGTTAACGTAAACGCGATCGAGTAAGTATAAAAACTCGCACTAAGACCACTGTTTCTAAACAATTCCTAACAACACTTAATCAACGATAAAAACCTCTTCATCTAGCCTTTTCCCAACTATGTTGCGGTCGGCTTCCAGTGTAACCGGATGCAGCCGAATACCAGTACTTTACCATGGAGCGACTGCCTATCTGAGGGGCAATTCCCGTATTTTTAACAACGTTCTCAACGTTCAACGTTCGTTCTGATGATATTGCGAACGTTGTTAAAAATACGGGAATTTCCCTTCTAATCTCCAAAACCAGTTACCTACTGGAGTTAATACGATACCCGTTGTTAAGACTGGTTGTCAGACTTTTGGGCTTCCGACGACCCGTAACGACTGTCAAAGATCCACGAATATCAGCCGGTATCAACGGCTAATGTGCTTTCCGAGGCACGGAAAAGTCTTACTACGTATAAAGCCATCTAAACCATCCACGAACCGCGGCAAGCGACCCATGATGCGGCTATTACTTAGCCAAAAGCCTCTCCTAAAAATTACCTAAAATGTTCTTGATTCAGCAAAGGAAATTAAATGTAGGAAAGTGTGTTTAAATGAAGATTCTAATTCAACAAACACCAATCTAAAACAGAAATATTCATAACTGGCAAACCGCAAATGATGAAAGGAATTCTAGATTTTATACTTCGAAATACATTTAATGAATGGTCTTATTCAATTTGTTTTATTATTCTGAGCTCCATTAAAGCTGTTAACGGATTGGCAAGACGCTCGGCTGTCTCGGAGTGTTTTCTCACCCATCTGCACCGCACTTGACGACCAATATAGTTGTAGATTTTTAATAATATCGATATTTGTAATTGTTTCTAAAGTTACCATATACAAGGTGTAAAATAAATAACCCACAACCTCTTAAGGGGTCATTGTACTCATCATTATGAACAACTTTTACTATGGGACCAAACCTGAAATCGCGAAAAAAAAATCAGCTGTTCAGTACATTTTGACGAATTATGCGAACATAAATGTATTGAACAGCTGATTTTTTTTTCGCGATTCCGCGAAATTTTTTTTTTGTAATGTGTTTGTTTTTCGATATCGAGTATGTGGACGAAGTTCTTGCAGTTAATTTTTTTACACCTAATATATTAAAGTATAAAGTATTTATTTCTCAGTATATGGTAATTGAGATCTTACATTAAACATTGTTTCACGTTTACACTACCTACCATTGCTGGTGTAGAAATATTATATAATAAGCTAGGTACATGCAAATCAGAACAAGGCATGCATTATAGAATGTTATATAAAGTTGTGAAATGTATTTATTTTATGAATTTATACCTAAGTTTAATGACAAATTAATAGACTGGAAAAAAAATTAAAAATGCATTATTTAGAATGTCAAAATAGTAATAGCTAAATCATAAATCATAATGTCGAAACTGTAAATCATAATGTCAAAGAATAAATCATAATGTCAAAATATAAACTGTAATGTCAAAAATTACAATATCCAAGAATTCATAATAATGTCAAAGTATTATGAATTCTTCATCATTAAGAATCATTACGATCATAATTAAGACTGAGAATTATTATTATTTATTACAATTATTATTATCTCTTATTATTATTTTAGTTATTTATTTATCCAATACCAAGATTTGTCCCCACAACAATACTAAGACCCCGACTCACATACACACTAGGATATCAGACCAAGTAAGGGATGGCGGGACAAGCTGGATAGGTTCCGTCAAAACTGGAAAGAAGACGCGCGGGTTCCCGAAAGATGGAAGGAGTGGAGGGCTTTGCCCAGGAGAGGGACAGAGTAAGCTAAATAAAAATTTAGGTTTGAATTGTAGCACTTGTACTGTGCTCTTATTTGAAGATCAGGGTTCTGCGTTGTCTTAATTAAGTCTCTGGGATGGCTAATACGTACCACCGATGGCTCTGTTAATGTAACAGATATTCATAGACAGCATTACCTACCAACCATCAAGTGAATCGCTTCCCTCATCTGCCTAGCCTTTTCGCAACCGTGTTGTGGTCGGCTTCCAGTCTTACAGAATGAAGCTGAATACCAGTATTTTACATGGAGAGACTGCCTATCTGACCTCCACAATCCAATTACTGGGTAATATGTGATACCCCTTGGTGAGACAGGTTGTCAGACTTTCGGGCTTCTGACGACCCGTGATGACTGTCTAAGATCCACGTGAACCGCTACCCAAAAAAAAAAACATATTCAGTAGGATTTGCTGACCTCAATTTATTTTTCGCATACACAAATCTGACTTTTAGATTGCTTTTGAAATAGATCAGCATAAAATTGGAGACGAAAACTTGTGTACAGTGAAGACATCGACTTAAATGAATCGACAAGCGGCCGTCCCTCCAGGATTTTATAGACGCAGTGTCGCCGGCCCACCGTACTGACGGCTCCGACGGCAGTGGCGCGCCGCCAGCCGAGCCCGCCGCACGTCCTTCGGGCATTCGTCGCGAACACAGCCTCACTCACACAAACACGATCGATAACACAAAGACGCGATAAAAAACTTTAAAACCGCCAACGATCAAGCAAAAGTTGCCAAGCCAACCAGTGCTCAACAACTCATCCCTATCATCATGTTACACTTTTTATGTAACCAATCTTAGATGGCAACATCGATAGCGCTTGGCGCACCGGCGTCAACAATGTAGTCATAGTGACGCGAACGTGTTGACAGTTTGACAGAACATGACGCTAAAATACCGTTGATTTTTAAATAAACATGTTTATAAAACGTTGTGTGTTGGTTGTTATGTATTGTTAACATGACGACAATAATGTTGTTGGTTTGAATAGTTTGTATAGTAATATATACGAAAATGGGAAATGGAATGAACAAGGTAATTTTTCTTTTCATTATTATATAATATTTAGTTTGTGGGAATTAAAAATGCGCGAGGAATGTGCAAGCGGCAAAAGTTACGTAACGAAGTCGTAGCGGCTCGTAGCTCGTAGCGGCCGCGTAGGGGCCGTAGCGGGATGCAAGCTACGGCTACGCTCGTAGAGGCTTTTAACATAGAGGGATGAAAGAACGTTTAAATTAAGAACTTGTTTCCAATTATTACGATTACAATTTAAATTCATATTGTAAATACCATTTTTTTTCTATGTACTTGAGTGAAACGTTTCTATTTTTTTTACCATCCCAACTGTATGAAAACTTGTGCATAAAAAAAATCGTCCGTATTTTAAGTTTTTAAGTATACCTACTATTTAATAACTTTTAATTAAAATGTATAAATATAACAGGCAGTTATTTAATTAATTATAAAGCATTAAAGGAAGAAAAAGTTGCAACACTATTTTATATTATGCACATCTAGGCCATGTTCAGTATAAATACACACTAAACTGCCTTGATTTTTTATTACATTTAGAAGAAAATGATTAAACTTCACTATTAATTTATACATAACTATGACCTATTTTTCAATGTTAAGAGAACTCCGTCTGTACTTATAAAGACTTGATGGCCAAAATCGTATCGGATTGTTGGCACTTACGACTCCGCGATTTGACCAAAGCTTGTAATTTTTTTAAAGTAAGAACATTAGCGCTCTCATTAAAAAATGAAACAATCTAATTTATTTACATTATTTTTGCGTCTTCCAAAACACAAATCATTGACCACACATAAAAATCAGCTAAGCTGAAGTGGGAATGGGTCGGACGCGTTTGTGTTCCAGTAAACGTCCGTCGACATCGAGGAGGACCTAGGAAAAAAAAACATTGTGTCCTCTAGCAATCGATATGAGTAAAAAAATTGCTCCATACGAGATGCTGTATCTTCGTAAATAGTTATTTAATTCATTAATTTATTAGTCTGATAAAACAAACTACATCTGTACAGCATCTATCGTACTTTAGTCAAAACACAAAGCTCCTAAAATTATTGCTTACTGTTGCCATTAGACTTAATTAAGTCTACAAAGTTTCAACTCTATGGAACAATAACTTACAATAATTATTATGACTTAATGTTGAGGTTACATTTTAGTATAATAATTAAGCCGGTACAAGATCGTAAGAGGTTGATATAAAGCCTGTTTTGTAACAGTCGAAATTAACTATGACTACAATTTACTCAAATGTCATTTCTTTGGTATTGTTCTTCGAATCGTTGAGCTCCTTAAGTTCTTAAGTTCCAGTCAGTGCACGATTTCTGACAAACACTGACTGGACAGGTCCACTCAATCTGTGTGGTTCTTTCCTCAAAGACCATTTTAGACATCAACCTACATGGTCTTCACATGAGCTGACCAAGATTATGTCCTTATATGGACTTTACAAGAGGCTGTGACCTCTGAGTTTGTTTCGGCCTTTCTTCTCAGAGTAGTCAGTTATGAAACGCCGACCTCATCTAGTTTAAAAAATATATAATTGACGTGTAAAAGGGTTTGTACAAATCTACTTACAGAAATAAAATCATTTATCATTAACGTAAGAAATATATTTACGGTGTTAAAACATCGCAGGGCTGAATCTCCTTTTGGGCGGTCGTGTAAAAAGATAATAAGCAGCGCCCGGTTCTCTTTTATGGTTATCAAATCAATAAATTCGTTTAACAGGCATGACAAATTATGATAAAGTATGTATAAATTATAAAGCATTTAGAATATGTTGCTGTTACGGGATGATATTTGACATCAAACAATATCTTTCTCCTACAAGAATCAATGTTACAATATTAACATACCACTTTATACAGTCTGATTTATGGCGCAATACCATGAGAGCTTACGTTATCATACCTAGCTTTTCATAGTTGAAGGACAACTTCCATGGACAACTCATAAAATGGGTAATAGGCCTAACCTTAAAGTCATAACTTTGATCGTAAATCGATGGTTATTGGGCAGTATGACCTATTTTAAGTGCAGTCGTATTTGATTACGAGAACATCGGGTCGGTTCAACGACTTTTCGTGAAGGGAATTGAATAAGGTGTGAGGGCTCATAGGTCATCAAACCGCTCGGTCAATGTAGTTGGTGGCTGTAGGAATTACTTAGTTCCGCTTTATGAACCTACTGTTTTATATGTATCGAGGTGGTGTGTGTACAATGTGTGGTACACAATCTATACAAATAAATAAAATTGAAATGTCTTTTTGTAATAATACTGGATGATAGGCTATAATAGGTGAAAAGAGTAGAAGAAGATAAGTACCTAGTTTATTTTTTTTTCAAAAAATTAAAAAGAAATCGAATATAGAAATTGAAATTCGATATTTTTTAACGATTTATTAATTTTTTTCATTTCTGTTCTTATTTTTCTTGTATGAAAAGACTTCAAATTCGTAATATTTATTGATAACTAGCTTTTGCCCGCGACTTCGTCCGCTTTCCTTCGTTTTTCGTAAAAAAGTACCATTATATCCTTCCTCACGGTTCACTGGTTTTGATGTAACAGACAGATTAACTTTCGGAAATATAATATGTCAATCCACAATACTGTTGAAAAATATCGCAATAAGGAACCGCAGAATATTATTATTAATAGCTGTGCCCGCGACTCCGTCAGCGTGTAACTCCTTGTATGTTATTAGGTTAATGTATTGGACTGCTAAGCTATCGGGAGTTACACGTGTTATTGTGAGTCAACCATAAAAGATAGACATATGCTGTTGTGGAATATTTTTGAAATAATTTTATGTAGAACATTTCCGTCATAAATGATTTCTATGTAGCTTTAAGCATTAAGGCTGCACACGCGACGGAAGCTTAAAAAATGCAGCAACTTCTCCCGTTTTCCCAACATTTCCCTGCACTGCTCTGCTCCTATTGATTGTAGCGTGATGAAAAGTATACTATAACCTCCCCAGAAGTATGAAGAATAATTGTACCAAGTTTCGTTAAAATCCGTCGAGTACTTTTTATTTCTATAAGGAACATACAGACAGACAGACAGACAGATAGACCGACAGACAAAAATTTTACTGATTGCATTTTTGGCATCAGTATCGATCACTAATTACCCCCTGATAGTTATTTTGAAAATATATATCATGTACAGAATTGACCTCTCTACAGATTTATTATAAGTATAGATAGATTAGATGCTCAGCTATTATACCCTATTTTTTCAGGACGGTAAAAAAAATCATCTCCGAAACGACTTTACCGATTTTGACAAGACTTTCACGGGCAGATAGCTGATGTTACAAGGTATAAATATGCTACTTAAAAAAAAAGAATTAGGGTTCCACGGAACCCTAATTCTTTTTTTTTTATAAAGAAATTCATGGGTTTTAATTTTTGTTGCGCGCCACAAAAATTAAAACCCATGAATTTGTGAAAAAGGACGCGGGCGGGCGATACAACGCGGCGGGTCGGGAGGACGAGGGAGTTTTATTAAAATGTATCTGTTATTTTAGTATATTGTGTATCTTACGACTTCCACGCAAACAAAGTCGCGGGGCACAGCTAGTATACTACTTATATAATATTCAAGAACGAACATTGCCTTTCGTATACCAAAGCAAAAAAAAAATCCCAATGCATCAGTGGTTTGCTAACTTAGTATTCAGGATTATTCCTAAACATAATTATGATCTTTTTCCTAAATGTCTACGAATGCATTCTAAACAGTGCCCAAGTATGTTATTGAACAATCGATTATTGACAATTCTTCATCCAGTAGCTTAAAATTAAACTTAACCAAAAAACTTGCAATGGATTGAAATAGTCTGAGAGCGTTGGCTCGGTACGGCATTTCATACAAACTTTCAAGTCCTTTTTTATCGAAATGAATGAACCGATTTTAATGAAACTTCATACGCATAAGCAGGATACATAGATCTAAAAAGTTAAATAAGAACATTTTCGAAAAATAGTGTTGCAGCTAAATTAGACCGATTTTAAATATTCCATAGAAACAGAGATTTCCATTTATCTTTTTTAAATAAGACATTTAGAAAATGTTCTTAACTAACTTTTTAGACCTATGTATCCTACTTATGCGTATGAAGTTTCATTAAAATCGGTTCATTCATTTCGATAAAAAAGGACTTGAAAGTTTGTATGAAATGCCGTACCGAGTCAACGCTCTAAAGATTTATGTGAAAATACCCTTTTACTGGGATCCGAATTCGAAGCGATTACCGGATCTTTCAGCTACCTATTTCAGTAAGTAGGTAACCAAAAAGACTTTTATTTGCGGCTTAACCAAACACCTACAGTTGTTTCAAAGTAAACCGTGACATAAACTAAGTCGATTCACTAAGGAATCCGGTATTAAACCATTTATCTTACGACGAGTAATCGATTCATTCGGGATTTGAGTCGGAGGTCAAGACTTGCCGCGCTAAAGTGCAGTCGTTCAAAGTTACGACGCAAGAACCGAACTAAGTAATATGTACATACTCCTTTGTGTAACTCTGCATACTATGAATCTATACATTTAAAGGTACAAATAAATAAAATGTTTGTAATGTCTGTTTGTAATGTCAAAATAACAGCTTTTTACTCAATGCTTATGAAAGTATGGTACCTACTTATAACAAAAAAACAATTTCTAAAAATTTTGTCTGTCTGTTTGTTCCCGCTAATCTCCGAAACGGCTGGACCAATTTTGACGTGACTTTCACTGGTAAATAGCTGATTTTATAAGATAGGTAAATTATAGCGTAGATGCATATGCACCTTGCATTCACTTTGGTAAGGAACAAAACAATGTATATAGGTACAACATAACCCATAGGCACAGGCGGATCCGATAAGATTATATTTATTTAATTTTACAGAGCCGACCGAAGCCGACTCGAAGGCTCTGTTCCAAATTCCAATCTCAGAAGATTTAGCCAAAGATCCTATATACAGTCCCATGTCATAAGGCAAAACCCAGACGTCATTTGTTGGACATAATTCCAATTTCGGCCCGCCACGCCAGTGCGATTTTTTGTACCAGACAAAGTAGATTAGGTACGGTTTCGTCTTTTGTCTGTCCTGGGATTCAGTCCTAGGAATTTAGCAGTTTCTTTTCAGCGAGTTCGGCGTTGTGTTTAGTAAGAGAACATTGCTAATAGAATAGAAAATAACAAAAATATAAGTACGTGTACCTAAGTACCTAAATAACATATTCCGATTTCTGAGAACTAAGCCATTTAGTAGGTATTGAAAGTTTGTCATTCTATGATTCTACAGTATACGAATCACCGTAATTTAAGACGTGTCCAAAGTAAAATTAAATTTTGATTAGGTACTTCAAAAGTAGACAAATAGAGCAATAGGTCTACCTACTTATTACAAAAATAGACAAAGACAGTGAAGTTAACGATGTTCTGCGGCATTCTGATGGCGCCTTCAAACTTCAAGACTGATTTATGTTAGTAAAGTTAAGGCAATTACGGAAGTTAGGAGTGTCGTAAAATACTAAAAGCAAACGTTTTTGTTAATCTTTTAGAGGCATGAGGAACAGGGTGTAAAGTTCATTCATCCTCCATAGAAAAGGGAGGATCCTCCGACCAGACGGGTGTTGTGTCTGGCGGGCTACTGCCCGACGGTTGATGTCGGGACGTTGTATATATGCTAATCGCGTGGTAAACTCTAATTGCGCGATGCAGGTTTGCGTGACGTCATGTCATTGATGCGTAGTTCGTATGTGGCGATGTAGATGCCGCCACATCACTCCCCTCCGGAGACCGGAGGTCGATAGTGGGCTGAGTCGTGTATCTTGCGATGCTTGCCAGTGCCAGTTGTGGTTCCAGTGAGTCGGAACCGGGTGCCGCATAGTTCACGGTGAGTCGGAACTGTCTGCGGTGATACCCCAGTGAGTCGGGGTGGCGCTGCGTTATGCTCCAGTGAGTCGGAGTGTACAGCGCTGGGTTGAGGTTGAGGCTGAAGGTGATGACCAGGAATGCGCGTCCGCTGCATGCTGGTGGTCAGGATACCCGTTGAAGCCGTGGGTTCTGGCTGGCTGTGTGACTCGCCGCTCGAAAGCTTGAGGAAGTGATGCTGATGACGTCACGCTGATGTAGTTGCACGAAGGCTGCGCTGACGTTCATGCTCGGGGTCACCAATTTAGAGGCATGAGGAACAGGGTGTAAAGTTCATTCATCCTCCATAGAAAAGGGAGGATCCTCCGACCAGACGGGTGTTGTTTCTGGCGGGCTACTGCCCGACGGTTGATGTCGGGACGTTGTATATATGCTAATCGCGTGGTAAACTCTAATTGCGCGATGCAGGTTTGCGTGACGTCATGTCATTGATGCGTAGTTCGTATGTGGCGATGTAGATGCCGCCACAATCTAAACTTTGTGGTAGTAACTACACTTATTCAGCTCAATTTAGCTGTTGTCCAAAACACCAGTTTTGTGTGGAGATGGAGCTTTCCGCGTTGTCGCGGAAAACTGGTGTATTCTGTGAACAAAAGCTGAATTGAACTGAATAAGTGTAGTTTAGTTCCTTATGAATATTTACTTTGAAAAGTATTATATTATTTTTAAATATTGTGAATGTGAAGACTACGTGGGTCATTGTTTTTTTTTATCAATTTGTTTTAATCATAGTCGGGCAGTTTGAGTAATTTATGCGGCCTGCCCCGCTCCCCCGGCGGCCTTTTCTTTGGTAGGTATTATTCGTCGAATCGTTGAGCTCCTTATGTTTTGAGTTGAGCTGCACGTTTACTGACAAATGAAGACCAACCTCGGCAAGCGTAGCTTAACCTGACGGATCGTGTTCGTTTCAACCGCGCGGCCATGGCGTTAAAAAAAAAAAACTATGATAACATTTTGTAACAATTTGTAAAAGTTGACTCGCAAAACCACAAATTTGTCAAAGCTATGGTTAAAAAGTTAGAAGGGTTTGAACGTGGCCGCGCCATCGAAACGCGGAGAACCGCGCGGCCACGGAGATCTCAGAAACTAAGCGTTGCACAGACCTGAAATTTTGGTAAATAACAGATTCAATTTGTAAACAATTTGTAAAAATATAGAAAAAAATCCTAGGTTAATATTTTAGGAGCTGTGAGACTAAAACCCCGTGGCCGCGCCATCGAAACGGTGACAAAAACGTGATAGCTGATATCTCACTGAAAAATTATCGCAGACGTCTAGAGTTTTTTGTAAAACCCAGATTTGTATTTGTCAAAACTTACAAAAATGCAACAAAAAATACTAGGTTAATATTTTAGGAGCTGTGAGACTAAAACCCCGTGGCCGCGCCATCGAAACGGTGACAAAAACGTTATCACTGATATCTCGCTGAAAAAGCATCGCAGAGGTCTGAAGTTTTTTGTAAAACCTAGATTTGAATTTGTCAAAACTTGTAAAAATACAACAAAAATTCTAGGTTTATATTTCAGGACCCACGCCATAGAAACGGTGAAAAACACGTTATCGCCGATATCTCACTGAAAAAGCATCGCAGAGGTCTGAAATTATTTGTAAAACCTAGATTTGAATTTGTCAAAATTTGTAAAAATATAACAAAAAATCCTAGGTTTATATTTCAGGAGCTGTAAGACTAGAACCCCATGGCCGCGCAATTCAAACGGTGAAAAATATGTTATCGCTGATATCTCGCTGAAAAAGCATCGCAGAAGTCTGAAGTTTTTTGTAAAACCTAGATTTGAATTTGTCAAAACTTGTAAAAAATACAACAAAAAAACCTAGTTTTATATTTCAGGAGCTGTCAGACTAAAACCCCATGGCCGCGCCATCGAAACGGTGAAAAAAACGTGATAGCCGATATCTCGCTGAAAAAGCATCGCAGACGTCTAGAGTTTTTTGTAAAACCCAGATTTGAATTTGTCAAAACTTACAAAAATGCAACAAAAAATACTAGGTTAATATTTTAGGAGCTGTGAGACTAAAACCCCGTGGCCGCGCCATCGAAACGGTGACAAAAACGTTATCACCGATATCTCGCTGAAAAAGCATCGCAGAGGTCTGAAGTTTTTTGTAAAACCTAGATTTGAATTTGTCAAAACTTGTAAAAATACAACAAAAAATCCTAGGTTTATATTTCAGGACCCGCGCCATATAAACGGTGAACAACACGTTATCGCCGATATCTCACTGAAAAAGCATCTCAGAAGTCTGAAATTATTTGTAAAACCTAGATTTGAATTTGTCAAAATTTGTAAAAATGTAACAAAAAATCCTAGATTTATATTTCAGGAGCCGTGCCATTGAAACAGAGAAAAACACGTTATCGCCGATATCTCACTGAAAAAGCATCGCAGAGGTCTGAAGTTTTTTGTAAAACCTAGATTTGAATTAGATATTTTTTTTACAAATACAACAAACGTCCTAGGTGTACAAAAAAGCGTATTTCACCGTTTCAATGGCGCGGCTCCTGAAATATAAATATAGGATTTTTTGTTGTATTATTACAAATTTTGACAAATTGAAATCTAGGTTTTACAAATAATTTCAGACTTCTGCGATGCTTTTTCAGTGAGATATCGGCGATAACGCGTTTTTCACCGTTTTTATGGCGCAGGTCCTGAAATATAAACCTAGGATTTTTTGTTGTATTTTTACAAGTTTTGACAAATTCAAATCTAGGTTTTACAAAAAACTTCAGACCTCTCCGATGCTTTTTCAGCGAGATATCGGTGATAACGTTTTTGTCACCGTTTCGATGGCGCGGCCACGGGGTTTTAGTCTCACAGCTCCTAAAATATTAACCTAGTATTTTTTGTTGCATTTTGGTAAGTTTTGACAAATTCAAATCTGGGTTTTAAAAAAAACTCTAGACGTCTGCGATGCTTTTTCAGCGAGATATCGGCTATCACGTTTTTTTCACCGTTTCGATGGCGCGGCCATGGGGTTCTAGTCTTACAGCTCCTGAAATATAAACCTAGGATTTTTTGTTGTATTTTTACAAGTTTTGACAAATTCAAATCTAGGTTTTACAAAAAACTTCAGACCGCTGCGATGCTTTTTCAGTGAGATATCGGCGATAACGTGTTTTTCACCGTTTCAATGGCGCGGCTCCTGAAATATAAACCTAGGATTTTTTGTTGTATTTTTACAAGTTTTGACAAATTCAAATCAAGGTTTTACAAATAATTTCAGACCTCTGCGATGCTTTTTCAGTGAGATATCAGCGATAACGTGTTTTTCACCGTTTCTATGGCGCGGGTACTGAAATATAAACCTAGGATTTTTTGTTGTATTTTTACAAGTTTTGACAAATTCAAATCTAGGTTTTACAAAAAACTTCAGACCTCTACGACGCTTTTTCAGCGAGATATCGGTGATAACGTTTTTGTCACCGTTTCGATGGCGCGGCCACGGGGTTTTAGTCTCACAGCTCCTAAAATATTAACCTAGTATTTTTTGTTGCATTTTTGTAAGTTTTGACAAATTCAAATCTGGGTTTTACAATAAAAACTCTAGACGTCTGCGATGCTTTTTCAGCGAGATATCGGCTATCACGTTTTTTTCACCGTTTCGATGGCGCGGCCATGGGGTTCTAGTCTTACAGCTCCTGAAATATAAACCTAAGATTTTTTGTTGTATTTTTACAAGTTTTGACAAATTCAAATCTAGGTTTTACAAAAAACTTCAGACCGCTGCGATGCTTTTTCAGTGAGATATCAGCGATAACGTGTTTTTCACCGTTTCAATGGCGCGGCTCCTGAAATATAAACCTAGGATTTTTTGTTGTATTTTTACAAGTTTTGACAAATTCAAATCAAGGTTTTACAAATAATTTCAGACCTCTGCGATGCTTTTTCAGTGAGATATCAGCGATAACGTGTTTTTCACCGTTTCTATGGCGCGGGTCCTGAAATATAAACCTAGGATTTTTTGTTGTATTTTTACAAGTTTTGACAAATTCAAATCTAGGTTTTACAAAAAACTTCAGACCTCTACGACGCTTTTTCAGCGAGATATCGGTGATAACGTTTTTGTTACCGTTTCGATGGCGCGGCCACGGGGTTTTAGTCTCACAGCTCCTAAAATATTAACCTACTATTTTTTGTTGCATTTTTGTAAGTTTTGACAAATTCAAATCTGGGTTTTACAAAAAACTCTAGACGTCTGCGATGCTTTTTCAGCGAGATATCGGCTATCACGTTTTTGTCACCGTTTCGATGGCGCGGCCACGGGGTTTTAGTCTCACAGCTCCTAAAATATTAACCTAGGATTTTTTTCTATATTTTTACAAATTGTTTACAAATTGAATCTGTTATTTACCAAAATTTCAGGTCTGTGCAACGCTTAGTTTCTGAGATCTCCGTGGCCGCGCGGTTCTCCGCGTTTCGATGGCGCGGCCACGTTCAAACCCTTCTAACTTTTTAACCATAGCTTTGACAAATTTGTGGTTTTGGGAGTCAACTTTTACAAATTGTTACAAAATGTTGGCATAGTTTTTTTTTTTTTAACGCCATGGCCGCGCGGTTGAAACGAACACGACGGATCGACCCGTGAGGCTGTTGTTACTTAGCCACGAGCTCCTCCTTAAACAACATAACAACACAACTGGCATATAACATACCTACCTACACACCTCTGTCTAACTGTTCGGGGATTACAGGCGTGATGTTGTTGGAAATACTAACCCCTTTTTTCATAAAAACCTAAAACCCAAAAACCCACCCAAACCTAAACCAAACCTAACCGAACCTATAAACCTATTTTAGTTATAGAAGTGTTTTGTCTTCTTCTTTCAATTTGAAAGAAATTGACAAAACACTTCTATAACTAAAATAGGTTTAGCGTTTTAGTTTTTTTATGAATAAGGGGATAAGTGGGTACCTAAGTATCTATGTAGTACCTATCTATAGAACTGACACGTTCTCTAGATATTGTTAGTATCCTGGCCAGATGTACCTAGGCATACCGTAGCTCTAAATCTTTTCTATTTCCAATACCGTAAACCATCCGTAAACACATCAAGAGATTGAATATTTCAAAAACAATTTCCGACTATTCCCATCTCTGCTTATGAGTTTACGTAGGAAAAGACAAAGTGTTTTTCTTTACTTGTCTTGGTAAACAAATAGGTACTTACTTGCAGTTTTCTATTTAAAAAAAATAACAAAATGTTTTCTAAATAGCAGATCTTACAAAATCGATTCGCTCAGTGTATATTTGCTGCCAAAACTCGTGATTTTTATAGCTTGATATAGTGACAAAAAAATACTTAGTTTATTAAAAAAAAACACACTGTAGGCTCGCGATATGAATGACCCGTGATTAAGGTGTCATAGCGTTATTCTATAACATACCTAGAACACATTTACAACCTAGATTAACCCTCAGGAGGGCAAACCTTTTAGCCTAGAACACTGAATTCTTGACGAAGGTTTCCATTCAACGTTCTAAAGATAACGCGAGTTTTGATGACGCGCGCAGTGTTGCCCGCTGAGAATTAACTTTCTAAGTACTTAACATTTATTTTTTAAACCTCAGCTCTCGAGTGGACCTTTAAAAATAGAATGCTCTTTTTATATGTATACTGGGGCGTTATATTTAGGTAAATTGGCATTGCAGTGGAAGAAATTATCTAATTATATGTATTAAAGTTTCAAATAACAGCAACTGGTGTAATGTGGTTGTATTTGTATACAACGTGTAACGTTAAATGCGCAAAACCTCTTTAGGGGTCATTGTACTCATCATTATGAACAACTTTTACTATGGGACCAAACCTGAAATCGCGAAAAAAAATCTGCTGTTCAGTACATTTATGTTCGCATAATTTGTCAAAATGAACAGCTGATTTTTTTTTCGCGATTTCATGTTTGGTCCCATAGTAAAAGTTGTTCATAATGATGAGTACAATGACCCCTTAAGAGGTTTGGCGCATTTAATTTGCGCAATATAGAATGATGCATATCTGCCTACCCCTTCAGAGAAAATAGACGTGATGTTGTGTAGATATAAGTTAGTAGGTGGATACATAAGTACCTATAACCATAATCAGCCTACAATGTTTCCACTGCTGGGACACGGGCCTCCTCTCGGTGAGACGGAGTGGGCCGTAACACCACGCGGGCCCAGTGCGGGTTGGTAGATGTCAGCTGTCTTCGAATTTTTGGTTCTAGGATAAATGCCGGTTTCCTCACGATATTTTCCTTCACTGTTTTGAAATCTAGTAGGTGGATACTGGATACTAAAATAGTAAATGAAAACTAAGCTGCATAATTATGTAAACCTACTACCTAGGTACCTAAGTATAGTTGCCGGCACTATAGTCGAGAGCACAAACTGTGCTCTTAAACCTAACGAATCTTATTTCCTATCACGGCAGGTTGCACACGGGCGGGAGCAATGAATCCAATAATATATACATTATACGGGGTGTTTCTTTTAAGGTGTCAAGCCAGTCGAGCTGATAGCACAGTACCATACTTATGTATTTAACCCCTATGTATGTTCTACGATTTTTTGTAGTTTTCGAGTTCTTTCGGATCCCTCATTTCATATCAATGGTAGTAGTTAAGGATAGTAGTAGGTATAAAATTTATGTTTTTAGTATCAACGGAGTAAAAATCAGGATTGACAAAAGTGTGCAAAGATAAATTATAAAATATGAAAATCACAAGATTTCAGATACACCACTTTCAGCGACCGATTTCAGCAAATAATGCCCTATTTAGTACATTCTTGTTTAAAGTTGACCCAAAACAAAGATATATTTTTTTAAAGAAAAATATCGTAGAAAAAATATAAGTCGAAAACAACAAAAAATCGTAGAACATACACGGGCGTTAAATCGATAGGTATGGTACTCTGCTCTGGCTTGACACCCCTAAAAAGGAAGACCCTGTATATTATCAAGCATGATTAGATACAGATAAAAATACAAGAGCACACTGACGTGGGCAGTTATTTATTTATTCAAACTTTCGCACTAAAAAAATGTACAAAGGCGGACATGCCTTAGGCATTCTCTACCAGTCAACCAAGGGTAGTGAAGAGATTAAAATTAAGGTGGAATTTGTGCTCACAACTCGCGCCGGCAATGATACATAAATATACTATGTTGGAGGTCTATTGCAGATGCAGCTTTGGCAGCTTGCCATGTTAGTTAGTCGACTCGCTATCTATGAAGCCTAGGTACTACCGGCTACCAAGATTACCCTTTCACGTAATACACACTATTTGTTTGTTACCACAAAGTGTTAGGTTTGTAACAGAATCTGGTTCTGAATTATTTCCTGAAAAGGCGAAAATATTCACTTTTATACATAAACATTTAGGTTCAGTTAATAGATCCCAAATACATTGAAGTACTTATAACTTGTTGGGAAACAAGTAATTCATAAACACTGCAATGACAGTAAAATATAGGCACTAGAACGTTCGTAATTAATCAATTAATGTAAATTTTAGTACTTACCTCTAAATTAAGTACCTAGCTAATAACTTAAGATAATTTATAGAAGCAGGCTTCATTAAAATATTATGTTGACATAACACTAAACATATTATACAACCGGCAACCGGCGCGTGCGTATATGACCAGATAAGCCAGATATGAACGTAAACGAAGCAAAAGGAGTAGTAAGGATCATAGCAGGCCGTTCTGCAGTTTCTGCCTACCCCCATGGAAGCTAGGCGTGAGTTTATGTATGTGTATGTCACTAACAACGCCATACAATAGGCTACGCTGCGTCAGTTATCATTTGTCGAATATTACCGCTACATTGCGTGTTTGGCCAACATAGGTGCTCACACTCATAGTCTTGAAGGTTGCGTGTATATCAAACTTGAAGCTGTTCATATTACTATGTCCCCATAACTTTCATATTTAATAATATCTGCTCACAACGCAATATCTTGCTATCATGCTAACTCTGAATGGTGTAGGTATATACGAGTACATACCGTACCTACTACCATGACGGATTGGAGAAAAAAAATCATTGTCTACATTGTCTGGCTCCGAAAAAACAGAATCTATTGTTACAATACACACCAGATATTAAAAACTGAAATCAAATTACTTGTTACTGATTTTGCAAATTGTATTACTTTACAAAATAATTACACGTCAATCATTTCTACTTAATTCATAATTAACTGTCGTCGGCATTTCCAATCTCTGCGAAGAAATGCCGACACAAACTCAAACTATAGGTACCCAATTGCCTGACTGTAAATAGGTAGACTACAATAATTACTCTAGGGCGCCATCAAAACCGTAATTTCGATTCTCTCCAGACAAATAAGGGATGTGTGAACCGTTGTTTTCCCAGTGCGATGACCCCCATTGTAGGACAAGCCCGACCTTTCCACCCGTTTACTCAAATGATGCTAAATTTCATTCGGTACCTACGCGTTTTCCGCTGTACCTTTTACATAAACGGAATACTTTCAACCCACAAAAGATACGATACAATCACTTCTGGTTCTTTTTTCGAGTACAATGACAAACAGGAAAGAGGCTTCGGGCTCTTTACCTTTAGTTTATACCTATCGCAGAAAACTGTAGTAAATTTGCAAAGTTCTGGCAATATTGCTGTGATATACTTTGAATTATGAATGATTGAATCATTGAACCATCTACATATTAAAATAATTTTAATAGATTTTGAAGACCAAGAACACGATACTTCATACCAACGACCGCCAAACGAATTTGGTACCTACTAGGCTTTGCTTCGTGGCAAAATTACCTATAATAGGTACACTTACTGAGGTCATCGTAAAAAACTTTGGTGCCCACTTCTTATTAAGTAAATTGATATTTTATTCGCCAGTAAAATGTCGAATATCAACTTACTTAAGAAAAAAACCGAGTGCTTTTTATGATAAGCTGCAATACCTACACAGTAAATTAATTCAAAAAAAAAATCCCGTTTACTGAAAACGTTTGTCGAGTTTGTCAGCAAACATTATTTTTTGTAAATATACGGGCTCATTCAAAAATATTCGTCGCATTCAACGCTGTCGCTATTTTGACGAATTTCAAAGCATTTCGCGACGCCCGCAAAATGTTGACGCATTGCAAAAAGTAAAGCTTCCCACATAACCGCAGCAAAAAAAGTTGAGCTCAAAATTGAAGGTTGAAAAATGTTTTTCAGCACTTGTGGCGTGGAAGAGAACACTTACCTTATTATGGTTCCGTACCAAAATGGTAAAAAGGAACCCTTATGGTGCGACTCAGTCTTTCTGTCTGTCTGTCTGTCACAGCTGGATATCTCAAGAGCTAATAATGCTATCAACTTGAAATTTGAAACAGTTTTAGATGACGTTTGCCCAACTATTTTGCAAATAAGAAAGAAATAAAAATATATTTTTTTTTTACCGACAAGAACTGAAAGGGTGTCTTAAAAATTCGAAGTTGGGCTACTAGGGGATGTGGGATACCCCACATCCCCTAGTAGCCCAACTTCGAATTTTTAAATATGAAGAACGAACATATGAAAGAACGCTGTTTGCACATTCTCAAACATTTTTTTTTCTTTTTTTAGGCCGCATAGTTTTCATCATTTTTCCCTTATCTCCGAAGTTTGCACAGAGAAATATCTGAAACTATTTGTGATAGATGTTTATGTAAAGATTACGGGAAAAATAAAAAGATGTCTCTAAATAGCACACTTTTTCGGAAATCGGAACGGAACCCTCGGTGCGCGAGTCCAACTCGCCCTTTACCGGTTTTTGTACCAAGTTGCTCTGACTGTTGCTGACATTTATGTCATGTTGCGAAGTCACGAATAGTCACGATATTTTTAAATAAAATCCATAACAAAAACTCACTCTGCAAACATAACACTGCTCCGAAAAATATCGCTTTCCATTTTGTTAGCCGTGAACCAGTGAGGATGAGAAATAGGCTATGCAAGCCTTGCCAAGTAGTTCAAGGAAAGTTAACTGATCACGTGCTCTGCGACGATTTGGGGAAACGGGACACGACTTTCTCCCTGGACGTTCTATAAACGGGGTGATCGTGTGGTTGCATTCGGACGAGAGCAACATATTCTATAAACGGAGGGTGATCGTGTGGTTGCATTCGGACGAGAGCAACATATTCTATAAACGGAGGGTGATCGTGTGGTTGCATTCGGACGAGAGCAACATATTCTACGCTCCGTATGTCTTTAGATATATCCGTAAGGACTTCCACACGAGGTATAAATACTTTTATTAAATTTAAAATGGGCTTGTTTTTAGCTTTCCAGTTTTAGTTTTTTACTGCAGTCGGGTTTTTCAGTTTTTTTTAATTACTTTTTTATTTCCAGCTTTTTAGTTTACGAAAATAGCCAAGCCAAAGGTCCTAACTCTGCTCAAAGCAATTTTTTTTTACCAAAATTCGATTTGTCACTTCGAATTACTTTTAAACATATAAGTTGTATATATTTTTGTAATCACCTTTTAAAACCCTTCATTTTGATATCCCATTCGATGGTATTAGAAGACAAAAAAAAATCGAACTCCACAATATGTCTCCCCAAATCCGCCATTTTACGATGTTATTGTAGCCAGTGACACTCGCGCCACCAAGACATATCTAAAGACGTATTAATTTATCCAAATCCGTTCATTCGTTTAGGAGCTACGAGGGAACAAAGAAACGGACATACATAATTACATACAGGTCAAACACAACCTCCTTTTGGGCTTCGCCGCAGTCGGATAAAAAGAGTATATAACATAAAATATAAAAAAAAGGTTCTTGGTCTAATGTGGGGAAGGGAAAAAGCGTTAAGCATGTTGTGTTTCAGTAATACTCTGGAGTTGGCGTTTCACCAATAAAAAAAACCGGTCAAGAGCGAGTCGGACTCGCGCACCGAGGGTTCCGTTCCGATTTCTGAAAAAGTGTGCTATTTAAGAGACATCATTTTATTTTTCCTGTAATCTTTACATAAACTTCTATGACATAGAATAATTTCGGATTTTTCTCTTTGCAAACTTCGGAGATAACGGGGGGGGGGGGGACGGTATTTCCTTTTACATTTTTCATCAAAAGTCGAAAACTATGCGGTCTAAAAAAAAAAAAAAATGTTTGAGAATGTGCAAACAGCGCTCTTTCATATGATACCCCACATGCCCTAGTAGCCCCACTTTGAATTTTTAAGACACCCTTTCAGTAGGTACCTGTTGCAAATTAAATATAAATATTTTTATTTCTTTCGTATTTGCAAAATAGTTGGATAAACGTCATCTAAAACTGTTCCAAATTTCAAGTTGATAGCATTAGTAGTTCTTGAGATATCCAGCTGTGACAGACAGACAGACTGAGTCACACCATAAGGGTTCCTTTTTTATCATTTTCGTACGGAACCGTAATTATTAATTTTTCCTATAATTTATATCGAAACTTCCAAAGGATACAATGTTATTATTTTCTAGCTTTTGCACGCAGCTTCGCCCGCGTGGAGGTCGGAAATTATCTCACGGGAACATACTACCGGGATAAAAAGTATTAGGTATATGTCCTAGTCTAGGTTATGGTCTACCTATTTGCCACAAATATCATCCAAATCCGTTCTGCTGTTTTAACGTGAAAGCGTAACAAACAAACAAAGAAACTCACTTTCGCATTTTATAATATTACTTAGGATATAATAAAACTTCGTCCGTAAAGTCCTTCTTCACAAACTTTTTATGTTGTTAAGCCAGCAAAATTGTGAGTAAGACCATTTGGTTTTCAGACGACGAATGTCACCTGACATACGGTGCTATATAGTGTCACACGCTATGTTCAGTCACGCGAATGGAACAAGTTTCTATATACTTACGCGATATTTCTTGTCACGTAGTAATATAATCACACTATCACACTAATAATAGAAAGGCGAAAGTTTGTGAGTGTGTTTGTATGCTTGTTACTTCTTCACGCTCAAACGGCTGGACCGATTTGAATGTTTGGTATGTAGATAGTTTATACCTTGGATTAACACATATGATACTTTTTATCCCGGTCTATGCAGGTGAAACCGCGGTGCGCAGCTAGTAATATTATAAAGGCAAAAGTTAGTGAGGTGTGTGTGTTTGTTACTACTTCACGTTCAAACGGCTGGACCTATTTGGCTGAAATTTGGTATGTGTTTGGTTTGGTTGAAACCGCGGGGCGCAGCTAGTGCTGGATAAACTAAAGTAAACAGAACATATAATCACGCCTGTAATCCCCGAAGGGTTAAGCAGAGGTGTACATATAGTACACCCACATTTCGCCCGTTATGTTAATTCCCATGTGGGGGCAAGCCGATTGCCATCAACCGGGCACAAGTCCAGATTACGGGCTGCTACTAAATAATTCTAGATGGAAAAACCCAATAACATTTTGCCCCGCCCGGGAATCGAACCCAGGCTCAGCAGTAGCGGGCACGCCACAATTGCGGCGATAAGTCCCCTCTTTGAGGAGTGGTTAGAGAGGCGCCACGGCGTCCTCACCTTCCGCCTGACGCAGGTCCTCACCGGACACGGTTGTTTCGGGAGGTTCCTGTTTCGCATAAGGCGGGAGGAAACGCCCGGGTGTTACCATTGTGTGGATCGCCCGGAGGACACGGTGGAGCATACAGTGGAGGCGGTGCTCTGCCCGGCTTGGGCAGAGCACCGCCGTGTTCTCACGGAGGCGATCGGCGGCGGCGATCTCTCGCGTCCGAGCCTGGTCCAGGCCATGGCGCGGAGCGAGAGTGCATGGGAGGCCGTCACCTCCTTCTGCGAAGCAGTGATGCTAGCGAAGGAGGAGGCGGAACGCGTGAGGGAGAGGCAGCCTCACGCCCTCAGTCGCCGCAGGAGACGCCCTGGGCGGCGGGAATCGCGGGGCGATTTCTGGCCACCGTAGGCGCGGGCCTGCGGACGGTGAGCAGCGGGTAGCTCGCCGTCCGGTAAGGACCAGGCCCGAGTCGACGGCGCGTTGTGTTCCACGCGCGCCTCAAAGAGATGTCAGCAAGTGACGGGGTCCAATAGGGCCGACGCCGCTGGGGTCGCGGATTGTTTGAAGAAGTTACCGCGGCCCTGGCATAGGCAACTGAAGGAACACGGGTGGGTTTTAGTCAGTAAAAGTCTGACACGCCCTTCCGCTCCACCCAGAGCGGGAGAAGTTATTTGATGATTTCCCACCCTCAAAAAAAAAAAAAAAAAAAAAAAGGCTCAGCAGTAGCGCTTGCGAGCAGTGGCCCAGTATGGTAACGGCCGCGACTTACAAATTGTAAGTCGTAGGTCCGAACCCAGACAGGAGCTTTACTTTGTATAAATTATTTCATCACCACTGCTCTCAAAACGGTGAAGGAAAATATCGTGAGGAAACCGGCATGTCCTAGAACTACTAAATTCGAAGGCATGTGACATCCACCAACCCGCACTGGGCCCACATGGCCCACGTTATGCCCATTATGGCCCACTCCTTCTCACTGAGAAGAGGCCTGTGTCCCAGCCGTGGGAACATTGTAGGCTAATTATGTATGCACGTATGTAGTAGTTACTGCGAAGGAGGCACCTTCGTTTTGTATTCACCGAACTTCAGCGAATCAATTTTTCTAGCAACATCTAAAAACGGCAAATATACCTACGCAGAAATAAAGGTTGTTTTTCGATCTAAATCTAAAAATAATCGACATTGGAAGGTTTTTAAACTAGATATTCTCAACCAATACTTTTATAGAGGGTCCAAGTGCCCCAAAGGGACTCTAAAGTAAAGGAGCTCTGCGAAACACTCCGGGAGGTCAAAGTACGATGACTTCCCAACTTGGTCCCTAAATCCCATAAGAGCCCTATTCTAAATAAATAAATTCAAACACTTTTGCAAACAACTTCTGTTATAGGAGAACCAACAAACCTAGGTTTGAAGAATGTGTAGGTAGGTACGTAACTGTGATTACTGCTTTACTAAGCTGTAACTTTTTAATGTTTTGACAGATAATTATTTCTATTTTTTCTCTATAGGTAATTGTAAAACTTGCTTCATTTTCCGCCGATCGATATCTTTTGCTTACTCGAAATAATATTATTTAACTGAAATAAAACGCTGAAAACCGGCCAAGTGCGAGTTGGACTCGCGCACGAAGAGTCATATCTATCATTATCTATAAAAACGCAAAAAAGTTACCTACGGTTGTTGTATGGAAGCCCCCTTAAATATTCATTTTATTCTGTTTTTTACTATTTTTTGTTACAGCGGCAACAGAAATACATCATCTGTCTAACTATCATGGTTCATGAGATACAGCCTGGTGACAGACGGATGGACGGACAGCGGAGTCTTAGTAATAGGGTCGTTTTAACCTTTGGGTACGGAACCCTAAAAACTGTAAACGCCGCATTCGTTCGTGTCAGTACATTATCAGCACTTATTCATAATAATTTACATATTATCATTTGACTCATACCACAGAATAAATAATAGTACTAACGTACAGAAGTTGCACTCCTTTGATCTTGAAGAAAGCCGCTTTTATAATAGCCTACAAAATCTTTTCCTACCCATGCGCAAGCTAAATTGCTCTTAATCGCCGCGCTTGAGAGTTGTTATTACTTTGTGTCGTTACTCGTCCGTAACACACCTACGCCGTTTAGCCGAGTACTAGGGCTGTCCGCAAAGAAAAATAAAATATGGTACCATACCACCATACCATACCATACCATACCATATGGTATGGTGGTGGTGGTGGTGGTTTATTGTATTTATGAATAGTCTATCTAGAGTTGTTTCACTTTACTGTAATGTCTTATAATTTTCAAACGTTATTTTTTATTAATCAATCAAACAATCATTATTAAATCATGATCATCATTCAATCATCAGATATTTTTAATACACCATCATCTCGTATAATATTTAGAAGTGTTCTAAAGTAAACAAGGTACAAACACGTCTTAAATTGAAAGTAACATTTGGTCCACTTTAGTCGCCTGAACATGGTCATAAAACAACTAAAGATGCCTCAACGCACCAGTGACTAAGTTTGTGCGATCGTACGATCGCGGGTAGGTACAGTTGCTTGTTAATCCTAAGTTAACCCTCAATTACTTTAAGCGATTTTGGGCATTACTCCTGAAACAATACGACGCGCACACAAACCCCCACCACTCCGCCGAGAGCTCAAGTTAAATGTCGGCAACTATATAATAGTAAGTAGGTAGTAGGTAAAAAAAAGGTAGGAACAAGACTCGACATTTCGTAATGGATTTTCGTCATTAAAAAAGTAACTATATCACTAATATATATATAGTATAGTGATAATATGAATAGTATACTTAAATTTAAAATCTAAGATTTAATTTTTTCATGGGCGGCCGTACGTGTCTCGCTCGCTGAGCGCGTAATACACCCTGATTGACTTGTAACCCAGAGTTGCCGCGAGCTGTAGGTACTTATCTCGAGCGGAATGTACCAGTGCAAGAGGCCTGCTCATACTGTCCTTGATAACTTAGTTACAGCTGATATCATTAATGTATTTTTATTTCGCATCTACTGTGGGTTTCTGTTTCATTCAAATTAATTAAATTAATGAGACGAACAAAGTCCTGTCATATTTTGTAGGGATTTAAAACTCAATCATTATAATATTATAAGCATAGTATAAGAAATGAGTAGAGTAAGAGGAAGTTTGAAAGTGGCACCGGTGACTGAAAAGTTGTGCGGAAATCAGTTGTCATGGTATGGGCATGTGATGTGGAGGAATGAGGAAAATGTTGTGAGGAAATTTTTGAGTATGAATGTCGATGGCTATAAGAGTAGGGGAAGACCAAAAACACGATGGATGGACTGTGTGAAAGATGACATGGCTAGAAAGGGAGTGACTACCGAGATGACGACTAATAGAGAAGTATGGAAGTAGAGGACATGTTGCGCCGAACCCAAATAGATTGAGATAAGGGCAGGAGAATGATGATTATATCTACCTAACTACTTTGTAAGTGCTACTAAGTAACAATGTATTTTGACTTATCAAATTCTCCTGTTTTCTTAGCATTATTTCTGGCTCAGAAACCTACAGCATATTTTGCTATCCATTTTCACGCAATCAATAACGACTAACGAGCTTCTTCTGTCTTGCTGAAACATTATATTATTTTACTGACGTATCTACCTATAGTCTTTTATAGTTGAATCTTAAGAGGATATATCGAAGCATGGTTTAGCTAGGTGTTTAAGTGAAATGGTGTTATGGCTGTCCAGTATAACGCGTGAGATAGAAGACTCTCACGCGCACCGGAATTTAAACGCGCTTTTTTTAAATTATGAAAAAAATGTTTTACTTACTTACAGATGTAAGGGAGGGTATAGTCTTTCTTCAGAACAGCCAGTTTAAATAGATCTTAAAGTCGTTACTGTCTATAGTAACTATTTAACATGTCTCAGGGAATACTAGGTAAATAATATGAAACACCAAGATAAATAGTAAGTTTTAACTTATTTAAATAATTTAGATTTAAAGCCAATTCTACTGCACATTAGGGAACTGTTTACGTATAATCGATTAAAACAGAAAATAAACCGTGCTACTTTGGACTTTTTTTCTATTAGTACAGCAGTAGCAAATGGAAAATCCAAATGATTTAACCATAAACATTTAGTTTTATAGGAATTTAAACACTCTAAATTATATATGTATCCCCTTAAAATCTGAATGTCAAAATCTTAATAAATCTTATAACTGATGCAAACAATAATAAATCCAGCCCAAAGAGTAATATTTTCGTATCTTATAACCTGGTATATTTCGCCTCCCCTGCAAGCCTGCATTCTTGTGTAATAAAGCCAGGCCAGCTGTCACTCGGGAGTCGAGTTATGAATAGCGATGCCGCAGACATATTGCCTACCTGTTTGCTTTGTTGACTCCAGCTCCGCCGTAAAACTGACGCATCTGTGCATACTTCCGTAACATTTCCTGAATAACAGTTTACTCGGCTTTTGTGCCTCAGCATTTATACGCGAGATGGTTCTGCCCGTTTGCATTCAAGGGAAAAAATTACGCAAATCAGCAACGCAAGCATCATAGGTACTAATAACCTCCCGATAAATTAAAAAACCGACCAAGTGCGAGTTGGATTCGCACACGAAGGGTTCCGTACCATCGTACAACATTTAACACAACATAGTTTTAAAAAATACTTCAGTTTAAAATAACACGTTTCTTGTATGGGGAACCTCTTTAATTTTAAACTTTATTTATTTTTTTATTAGATATTTGTTGTTGTAGCGGCAGTAGAAATACACAATCTGTGAAAATTTCAACTGTTGACTTGTTACGGTTCATGAGATACAGCCCACTGAGACAGACGGACGGACTGATGGACAGCAGAGGCTTTATAATAGGATTCCGTTTGTCATCCTTCGGGTACAGAATCATAAAAATAGAACAGAAACTGTATGAAATTATTTGCTAAGATGAAGCATGACTTATCTGGAGATGGCGTAACAAGCCGTGAAGAATGAAATACTCTTCTTATTCTTCTAATGCATAGAATTTACGTAATAAAGTTATGAATAGGTTAAAATAGGCGTAGATATAAGAAATAACAGTTTTTTTTTATATTTCTATGGTAATAGGTACTTAAATAAGTAAGTATACCCACATTATTAACAAAATCGTTTGCCAAATCTAGTCTAGCACTAAATATAGCAGGAATTGTTTAAGTACCTCTCCCTCGATATTAACCTCGGTAGTAAAGGTCAAACCTGTCAAGAGACTTGGCTACAAGTCAATTGTTATGAACTTCTCACGTTAAGCCTCTAACGTAGTTCCCACTACACATTTATGACGTAGTTTAGTATTCATTAGATGGGTCAACTCACGTCCCACGTGCTTTAGGCATTTTAGGCCTCAAAAATAAATAAAACTGAAGTGTCTGTTTGTAATGTCAAAACAGCTTTTTACTAAATGCATATGAAAGTAATAAGTATATGTATAAGTACCTACGGTAAGTATAACAAAAAAAACTATTTTTAAAATTTTTGTCTGACTGTTTGTTCCGGTTACTCTTTGAAACGGCTGGACTGATTTTCACGGAACTTTCACTGCTCTGCGCAAAAAAATTAAAACCCATAAAATTGTGAACAAAATCCGATTCAAATAGGGACGCGGGCGTAGCCGCGGGCAACAGCTAGTTTAACATAAAGTAACCACGTAGAATCCTAGAAAATATTGGGGTGTGTAATTTTTACTCTGTATCACAATAGAGAGTAATTAAAAATTATCCACCCAAGCCAGACCATAATCTCACAAAATAATTCAGGCATATTATTAAACATTTTCGGTCCTATGGCCTGGCCACCACCCCCACCACAGTCTCAAGTGTGTAATTCAATAACATTTTATTACAGTTTTCAGTACAAAATGATCACAAACTAGACCATTATCCAGTCGTAACTGTTCCGTTTATCACTGCAAGTGCCTCGTGACGTCATTTTGCCACAAATTCTAGTTTACGAGCCAATTAATTTCCCGCTCCAATACTTTATAAGAATTTCCACCTAACAGACATTTGATTGCGAGAGATTTGATTGCGATCCCGCAATGCCTGGTTATTTTCGAAATAACGGTGCTTGTCACTGCATTTCGAAACCGGAATTATCTGGCTGAGTCCATCACTTTTTTAATGGAATTCAAATATTCAATGAATGTGCAATGATTTTCGAAACCTTAAAATACGAAGCAAAAATGCATAACTTAATAACTTTTACTAGGCTTCGTAGTTAATCTTATTTATGTATGATCATATCGTAGTAGGTAGGTGAATAAAATATTTAATACTTGCTTATTATTATGTTTTATAACCTAGTTATAGTGATTGAAGTATCTCAAATGGGTGTATAAATTCACATAGAGTTTTAAATTAGATATTGTGGTGTCGACGTATGATCATATCGTAGTAGGTAGGTGAATAAAATATTTAATACTTGCTTATTATTATGTTTTATAATCTAGTTATAGTGATTTTAGTATCTCAAATGGGTGTATAAATTCACATAGAGTTTTAAATTAGACTAGCTTTTGCCCGCGACTTCGTCCGCGTTTCCGTCGTTTTTCGTGTACCATATGTCCTTCCTCACGGTTCAGTGGTTTTGATGTAACAGACAGATTAACTTTCGTATTTTAGTAGGGAAATATAATATGTCAATCCACAATACTGTTGAAAAATATCGCAATAAGGAACCGCAAAATATTATTATTAATAGCTGTGCCCGCGACTCCGTCAGCGTGTAACTCCTTGTATGTTATTAAGTTAATATATTGGACTGCTAAGCTATCGGGAGTTACACGTGTTATTGTGAGTCAACCATAAAAGATAGACATATGCTGTTGTGGGATATTTTTTAGATAATTTTATGTAGAACATTTCCGTCATAAATGATGTCTATGTAGCTTTAACCATTAAGGCTGCACACGCGACGGAAGCTTAAAAAATGGAGCAACTTCTCCCGTTTTCCCAACATTTCCCTTCACTGCTCTGCTCCTATTGATTGTAGCGTGATGAAAAGTATACTATAACCTCCCCAGGAGTATGAAGAATAATTGTACCAAGTTTCGTTAAAATCTGTCGAGTAGTTTTTGTTTCTATAAGGAACATACAGACAGACAGACAGACGGACAGACAGACAGACAGACAGACAGACAAAAATTTTACTGATTGCATTTTTGGCATCAGTATCGATCACTAATTACCCCCTGATAGTTATTTTGAAAATATATATCATGTACAGAATTGACCTCTCTACAGATTTATTATAAGTATAGATATTGTGGTGGCGGCGTATGATCATATCGTAGGTACTTAGTAGGTAGGTGAATAAAATACTTAATACTTACTTATTATTATGTTTCATAATCTAGTTAATGATTTAAGTATCTCAAATGGGTGTATAAATTCACATAGAGTTCGCCGCGATCTACCAAAATACGTGCTACAACTACTCCGAATTTATTACCTCCGCATTTTAATAAAATCCTCAAACATTTTCGTCACATAAGCCTTTTAAATCATGTAAAACATCGCTCAACGATTTGGGAAGCAAATTCCAGAATTCTGAAACCGTTGAGAGCCTGAAACATTCTAACCACGCTACGACCTTTTATAGCAAAAATAAGATTTACATCAAAGGCGAAGTTTCCCAATATTTCAGAAAAGTTACTTCTCGGCAATGTAGTTGAGTCGGCAGTTTGCAAATTATTGTAATACAAGGCTATCAATATTCATAATTACGTTGTAATGAGCATACTGAGCCATTTCTCAACATTATGGAGGTAGTTAGCTTATTGTTGACTAGGCTCTAAAATATATGAACTGCCTGTTAAATTCGACTATAATTTCAGCGTAACAACCCTTCTATAAAAGTATTCTTAGATAATTAAAAGTTACTTTCGTTATTTACGATAACGTACGATATTAAAGTCCATTGACCTTTGATATAAACCGTCCATCAATTTATAAACATATTTCAGCTACAATACGTATACATAAACTTTTTAAAGTTAGAAATGAAGCTAAGCTAAGCTTTTTGGGCAGGAAAAAAAGCACTCTCTAATGTGTTCGTCTCTGTAATACTAACGGGCCCATAATCACGGTGTCAATTAGGGTCGATTTACATTGCGACACGCGGTTCGTGTTCGATCAGTCCCGATAGAAATTATCCTATAATTGCATTGCATAGTGAGCGCTAACATAGGCAGTATTGACACGGCATGTCCTGATTATGGTTTCATGATGCTTCACTGAAACACGCACGGAATAATGAATTTATTAACTTGGTCTACTTATAAAGACTTTTCATTTATTATGAGTAATTACTAGCATCTCGTACAAAAAAAAGTAGGTTTGTTCGCTATAACCCCCTGACATGGATAGTGCCGAACAGGTCGTGGGGAATAACTAGGACATATTTTAAAATAACTAATTAACAATTGAGATCAATTTGACACATTGTACTAGCACAGATATCACATTATGTGCCTTAAATAGTCCTTTAGCCTACTGTAATTATGCGTATCTAGTCTGGTATTTCTTATTTTAGTTACAAAAATCACAAATACAGCTTGCCGCAGAATCCCATCCTGAGCACATGGCATGGGACCACATCCCACATGCTGTACAGCGATACCATTATCTCGTCGTGCCTTGCAAACTCTTCATTTGTTAGACTGCTCGTTCACCGCCATATCGCCGTTTCCCCGGTCAGTGTTCGGCATAACCGATATATCATCTTATTTAAATGATAGACAACAGCAAGTTCAAATAAATGGTGTCAATTCACTCGATCTAAAAGTACAAATGGGTGTTCCACAGGGCTCGATATTGGGTCCTTTCCTCTTTTTAGTATATATTAATGATTTAACCCATTTATTTAAAAACCAACCACAAATGGTGTTATTTGCTGACGATACATCCTTAATTTTTAAGATAAACAGACGTGCATCAAATCTTGACGACGTAAATAACGCCCTACTGCAGGTTCAAAATTGGTTCACTGCTAATAATTTAGTATTAAATGGGAAAAAGACTAAATGTATAAGATTTGCTTTACCAAATGTTAAAAGTACTGATTGTGACATAGTATTGAATAAAGAGAAACTAGAATTCGTCGATAAAACAGTTTTCCTGGGGATTACGCTCGACTCAAGGCTGCAATGGGGTCCTCATTTAACATCTCTTGCAGGACGGCTAAGTTCAGCAGCATATGCTGTGAGAAAAATACGTCAATTTACTGATGTAGATACCGCGAGGCTAGTTTATTTCAGTTACTTTCATAGTATTATGTCTTACGGTATCTTACTATGGGGACGGGCTGCAGATATAGAGTCTATTTTTATTCTGCAGAAAAGAGCCATCAGAGCAATATATGGCCTCCGCAGGCGCGATTCTCTAAGGGAACTGTTTAAAGATATTAATATCATGACGGTACCTTGTCAATATATCTATGAAAACATCATGTACGTAAGGAAAAATCTAAATCTTTTCGGTAAAAGAGGTGAAAGACACAATTATAGGACTAGAAATAGGGACCATTTAGTTCAACCAGGTTTCAGACTAGCTAAAGTAGACTCATCCTTCATGGGGTACTGTTTAAAATGTTATAATAAAATACCTCCGCACATACTCCAGTTAAATGAAACGAAATTTAAATCATGTATAAAACGCACACTATGCAGCCAGGCATATTATAAGTTGGGAGATTACATTGCTGACAAAAATGCTTGGCTAAATGCTGGTCCTGCTCCACAAGGACGCTTAAACTAATTGATTAGCATTCGGAAATATTGTTGGAGCTGCTGAAGATCAAGAAAAAAGAAAATTTTCTTTGCATTGTGTAAATTCAATCTCTTAATATTGTATAATTGCATAGCACATGTGTGAGCACTATGTAGCTAATATAAAGCTACCTTTTACTGGGTTCGTCTTTCACTGACTTGAATGTGCCCTGGCGGTTGAGAGTATGTTATGCTCACTCAAATGTCTCGCTGGTGGTGGCGTGTGTGTTGGATCATTAAGTTCCCTTCAAAATGGTTGAGCTAATTGGTGCTGATCCATGCGTCATGTTCGTGAACGGGCGCCGTCAGCTGGGACTGGTCGTCTCTTAGCTGCCACGGCTTATTTTTAATTTAGTTGTTTTTAGTTTTTATCTTTTTCATTACGGACGCTTTTAACGTGCACGTCTTTCTACATTGTTCTCACATCTATATTTTCAATATGAACGATGTAACCAATATTATGTAAAATATTTGATTTAAAAGAGTGTCCGTGGAGTTTCTTGCCCGTTCTTCTCCAGGATCTACGCTTTGGAATGGGCAACTAGCTTCATTTTTCTGACTGACCGACCCTTTGACAATTCAAAAGTGCCTGTAATTGGTTTATTTGAAATAAATGCTTTGAGTTTGAGTTTGAGTTTGAACCCCAAACGACCGTTTTGAAATTGAGGCAATTTTTTTAAGTATAAAAATGAATAGATGAAAATACATTCCGTTGTGGTTAAATGTTATGGTTAAGGTCTAGAAAATTATGAACAATATTACCCAAGTATTTAAAACAAAAACTAACCGATAAATTCGTCAGCCCAAAAATTAGATCGGAGTGGCCTTAACAAAACTAACGCGCCTTGCTCTCGCGTGCGGCGAGGAAACTGGCTGAGCTTTTTGGTGTTTCCTATTGCGTTACACCCCCGCCCTGCACTTTGCATGCCGTTCGTCTCAGCCATGCATTTTAGGAGTTATTAGCCTGTTCGCCATTACCTTCCGTTCGCCATAACCCCTGCTTACCCTACTTACCTATTCGGAAAAGCGTGCATGGAAGCAGGGCCGGATTTAGGGGTCCAGAGGCCTCGGGGCAACAAAGGAGTGGAGGCCCCCTTGCCCTAAATTATTTTCCAAATAAAATGAACAATTTTTTTCAGTCGAGTTTTTCAATAAATAATTTATTGTGAAACCAAGTAGATTCTCTTAGTATTTCAAACACATATAAATATAATCGGAAACAAGAATTATCTGAAATTAAATTTTAGTGTTAACGAACGGAACCTTTCGAGCTTTTTTTGCCGAAAAATCGTTGATGATTTCGCTGAAATCCAGTTCTCGGAGTAAATCGCTTTCAATGCTCAGGAGAGAAAGCTTTGATAGACGGTTTTGTCCCATCGTGGTTCGAAGCCTATTTTTTATAATTTTCATTTTTGAAAATGAGCGCTCTCCAGTGCAATTTGATACCATCAAAACCAAATACATTCTCAATGCAATTTCGAGGTTCGACCGACTGCTTAAATATATAATCCAGTTATGCAAATACTTCATATAGATCAATGATTTCTGTTAATATTTAAGATTAATATAATCAAATAATCATGTATGTATAAAGTACTTTAGGCTGTAGGTAAAGGTAAAAGCGAAAAAAAAATATCAAAGGAAAAGATGTTTACTAGGTTTACTAGTTGAAATTTGAAAGAATTTTTTTTTTCCGAAGTCTCTATTGTGGAGGCCCCGGGGCTTTCGCCCCGGTTGCCCTCCCCTAAATCCGGCCCTGCATGGAAGGGCTGTTTCACCACCTACGATAAAGTTCCGTTTTTGGCAGATAATTTCATACAAATTCTTTTCCATTTTTGAATTTATTCGGTAAGTAGTGGCTATTCGGACATCGTGAAATAGGGCCTAAGGCCTCATTTACGGAGACGCGGGGCGTCGCGTCGTGCGGCGCGATGCGCGGGGCGGCCCGCACTAAATTCAAACATAGGGCGTTCTATGAGAGCGTTTACGGAGAAGGATTTCATACACTTGACGGCCCGCAGCCCGCCCCGCGCACCGCGCCGCACGACGCCCGGCTATTAATGAGGCCTAAGTGTTTGGTTATGTGTCTTTTTACCCTACTGCCCCAGAACAAGGGTAATGTTTTTCGAGAGTATTTTAGTATGGCATGACGTCTATTTTTTGGCACGCTCTGTAGCCTAAACGGCTTGATGGATTTTAACACATAAGGTGTCGTTAGATTCGTCTTAATTGAAGAGGGACATAGACATATAATATTTATATATTGTATCTGCAAATACAATAAAAAAGAAACTAAATAGCTTGAAATAAAGAAAATTATTTTAAAAAAACAAAAAACCTGACTGCCAAAACACTTAAATGAAAAGATAAAAACAAGCCTTTAATGATCTTTATTTTTTGTAAGGTATTGCAGGCGGGGGGAAAAACCAATAACCTTTTTAGTTATGTGTTTTGCAGTCGGGTTTTTAGGTTTTTAAATAATTTGCTTTATTAAATACAAAAAAAAAAGTCTTAGTTGGCCGTTCTCTTAAAGGATGTAATAGAAAAAAAAATAGTTCTGTGGTTGTAGGCTTTGGTAATAGAATACGGGTTCATTTCTAAGCTTACATCTCATAACTTGGTTTTCATAGCTAGACGTTCTATGCAAAATCATGAGAACTTAGTTCCACTATAATTAGTTAATGGGCATTAGTTTTAAAATACCTATTCAAAGCTATTAAAATGTAGTCATTGAGGTCACGCCTAATTATGGCTGGTGTAGCCTAGTGCTTAGTAATATGTTTATAATTATCGTAAGTACCTACAGTCTACACTGTACTGATGAAAGATATATATGACATGATCATTTCCATACAATCTTCAATAAAAACTACTGATAATATCGAAGGCACTTTAACTTATTCATCAGTGGATGGTAAGTATAGAAACCAAAATATAAATGAACACACACCAGGCTATCAGGAAAATTCTAATTACGAAGGTAACGTTATTGACCACCAAAACACAAATACATTTCGTTAATAAAATAAAAATCCTTTACCAAAACATACAAAGCATAAAAAACAAGCGACATTTAATAGAATCAATAAATAGCGATAGTACTATAGAAACATTTTGTTTGTCAGAAACATGGATTTCGGAGGTAAAAAAAGATCTTCTACGATTAGACGGATATAACCTGGCAACAACTTACTGCCGTAAACACTACGTAGGCGGTGGAGTATGTATATTCCTTAAAGAAAATCTAGTTTATAATGAACGGCAAGATATTAAAGAATTGACAGTGGAATACATATTTGAAACCTGTGCAATGGAAATACCTAAATTAAATACTTTAATCATTGTAGTATATTGGCCACAAAGAAATAGGGAAACGGAAATATTCTATAGTAGTTTAGAAAAACTTCTGCAAAAAATTAATTTAAAAGACAGTAGAAAACATATAATAATAGGCGGGGATTTCAATGTCAACATTTTAGAAAAAAACCCTAGTTCACTAACCCTACTAAACACAATGACTAGGTACAATTTTCACCAACGAATGAAAGAACCTACGAGAGTGACTGCCACTAGTTCGACATGTATAGATCTTGTATTTACAAATTTTCAGAATCGGATTGCCATAGATGTCAAAGAACTTGGACTCTCAGACCATAAAGGAATTCTAATTTCTCTGCCAACTGATAACATACCACCAGAACACACAAAACTACAGTACACAAAAAAGAGACTGTATAATTACCACAATATAGCATTGTTGAAGTCAGAACTAGGTAAATTACATTGGAACATAATCCTTAATGATAGCCAAAATGTAAACGCTAACTATGCATCTTTTCATAGAGCCATTCAGAAAATATCAGACTTATGTATACCAAAAAAGTTGATAAAGGTCAAGAACTAGACATCAAAACCATGGTTAACGCCTGGTCTAAAAATAGCTTGTAAACATAAACGTCAACTAAAAATACTAATCACTACTACTAATAACCATGTATGTACTTCGAAGATATTATAAACAATATGAAAAAATCCTTCAAAAAGCACTTATAAAATCTAGGAAACTAAACTATATTAATCAAATGAAAAAGTCGAATAATAAAACAAAAACAATGTGGCAAATTATAAAAAATCGTACAAACAAATTGACAAAAAAGTCTAGGGAAAGTATAAAAATCCACGTTAACAATAATCTTGTAGAAGACGCGAGTTCAGTTGCAAATGCTTTTAACGAATACTTTGTATCAGTGGGGAAAACAAACACTACCAGAACTTTCAAAGACCCGCCTGGTCGTCGAGTTATAAATCCTAGCGAGAATCCCATATATTTGCAAACAGTTGATCCTTATGAAGTAAAATTTATCATTAGAAATTTAAAAAACAAACAAAGTTTTGGACATGACGAAATACCACCAATACTTGTTAAATCTTGTATCGAAGAATTGATAATGCCTTTGACTTTTCTTATTAACCAATCTTTCACGGAAGGTGTTGTCCCGGATTTAACTACTAAAAATATCTCTAATAAAGCCTATATACAAAATAGGCAAAAAGACGGACGCAGGAAACTATCACCCTATAGCGTTACAACCTACATTCTCAAAAATATTTGAAACTGCTATGTCCAAACGGATAAATAAATTTTGTGAAAAATATAAAATATTTAATGACAGTCAGAATGGATTTAGGAAAAATAAATCTACAACACTAGCAGTATTTAAATACATTCAAGAAGCTTTAAATATAATAAATAATAAGAAATATGCAATAGGGTTACTATTGGATATGAGTAAGGCCTACGATAGGGTATCATACGAAATATTACTTGATAAACTCTACCAAATTGGTGTTAGAGGCAACGCACATAAATGGTTCTGCTCATACCTAAAAAATCGGACTCAGTACGATGAAGTAGAATATAATCATCCGCATACTGGCATCAGCAGCAGATGTAACTATGTCTATACCACAAGGTAGTGTGGTAGGATGTATTCTGTTTTTAATTTACATAAACGACTTGCCGAATGAGATAAATGCCCAAAGTGTCCTTTTTGCCGATGACATTTCAATAGTTTTTCCATGTGCCGACAGCAATGAGTTAACTTCAATCCTAGACGATAAACTCTCAAAAATAGTAAGCTGGCTGAAAGACCATAATTTGGAAATTAATTTCTCTAAAACCAAACTGATGCAATACAGACCTTATCAAAAACGCCCATTGACTAATATTAACTATTCGTACAATAATATACAGCTTCAGTGTGTAGATGAATTTAAGTTATTGGGTTTGATAGTTGATACCAATATAAATTGGAAGGCCCATATTCAAGCGGTGTCCAGTAGACTTGCAAGCTTCACGTACGCTCTAAATGAATTAAAAAGGTCAACCGATTCAAAAACAGCTATGTCGGCATACTACGCCTACGCATATTCATGGTTAATATATGGAATTATTGTGTGGGGAAATAGTGTAGAAGTTGGAAAACTCTTCATTTTACAGAAAAAATGTATAAGAATTCTGGCAAACATTGACCAAATGCAGAGCTGCAAACCTTACTTTATTAAATATGAAATTCTCACTTTGACAAGCATGTACATCTTGGAAGTAGGCAAGTTTGTCAGAAAGCATGCGTCACTATTCCCATTGGTTAAAGACCTACGGCCGCAGCAACGAAACTTAAGATCCCAAAACAAACTAGCTCAGCCAAGGTCAAAACTTGCTATGTATCATTCAGGACCGCTTGTAATGTGCATTAAAATTTACAACAGATTATCAGACGATATTAAAAATGTAGTACATGAAAATAAATTTGTAAACGCACTTAAGAAACACCTTATACAGAAGTGTTATTACAGCCTCAAAGAATTCTTTACTTAAAAATGTTACTTCCTACTAAATTGTGCAAATACTTATAATAATGTTGATCAATTAAATATGTATAATAAAATTACAATAATAACATTAAAATAATAATAATAATGTATGATGGTTATAAAAATGTTATAATAATTATAATGTACTGATTTAATAATAATATAATGTAATAAACTCATTTAATAATAGGTAAAATAGAATACGAGTATAATATATTATGGACTTAATGTAAAATTTCCATTTCATAATAATTTAGTGTAGTATGTAATTAATAATGTAGGATAATGTAATGTCATGCATGCAATATTAAATCTAGCTGTAGGTACCTGCAAATATGTTTGCTGTGCCCTAGCAGGGTTCATGTTTGAAACAGAAACTATGTACCTACCTAACATCTTGTAGACAACATGAATGCAATAAATAAATAAATACTTATATGAAAGCCTGTAAATATTAAAAAGCTTCTTCAGGTCCGTTATAAAATACACCGTATGCACATTATTGCATATATTTAAGTCCTAAATAATAACTGCGGCGTTCGGCTAATTGATAAATTATTTTGTAGTAAGTATTTGTTACCCGACTGACCCGAATGTTTTTCGCGTGCATGTATGTAAGTATGGATGTCCGTTCCATTTGTGACCTGAAAACCTAAAGGACTTCATTCTAACATATGAGGTGTCGTTAGGTTCGTCTGTGGAAGTCACATAGCCTATATAATATTTATATATTGCATCTGGAATTACAAAAAAAAGGGAGAGAGAGGTTTTTAAAAAAAAAAATAACAATATTGGTATCGAAATAAAAGCTAGTGATGAGTCAATACCAAATATACAGAGTTTAATTGTAAACAGTACCAATATTTTAAGGGGTCATTGTACTCATCATTATGAACAACTTTTACTATGGGACCAAGCCTGAAATTCCGAAAAAAAATCAGCTGTTCAGTACATTTTGACGAATTATCCGAACATAAATACTGAACAGCTGACTTTTTTTCGCGATTTCAGGTTTGGTCTCATAGTAAAAGTTGTTCATAATGATGAGTACAATGAACCCTTAAAAGATTGCCACGATTTACATACTTACACCCTGTAGGTATATTAATAAAACTAAGAAGCTTGAAATAAAACCAATTATTTAATAAAAATAACAAAAACCCGACTGCAGAGACACGTAGTTAACTGAAAACGAAAAGTGACCCCCATATTCAAAATTCATTTATTTTCTTTGGCCCTACGTGTTTGGGTCACAGAAATCCATATGTGTACTAAATTTCAACTCAATCGGTCTATTGGATTCGGAGCAAATTGGATGTGACAGACGGACATACAGACACACGAGTGATCCTATAAGGGTTCCGTTTTTTTCCTTTTCAGGTACGGAACCCTAAAAACAAGCAATATTATCTAAACTCGTAGAATTTTGGTATTGCAGGCGACAAACCAATACCGAGAAATTAATATGATGTAACTTTTGTTTGCCCGCCTGCGATACCAAAATTCTGTACAGTCTGATTTTTAATTCCACGGAATTCTGACATTTCAGAAGTGTTGCCAATACTACAACGGTCCTAATAAAAACGGAACACATTTAAGCGAAATAAAAAAAAAACCTTTCTTGAATATAACGTTTCAATTAGAAAAACTAAAACTTAAAAATTGACTGATAATTTTAAAATGGTAATCAGATTTTTTACTATCATATTATTGAAGTTACGATAATTAGTAAGGTAATTATTTTTCTTTCACAGGAATCCCTGTCTAATAATCCATAGGTTACAAACCTTTTTTAGGAATATCTTTTTGTTTGTAAAATCATCGCTTCTTGTAACTACAGACAGACAACGATGATGATATTAGTGGTAATGATACCTAAATAAATATTTAAATTTAAAAAAATATGTTCTTTTACGCTTTTTTCCATTTAGCCTTATAAAATTAATATTTTAATTAGTGTGCATTGAATGCACAGAACAAACACTATTTACATTGTCATATAATTTACTTGATCCCATTCTCTTTCATATTTTGTTATTTTATATCCCAAAAAATTGTAGTCATTTTCAACTTATAAAAAGGACAACAAAGAAAAAAGGTTTAGGATATCTGAAGTGTCAAAAAATTACTGCTGTCAGAATTCCGTCGAATTAAAAATCAGACTGTAGATTATAATGCTTTTTTTTCTGTTTTCAGTTATGCGTGTTTGCAGTCGGGCTTTTTTTTAATTTGTTTTATTATGACTTCTTAGTCACCTCATGTACGTTTCAAGCTATTTTATGTACCTACTCATACTATGAGACCCATATTGTAACTACCTATACAGTATTGAGGCTCATAACATTCCGTCGTTTCTGCCATAGGAAAAGACGTGAGTGGCTTCGATCTATGTAAATATTAGTACAACAGACATCCATTCTTACGTAACAATAAGTTAATGTATTTTAGATTGATACTCATTCCATCCTGTGATTGATTACTGAGCAGACATGATTGCTTAACAAAACCAATGTTGGCACTGTATGAAGTATTATGATGAGGGTTGTTTTGTGTTTTCCAATTCGAAAATTAATATGTACCTATGTCGGTTGATAACAAAATGTGTATTTACATGAAACAGGATTGATTGAATACCAAGCTGTAAATATGGACACTGGCGCGCAACGGCCATATTGCATTTCTAACTGATTGAAAAGTGCATAGGTATTAAACAGGAATGGACTAGCACTCTGAACCAACAGTTGCATTACATTAACGATGATTTTCGATTGCAGCAATACATGCTTCGGAGTGAAATATTAAAATGTTATTTATCCCGCCCCGATCAATTGAAATTGTCAATTTTTACAGTTTATTAAATTTGTTGGGCCCAAAATTCAGCAACGCGGAGAATTGCGATTGATCGTTTCTTACATGGGGTTGAAACTGGAAATTAAAAACATGATCAATAAATAAGGGAATAATAAGTTTAGATTAAAATTAAATTAGCTACATAATATTTTTCTTCTCAGTTAAAGTTTAGCACCCTGTTTGGCGGAACCAAAACTTCAGAAAAATTATACAGTTTACAAATAATGTGAAAGCGAATATAAGTACTTACTAGGATCGTAGCATAATATAATGTGGTGTTCTGCATACCTCCATGGGAAAAATGCATAAATGAATTGTGACGTTTCATAAATAAGTTATGCGTGCTATGGTGCGGTTTGCACGGTAGACGGAGTGTGGGGTGATGCGCCGCACTTATGCCCGGATTCTGAGGTTTTAAAACGGAGTTTATCCATTCGATAGCGATTATTGGTTCAATATCGTTTTTCTGAACACTTTGATAAAGAAGAATTTAGCTTAAAAGTCGACTGGAGTCGAGTCGAGGGTTTTTCTGAAGACCTCCAAAAAACCGAGCTACAAAGGAATTCGCTTAGGTATATAGAAAACTTTCTCGAATCTATAGCTATTGAGAGTTTAAACTTATTAAGAATTCTTCAGAAACCGAGCATTAGTCTTGTACGAATAGCCGTAGCGATAGCACGCCTAACGCACTAATATTGGAAACAGTGTTTTATTGTACATACAGGGTGTAAGGGACAGCCCTCCGCAAACTGATAGGGTGAATTCAGTATGTCTTACTAAGATGACTGGTACATGAAATTTTTTCAGGAACGTTAAGGGAATCCAATAAACCTGATTTGTTTGTGTTTTTGTGCACAAATCGGAACGTCTATTACTGGTTGGGAGGGGTAGGTAATAGGTATGTGGTGAGTTCGATGAACTCTGTAGCTAGACAGAAAGTGAACAGCTGATTACACGCGTCGTTGGTTAGAGTATTTCAACATCCATTGCTGGTTTTTTTTTTGTTGTTTTTTTTTTGCAGTTTTTTTTACATAAATGTTATGCTGCGAACACACAATGCACTTTTACATTGAAATAATGAAAATGTAACTAAAAAAAAAATGGAAAAAAAGAAATTTTTCCTGAGAAAATTTCCGGTATAATATAATTCAAAAAGAGGAGCAGAATGCACCCTGTTAGTTTGCGGAGGGCTGTCCCTTACACCCTGTATAAATATCTAAACTAACCTAAACTAAGACACCACATGAATGTCCGTATCCGTAGTAAGAAAAAAGCTGTCCTAAGAGCATACTGTAGCATCATATTTTTGTTGCAGGTGCTCCCGGGTCTGTACGTGGGCAACTACCGGGACTCTAAGGACACGGTGCAGCTGGACAAGTACAAGATCACTCACATACTCTCCATACACGACGCCGCCAGAAGACTGCACTCCGTAAGTCATACTCTTATTTATCATTAACTAGCGGACCCGACAGACGTTGTCCTGTCTGAACGATCCTAGAAACCGACTGCAGCGCCACCTACCGTGTTCAATTGTGTTTTGAATCCATCCAGGAACCCATTCAAATATACACACAAAATTTCATCTAAATCGGTCCAGCCGTTGTTATACTACGTTTTATCCGTTTTTTTTAAAGTATCCTATGTCCGTCTCCTGGTTCTAAGCTACCTCCCCACCAATTTTCAGCCAAATCGGTTCAGCCGTTCTTGAGTTATAAATAGTGTAACTAACACGACTTTCTTTTAATATATAGATCATAGTAAAACCTTTCTTGACGTCATCGTATCAAATAGGCTTGATTGAATACGTCCACTGAACTTTCCTTAGATTTCCCCCGGATTGGTCTAATTTGAGAAATCAGACCAATCCAGAGGAAATCTAACTTTTTTTTTGCTGTTGCGAATCATATTTTGATCAAGATACAACCTTTCACTGACCTTTAAATTGCAAAACAAACGCAAGAAAATTTGAATTTCGCGGGCTACCTTAGCGCATCACTCTTAAATTTAATAAGTAAAGGTTATCTTATTATCAAAGCCCTCTGGCAATCCCAACTCAGTTTCAAGAATGAAAACACTTTATTGCGTGAATAAACATTTTGACCGAGCTATTACTATTTTATGGGCAGTAACGTGTGGTCGCATAGATTTATTCGTAAAATAATTGCACCCCATATACAGTGAAAATGGAAGTTTTTATTGGTAGGTCTTATTCGAATGACGTCATTTAAAGGGCTTAACTTTTACTGCCAGCAATCAGAGCGTAAATTTTCTCGGCTTATAAAAATGCTAGCAGAGAAAAGGGAACGCACGGTGTGCTGCAATTCATAAGAGATACTCAAGTGCTACAGTGTACTCTTCTGATATGTAGGTAGGTACCTTCATAATTTGAATAGATTATTCATACTGTGACCTAGTCTATGAAGTTTCTTGAACACAGGCACAGAATAATAATTTTATAGTAGTTTATCTTTATAGTAAACGGCTGAAATAACGCGCTTGGAAATCTCAGTATATTATAGTAAGAAAGCAAGAAAGAAAAACGTTTATTTGGACACAGTTCGTGAAACATACAAAACAAAAGAAAAAAAAATGTGAAAATAATGTAGGTACGTAACAATTTGAGCACGCGGCAGTTAGCCGACGTTCGCACCGGCGTAAAAAATTCGCGGTGATTTAGGCATTGTTCAGACCAAACGTATTGTCGGCCGCTGACTGTGAGCGGCTAGTCCAAAATTAAAAGAAAAAAACAACTTCGGCCGCCGATTGACTAGCCTTTATTTTCCATATCTCACAGTCAACGGCGGACAGTACGTTTGGTGTGAACAATGCCTTATTTTCGCGCACTGCATTTTCAACGCTCTGCTTAGCGCCGGGAGTTGAACATTCAACAGTGTGTTTTTCGTCGCGCTGGGATGCACTCTGTTGTTGTTAGATTGGATTCTCGAAGCTCGGCTCAACACCGAGAGCTGAAAATCCAGTGCGCGATAAAATCCCGCTGCGATTTTATAACGTCCGTGCGAACATCGGCTTACGCACGGACGGACACGTATTTATCTACCGAGCGGCCGTAGGTAATTAATTCAAGGTCGTTGCTTAGATAAACTACGGTAGCTCTATTATTCTGTGGCACGGGGAGGGTGTTGATTAGTTTACTCATATTCATAAGACAATCTGCTCGACACGTATAATATGAACAGTTGCGTTGTTCACTCCTACGGTGTACTTGTAATTAAATTGTGCTCAAAGCCCTAGGAAATTCGTTTTGAACCGCAAACCGCTGCAGTTTAATCAAATAAATGAATACTTACTGTTATTATATTTTCGAATACTGATTGTATAAAATAATTTTCCTGAAGCTTTTTCCGTTTAATTTTAACTCTGTGAAGACTGTCGTGTATTTTTCTTTGGTCTTTTCGCAGCTTGCCCGATAATAATTTGTCAGTGTCGGTACGATTTAGAGCTGCAATTTCTTACTATCTAAACTAGAAACGTAAACCGACCAAGTACGTGTTGGATCATACACAATGCAGGGTTCCGAAGTTGAAAAGATCCTAAAAACAAACTTAACGTTGTAGTTGAAAAACATGTTCTCCATACATTGATACGTTCTCTAAACGTCATGGTCAATTCTCCAAATGCAACAAAAAAAAAATGTTATGTGATAAAATTACAAATTAAAAAAATTCGGACTTTTTCCTTTAATGTGCTGTATAGATCCCAAAAACAAACTTACCTAAAATTGTAGTTGAAAAACATGTTATCCATACATTGATCCTATACGTCATGGTCAATTCTCCAAATGCAACAAAAAAAAAAAATTATGTGATAAAATTACAAATAAAAAATATTCGGACTTTTTCCTTTAATGTGCTGTAAGACCTTGGTTCCTGCCAAATTTCATGATTCTAGGTCAATGGTAAGTACTTGATTTTTTTAGAGCTCTAAGAGACTATACGATAGACTTACGTATTTGATATTAATTTCAACTTGATACCTCCACACGTTCCTGAGAAAAAGGATCTTGACAGACAGACAACGAAGTGATCATAGAAGAGTTCCGTTTTTTCCTTTTGAGGTACGTAACCCTAAACATGAGACGAATTTTATTACTGAAAAGTTGTAGGTAGGTACTCGTGTCACATTTTGGAAAACCTTATTCCTGAGAAGAAGGTATTTTTTTGTCTAGAACAAATTCTAAGTACCTATTTAAACTCTTTAATCCTCGGTTTGATCTTTCTTACTTTTCTATTCCAAATGCTCCAACAGCCTACATGTTTTCTGTATAAAGATAAATCAAGCTTGAAATATATTGCTAACTGTAGATATATTATTATACACTCCTTTGCAAAAAAAACGGGCGGTTTGGATTTTTCTACATTATTGGTAATCATTTAGTTCTAAAGAGGTTTTAATAGCCAAACTATGTTACTGGCACTTAATAAAGATTTTGGGTATGGAAAAAAAGTTATTTTCTAATTCGAAACTGTTGTTTTTAAAAATAATAATTCATTTTTCAGTTTATGACTTTTTAAACTAATTTGCACTTATGATACGTGAGATACAGGTTTATCCTAGTTCAGGTTAATCCCATTATTATATACCTACCATTTTAGTTTAAGCCTTAATATTGTAAATATGCATTATTTAAATGAATAAATAAATAAATAAATAAACTTACTATTCGCGGGTTTGCGGTTAAAATGTTATCAGGTAACTAAAACTAACTTCTTGTTATTTTTATTAGAATAATTATGTTTGTCGCATAATCCTGCCTTATTGTGACTTAAAACAGATATAAAATTATAGCGCTGCTGGAAGTGGGGCGTAGCCAATGTTACGGCTCACAGTGGTTAAACGTGAGTCCTTCCTCCGTCCAAAGAACCTGGACTCGATACCAAGAGACAGGTTCCGTTCAAAACAGGCAAGGTTCTGGGAGAAAACATTGCACACAACCACGAGACGACCGCTTTTTAGTGACTCAAGCGCTGAGGAACCGCAAATGCAGTTACATAGACCTCAAAAGAAACCTTGAAGACGTACGAGGAGCACAAGTTAGCCTATGGGCAGTGAGGAGGAGGCTTTTAGCTGTTGATATACGCAGTTGACAACCAGCACGGGCCCCCAAGTTACTCCGTAAGCACCGGATTGGTCGACTGAGGTTCACTAGAAATTGTCTATCCTGGACACTAGGTAACTGGAGTAGCGTACTCTTCTCCGATGAGGCTCGAATTTGTCTGAATGGTGAGGACCAACGTCGGCGAGTGTTACGAAGATCGGGGAACGCTATGCCAACGTGTTTTGAAGAAATCACCCCCTAATGGTGGAAGGTCCGTTATGTTTTGGGCGGGCGTAACTTCCAGCTATCGTACCATGATAGTGTTCATTAATGGCTCACTAAATGCGCAAAGGTACATAACAGGAATAATTTGTCAACATGCACAGCCCGCACTGACTATAATTGGTGAAGATGCCATTTACATGTACGATAATGCTCGGGACCACCGTTCTGGCGACGTAGATGCTTATATGCAAGAGGTCAGTATTCGTCGCCTGGATTGGCTAGCGCAAAGCCCCGACCTTACCACATTGAGCACGTCTGGGACCTCCTAAAAAGGCGAGTACGATCTGTCCAACCCCTTCCATAAAACATCAGGGAGCTTAAACGTGTGATTTCGGCTGAGTGGGAACACATTCCAGAGACACCATCAAAAGCCTGGTGGAAAGCATGCCAAGACCGCTACATGCCGTAACCGCTGCAAGGGGAGGTCATACTCGTTATTAATTTTTATTTTTTAATGTCTTTTTTTATTAAAATACCATAAAAATAGTCGTAGTCTTAATTGAATTATACCCTTAAAATTTCCATTTAAACACTACTCTCTGTTTACATTGACTAAAACACCGATTCTAGGATTTAAGGGTTAAAAACTATATTCTCATTGATAATAAGAAATTTCTAGTCATTTATGCTAATGACATACGAAAAATATTAATAATAACCATAAAAAAGCCAATGACTGTAAGGTGCCCGTTTTTTTTGCAAAGGAGTCTATTATACCTATTCCTTTAATGAGGCACCACCATGTGGGCTGAACACTTGGTTCATTCCCACGCCTATCTACCTATATATATAAGAACCTGTTGTGGTTCTGTCCTACTTGGTCATTTAGCTTTTAACTATTCATAATAAGAATACCGGTAGCTATAATAAAGCTCCTGTACATTGATCCTGAAACATTAATTTTACTAATTATGAAAGTTGAAAGTATGTGAAGGTTTGTGAAGATGTTTGGATGTTTGTTACTCAATCATGCAAAAACGGCTGAACGGATTTGGATGAAATTTGACACACGGATAGTTTATAACCTATGATACTTTTTATCCCGGCAGTAGGTTCCCGCGGGATAATTTCCGACATCTTCGAGGGCGAAGCCGCGGGCAACGGGCAGTGTACTATAATTGTAGACTTTGTCAAAGAGTGCCACGAGGTCATTTCTGTGAGAATTATAAAAAATGGCTGAATAATATTGCAAGAGAGCACACCTCTCATAATAGTTTTCGAGGTAGGTATATATAAGACCACTTTCTCACGCAACTGCTCACTCTACGATTATTTTAAGTACTCGTAGGTACACTATTTCGTATACAGGATTTGATCTATGTGAAACAAACAAGTCATGAATAAAATAATATTAAGCTTGTGTGTTCTTCCCGCGCCTTCGCCCGCAGGAAGTCAACTATACCTACATCGTGTATCAGAAAGGTGTGGTCAAATTTAAGGGTCCAGTACAGTCCATCAAACAGAACAACTTTCTCCATGGAACCAACATTGTAATCGAGAAAAAATAATCAGCCGTCCCACACATTTGGGTCGAGTAGGTATTGAATTTTTGTATGGGACAGTTGATAATGTTTTCGCGATTACGATGTTGGTCCCATAGATAAAGTTGTTCAGTTTTTGGATCACACTTTTCTGATACAATCACCTTGGTATGTGCATAAAGAAAGAAATATACTACATTTTATTTGCGACACGCATAGGAAATAAAAAGGAGCATATAAAAAAACTTAAACAAAATACAAAAATGACCTGTGCGAGGCCAAAAAGGTTCCTATTTCAGCATAATGCTGCGATATTTAAAAAAACCGGTCAAGAGCGAGTCGGGCTCGCGCACCGAGGGTCCCGTTCCGATTTCTGAAAAAGTGTGCTATTTAGAGACATCGTTTTATTTTTCCTGTAATCTTTACATAAACTTCTATCATATAGAATAATTTCAGAGTCTTCGCTTTGCAAACTTCGGAGATAAGGGGGACCGATATTTTTTTTTACATTTTTCATCAAAAGTCGAAAACTATGCGGCCTACAAAAAAGAAAAAAAATGTTTGAGAATGTGCAAATAGCGCTCTTTTATATGATACCCCACATGCTCTAGTAGCCTCACTTTGAATTTTTAAGACCCCCTTTCAGTCAATGTTGCAAAAAAAATATAAATATTTCTATTTCTTTCTTATTTGCAAAATAGTCGGGTAAACGTCATCTAAAACTATTCCAAATTTCAAGTTGATAGCATTAGTAGTTCTTGAGATAACCAGCTGTGACAGACAGACAGACAGACAGACAGACAGACAGACAGACAGACAGACAGACGGACAGACAGACAGACAGACTGAGTCACACCATAAGGGTTCCTTTTTTACCATTTTGGTACGGAACCCTAAAAATAAATAAATACCGCAGCGATATTATTCCGATAGGGCCCGCTGTGATGCCATGTGATGTGGAGTGATGGAACGCATGTAACTAAAAGAGTGATGAATATAAATTTTGATGGTTGGAGATGGAGAGGAAGGCCAAAGGAAAGATGGATAGATTGTGTGAGAAATGATATGAAAGACAAGGGAGTAATATATATAGCGGGGGGATAGCGTGACGGTTGACAGGGGAGAATGGAAGAAGAGAACGTGTTGCGCCGACCCTAAGTAACATGGGACAAGGGCAGGAAGATGATGATGAGCTTAACTTTCTATCAGTAAAAGGACTTTTATAATCATCATTAGGTATTTCCAGAGATTATCTCTTACAAACAACCAAACAATTTTATGTCTTTATAATATTATAGTTTAGAAGTTGCTCACCTTGGGACATAAAGATGTAATAGGATAGAATAGAATATATTTATTTGCATTAAAAAATTATACATTATTGGTCTGAATAATAGTGTTATGTGATCTACATGTATCGCCATAGACTGGCATACAAATATTTTAAAGAAAACAAGTTATACGTATAAACTGAGTTAAAAACAAACACTAGCACACCTTCCCTCGTGTGCAACTTATCTACATTTTATTGGCTCTGCAGTAGAATATTAAAAGATGCTTTAATTAAAATTACTTATATTTTACTATGTCTAAAGTCTAGTGTGGTGGACTACGTATAAACTGAGTTAAAAATATACGCTAACACACCTTCCCTCGTGTGCAACTTATCTACATTTTATTGGCTCTGCAGTAGAATATTAAGAGATGCTTTAATTAAAATTACTTATATTTTACTATGTCTAAAGTCTAGTGTGGTGGACTACGTATAAACTGAGTTAAAAATATACGCTAACACACCTTCCCTCGTGTGCAACTTATCTACATTTTATTGGCTCTGCAGTAGAATATTAAAAGATGCTTTAATTAAAATTACTTATATTTTACTATGTCTAAAGTCTAGTGTGGTGGACTACGTATAAACTGAGTTAAAAATATACGCTAACACACCTTCCCTCGTGTGCAACTTATCTACATTTTATTGGCTCTGCAGTAGAATATTAAAAGATGCTTTAATTAAAATTACTTATATTTTACTATGTCTAAAGTCTAGTGTGGTGGACTACGTATAAACTAAGTTAAAAATATACGCTAACACACCTTCCCTCGTGTGCAACTTATCTACATTTTATTGGCTCTGCAGTAGAATATTAAAAGATGCTTTAATTAAAATTACTTATATTTTACTATGTCTAAAGTCTAGTGTGGTGGACTACGTATAAACTGAGTTAAAAATATACGCTAACACACCTTCCCTCGTGTGCAACTTATCTACATTTTATTGGCTCTGCAGTAGAATATTAAGAGATGCTTTAATTAAAATTACTTATATTTTAGGTGTCTAAGGCCCCTTGCCCACGGCGACTTTTTGTAGCGATGCTGTCGCGCATTTCGCTACTCGAATCGAATCGTGGTGTAGGCGAGGGCAAACAGATAGCACCGCATCGCGACTGTATCGATGCAAAACCGCGATGACATCGCTACTGCATCGCTACAAAAGGTCGCCGTGGGCGAGGGGCCTTATTGAGAGTATACCTACCTACTTATAACTTAGTAATTGCAAACTTTTTTCGACTTATTGCTACTTAGTACGCTCATATCTCAAAAACCACTTGGTACTCCTATTTAAATGTTTGTTTGTTCCCTAGAACTTTACGTGAACGAAGTCAGGGACATTATTAGTCAAAAATAAAAACCTGTTTCCTAAGGACAAACAGACCTATGACGTGTTTCTGTGAGTCTGCAGGCGCCTTTAAGTAGTAATTACCTAGAAGTTTTTATTACTGTAACATCGTCAACTAAGCACTTAGATAACCTAGATAGACTCTTCACATAATTAGTAGTTCTAGAACAAATGGTAGCGAGCTCTTTTTCTTAAAAGGTTTTTAATTAAAGGATTAATTTAATCTGTCTGCTAATTCAAAGTATTAAAAGATTTAGGTATCTTTGAATACTTTTCATTGTTGAGATAGCGTTATATTATAATAATTTATGCTAAATTTATTTATAGAATTAAGTATCAAATCAAATAGAAAATACAAATATTTTTGAGTTTAGAACAGAAAAAATAATTATAACAACACGTCAAATAACCCGCCCCTAACTGTTCCCATGACGCTTGCCAATGCCACGTTGGATGGCAATAGCTAACCTAAATGCTAAATGGTATTTATGTGTTCTGGTTTTTAAGGCCCCTCGCCCACGGCGACTTTTTGCAGCGATGCAGTAGCGATGTCGTCGCGCGTTTGCATCGATACAGTCGCGACGCGGTGCTAGCTGCTTGCCCTCGCCTACACCACGATTCGATTCGAGTAGCGATGCTGTCGCGCGTTTACGAAACGCGCGACAGCATCGCTACAAAAAGTCGCCGTGGGCGAGGGGCCTAAGGCATATGTTAGAAACAAAATAAAAATATTCAAGATTGAAAGATTGAATCTATACAACATTAGTTTTTGTTTACACTAAACCCGAAAAGAGGTCATTGTACTCATCATTTTGAACAATTTTTTCTATGGACCAACCGTGAAGTCGCGAAAAAAAAAATCTGCTGTTCCATTTATTTTGTGTTCACTTAAATCGACAAAATGAACAGTGACACATGACAATATAGAATAGCTGATTTTTTTCGCGATTTCAAGGTTGGTCCCATAGAAAAAATTGTTCAAAATGTGACCCCTTTTCGGGTTTAGTGTCAACAAAAACTAATGTTGTATATTTTGCTCGTACGTTTGACTTTCATTAAACTAGTCATTTAACCCAATAACTAAAACAGTTAAGAGCCCATACTACATCAACTTTTTATCTCGCTCGCACGATACTGCTCGCGGAGTTAGTGACAGCGAGACTGAGTGCGGTGCAGGGCGCCGATAGTTTAGCTAATTGCTTTTTACGGTGAAAATAATAGTAATTTGAAGAAACTAAAAAAACATGGACCTGCTTTATAGTTATTTCAGTTAGTATGCTAAGTTTCATGGTCTAATTTGAAGTATTTTTTTAATACCAGCGGTTTATTGTTCAGTTTGAACTTCGAAATTTCTTCCTATCGAGAAAATTTTATGGAATCGTGTTTTCAAACATAGTACTTTCCTTCATAATGTGCACATATCGAAATTAGGGAAACAATGCTTAATTTTATGGATGGAAAAAATGTTTTTAAAAAAAAGTCTCTACTTGCTGAAGTACTTGCTGTACGTAGCAGTTTGCAAGGCCTTTCTTTAACAGTTGATAGGAAATGCTGTGACTGAGTTATAAACGTGGCATTTTTACTTTTAGAAAGCTAATACGATGTAGAGTAATTTAAAGTAATAAAAAACCGGTCAAGAGCGAGTCGGACTCGCGCACCGAGCGTTCCGTTCCGATTTTTGAAAAAAGTGTGCCATTTAGAGACATCGTTTTATTTTTCCTATAATCTTTACATAAACTTCTATCACATAGAATAATTTCAGATTTTTCTCTTTGCAAACTTCGGAGATAAGGGGGTGGGAACGGTATTTTTTTTTTTACATTTTTCATCAAAAGTCGAAAACTATGCGGCCTAAAAAAATGTTTGAGAATGTGCAAACAGCGCTCTTTCATATGATACCCCACATGACCTAGTAGCACCACTTTGAATTCTATTGCAAAAAAAATATAAATATTTTAATTCTTTCTTATTTGCAAAATAGTTGATTAAACGTAATCTAAAACTGTTCCAAATTTCAAGTTGATAGCGTTAGTAGTTCTTGAGATGTCCAGCTGTGACAGACAGACAGACTGAGTCGCACCATAAGTGTTCCTTTTTACCATGTTGGTACGGAACTCCAAAAAGCTAGGTAATAAGGGGTTTTGAGAAATTTTACAATTATTGTAAAAATTGGTGAAATAATATCAGCTTTTGTTAAAAAAAACACCTTATTCCTCAATTGAGGGCGGTGTTTTTTCTTTAATTTTTATTTTTTGAGAACGCTATGTTATTTCCAATCATTACCCACTGAGTTTGGTTCATCATGATGTTTTGTTTACACAGGGTTCACAGCAGCGAACAAGAATTTAAAAAATGCTATAAAAATAAGTTTAAGTATATTTTTAGATTTTTTTAAATATTTTTCCGTCGATTAAATTAAGCAATAGTTTCCCTCATTTCGATATGTGCACATTATGAAGACTCACACTGTATATTTATTTCAAAATTAATACTGCAGTATTTTACATAACGGAGGATTATGCTAAGCAATTTAAGGTAGTAGGTATAGGCTCCTAAACAATGACAATAAGCATAATATTTAAATTTGACGACATCGGCACACCAAATATTCAAATCTATAAAAATATAATACAATAACACAATCCAATGAGAACCATGATTCATGATTTCCGAGGAGCAGTCAAAGAGAAACCGTTCGAGCTTAACTAATAAAATTGATAAATAAAAAGGGTAGTTTCACTCGGGTATTTGTATATCTCCCGACAAACTCCCGCGGATGGGGAGTATGGGGATATAAGGAAAATTATGTCTTATAGGATCCTCACGTCATACGCCTTTATAAGGATTACATTGGATTTTTGTAACATTTTTACCTCACTTTGTGGAAGAAAGGTGTGTTATTCATAGTCTGCAGTGTGAGAATTCCTTTAACGCTTACGGTTTATGACGTATTTTCAGATTATTCGTTTACAAATCCCAAAACACTACGCGTCTGTAAAACCGTTAATAAACATAAATGTACGTAATAAACCTACATGATAAAAGATGACATCTATAGTTACTGAAAAAAACACTAAACAACAAGTTTAGGGACGAGGACACCTTTATGTCCCTTGGCATACAAAATAAAGTGAGACATTATTAGATTGTGACCCTTTTACAGGTCACCTATTACTTTGTAGAATTACCATGTACTCCACGTAACCGTTAACATAAAAAAGTTTGTTTTACAAAAACAAAAACAACCGACTTCCAAAAAAAAATACTACAAAGTGAAAAATAACTTTCATTTCGGGAGCCGGTGTTGTTGGATTTGTATTTTAGTTTTTTGCCACTGACTTCCGAAATTAAAGTTATTTTTCACTTTGTGGTGTTTTTTTTGGAAGTCGGTTGTTTATTTTTGTAAAAAAGTTTTTTTAATTTTTTACTTTTTAGTTGTGGTACCTATCCCATACAAATTCAAATACCTACCTGCAAAATAAATTAGAACATCATCCACATATACAAAGTGGGGAAAATACGTATTATTGGAGCTAACTCAAAAACTACCAAAGCAAAGTTAATAATACATGGAACCAACTTCGAGGTATACTCTCCCCAATAAAATAAAAATCTTTCAAATCGGACTACTCTATAAAAAGTTATGCGTGGTCATACATACAAAAAAAAACCTCCTTTTTTTTCGTCGGTTTAAAAGTACTTTTCTTTTACCTAAACAACTTTTATTATACCCTAACAGCCTACGAATAGGCAAATATTCGAAGACAAATGCTACAGCTACGAGGCTACGAGGCTACGAATTACTGTTGTTAGTGCTACGAAATTGTTATTCGTAGCAAGAAATAGATATAACGCAAATTGTTGTTGTAGCTTTTTCGTCCTTGACGTGTTTATGTGCCCTGGTGACAAAGAAGTTTTTTTGCATAGTTTTTAACGGAGGACATAATATTAACTGCAATGCCGTAGAATATAAAATATTATATTTTATACAGAACAAATTGCGGAGAGTAATATTTTTCAGAAGCTTCGCTGCTTGACTTATTCCATTGTTCGAGCTTATGAAACGTTCGTGAAGACCCAGCTGAAATCCATCCAGTATTTTTGTACAATATCCGAATGAGAATAAAGTATTTCAGATTATTCATTGTTGTCACCTTATCTCCGAAGTTTGCATAGAGAAAAATCTGAAATTATTCTATGTGATAGAAGTTTATGTAAAGAATACAGGAAAATAAAACGATGTGTCTAAATAGCACACTTCAGAAATATGAACTGAACCCACGGTGCATGAGTCCGACTCGCTCTTGCCCGGTTTTTTTCTTTGTGTCATGTTTAACGCAAATAAATGTATTTTCTTTATATAAGTTCTCTCCACGACGTTAAAACCTAGCGCTTAAAAGCAAATCTGTGTCTTACACCCTAACCCGACAGCCACGGTTAATTATTCTGCCGCGGCGCGACTGCGTACTCGTAATTTACTCTACCTGTAATATCACCACGGCTCTAATCCTGCGTTTCGCTGGCAATCTTAACTTCACTTTAGGGTTAAATAAACAATTATCTGTAAAGTGATGGGGAGAGGAGATGTTGTGTTTGTGGGTTTTCTCTTTATTATATTACTGCAGCTTTTGCCCGCGTCTTCGCCCGCGTGGAGGTAGGAAATTATACCACGAGATCGTACTACCGGTATAAAAAGTATTCTATGTCCTAATCCAGGTCATGGTGTACCCATTTGCCAAATTTCATTCAAATCCGTTCCGGCTGAACGGTGAAATCGTAACAAACAAACAAACTCACTTTCACATGTATTAGTTAGTAGGATTTTGCGAATAATTCATCACCATACATACTACACGGTAATAAGGTTTCTCTACTTTAACCCGTTTGAATTTCTCCACGTAAGGAATCTGTAATTAATTGCACATTACTATGTTTTCTTACAGGAAGCAATCCATTTAACCTGAAGCGCATAAAGTAATCCTCAGCTTTTTCACCCATCAAGACGTAATGTGGCTCCATTGCCTGTAAATAATGCCTGTAAACAATAGTAGGTACATATTGACCACGACAAATGGGCAAAAAGTTATTTTCATCATGGTTAGCTGATGCATTTTGATAAAATTGTGTAAGAAAGACGCTTCAGCCCACCCTCTTCATAATCCTTTAATCGCCTTTAACAACACTAAGAGCTTCTATTTTTAACCGACTTTAAAAAGAAACAGGGTCTCTGGTATCAAGTCTGCCAGTAACAATACTGCTTAAATCACGCCAGAGTTACTTAAAACCCCAGATTCCTTTATCACATACACTCCTATCTGGACACAAGTTGCCGTAACCGACTTGGAAAACCTTAAATAGACTTCGTACCCAAGTCACCCGCAACAAAGACAATCTTCATGGACTGCTCAGATCTCCGGTGCGTATGCGGCGTCTCTCCACAGACAATGTCCAACCTTCCATCTTGTGCTGCATGCCCTGTCACCTGCACACGTCAGGATGTTTTGGGCAAATCAATTAAAAAAATATAACATTACTAGCGGACCCGACATTGTCCTGTCTGAACGATCCTAGAACCCGACTGCAGCGCTACCTACCGGGTCCAATTGTGTTTTCAAACTATCCAGGAACCCATTGAAATATACAAACAAAATTTCATCTAAATCGGCCAAGCCGTTTAGGAGGAGTTACGTGACAAACACACGTACAGAAGAATTATTTAAATTAAGATGTGTGATATTTTCTCATTAACACGCTGACAAGAAGAAGTACCTAACCTTTTGGATAGCAAATAGTTTATTCTGTGCACAATTGAATCACCATTATCGATTAAACTTTCATCCATATTAAACAACTGATTTACATAAAATCTCTTCGGTTTTCGCTTTCCGCATTGATTTAACTTTTGCATTCAATTTCATTGAAATTCAAAACGTTTTAAGAGTATTTTCATTGTCCTTATAATACTAAAACAAGTACTTACATCAAAGAATGCGAAATCTTGGTAGGTACTAGTACTGCTGTTGGGGTCGGCTTCCAGTCTAAGCGGATGCAGCTGAATATACCAGTACCTATTTCACATGGAGCAACTGCTTATCTGACCTCCTCTGCCTGTCTGGCTGTCTGACTTTTGGGCTTCTGACTACGCGTAGCGATTGTCAAAGATCTCCGAATAATAGCCGGTACCTGCTTCTCGAGTCACGGAGGGGACATGTCTAGTGTCTGGACAAGAATTTTCCATTCCCTGAAATGGGATTATCCATTTCAGTTAACATCATCTTAAAGTACTTAATTGATCGTGTTCTAGAATGTGTGCAGCATTAAAAATGTCGTTAATTGGGGGAGGCCATTTCATTAACTTAATAGCTACTTAAGGACACATCGTCAATGATTGGACGAGAAATAAAAATTAATTAAGGAAGTCGAATTTAATTGTAATAGCCGACGTAGGTATGTATCCGAAAAAAACCGGTCAAGTGCGAGTCGGACTCGCGTACGAAGGGTTCCGTACCATATTATATGTTTAACAATCGCAAAGATAACTTTTTACTTATTTTATAATGATACTGTGAATTACAAGGTTATTTTTTGCAGTTGCAGAAAATCACCCATGTTTAAAGAAAATACCTTATGAATCGCCGTTTTCAGTATTGTTGATTAAATACAGTATTTATGGTACCTACATGGTATAAAGAAGTTTCAAATTCCTAATTTGTTGAATTGTTGCGCAAGAGCTCGTACAAAAATGGTCTAAAATTTACAACTTTTGCGGCCCCCTATTTCTTAATTTTAGAAGATAAAAAAAATATCTTTGTACTCTACTCGATGAGTTCTAGACGATGACATCCCACATGCTAGATTAAACTTTTTTTTTTTTTTTTCAAAATGAAAAGTATGGGGACCGACCCCTTGAATTTTTAACTTTGCTTTATTTTTATTATTTGTTGTTATAGCCGTAATAGACAGCGGAGGCTTAGTAAGTTTGTACTGGACTGTACGTGGTTGTCTGATTTCATGGATTTTAATTTTCTTGCGCGGAACAATAATTATTTTTCTAAAATAAAAATAGCCTAAGTTACTCCTTAAAACATCAGCTATATGCCGTTTAAATCGGTGAAAATTCATTTGCCAAGTTTCCTAACTTGACTGAAAGTACCATTTTTTTAATCGGACTGCGCTTTAAAATTTTTCTATACAAACTTTAACATCCCTAAACCTCATTTGAGGCGTAGTTTTGAAAAACTAATAATGACAAACATTATTACTTACTTATGCAAGTATTTGTGCTAAGTTTCAAGTTCATTAACCAAATTAATAAGATTTTTCATATAAACTGTGTCTCTGTTTTCACGAACACAGATAAAGAATTTCAAAAATCGTCTGGTATGTTTCAATAACTTGACTCAAACATTATTTACACCAATTTTAGAGTTAATCAAGCCCCCAATACAATCTTCCCCTATAAAATTAACTTTTCACCACTTAGGGGTAGATTTTTGGAAAACCCTGATACACGTTAGTCTTAATTTTTGGTCTCAAGTTTATAACCTGAGTTTTGAGTTAATCGGACCGCGTGTTAAAATTCCTCCATACATTAGATTAGATAGATTTACCATGTTATTTTAACACCACAGACTTCTTATAGGTTTTCCTGTAATCTACAGGTATAGAACTATTTTTTATATTTTTTTCAAAATTTTAGGCTCATTAGTTTCGGAGATAATGGTCAATTTTCGTCTATTTTCTTAAACAACTTTAAAACAATATATTTTAAAATTATAATAAAAATATATATGAGACCCTCATAGTAAGCCCTTTCATTTGATATGTCACACGGTACAGTTTACAAAACTTTTTTTTTAAATTTTCTTATTTTCGCCCTAAAAGTGACTATCATATTCAAAATTCATATATTTACTTTAGCTGTACGTGTTTGGGTCACAGAAATCCATATGTGTACCAAATTTTAACTTCATCGGTCCATTAGATTCGGAGCAAATTGGCTGTGACAGACGGACAGACAGACAGACACACGAGTGATCCTATAAGGGTTCCGTTTTTTCCTTTTGAGGTACGGAACCCTAAAAAAGAGCCGACCACCTCTAAGGTTGACCTGCGACAGGGGGGGATCTCTCGCAGATCAACCTTAAACGTATTAATACCTGTCACTTCAGTCGTCATGCTACGACACAGTTATACTCTTCAATTTAGCAACGTTAAACAACGAATTGCTAAATTGAACAGTACAACTGTGTCTGTGTGTGTGTGTGTGTCATGACAACTAGTGACAGGTATTACGTTTAGTCGGTTAACCGACTAAACATATCGTAACGTGGTCAGCGTGGTTTTTTTTTGTTTACCTTAATTTAATTACATAAACCTATGGATTATAATTATATCTGCTGTTTAGTAGGTAAAGAAATATAAGGTTCAGTTCCCCAGTACAAGGCCACTACGTCCACTGTCCAGCCCAGAATAAATATCGCTGCATACGTGGCGCTGAAGGCCTCGATTATAATAATAATACCTTTTATAAAGCGGGTATTATTGTACTGACACAGTAGTTGTAGTTTGGGTAAGTTTAGTGAGTATTTCATACCTCACCGTAGTTTTTTGATAAAGTGGTCCGTGAAGAAAGTATTACATAATTTATGTAGAATAGATACTAAGGTAGGTATTATGTATTTATATTAGCTCAATGTGACATCAAAATACCGTTGTTTGTTTTCCTCATAGCGTATTTATAACTGTATTATACGTTTTTCCCCTCAGCCTCACTAATAATAATTGAGGTATAAAGTTGGGAAGCTTGAAATTACCCACGGTAAACGGACGTCTTTCTCGACATAATTTTCTTCAGCATTTATTAAGAGGATTAAAAATAAAACCTCGTTTTACCCGTCTTCCCCTTTAAAATTACAGTAATTTTCACGGATTTAATGAAAATGACTACGTGCGAACTGAGTTCCTCGAATTGCCGGTTCAAAAAACTCAATTCCGTGAAACTGTTCAACTTTGATTAATTCGATAAGCTTGTTTATTATTGTCTTTGTAATAAAATACGGTGGATAGAAGACACCTGCTCAAAACTCACGTACCTATCTATGTAATAATGCAGATGGGATTTTTCGGGATGATTTAATAAAGTGATGATTTTTGTGGGTAAAAACATTTTTCTGGGGTCTTGATTGTGTATTATTGCTTGCTCTCCAATGCTTTAAAAAGGTACAGTCGGCGAGGTCTAAGCTGAGCTTTGCATTTGTGCGAGTGCACATAGATAGTGTAGGTGTGACGTCCGGCATAGAGCGCGACGCGTTTTTTGTTTGGTTTAAAACCAGTTTATACTGCTTTTTGGCAATCGGCTTTTGTTCTTATAGTACGAGAGGCCATGGCCAAAACCATGTCGCATCGTTGTAAAACGTAAAAACGATATGACAAAAATTTTGGTCATGGGCTCTCGTACCATTTTGGTGATCACTCACACAAATGCAAAGCTCTGCTTAGGCCTCGCGGACTGTACCTATGGAAAGACTTTTTTTTAACATTTATAACAGAGGTTAACTTTGTAAAACATAAACGAATCGTTAATGGCGGATCGTGTACAATGTTCAGAGAAGAGGGCGCGCTTCCCTGTAGCGTCGTTTACTCATTTTTATTGAACAAATGTTTTACAGGTGACGTTTACATTTCCGTACGATTATCTCGTAAAAGGTGCGCGCCGTTCCATTAGCGTAATCAATCTCGGGAGGGGAGAACAGGCCAAGTGTGACTTTTGCTCGGTTGTAATACTTTTAAACTGCGCTGTAATTTTGTAAGTGGTAAAGGCTATCTTATTCCTTCGGAAATTATTGCAGAATGACGTCAAAATATATATTTAAAATTAGTGACCATTTAAACATTTAACTGCAACCTAACTTCGGCTGTTCGTTAAGCGTTTATTGTAACCGTAACAGCCAAATCGCTTCCACGAAATGAAAACAATTTCAATACATTTTCCACCCAACAATGTAAACCATTTTCACGACTCAGTGTGCATAATTATTAACGAATCATGCTTCCATGACCTTTTGGGTTCAGCTGTGAAAATATTAAAGCCATAGTTAAAACTTGGTTCAAGTGGTTACATTAAATAAGCATCTGGTTCCCCACACGGCTATTTCGTGAGCGAGAGAAGCGAACTCTCTGAATATTCAATGGCGGACAGAGCTTGGGTATGCAAATTAATACTTCTAACTGAGCACACTGGCCTGACTGACTAATGTGACGGCATGACAGCCGATACTTTGACATGAACTTGTTGCATTTTAAATACTAGTTCGAGGGCGGGTCATTATGTCCGTGACTTTTAGAATTTCCCGCCTCTTAACTAAGCAACACTGCTCCTATCAACAGGCATCTGTCATTTGAAAAATAAAATGATTTTTTATCCAAAAACCTGGGTTTCATACAAAAAGTCACTGCCTTAAGGGTCATTAAGCCCTCGTAGAATAGGATTCTTGAATGTGAGGAGGTAGTTTTTGCTCATTCTAGTAATATATAGTAATTTTAAATGTGACCTTTTTATTAAAGTTAGTTCTTAGTTATTGAAATATTATTTTCAAAATATACAAAGAAAAAACCTGACAAGGTTTTTTCTTTGTAAATATACAAAGAAAAAACCTTGTCAATATAAATAATTAATTAGTATTACCTACATTATTAAGTTTTAGACCATAAAACATTCCTGAACTTCCAAACTGAATCTTCGATAGGTACATAAAAGTCACAAAGACGATTTCAGGCACTCCAAAAGCTGGCCTCATACATTGTTCATACTTCATAAACAAGTTTTTTATGATCTGACACACAGAGAGAAATCCCGTAATGTTCCTCATATAATATGAATTATATTGTTATTGTCGTGCGTCCCTTGCGATGTGGTTTTGTGGAACCTCATCACTTATTCAACTCTTCGACAGATTCTCTCATAACTCATTCCATCCGTGGACGCATTTTAACAAATTTCCAATATTGAATTACTAATGCTTTTACAAAAAGTTTCTGTGAGGCCTTTTAACACTCTGTAACGATGATATAGCTAATTGGTGTACTTACTTATCTTATTTCATAGCGGCCTAGAAAACGGAAGGTGTACCTACCTACTACAGTCTACTACCTACAGTCCGGGCGTCGAGAGAACGTGTTCCTGTGACACCTGTCAGTTGGGCAATTTCTAGTTGTATTAAAGATCAAATTTGCAAAACACATATTCGTTAGAATGAAACTGACAGGTATCAAGAACGCGAACGCATTCTCTCGACGCGACTATAACTGCGTAAAGTTCAGTGCTTCTAGTTCATCTTCTTCATTAGCAACTCGTCGGATAGGGAACTCGTGCGCATAAACGTGGCATCTGGCTCGAAAACAAAATTGAGTCTAAACACTGTTTTGTCGTAGTATGTTATGAGAAACTACTCAGCGCAAATTAAATGTTGATATTCAAAAAACTAAAATAAAACTCAAAAATTCTTTGCACTCAGTTCTTTAAACGTAATTCATTCGAGCCAGGTGCCATGTTAACGCACCTGACTTATAGTTTCTTACAGTTTCTGGTTATACTTACGTTAACTTGATATTTGTATTATCTAACTTCCGATTAAGGTGAGCGTCCACTAGTCCGCGCCGGCCGCAACGCACGCACGGCACGCAACGGATTTCGGTATGCTTTATACGAACTCTTAAAGCACTGCGTCCACTACCAGTACCAGTACCGCCCACATTTTCATTTCTTCATACAAACAAATCAAAAAGTGTTGCGGCTGGCGCGGACCAGTGAACGCTCGGCTTTGCTTTATAGTTATGTAGGTAGTTAAAAATACACAAAAGTGAAAGGCTTACCTACATTACGTAACATATTATTGTATACCTAATCAACAACATAATATTTGGTTTTCACGACTTCACGCAAAGAGACAAGAGGCTTCCAGAAAGGGACAGACGTCGCGTCGGCTTAAAAACAAATAGGTACCATCATCTGCCTAACATTTTCCCAACTATTTTTGGGATCGGCTTTCAGACATACCGGATGCGGCTGAATGCCAGTATTTTGATTGATATCTGACCTTCACAACACAGTTACTGGGTAAGACTGGTCGTCAGACTTTCGGGCTTCTGACAACCCGTGTAGCTAACGACTGTCAAAACAGCCGGGACTTATTAGTCCACTCAACAAATGACCAAAAAGGGGGTATAGAGTGCGTCAGCTGGGACGTAAGCGATTTCTTCAGAAAGTTGAACTTTCTGAAGAAGTCGCTTACGATGTTTGTTATTCAATCACGCAAAAATGGCTGCACGGATTTGGATGAAATTTGGCACACAGATAGGTTATAACCTGGATTAACACATATGAAACTTTTATTTCAGTAGTAAATTCCCATGGGATAATATTCGACATCCACGCGGGCGATATATTACATAGATAAAAGTTTCGATAACTCAACGCCTGAACCGATTTGGATGAAATTTGTTAGGTGGATAGATTAGGAGCTGGATTAACAATTATATGCTACTTTTTATCCCGAAATAACTCGAACGAAGAACAGACAACGGCTAGTGTTTGATAAAAGTCGTTTTTTCGACAATTTTCACTTTACCGGAACGTATAGTTCGAAAATGGGTACGAATTCGAAAAAGTATATGGTAAAAGTTGTAACAAATTTTATGAGCTTTTATTTATTTATTTATTTATTTATTTGGGAATCTCCAACAAAGGATACACATATACAATATTAATTACAATGATTAGAAAGTTTCTTTCAAGTGTGCTCCTTCAATTATAGGAGACCACAGCATGCACATATAACTAGGTCTGACAATGAGGTATTATAGTACATCATTGAGGTCTAAACAGAAATAACAATAGATAATTAAGTGATTAAATTTGAGAAAAAAATTAATAAAAATTACATGTCAAGATTAAGCATTCATGAATATTAGATACATTATTGGTTATTATACTTAATGATAATTATTTCACAATTATTGGAGGGAAGAATATTAGTTAAACCAAATGAAAAAAATAAAATAAATTAAATTAACAGCTTTCATTACATAGCAGATATTTTTTCTCTACGACGCACCGTCTTAAATATATTAGCGAAAAACTCAAAAGTGGGAACTTCTATCCCCCCTCCCCACTCTAGTATGTTAACTCCTTAAGCACCCTGAACAACTTTCTGGAAGAATCGCTTACGTCCCAGCTCACGCACTCTAGAACCCATTTGTTGAGTGGACTATTAGGCTTAGCTTAGGCTTAACGTAGGTACTTTCTGAGGCACGGAAGGGTCTCGGTATGTAAAAATGGTCACCCATCCACGGACCAACCGCGGCAAGCGTAGCTTAACCTGCAACTTAATTCGTAACACATTATCAATCGGAGTTGGTTTCATTTTGATGATTTTTAAACATTTTTCGAAGAAGCAATAGATTAGCAATTTGTTTTAAAATGATTCAAACTCCGATTGATTGACAATTAGGGTGTCGATCGATCGACCCGAGCGGGCTGTTATTAATTAGCCACAAGCCCCTCCAAAAAAAAAAACAATTAGTTACCTATCTACTAAAATCGTAATTCCGATATGATTCAGCTTCTAATGAAAACGCAATGCTTACATAGCTGGAATAGCACTATAGCAATAGTTATTTCAAAACAATAACAATATCTTTCATCCGTGACGTCATATATTTGCATGCTTGATTTCAATCTGGGAGCCAGCTATAAATTGTCAGAACCACATGATTTCTGCGATCATTCCTGGCTTCTGTCAAGGTTTATGACATATTTATACTTAGACTAGCGACCCGGCCCTGCTTCACACCGTTTTTATGACTTGACAAAACATGAAGGTTTCTATATTTTAAAGGTATAAGCTTGTATAAGTTAAATTAAATATTACTGTGTTAAAAATGAAACCTTCCGAAATAAATTTTCTAAATGATAGTGAAAACTGCATCAAAATCCATTGCATAGTTCAGAAGAACAACGCGGCCACACAGACAGACACGAAAAGCGACTTTATTTTATAATATTATAGATTTACGGCTTTTATTACTGTACACTTGTGTAACGTAGGTATCTTTTGCAAATAACAGGATTTTTATTCTGTTGATACAAAAATACATTTTGTGTTTTTTATGACTCTGTTATCCCACTGCTTAGCAAGGCCTTCACTCTTTCATTTTAAGGCGCTACCCCGACCAAAGACCTTGAGCGATCGGTCCTTCTCTGTCCCGCCTTTCAATCTCGCTCTCTCCCACTCCCTGCGCACGCCCCTTTATCATATAATTCACAATTTTTTTGGAATTATTATGATAAAAAAAGAATCACGATCTTTTGAAATTAAATAAAACGTGAATTATTTAGATTTTAAAATTATTGTGTACTAGCTGCGCTCCGCGTTTTCACCCGCGTAAACCGGTATAAAAAGTAGCCTATATACGGGGTGAAATGGAATTCATGGGCATCCTTTTAAGGGGTCATTCTACTCATCATTATGAACAACTTTTACGACCAAACCTGAAATCGCGAAGAAAAAATCAGCTGTTCAGTACATTTTGACGAATTACGCGAACATAAATGTACTGAACAGCTGATTTTTTTTTTCGCGATTTCAGGTTTGGTCCCATAGTAAAAGTTGTTCGCAATGATGAGTACAATGACCCCTTAAAAGGATGCCCATGAATTCAATTTCATCCTGTATGTGTTAATCCATTGTACAAGCTATCTACATACCAAATTTCATCCAAATCGGTCCCGCCGTTTGAGCGTGAAGAAGTAACAAACATACACACACACTCACAAACTTTCGCCTTTATAATATTAGTGTGATGTTTAAATTAGTGTAATCCTCAAATTATTAGAATGTCACTTTCAGCAAAAGATGCATGCAATCAATAATTTTATTCACTTTTTACAAGGAGATTTTAAATGTATATTGAAGTATAGCACATAAAACAAATAAGATTGCGAACATGAATTATATGTTTTTATTATTTACTTTATTACTCTTTATTACCTAATGAATTAATAGACATCCTCTGAATAACGCACTATCGCAAGGTTTTGGTCGGAGTAGCGCCTTAAACTATCTACTCTTTTTGGTGTAATCTTTATGCATGTCTTTCCGACAAACACATCTAGATCGACTCGCTATCTGTGTCACGGCCGTCCTAGACAGCGATGTCTGCTTTAGAGATCAAAACAACCTATTGTAAGAAATTAATCCTAGATATCAATGTTAAGCAAAGTTTCCATTATTGGCAGCCAATTTACCCCTTGTTTAGCTTTCTAAATACTTACTCGGTTTTTTGCTCATACCGGTCGGTATGGAAATAATTAGACCCACTATTATTTTGATTTCGACTACAATTCCACAAAAAGTTGATACAAAGCCCACTAAACCCAAAAACAAGGCAATTATCAAACTTTTTAAACGGTTCCAAACATAAAGCTGTGTGTAGGAAAGTTAGGTGTACCACAAAAGTTATTTACAAAAAGCATTAATCATGATTTAATGATGTTTATGTAGAATTTAACAACTTTTTATGATTGAAGTTGTTCTTTGAGCTTTAAAAATTGATTCATAACAAATTGATTCTTATAAAGTAGGTACCTACTGAAATAATACACACAGTATAGGTACCTACAGTAGGTGCCCTGATTTATAAATATGAAAGATTGAGCATTAAAATATTACCTACACCTAATAATGAGACGGAGATGGTAAGTAGTTCCAAATACATATTATGGTAAGTAGGTACCTAGCTGGTAGGCAGGACATTTTTATTCGAATTTCGTTTCCAACGATTAGAAATTCTTCTTCGGGTACGCCATAAAATTTGTTCGCCTGTGGTAAGTGGGAGTTAGTGCGACCATGTGACATTCCGTACACGTACAGCCGAGGACAAGAAGGTAACAAGTTTATGAGGGTTCTCCGTCGCTGCGGAACCCTAAAAATTGAATCAACATGTCTCTAGTTATACGAACGGACAGATGTCTACGAAGTAAAACATTAGTAGCAAGTAGCACAGTATAATAATGATACCTACAGTAGTTTATCTTCATAGAAAACGGCCGAAACGACGCGATTCGAGATCTCAGTCAGTCTCAGTTACACAACAGTTTGTGCGCGCTGGAGTTACCCACGGACGGACGTGTATTTATCTACCGAGCGGCCGTAGGTAATTAATACAAGGTCACTGCCCAGATAAACTACTGTAGCTTTATTACTCTGTGGTAGTAGTAATGTCTTGCAAGCGCTTGCAAGTACATAATACAGCAGGTCAAGCCACCCGAAACTGGCAAATTTTCCCAATCAACCTTGAACCTAATGCTTTAGCGATAAAGATGAAAATCTATTAAAGAAATTTGACAGATTAAAGTAGCTTGATGTGCTGGCGTCTGTACACACTTATGTGGGTAGATTAAAATGTATATATTTGTCTACGGACTTAGTAGGTACATGGTTTTTCCAAGATCATAGTAGGTACCTACCTACTACCCAAATACTTACATTTTAATTTTATTTAAAGTTTTTTAGACAGCGGCTTTCACTGTTTCAAATTGCTATTTCTAATTTCTATCGATTTGTTATAATTTAAATCAGTTTTTCTTTTACTGGCTGCCTGGCTGGTTCTTTTTTCTTTAGCCTAGGTATTTCTTTACCACGGAAGCTAACTCCAACATGGTTGGGAAAAGGCTAGGCAGATTGATTGATTTATTGACCATTGAAAAAACTTTTGAAACTGTAGCTCCATCTCTCGGGATTAAAATTAAAGTAGCTACATATCTCTAATGATACGTAGGTAGTGTAGGTACCTAGTATGTTTTGTCCGGGCTGTTTTCATTGATCCAAGATACCTACAGTATAAATATAAATATCTAAGTTTCTTTAATTAGTCAAACAATAGGTGTTTAATTTTTTTTTAATAAAATTTACTTAAGTAGGTACATTTCAAAATCATATAATAAAAAATAAAAAAAATTATGCCAGGCCGGAACTCACGACACTCGGCCCCTTTCTTATTTTTTGATTTCGAACAGTGACCTACATCGCGCAATCAAAGTTTTCGTGCTGTGTAGCATGCAGTAGGCTAATTCGCGCATTGTTACTGGGGAGTCCGTATCTACACAGTAAGACAGTGGTAAGGGCAGGGCTGTTCTACACCGCCCCGCCATTGATGTGTATTAATCCTGTTGTGTATCTTCTACCTTATACCATTTACCTATTACCATTTACCAATAAACCATTTACCATATTAATATGTACATGGAGGAGTCTGTTCCTCCACCCTACTGCTGTAGAAAATTTGACTTCCCTTTTGCATCTTAGTAAGTTTTTACCTTTTCTACAGAATTTTAATTATATTTATATTAAAAGGTATTTACCTAAATTTTTTTTTTTTGGAAAGTCTCTTGTAATAAAAAAACTTTGAAGTCCTTCCTAACTAATTTTATAAATGCAATTAAGAGAGTTTGTTTGCTTGTTTGTTACGCTTTCACGCTAAACGGCTGATACGAAAGAAATTTGGCACATGGGAGACCATGACCGGTTCATAGGTTACTTTTCCGAGTAGTACGTTCCCGTCGAATAATTTCCGACATCCACGCGGGTGAACTTCCGACTGTTTCGTCCAAAATTATCGATGATTCAGAAAAATAAGAAAGTTACATTTTGATATAATTTTTAAGTAGGAATTTTGTTTGTTTTAACTTAAGGATGATGCGCAGTGGTAGCCAGCGAAATTCAATTTTTTTTTAGTTTTTTGCAATTTGCAGGTCCGTGTCAGGTTGTGTCTTGAGCAAAGCATGATACGCGGCAATAAAACATATGTATTTATATAATTTTAACCATAAAAATCATCAATACATCTCTCTAAGTTAGATTTCGTGCAGATTCGTTAGATTTCGTTCGTTTGATGAATCTGCGCGAAATCTAACTTAGAGAAATGTATTCATGATTTTTATGGTTAAAATTATATAAATACATATGTTTTATTACCGCGTATCATGCTTTGATCAAGATACAACCTGACACGGACCTGCAAATTGCAAAAAACTAAAAAAAAAATTGAATATCGCAGGCTACACAGCGCAATCACCTTCATAGTAATAACAAACTGACAAAACCACTCTTAATTTACAACTTCATTTAACATGTCGACAACGACATCAACATAAAGTCTCTCGATCGTAAAGAATGTTTAGGCTTCAATAAATCGCTTTAATTTATTTTTTCACCAAGTTCGAGTAAGCGACGAGTAAAGCCTCTGGAAGCAAACGGCTGAATATTTTATTTACGTTTTTCTTTTTCTCAGACTGGCTCTCTAATGTACTTTTTCGTGCGGGTACCTAGTAAAATAATACTGAGTTATGTTATGTACATGTACCTACTAAGGTCTGGTACATAGTCAAAGGTACCTACTTGTCTACTAGGTATTTATTTTATTTAGGTTTTCTTGCTGTATGGACAAACTGCCCGTACATGTTTGGTAACAAAAAACAGTTTGTAGGTAGTTTGCAATTAGCAAACGTAAACTCCACATAGTTAGTAAATAAATCCACATACTTTGCATAGAATGTTCATGATCAATGGGGAAGGCAACTGTCAAAATGGCGCTGTGGTAGCTAGTTCCCAACACAAGCTAAGAATACAAGGCGTGAGGTGGTTACTTTATTTTTGCGAAAATGACGCGTTGTTGTGTTCTTAAATACTCCGAAATTGGAGTCCACCATTTCTCGAGAGACCCTAAAATTTAAAGAATGTGGATTAAAGCTGTTCGTAAACTTTTTATCAAAATTCTTAATTTTGAAAAAATCTTTACGAACAGCTGCAAAATGTTTCGAATTCTGTTTATCCTTCCCCATTGGTAAAATTCAGGGCAAATTCAGGGTTCCAGACAAATCGATAGCGTTAGATCTACAGACATGTTTCTATATGTTGTTGTCACTAAACTTCTGAACACAATCTAAGTCTTTTAATGAAGCATTTAACGACACCGATGGGATGAAACAATGACATCGCCAGACGTACCTATTATAAGGTCGAAAACAAAACCATCAGGTCTGATAATGATCTCATCACAAACAGTAATCAAACTTGTCCAACGACGCAACATCATACATTATGAGGTAGGTGGGTACCTAGTGGTGGTATACACAACTATACATCAAGCTATAAATTTCCAGTATAAGCTAACCTCTCATTGAACGGAAATCCTATACAATGCGAGATCAGCTTATACTGGAAATGTATAGCTTGATATGTAGCCGTGTGTACAAGTAATCACATCACATCATCGCTTGCCCGCTTTATCTCGCCCCGGGGAATTATAACTCAGAAGTGGAGTTTCGCAGTTTGATTCACCAAGGGATGACGCTGGCCAGATTGAGCACAGATTATGATGAGCTTGCAGTAAATAACTGAGCATAGTTGGTGAATAAGTAACTGAGTCAGTTACCTGCCAATATGAAGTTGAAGTAGTGGTTTATTATGTATTACTAGCTGTTGCCCGCGGCCTCGCCCGCGTGGAGGTCGGGCAATTATCCCACGGGAACGTACTCGTACTATCCGGCATAAAAAGTATCCTATATATGTTCTACCTAACCCAGGTCATGGCCTAAGTATCTAAAGGTACGTAAAAATGCCTCATCGAAATCCATTCAGCCGTTAAGAGCCCATACTACCTCAGTTTTTTTATCTCACTCGCACGACACTGCTCGCGGACTGAGTGAGAGCGAGACTGAGTGCGGCGCTGGGTGCCGATAGTTTAGGTAATTGTTTTTTACGGTGAAAATAATGGTAATTTGAACAAAATAAAACACATAAGACCTGCTTTATAATTAGTACAGTTAGTATGCAAAGTTTCAAGATCTAATTTGAAGTATTTTTTTAATACCAGCGGTTTATTGTTCGGTTTGGAGGTAACTTTGGTTTTTTTTTCTATCGAGAAAATTTTATGGATTCGTGTTTTCGACAAAAATACCTAACTCTCAACTATAGCATATATTTATTTCAAAATTAACTCTGCAGTATTTTCTGTTTGAGGTAGTATTGACTGTTAAGGCGTGAAAAGGTAACAGACTGTAGTTACTTTCGCATTAACTTAATTTATAATTTTTATTGGCATTTTTTTTTAAGTATGGTTTTTTTTTATATTTAGAATTTGGAATTGGAATGTACTAGTGGAAATCGCAATTATCGTGGCAATTTTTCATCAACATAAAAAAAAAATCAATCGTGTAATATTGGTAAGTAATACCTGCTACTTAGTCTTCAGTTACTTCAAACCCGTATAACAAGCAAAAAGGATAATTGTTAGCAGAGAAAATAACACCATATTATTGACATGTAACATGATAATTATAGGTACAACAAAATAAGGAATAACGATAGTGATGCTGTTCAGGATCGAGAAAGTCAATCATTATCACGTTAGGAATACATGGAAATAAAAACGCAAATTGAAAAGCCATCGCAATTTTTCGTAAGGAAACCTACATAAAAATCGTTGAATTCCTCTATTTAAGTTATAGGCACCTACCTTACCCAAAAAGTTTCAAAAGTTTTCTATTTGTAGCAGCAAGTTTTTGTCCGAAAACCACAAATCGACTACAAAAGCTTAGAACTTAAAGTCGGTGAACTGAGTAAAAGTTCTCATTTCTATGGTCGGTACTATCCGCTTTAACTTTTATTATTGACTATATGTGTGTCACGTTCGCGCTCCGTTGATAACTTAAGGCGAGTAGTGTCGCCAACTAGCGCCATCATTGAGGAAAAAATCATAATTCTGGAAATATGGAACATTTTAAAATTTCGTATGCTGACATTTTTATTCAGACAAGGTAGATCAGGTGAGGTGGGCTTCGAACCTAGGAGGTTTGGTGTTGATTTTTTTGATACAAAAAATTCTACCTCATTTCACTTAAAATGTGACCATAAGGAAATTTCAAAATGTTCCATATCTCCAGACTTATGATTTTTTTTCTCAATGGTGGCGCTAGCTGTCGCACTACTCGCCTTTAATCTAAGTTTTTAACCATTGAAAAATTAATAAATCTGGAGAAATGGAACATTTTGCAATTTCCTATGCACACATTTTTAATCAGATGAGGTAGCATTTTTTGTATTAAAAAATCAACACTAAACCTCCTAGGTTCGCAGTTAAAGCAGCTATAACGCCAAAAACCATACCTATCTCTATCCTTATTAATTTTTTTCTTAATGATGGCGCTGTTGGCAGCTATACTCGCCTTAAGAAAGGAAGCCGTGATCATTTTATAGTAAGTAGGCTACATTATGACAGGACGATCGGGATCCAAAATAACTGCCAGGATGATCCTCTGGAATACCTGTTGTCGAAATTTCCAACCTTCCTGCCTTTTCGCAAGAGAAGATAAATCATCCGCCTTCATTTGGCCTTCATAAACCTTACAAGGTTAAAGTGAGGAAGAGTCGTAGATAAGTACATAAGTAAATAAGTGCACAAAAAGGATTTTCTTAAAAATATCATGCGATTTCACAGTCCATATACTTAGTCATTCACAGCTAGTATACAGGTTGAAATTTTAATCGGTTTTATCCTCTTAAGGGGTCCTCGTACTCATCATTAAGAACAACTTTTAATATGGGATCAAGATCAAACCTGAAATATCGAAAAAAAATCGGCTGTTCAATACATTCATCTAAGTGCCTACTTACATCAAACTCGTCAAAATGTAGGGAGCAGCATATTTTATTCGCGACTAGCTGACCCGACAGACGTTGTCCTGTCCCAATTTCAATAATTCAAAATTCCCATAGAAAATCCACTTTCAGTTTTCCCGAATTTTCTCATTTTCCCGGCAAGTTTTCCAATTTTTCTCACCGTTTAAACCTTCCCTGTACGTGCGTCGATTCTGTAAAATTCAAACAACAACTCTCATCTCACATCGCACTTCGCATCACTTCTTCTCACTTGTTTTTAATTGACACTTTGAATTTAGAACGCCAATCAAGAAAGTCACAGCGGAGTTTAGAATGAGGTCTTACAGAATCACACGGCTGGACTACGACAAACACTTCAAAACCAAAATCAGCTAAATTGGTCCAGCCGTTCTAATGAGGTCTTACAGAATCACACGGCTGGACTACGACAAACACTTCAAAACCAAAATCAGCTAAATTGGTCCAGCCGTTCTAATGAGGTCTTACAGAATCACACGGCTGGACTACGACAAACACTTCAAAACCAAAATCAGCTAAATTGGTCCAGCCGTTCTAATGAGGTCTTACAGAATCACACGGCTGGACTACGACAAACACTTCAAAACCAAAATCAGCTAAATTGGTCCAGCCGTTCTAATGAGGTCTTACAGAATCACACGGCTGGACTACGACAAACACTTCAAAACCAAAATCAGCTAAATTGGTCCAGCCGTTCTCGAGTTTTAGCGAGACAAATGAACAGCAATTGATTTTTGTATAAGTACTTATATAGATAGATAGATAGATTTCAGGTTGGTTCCATAGTAAAAGTTGTTCATAATGATGATTACAATGACCCCTTAAGAGGATAATAACGATTAAAATTTCACACTGGCGTTCATCTGAAATCTGCACCCTAATTGCGTAACACATAACCAATCGCAGTCGGTTTCATTTTGACAGTTCAACAACATTCGTTCCGTTATTTACGTTGTCGAGCTGACAAATCTTTTGAACATATGAAGCAATGGATTAGCAATTTGTTTCAAAATGATTCGGACTCCGATTGATAATGTGTTACGCAATTAGGGTGCTGGTTAGGTTAGGTTATGGGTCATGATTTCCGAAATCGTGACATTTTAGAACTAAGAGGTTATAATAATTATGTAAATACATATAAGTTATAGTAGCCAATCATATTTTTATCAAGTCATTGAGATACAACCTGGCACTGACCTGCAAATTGCAAAAAGACGCAAGAAAATTTGATTTTCGCGGTCTACCTTTGCGCTTTATCTTAAGTCATAAAATTAATCAAAGATCTTCCAGGCATAGATGGGTTAATCCTTTCCCAGAAACCACACGACCGAACACCAATATTAACTCTTCATAATGATCTATGTTTATATTAACTTTGTGCCGAAAGTTAAAGTCGACTGTTTTGATTGGCTTACAGGGGGTAAGTTTGTAAAGCAGATTTCCGCAGCTTTGAGCTTGTTTACGCATCATTTCGACAGATTTATGGATTGTAACTTAAAATTAAATGTTGTATTATATACTTCCTAGCTTCGCGACTTCGTCCGCGTGAAATTTCTTGCTCCCCCGACCCATAGCGTCTCATCGCCCGTCCGCGTCATTAGTTCATTTTCGCTAAGCGTTCTTTCTGTTTTTTTTTTGCTCGGCTCCTAAGGATTGTAGCGTGATATGTGTTAGTGCGACCTTTCTCAAAAATTGGCCTATCAAATGCAAAAAGAATTTTTCCCAAAGATTAAATAAATAAATAATCATTTATTTCAGATTCATCGAATTGTTTACACGATTACATCCATATTTGTTAGTATTGCGAGCTTACAAACTAGTGTTAGTAATAATTAATAATTGATTTATAGAATAATAACGATAATAATAATTTAATTAAATAATATAAAATAATAATAACAATTTTATTTCATACCATTCAACCAAACAGTAAGTGACCGGTCCGGGTGGACTCCCCGATGATGGTGACAAATCACTATACGACTGCGTGCAGCCGTATCCAACGAGCCAGCATCGGAGAGTCCCACCGGTCCGCCAGCGCACGCAGGATGCTGTTAGGACTGTCGCGCGTGCGGCACATGATAGAAGCGCACCGCTTGCGCATAATGGCCGCAAAGCCGTCTGTGTCAGCCGCCGCGAACATCGCGGAGGCGATTAGCGCGTTCATTTAAAATAAACTCCTAAACTTTATTATTAGTATAGATAGGTACCAGATAAGTAAATGGCAAGTTCGACGGCTCCGTTGAACCTTTGATATAAAATCAAAGATAAACTGAGAAATGTTGATTCCGGTTTGAGAATAGCATTATAAGATGTAGAGAGTATTAAAATACCTATTCTCGCTCGTGACCCCAGTATTTTTTCTCGTGACCCCGGTATTCTTGCTCGTGAGCCCTGTATTCTTGTTCATGACCCCGGTATTCTTGCTCGTGACCCCTGTATTCTTGTTAATGACCCCGGTATTCTTTCTCGTGACCCCGGTATTCTTGCTCGTGACCCCTGTATTCTTGTTAATGACCCCTGTATTCTTCTTCATTACCCCGGTATTCTTGCTCGTGACCCCTGTATTCTTGTTCATGACCCCGGTATTCTTGCTCGTGATCCCAGTATTCTTCAAATGTTTGAGCAACTTATTACGGTCGGTCTGACTTCTTCAAGTCACAAGATAATTGCGGAGGATTGAGAAGTTTAGCAAAATTATTTCAAGATTTGATTAAGGTATTATATATACCTACACACAAGAAGGTGCATGTACGCACCTTCTTGTGACCAAAATGATAACGATGCGATGATGATGGCTTTTGGCACCTGAGCCAAGCTCTTTAAATCTTAGTTTTTCCCCACTAATATTAACGTTCATCTTTCTTTGTTGACAGGACAAGCACTACCTGTGTATAATGGCGTCGGACTCCCCTGAACAGAACCTGACGCAGTACTTCAGTCTGTGCAACGACTTCATACATGCTGCTCGACTAAGAGACGGCAACGTTCTTATACACTGGTGAGTATAGCCCACATATCGTCGCTAATTTAACTAACTGACGTATCTGACATTTTAGACTAAGCCGATAGCCGACCTAACTATAGTAATTTGATACATTTTCCAAGTCGAATCGATCTGTTTAACCGGTGTATCTGTACCTATGCCTTACGGTCCCCATGATAATGCAAAATCGAGACCGATATATCTACAGTTTACAAAAAAAAAATAGCTTGCCCTGTAAAATTTTCTTCAAATCAGTTACGTCACTTAGTTAGATACTTAGCGACGATATCATACATACCTACTGTTATATTCTTATCATCAGCTTGTAAAAATCCAGTGTTGAACAGAGAATATTGGTCAGATAACGAATGGATACTGACAGTAGAATAGTAATATTATGTAGTTAGTTCCTTTATTCAATAAATAAAGTATAACGTACCTACATAAACCTAAACCACTTGTAATCAATTATACTGGGTGCAAGTGTAAACAGTGGCAATCTTTTAAGGGGTCATTGTACTTATCATTATGAACAACTTTTACTATGGGACCAAACCTCAAATCGCGAAAAAAAATCAGCTGTTCCCTATATTTTGACGAATTATCTACTGAACAGCTGATTTTTTTTTCGCGATTTGAGGTTTGATCCCACAGTAAAAGTTGTTCATAATGATGAGTGCAATGACCCCTTAAAAGATTGCCACTATTTACACTTACACCCAGTATAGTCGTCTTCTACGATTGGCTAAGGAATTATAAGAAGAATTGGAAAGCGCATAACAATTAAGATATAATTATATGGAATAAAGATTTATACCTACATTTACATCAACGTCTGATATTATAGGTATTCAATAACAGACAAGAATTTTTGAAAAATCACTTTCTTTGTCATAAAATAATATTTTGTACATACATTTTGAAAGAGAAAATATCGGATGTAATACTTATTAATAAGCTTTTGATGGATGTTTTGTCGACTGGATTTCTTTCGTCGCGTCGCCGCAAAAATAAGAATATGAATTTCCACCCCACCCATGTTATAAATTGTACCCTTTTGACGGTTCAGGGCCAGCAGTGCCCTTCCCTTTCAGGCGGTAATGCACTGCGAAATATTTTAAAGGAAACTTTATTTACTTATTTAGAAAATATTTTAAGAAAGTAGGTTTTTATGTTCGATGCGCCAAATATCTACGTGTTATGACAAAATAAAAGTAAACGAAGACCGTAGAAATAAACTATATATTATATTATTATTATATTAAATTATAGAGAAAAAAAAATATAGAGAGGCAATCAATTATTTATGTTACCTTGTATATTTCCAATTGGATGGTCCACAATCACTTTGTTTAAATATGATCCTATTGCACTTATTTTCAAATGCAATTTAGCACCTGTCTTAAAACACATGATGTTTCCTTTTTGAAGGAAAGGGGGTGTTCATTCATGAGGCGTTTAGGAGGAGGGGAGCAGGTTGAGCCGAATCTCACCCAATCTCACGTGGGGGAGAGCGGAGGTCTTGGCAAACATCACGTGTTTTTTTTTCGCAAGTCATTGTAAAAATGCGAGAAAACTGGGTAATTATTATAAAAAATAAGTAAGACCTAAGCTATTATAAAAAAATATTTAGCTAATTGTTTATTTAAATAAATCCAACGTAATCAAGCACAGATTAAAGTATAAAATTTACACTAAAAATAAGCATTTTGAATAGATCACGTGAGATTATGGGCGTGGGAGGGTCGAAAAATCGCCAAAATGGCCTCACGTAGGTAATTAAAGAACCACGGTTCCAAGCTATAGCTTTTTAATATACAATACGCTTTTTGTAAACTAAAAACAAATACAACAGCAGCTGTAATTATGTATATTTGAATAGTTTTCAGAATTAAATAAACAAAAAGCAAGCAATAAGCAGAAGGCTTTACAAAAACTAGGACTAATTTCCTGCTAATTATGGCGATGTGGGAATCGAACCTTCCGCACAGCAGGCGAACCACTCCGCTATTTAGCTATTCAGGCCGTTGTATATTGCTCGGCCGCCAATTAGGTCATTCCTAGCATATCGTAACGAAACCAAAACCCTTAAAATACCTTTCAGTCTATTATGCCATCCCTACTTATAGCTCTTTTGCTGATTAATGTTTTGAGTTGTAACTATACTAAGAAAATGTAAGGCTAATATAGGCTGATAAATTGGGGACTTTTGAAGGAAGGTAGACAGAATATCAACATGAACGATTTTATGGTCGCCAGTAAGGGGTTCAATTTATAAATCAAATTCTCTATCGTCGATCACGCACATCAGAACGGCGCAGGCGCAAAACGTCTCTTTCGCAAAATGTCTACTGGTAGCATAATGTCACTTTCGCCGAATGACTCCTTCTCAAAAGGTCACTTTCTCACAATGCCTCTTTCGCAGAATATCTCTTTCGCAAAATGTCGCATTAGTAAGTTAGAAAAAAATTAGCCAGGTTTAAAAAAAACGTTGTTTTTTTTCCAATAGTTATCTTATAAGATGTTTACAAGTTTCACAACATATAATCTATGTTAGAAGTTTCCTTGCATGATCGAATCACAAAATAATGATCAATCTCAGAACGGATGCCCAATGCACGATGGGGCCGAAAAGTTCTGGAGTAGCGCTAGCGTTGCAAAACTTCGGAAATATTCGCAATAATTCGCAATAATTAAATTTGAAATATACCGTGTTTTGAAAAATACCAAGGAAACTCCAAACATAGCTTATATGTTGTAAAACTTGTAAACATTTAATAAAAAATTGGAAAAAAACAACCTTTTTTTAAACTTGGCAAAAAAAAATTCTAAGTTAATAATGCGACATTTTGCGAAAGAGATATTCTGCGAAAGAGGCATTGTGAGAAAGCGACCTTTTGAGAAGGAGTCATTCTGCGAAAGCGACATTATGAGAATGAGACATTTTACTACCAGTAGACATTTTGCGAAAGAGACGGTTTGCGACCGAGCCATCAGAACTACTCAATTTTCTGCTACTATGCTAATAAAACATTATTATAACAATCCAAGGGGTATCTTACTACCCAGTTAGTGTGTTGTGGAGGTCAGATAGGCAGTCGCTCCGTGTAAAATGCTAGTATTCAGTTGCATCCGGTATAATGGAATCTGTATATAATAGCCTTTCCCCAACTATGTTGGGGTCGCGCTCGATTTTGACTTGGCTGCTCTAGAATGAATAAAATAATACCCCAAAAGCTTTCACATGGCATAGGTTTCATCACTGTTGAGAGTTTAGCCCAGACTCCATACAAATTTGCCCATGGTCCTTTCTTATATCTATGTCAAGTTCGCGTATTACAATTATATAACCACTAGTATAAGCAGTCTGTATGAACTCTATGTCTGTATGGTATGTTGATTAAAATATGATTCCCGACCCTAACAAGTATGTATTTACAGGAATGTACCTAATCATTAAAGTCGTCAATATAAGTCTTTAAGACCAGGTATGAGGTAATGAATGATTATTTCATGAAATCTCGACATTTGAGATTATACTAACTTAACAGATTAAACGCCACGCGGGTCACCAGTGACCGCCGAACAATTAATTTTCTATTGTGTCTATTTAAAGAGTTGTAAGTATTACTGATTCTAATGATTATAATTCTGTAAATACACAACTATTTGTTACGGTCGCGAATCATACTTTAACAACATACAACAATAATTACGTGGGCTACCCTGGCGCTTCCATCTTAATTAAAGGTACTGTCTGAAGTGACTCGATATTAAATTCAGAAACATCACACGATCTTGGTGCTTCATTTGATATGATTAATTTTATCAACAGTAGCTTCTAAGGATAGTCTCTTGTGTGATTCTGTGAGCAGAAAATGGTAAAGTTATTAGAAACAAGCATAGGTATCTACAGTAGTACGTCAAGTAGGTTCATGATCGATATTATTATAACCACTCTTATCCTCCCCTAAAAATAAAGGTAGTCCGCGATAGTAGGTAAGCAGGTACGTTTAAACGGTTAACTATTCGTTAAAAGTCAGTTCTGATTAATCGCCCTGTATACAGCAGAGCCATTTAATTCATTTCCGGTTCCTGTCAGCTGCGTGTAAAAAGGTCGCGTAACTCTGTCCTGCCGTGCGATTGAACGTCACTATTGATTCATTGCTAATCGTATCGCCATATCGCCACCGTGTCGGTTAGTTACACAATTATCGCTCGCCGCTTGCTTCCCTAGCTCTAATAAAACTATGTACCTATAGTAGATATTTTCTGAAAGTGGGAGGCAGAGTACAGACGACTTTTCCACCTGCTCATATTATGTTGAGCATTTTAAATCCCGCTTAAGTTAAGCTGCTTGCTATTAGGTACAAATTAGTATGTGACGTGAAATGTTCTATTTGAGCCAAAACCTGTGGAGAACCGGTGTTCCAAGATGGCGGCTCTAAGGCAAATTGTCGTTCAGGCAGGTAAGTAAAATCTGTCCCATAAAAAAGTGGTTTTATTTCCAGAAAGCAGAAAAGCAGACCAGTAATATTCAGGTCAAAGGATGTAAAGTCAAAATCTGCGGCTAAATACCAGTTTCCTTAGACGGCACTTGAGCAAATTGTGCTCTTCCTTTGGTCTAATTTAAGCTGTCTAATTAAGGCACTGTAAAACAGTGTTTTTATTTTGGCGGTAGCCATCCTTCGTCTGGAAATTTCAAAAATGTCTTGAGAAAACAGCGTTGTTATGACAAAAGTGGAGCAAGGAAAAATTTTAATGGCGCATCATTTGCCGCGGCTTTGGTTACCGCCGCCAGAGATAGTTAATGACGAAACTGTGTATACTTTATGTACACAGATTTATTTAATGACACAAAAGTTACGCTGGCAAACTTCTGTAAGTACGTACCGTGTATCTAACTAATGCAGCAATTAGCGCGTCTCTGCTTTAAGTTTCAAGGCTTCCCAAATCCAACGTTTATTTTATTCTAGTACGTACTTGAAAATATTCTGTCTACATTACATGCAGAATTACTTAGGGTCTGTTTTACCACATGATTAACTTCCGATTAACCCGTCGCACGCCAATTAGCAGACACAATAGATTTTCTATTGTTATCTGAACACCTGGGTGTGCAATCGACGTTTAAAGAGTTAACGTACTTGGCAGATAATTTCATACAAATTCTGTTCCACTTTTTAATTTGTTCGGTGAGTATACTTAGTGGCTATTCGGACATCGTAAAATAGGCCCTTAGTATTATTCGCCCCCAGAAAGAGGTTAATCTTTTTATAGTTAAGTACCTACTTAGTACCTAAGCATTTTATGTTATTCTCAGTTAAAAGTGGCAGGTTGCTGGAATCGTTTAATAAAATTAAAATGTCATTGCTACGGAATGTAATATTATTGTTGGCATGTTTTATCATTTCTGTATGCAAGAACCAAAGTTACAGTAGAGTCCGCGTATACTGACATCGAAGGGAAGTGACAAACACGTCATACTAAGCGGACTTTATTCAAAACATATGTCTTAGAAAATAAACACTTCCTATTTTTGTTAGGTATTTAGTTTAAGGCTTGTCCGCCGTAAAAAGCGCGATCGCGATCACTGTCGGACTGCATAGAAAAGAAAGAGAAGCGCGATGACACAACGCTAGCAAAATATGAAGTAAATATCTATTTACAAAAAATCATTCTTTATGAACACTTTTAATGAAAATTGTAGGAGTAATATGGTAAAAACTGGAAAAAATAGACAGAGATAGACCTGGATTTAGTTTTTTTTTCCTTAGTTCTACAAACTATAATAGATTTCAGGACAAATGAAATCACTTCTTATGTATTATAGATTACTGTGTATTTTTTCCTATCAAAAAGATACTATAACAAAATCATAACTTAATACTAGTCTGTGTTTACAGAATCCCCGATTCTGATACAGGTATATTTAAAAAAAAAATGGAAGTTTTGTTACACAATTTAACTCATAAAAATAGGAATCGTATCATAATATGCGGAGACTGGAATATTGATAAGCTAAAAGCCACTTCACAAACAAGAGAATTAATATCTATTTTAAATAATTTCAACTTATTGACACATATTAAAATGCCCACTAGGAAAAAAGTTGCATAGATCAAATAGCCAGTAACATCTCGACCCTAGACGCTAAAAGTAGTTTACATAACCTAGCCCTCTCAGATCAGTATTATGATCTGAGAGGGCTAGGTTATGTAAAAAACCAGCAGTCATTAACATTCTTTCTCCCTATAGCTAATAATAAGCCAAAGGTAACAAACTTTTTTTATGAGGTCAAAAGAGATTACAACAAAAACAATATCAAAACATTTCTTGATTGTATGTCAGCTTTAAGTTTTAATGAAGTATGTGATGAAAAAACAGATTGCAACAATGCATTTAACATTTGACCATTCTGTTTTACAAACTATGTTTTCCCGAAATAACAATTATAAAATACAATAAACCAATAAAAATAAATGGATTAGTAAAGGCATAAGAATATCGTGCATAAAAAAGAGAACATTATATTATAATTACCAACATGATGCCCTAAGCTTAAAATATCATAAAAGAAGATACCTGTCCTATTCTAGAATTTTAAAAACATGTATATCAAATTCACAATTAATAAATAATAAAAAAATATTTATATAATTCTAAAAATAAATGCAAAGCGACATGGTCCATTATAAAAAAATAATGATGATAACTCTAAAAATGACATAAAAGAGATAATAATAAATGATAAGATAATTAATGACCCTAATGACTTATGCAATCAATTCAATAAATATTTTATAGAAATGACCCATAAGTCTAGCCTTAGCATTAATAATGACGTGAGTAACATTGACATTACCACTAACACTGACAGTATCTTTTTGACTCCTTAAATGAACAAGACATCATAAAAATTATCAACTCTTTAAATGATACTAACGCTACTGGCTATGATGAAATTACCACAAAAATAATAAAATTTAGTAGTAAAAGGCATAGCAGCACCTCTAAGTTATATTATTAATGTGTCATTTGAGACTGGAACATTTCCTACTAGATTAAAACAATCTATAGTTAAACCACTATATAAAAAAGGTAACCGCATGGATATGTCCAATTATAGACCCATTACATTGATACCTATCATAGCAAAGATTTTTGAAAAGGCAATGCACGGAAAAATAATCAAATTTTTAAATAAAAACAGCATACTCACTGAAAACCAATTTGGTTTTAGAAAGAATAGTGCGACTTCACTTGCTTGCTATACTTTGGTCAAATTGATATCTGAAGCACTCAATAACAAAATTTCTGTATTATCAGTATTTTTAGATATGAGCAAAGCATTTGACTTTGTCCCACATGCTCGCTTACTTAGCAAAATGGAGAAATACGGCATAAGAGGCAAGGCAAATGACTAGCTTAAAAGCTATTTATCAACTGCACTCGACTCGACAAATTTGTGTTTGCTGTTCGAAAACTTAGGCGAATATCCAGTAAAGAAACAGCCCTTAATGCATATCATGGTTATACTTCATCAGTGCTGCGTTATGGCCTCGTGATATGGGGTAATTCAGTAGATGTGAACAGAGCTTTCATGGCACAAAAAAATGTGTCAGAGCTGTGTATGGAGCGGAATATTTAGAGCCGTGTAAACCATTATTTAAAGCACTGAAAATTCTTCCACTTCCTTGCCTTTACATTTTTGAAATTTGTATGTTTATAAAAAGGTATTCGCACATGTTCCCACTGTATGAACAGATTTCTAAACGAGTTTAAATGCAGAAGCCCAAATAAATTACTTGCACCTAGCCAAAGACTACATTTGAATAGCAGGAATTCCAATTCCATGGCAATCAAAATCTTTAACAATTTACCTGCACAATTCAGAGTGTTGCCCACTAATAAATTTAGAAAAATAATATTTGCCTGGCTTTTAGACAATTGTTTCTACTCAGTTAATGAATTTTTAAATTATAAATTTTGACATTACAGTTTTATCAGTAGGTACTATGTGTATGTATATTGACTTTTCTTTATTTATTTTTGTTTTTAAGCATTTGACATTATATAATTAAAAGATACTTAAAATAAAAAAATACTCGTAAAACTTGACATTGTATAAAAAATTATAAGTAAATATATGGAATTTTAAAACTAATTTATAGATTTAATAATGGAATTTAATTGAATAGAATAAAATTGTACTTTAATTTTAATTTTAATATTTCTACACCAGTAACGGTAGTATATGTGAAACTATTTATTAATATTAAGAACTTGATGTACCATGTACTGAGAAATAAATAAATAAATTATATTTACTGTAAAAGATGGACACAAAGTTACTTAGTTTCGCCGTATTTTAGGGAGGAGGAGCCGTATTAGAGAGAAAAAACAAAGTGTATGTTTATTAATAAAAAAACCGACCTAAAAAAAGAAAAAGAAACATGAGCTGAGACAAAACAAACATATTGAAACCATAGAATTAAAAAAAACCGGTCAAGAGCGAGTCGGACTCACGCACCGAGGGTTCCGTTCCGATTTCTGAAAAAGTGTACTATTTAGAAACATCGTTTTATTTTTCCTGTAATATTTACATAAACTTCTATCACATAGAATAATTTCAGATTTTTCTCTTTGCAAACTTCAGAGATAAGGGGGGAACGGTATTTTTTTTACATTTTTCATCATAAGTCGAAAACTATGCGGTTTAAAAAAAAAAACCGGCCAAGTGCGTGTCGGACCACGCACAATGAAGGGTTCCGTAGTTGAAAAGAATTTATCCCAAAAACAAACTTAACATTGTATCCCAAAAAAAAAAAATTTTATGTCAAAAAATAACAAATTCACAATTTTCGGACTTTTTTCTTTACTTGTGCTGGGAGATCTTGCATTTTGCCAAATTTTATTATTCTAGGTCAACGGCAAGTACCCTATGTTTTGATTTACTTGCGACAGTTGCGAGTATCAAAATGTGTCGCAAAATGGCTGTATTTTTTTATTGCGTTGACATAGACGCTTGATTTTTTTAGACTACTTTTAGATTACTTTAACTATATGGAACAATAGACTTACGTATTTAATAATAATTTCAACTTGATATCTCCACGCGTCCTTGAGAAAAAGGGTCTTGACAGACTGACAGACTTGAACATTTTTATTATGTGATAGAATTACAAATGAACCATTTTCGGACTTTTTCCTTTATTTGTGTTGTATGCTTGCTTCTTACCAAATTTCATGATTCTAGAACAACGGGAAGTACCCTATAGGTTTTGTTTTACTTGCGAGTACCAAAATATGTCGCATAAATGGCCGTATGTTTTTATTGCATTGACATAGAACCTTGAGTTTTTTAGGACTTCAAGAGACCACAGACCTACGTATTTGATATTAATTTCAACTTGATACCTTTACGCGTTCCTGAGAAAAACGGTCTTGACAGACTGACTGACAGACAGACGGACAAACAAGTGATCCTATAAGGGTTCCGTTTTTTCCTTTTGAGGTACGGACCCCTAAAAATTGAGAATGTGCCAACAGCGCTCTTTCATATAATACCCCACATGCCCCCCCACTTTGAATTTTTAACAACCCCTTTCAGCACCTGTTGCAAAAAAAAAATATTATTTCTTTCTTATTTGCAAAATAGTTGGGTAAACGTCATGTAAAACTGTTCCAAATTTCAAGTTGATATCATTAGTAGTTCTTGAGATATCCAACTGTGTCAGACAGACAGACTGAGTCGCACCATCATAAGGGTTCCTTTTTTACCATTTTGGTACGGAACCCTAATAATACATAGGTACAATACATATTTTTTAATTTTTACATATCTACGAAATCAATCATTTTTGTCTGATTTTGTTCACTTTGTCACTATTACCGGACATAATTTCTTAAAAATAGGTCATATTAAGCGACATGTCACTAAATCCGAACTTTTTATAAAGAATTTTATATGAAAACCAAACTTCGCACTACAATTAGGTACTTCACTAAGCGGTTAGTCAATATAGGCGGAGTCATAATAAACGGATTCCACTAGTATTAACATATTTTTTGCTATGTAGAACCTACTTAAAATCATCTTATTCCGCTCCTTCAGAACTGAGAATCTTGAATCTTATCTTATACGCCTCAGTCGATATCTCCAGGGCCCACCTTTCTCGGTCAAGTGTCACTCGCATCGCTTGCAGTTTGAACTCAATCGAGAGCTGTCCACGACACCCCGCTATAGTCTGTTCTAAAAGTAACTGATATAAATGTCAACTAATGAATCAGAAAACGTATTTGTAGTGTCACTTACAAATTGAGTGCTTTGATTTAGCACACCTCCAGCGCGAAAATAATGTTTTGAAACCGCTTAACGAATTCTCCTAAGAAACATTACGTTTGAACACAGCAGAACTTCATGCGAGTCAGTTGAATTGTAGCAATCGGAGCAAAAAGTCGTTGCTTTCGCCGTACTATAACTTAGGCTCTACTTCGGACCTCTTGGATTAGTTTCAAATTTGTGCGTTAGAACTGGCAGTTTCGCTTGACGTATTTACAACGGACAAGTCATGGCGGAACTACTTGGTTTCGCGGCGGAGGTGTGATACCCGCCTTTCATTTGACAGTTGAGGTTAATTTTGTAACTTTCTAAATACGAAGCTGAAGGATGAATGTATTACTAATTCCCCTTGTAAGTGACTGTGTAAGGCCGTTTGTCCACCGCCACCGACAACGGGACGTCAACGAGAACGAGGTGGCGGCGCCGAAGTAGTACATTTACTATGGCCGCGTATCCACCGCACGTCCGTCGCCCGAGCGGCGCCGGGATCCCGGCCCCCGAATTTTCGAGTATTTCGGCGCGACAGCAAGACAATACAAAACACGTTTTATCTTGTCAACACATCACACACATCTTCGGTTCGAATAATCCTCGCTTAATCCTCGTTTCTCGTCGACGTGCCGTTGCCGGTGGCGGTGGAAAAACGACCTAAGAATTTAACTTAAACCGGGTTTGTTTACACTTTCATCAGATACTTTTGGCACAGACTATACAGGCATCTCACGCCGATAGGCTTAGCTTGAACGTACACCCGGCTTATTGGAACGGGCGACGGTTTCTGAATAAATCCTGTTGATGGGAGCTTTCGATGTTATTACATTAGATACATTTCTTCAGTTTTCGTTATGAAAAAGTGTGAAGGATCACAATGATCCTTAATTTTAAACAAATTAAGGTTCATAAGGAGGAAGGAGAGCAGTGCTGACCCAGTGGAAATGGCTCCGACTTACGAGTTGTAGGTCGTGGGTTCGAACCCAAGCAGGCGCTTTACTTTGTGTAAATTATTTCATCACCACTGCTCTCAATACGGTGAACGAAATATCGTGAGGAAGCCGTCATGTCCTAGAACCAAAAATTCGAAGACATGTGACATCTATCAACCCACACTGGGCCCGCGTGGTGGATTACAGCCCACTCCATCTCGAAGAGAGAAGGCCTGTGTCCCAGCAGTTGGAACATTAAAGGGTGATTATGCTTATGCTTAAGGATCATAGTGGTAGTTGTCTTTCTCGGTCAAGTGTCACTCGCATCGCTTGTAGTGTGAACTCGATCGATCGAGAGCTGTTCATTCACGACACCCCGCTATCTCGCTCCGACTGGCAATTGTCTTGAACACTTGTACCCTATTACACATTGCACGGCATTGGAACCTAAGAACGTTGGTTTCTGAATCAATCCTGTTGGGAGTTTTCAAGGAGTCATATTTAGATTCATTTCTTCGATTTTGGGAATATATGAAAAAGTGTGGAGGAAGTTTAATTAAACTGTGGTGCTTAGACCGTTCTGTTAAGTGTCTGAGTTTGGCTGATTTTAGACCCAAAACCCCAGCGAGTGGGGAGGCTTGGGGGTTAGTTGCGAACCCCATAGGTTCACAACTACTGATAATGATATGTTTTCCATCGGATGATGTTTTTTTACGTTTATATATACGTGATCTAAGCTTATATACCTATTATGTAAAGTTTTGTCCTTTTGCACACTTGGGGTGCATTTGACACGCGGGAGGGGAGGGGAGGTTAGCTGCGAACTCCATAAGTTCACAACTAATGATTTGATTGGTTTTCCATCGGATGATGTTTTTTTACATTTATATATTATGCTAAATAAGCTTATGTACCGAACAAAAAAAGGGTTTTTTACTATGCACACATGGGGTGCATTCGACACTTGAGGGGTTAAGCATTTTTGACTGTTGTCCTATTATTGCCTTGACAAATTTTTTCACCGCCAGGTATGTATTCATATTTTTATCACTAGGTATAACGAGCTAGCTTTTTCCCGCGGCTGCGCCCACGTGGATGTCGGAAATTATCCCATGGGAACGTATACTACCGGGATAAAAAGTACCCTATGTCCTAATCCATCATGGTCCAGCACCCTAATTGCGTAACACAGTATCAGTCGGAGTTGGTTTCATTTTGATAGTTCAACAACATTCATTGCGTCACTTACGTTGTCGAGCAGACTAATTTTTCGAACATATGAAGCAATGGATTTGCAATTTGTTTCAAAATGATTCAAACTCCGATTGATAATGTGTTACGTAATTAGGGTACTGGTCTACCCATGTGCCAAATTTCATACAAATACATTCAGCTGTTTTAGAGTGAAAGCTTAACGAACAAACTCGCTTTCGCATTTATAATATTAGTTCGGATGGTACATAAGACTATTTACAACACTCTGGACTTTTACAAGCTGTTGAAATAATGAACTTAAGTTACCAAAGTGCGTTAGTGGCAGGAGGATTTAAAGGCTAGCAAACTACTTAGTTCTTTATTCTGAACTTCTGACTGCCTTTGTCTTTTTAAACTTCGTATTCTCTCAGTCTAGCAGGGATGTCACGCAGCGTGACGGTGGCGGTGGCGTACATAATGTCGGTGACACCCCTGACGTGGCGCGAGGCGCTGAAGGTGGTACGCGCGGGCAGGGCAGTCGCCAACCCTAACCTGGGCTTTCAGAGGCAGCTGCAGGAGTTCGAGACCTATAAGCTGGTTGAGGTAAGGAACTAATAGTAAGAATGAAGTAAATACTATCGTGTTACCCAGTTACTGGGTTGTGGAGGTTAGATAGGCAGTCGCTTCATGTAAAATACTGATATTCAGTTGCATTCGGTTAGACTGAAAGGCGACCCCAACATAGTTGAGGAAAGGCTGGGTAGATGATGTAAGGAAATACTTAGTACTAGCTCTAGAGTTTAGAACATGAAATTATCGAAGAGCTTTAAATAACTGGAGAACCCGGAGAACCATTATTCGTGTTGCTTTCTGTAGTGTGTAGTTACAACACTATTCCATGGTCTAGAGACGACATAGGTACGCAGAGAATAATCTCATCAATTTCATATTACCATGCCATATTTCATATTAGAAGTGAATACCTTAACTTGATAAAAGTCAAAGCCAAATATTTATTTGCAGATAAATATGGTTACAAAAGTTCTTACAATGGTAGTATAATAAATAGTTAGGTTAACATATTTAATCATAACATAATGACATGCCAATTTTTGATAAGTAAGAAAGTAGTTAGACAATTAGATTATTTAAATTTAAACTCGAGGAATTCTTATAAAGTATAGAAGGAATTCTCAATGAACTACCTGCGTAAAGCCCTTCTGAAGGGGACCTTTGGAAGTTCTTTAATTTGGTTAGGAATCTTATTATAAATCTGAATACACATAGGATAGCAACTTCGCCTATAGAATTCCGTTTTTTTTTTCTAGGAATATTTAATCTATTAGGATATCTAGTTTTAAACTTGCATTTATCTCCCAGTTTTTCAAACACCTCAGGGTGCGATTTGATTTCATGCGTGTTGTACCTACCCTGAATCCACGTAGGTACCTATACTTACTTAGCACACGTCCCGTCCAATACCTACGCTATAAAACGCTAAGCTAGTAATCAAATCAATACCTTTCACGAGAGATTTCAGTGAAATCAAAAGCTTTATCCTCTTGTACATCAACGATATCAACATATGGATTATGAACACGCTGTTACGATCTTTAACAAAATATTGCTATGTTTACGTTAAAGTTTTTAATGTTCGAATATACTTTAGCAGTCAGTTATCTCTGCCTTTATTCAAACTTCGTTTACTGTAACAAAAAGACGGACAGAGTGATTCATTGTCGTGTATGGTTTCGTAGTAGCTGCTTGCACGGCACCATAGCATAATCAGCCTATAATGTTCCCACTGCTGGGACACAGGCCTCCTCTCGTTGAGAGGGAGTGGGCCGTAATCCACCACGTGGGCATAGTGCGGGTTGGTACTCGTAGATGTCATATATCTTCGAATATTTGGTCCTGGGACATGACGGTTTCCTAACGATATTTTCCTTCACCGTTTTAAGAGCAGTGGTGATGAAATAACTTACATAAAATAAAGCATCTGGTTCGAATCTGCGACCTTCTACTCGTAAGTCGAAGCTGTTATCACTGGACCACAACTGCAATCCACCCACTTGTACCACAAACAAACAAAACTCTTTATTTGTTCAGAACAGCGCAATTTATATGTCGGCTAGTGACACACGGTGGGATTGCGGCCACCTTGCGTGACACGCTCGCGTGTCAGTCCTCCCCCTAACCACTCGCAGAAATTCGGAAAATATTCCATTTCTCTTATAACTACTAATATTATCCTCACTATAAACAAAGATATTTGACTTTATAATTATAACGTACCTATTAAAAGTATAGGTAACTCTGTTATGCCTAAACCTTTCATGAAATAACATTTAGTGGAAACTAAAGTACGGTCAGCAACAGAAGTTGGTTAACGCTGCTAATAACAAAATTATACGAGAACCTGCTTTTTAGCATTTCATTTCTTAGATAAAAGTTAATTTTCTTTTAAATTTACATCTGTTCCGATTTAATGAAATATTTTTCTCAATAGTTAAGATTTAAAAAACTCAAGTGTTAATCGACTTTTTCTGCTGACTGTACCTAGCTACCGTAATCAAGGAATTCCAACCATCATGGTATTTCTTCGAAAAGTAACCTTAATGAATCATTCGCGTGACCAAAGCGAATCGATAGTCAGCCTATTTGTCAAAATTGGGTCTTATTAAAAGCACTTACTTGTTATTACGGACATTGAACCGTTATAAATCACTTCTTCCTATGAAAACAATTATTTATTTACCTACTTCAATACCTTCACAAAATAATATTTTTTCTAAACATAAAGTACAACTTGAAAGGAATAACATATATGTTTGTAGGGTGTAGCATTCAACACTAAGAAAGCATTTTCGATACTCGGCAGGTTAAAGGAGGTTGAATTTGTATGCGAGTAAAGTAGCGGGCAACAGCTACTTCGTTATAATGGGAAAGGCAACAAACCATAACACATATTAGACACACCCCATGACTGTTCGATGGCGAATTGGGTCATATATAACCGTAGCATGATGAGGTCATTTATAAATGAAATTCAAACAATTTCATTCCAGACCAAATTACAGGGGATTTTCTCCCCTTAATATCACATCTAAACATAATAAGTACCGATGTCTACAAAGAGGAACTCGTGGCTAAGTAATAACAGCCGCACGGGTCGTTCCATCAGGTTAAGCTACGCTTGCCGGGGTTGGTCCGTGGATGGGTGACCATCTTTACACACCGAAACTCCTCCGTGCCTCGGAAAGCACGTTAAGCCGTTGGGCCCGGCTGACATTCGTGTATCTTTGACAATCGTTGAGGGTCGTCTGCAGAAGCCCGAAAGTCTGACAACCAGTCTTACCAAGGGGTATCGTATTACCCAGTTACCGGGTTGTGGAGGTTAGATAGGCAGTCGCTCCATGTAAAATACTGATATTCAGCTGCATCCAGTTAGACTGGAAGCCGACCCCAACATAGTTGGGAAAAGGCTAGGCAGATTGATTGATCTACAAATCGAACTAAATAAGTGTATTTATTTATTTTATTTATTTACATTCCCATAGTGAAAGTTGTTCATATTCATGGGGAGAACCAGGTAGAACACCATGTGAAAATTTAGCTAGTAACTTAAAAATTGTCCTGTATAACGGGAAGTTTGAAAGTTTGCGTTGTGGAGGTCAGATAGGCAGTCGCTCCATGTAAAATACTAGTATTCAGCTGCATCCGGTTAGACTGGAAGCCGTTGGGGTCGGCATAGTTGGGAAAAGGCTAGGCAGATTGACTTATTATAAAATAAATGTCGCTTTTCGAGACTGCCTGTGTGGCCGCGTTGTTTTTCTAAACTACGCAACGAATTTTGATGCGGTTTTCACTGTCACTATTCCGGAAGGTTTCTATGTATAATACATTAATATTGAACTTACATATAATATAGAAACCTTCATGTTTTGTTAAATCGTAAAACCCGTGCGAAGCAGGGCCGGATCGCTAGGTACAACCATAAATAGTACCTAGTAGATACCCTCAATGCTTATTGGTAACTTGAGTTTCAGAATTGTGCAAGGTTCTTATATTAATTTGGCAAATAAAGATTACTTTAGGCGCGTTGAGAGATTTTTGCTTGAGGGAAATCTTACGGGTTCGCGTCACCGCGTCACCGCGTCACCGCGTCACCGCGACACCACGACATGCTACGCATAGTTTTAAGTTTAAGTTTTCACTTCTGTGGGCAGTGCCCATGAATTTTTTAAATTTACTTTGATCCTTGATAATTGAATCCACAGCACTTCTGTTGCTTATTTAAGAACTTTTTACTCAAGGAAAGAAGAAGATTGAAGGAGCGATACCCGTCGTTGGCGTTAGCTGACAGAGACATGTCGGAATGCCGCGTCATGCTGGACTCCTACCAGACAATGCTGAACCAACGCACCATCTGCGAGGGGAAATGCTCCATGGGCCGACAATGTCCTACTGGTAAGAGCCTGTGCTTCTTTACTGTATAGATTAAGAGGTCATAAACTGCTTTTTTTCTGAAGATTATAAAGTGACGTCTGCTTCAAATAAAATTCTCTTTTTGAAACTTTTAGACGAGCTCGACGTTGATTTATCAATGTCGCTTAAGCTGTTAATCTTCAGCGAAAAAACGGTTCAAAATGACTCCTGTGACCTCTTAAGAGTGCTCTAAAAGAAAAATAGGTTATTCTCCTCACGTATTTGTACATAGTTCAATTTGGTGTTGTAAGGCCGAATGTAGTTTTAATTCAATCGCCAGACGCCCCACTGTTAGTGTGCCTCACTCTCCAACATAATTCGATTTTGCCTTCGCAATCTCATATTAATATCGTTTGTATGTAGATTGTATGGGTCGTAAAAAGGTTGAAATAAGCCAATCTTTGATGTTTCCAAATAGGATTGAATGTTTGTTTGATGTATAAAGAAGCACTGTAATTTCTTGGAATTCTATCTTTTACTTCATTACGACGAGTTCTGAGAATGTAATCAAGTAAACAGTCGTTAAAAACTTTTGCTTGTTTATCGTTAAGAATTTATCGACTGTATTTTCTTTAGTTCAGAATGGTTAGCTATTTATCAGCATGTACAAACAGAATTGAAAAATCTATCTACGTAATATAAAGAGTCCCAACATGTAAAGCACCATTTTCGCTAGCAAAACAATGCTTTTAAAAACACTTTAAAATAAAGCCTGGTACTGACTGCCACCCCACGACAAGGTTGTAACACCCGAGCACTGTTTATCGATGTCATTGTCTGCACATTCACTACACTATAGAAGTATGTGTTGCCTTCTCTCACATCAGGGGTATGCAGAACAGGGTCCAAGCGCCAGCCGCGATCGAGGAAGCCGTCAGTTGCCGCAGGGCCCGGGGAAGGCCCAGGGCTAAAGAGGTCCCCTTCTACTCTGTCCACCACGTCTACCGTCTCTGGGTATCGGCCCAGGTCCTCGCCGGCTGGACTTTATAGTTATACTGGAGGTTAGTGATTTCTCTAAATTAAATGTTAACTACTAATCCACGATTTTCGTCTTTCGCATCTTCATTTACCATCAAAAAAATAGTGACTAAAAGTGAACCTATAATAGATTTTAAAAAAACTATTAAAATTCTGTCAAAGATGTCATCTTAAAAATTACGAATCTTCCCGAAGCGTTCTAAAAAGAAAATATTCATGGACGCCAGATACATAGCCGGTCTGGAACCGTAGCATCACTCTACGACGTAGCATCTCTACGAGATACGCCGTAGCATTCCTACGGGCTACGCCGTAGCATCTCTACGCTGTAGACTTACTTCGGGTATTTGTGATCCGCTCTCGGTCACCCACCATATTGCTTCTTAGAAAGCCTTACTGTCATCGTCCTAACCCTTAACAAAACTTAAGTAAGAAGTAAGAACACAATACAGTGTACGTATTCACGTATCCACTGCAGAATGGCAGTTTGTATTGTGTGTGACATAATCTCCTTCGCCCCACTATATTATGTAGTACTTAAAGGTCTATGGTTTAAGCGTCTAGATCTGAATTATACTTTCACAGCTCCGTCTCGCCCAACCCGTTCAGCGTCAGGCCTTAGCGTGACGCGTGTGACTGACCCGGTGGGCGGTGGCACGGCCATGGCGGTCGGTGGCACGGAGTACTCGCGCCGCCGCGCCGCATCCGCGCCCGCAACGCCGGCTCTCTCGCCCGCAACCTCGCCGCCCGGCTCCCCGCATCGAGCACCACATAGGTGAGCAGGTGTAGCGTAGCCTTACCTTGGATAAGTCATGTAAGAAGGTCTTTTTCAGTAATATCAATGTTTAGTTGCACTATGACTTGCATATTGGACGCGTCCTGGTTGTGAAAGGCACGCCCACTAAAGCTGACGTCAGACGCTTCACTAGAGAGAATGGTTCACTCGAATCGAATGAATGTTCATTTTTGTTTCATTCCACGTTCACAGGACACCGAACAATTACTTAGGAATTAACGTTCATCTGTTACATTCATTGCATTTTCCGATCATTCGATAGGCGAGTCAAAGATGTCGAGTGCCGAAATCCAACATCGTTGGATCGGTTCACTAATCAATTCGTATTTTGAGAGAAAAATGTCGAATGCTTATAAAAGTGAAGCGTCAGATATCTGCTATGCAAGCTGGCGTCATTCACTTGCCTTTCATAATGCCATCATTCTTACTTGGTTGCATGACTCGTCCTAGGAGTACAAAATTCTATCCACAATATGCAACAACACAAAGCATTTGCTCCTGATTGTGAGCCCAGAACCCATAGTTATTTGACAAAAACACAATTACCTACTATATTCGCATTGAAACGTCCTTGTTTTTAGCTGCGATTTTTATTCAGATTTAAGTTCCAACCTGCAATATTATTTCATAGCGAGCGAGAATTCATGCATAAATACCGTATGGATTAACATTTGAATAATAAACTTTTAACGGGAAATCCGCACGTCATTCACAATTCGATTCGACATGCAGGCCATTCAACATTCACACAAAGGCTTTCTATGTAGAACATCTACGAGTTCTGACTAAATTACCTTTCAGCTTTTTACATCATTTCAATCACCAAATCCAGCAAATTTTCTGTACAGTCACAAACATAAATATATTAGAAAATACTCACCCGGCAATAATATCTGATTTCGTAATTCAGATATTAATTTTTACTGTCAAGATGACAGCAAATATACCTATGTTATCATTTGTGGAAGGTAGGTATATACACACAAGTAGCTGCACAATTATGTGACATCGAAGAACCACCAAAACTATATCTGACGAGAAAAGCGACGCGACGCCAAATTAAAGCATACCGCATAAGATGAGAGGAGAGATCAAGAGAAGACAAAGAAGAAGAATCAACAGAAGAGTCTTTTAATAAGATGTATCCACCTCTCAGAATGCATAAATATCGGGCATGTCTTGCTTTATAAATATCTGCCTACTCAGTACTTACAGTTCAGAAGAATGTAATACCTCGTTGTGATCAAAAATATCTGACATCACTTTGGCAGCACCTACCATATGCTGGTGACTGTACCTACCATATAATTTTATTTTTATTACTTTGGCATGTTTTAATTTTCCATTTCATGTGACCATTAGGCCCGGCGTTGCTTGGGTGATACCCTCAGTGCAGTGGGACCCCGATTCGATGTGACGTCACCAGGGGCCCACGTCTCAAGAGGTTTTAATCACTCTCGTCGCACCCCGCCTTGCCACAAGGTTATGCATTGTTTCTTTTGTTTGTCACGCTTATTTAATTTAACAATCATCGTAGCACGTCGGTCTAGAAGAGCACCTTGTTCAACTTTTTGTAACTGTTTTGTGAATAATTTTAAATTTTTGTGTAGTTTTTTTACTCTAATGACCTGTTTCATCACCGGATGCTATTAACCTCCGCCTCTGGATAAAGTCTCGTTAACTTGCTTTTCTGAAAGTATGACTTAATACATATTCTGTTCTATTTTTGAATTTATCCGTTAGTTAAATAGTGCATATTCGGGCTCTGTGAAACAGATAATTATACATTAAACGTATAAACTGTGGAGTTATGAATTATTATTAGACCAGTTGAGGCATCTGGGTGGCCGTAGGTTTCGTTCCGAGAATATTACATACCTACGTACGGTAGTAGATGCATAATGTGGAGTAGCTTTACTGGTAATCCCACAAGAAGTAGACTGTATATTATGCAGGATATCAGACAGCTGCAGTCGCTCCGTATATTCGGGCACATTCAAGAGGTGACCCCATCATGATTGGTATCGGTAAAGCTACCATAATTGAAAACGATATTCGACTCGACTTTCGTGATATACTAGCTGCCATAATGAAAACTGCAAATCACTTTATTTTCCTCATTTTTATTTCAACAAAACATAAAGGAACTTCCTTAACATCTCGACGAAATTTGAAATGACGAAACTAATGAACCGTCTAAAAATATAATTGACGCTGCAGTACTGGGGATGAATAGAGCCTCTTATGCCATTGTTTCTTATTCTGTATATACTTAGTGTATAGCATTACATTTATCTGAGAGGAGACTGGCTCGGCGTCGCTTTCATTCTATTGCCGCGAGAAGTCGGAAACGCATTTCGCGACGGAATTTAAGTTCCGTTATGAAAACCCGGAGAATTGTGCAGACAAATATTACATGGTAAGCTTGACAGTGTGGGATAATACTGTAATGGGATTAGGAATGTTGCTATAGATAGATATTTAAACGCAGCTGTGGTATCATACTCGTACTGGTAGAGGTTATGACCTAGTTTAGGCATTAACGTCCGACTCTGTACCAAATTGTTGAACGTTTGGTCGTTTGCATGGTATTTTAGTTTTATGTCTTGAAAATTACGGTAAGAATTTGTACCTACACAGTACAAAGTATGTAGTTGTTTGAACAGTTTTCTACCTACTATGCAACATTATATTTTTGTCAATAGGTACCGAGGCTTACACAATAATAGCTCGACTCTTTCCGTACTGTGGGAAAATAACGGATGGGCAATTTAGCGCTCCTGTAGGTATACCATCTAAAGAAAGAAAGAAAGAAAGAAACACATTTATTTAGCACAGACTAAATCAAAGAGGCAAAACAAAAAAAAATAAATAATACTTAAATTTTAAAAAAAAATCTACATTTGCGATGCAATAACAACAAAAAAATACAATGCAGGAATGTGTGTCTCACGGCTGTGCCAAAAAGGCCCAGTTCAGCATCTCATCTCAGCTTTAGGCGGTTATCACAACGCACCGGACACCGTAAAGTACTGTACCTACCCCGCACGGTGATGCGGTGTCAGTGTGTTGTATACTCTGCGGTTTTTGTATACAAATCAAGGTTCATACAGTCAAAGTTAAAAATTGTGATAACCACCTTAAAGGTTAATTTAATGTATTCTGTCATGTATCTGTCATGTAGGGGAAGGCGTGAGCTTATATTAGTATTTAAATAACAAATACATTAATTGCAATACAAATTACCTAAGCGGAAAATTAAATAAACAATAATAATATATAATTGAATATATAATAAATAATAAATATTTTAATAGATTGACTTATATTATATTACATTGAATAAATAAATTAGCGAAAAATCATTAATAATAGGGAAAATAATAAAAGCGCTCTTCCTCTCTCTTACTTAAAGCTTGCTGTGCCCGACAGGGTCCTTATTTGTTTCTTAAAATAACACTTACCACATTATGGATTGCAATAAAGATTATTTGATTCGATTTGATTTATGTACCAACTCGTTTACTTTCATTTTTAACCCCAACCATCAAAATTGTACCTAAACGTTGTGCTTAATTTCAAACATAAAATATAATTGGACGAGCCGTACATATCGTATGAAGAGCGTAGGGGAACTGTGGAGCCCTCCGCATTAGATTCATATTTAACGAGGCAGGGTCGTGTGCGTACATCATAAAATTTTACGTACTGCCGACATCCGGACAGTCGTGGGACGTCGGACGTACTAATTTGTGTTAGCATAGCCCGCATGCCGGAGATAAGCCTTACGGTCGTAATAGCATCGTACAATGTTAATTGAAAGCTACTCTTTCAACATAAAAAACTGGTGTAATATTCCTCGCTAGAGTAATGTAGGTTTCAGTTTTCAGGTTTGTGTTGAAATTCATGACGGCGTAGCTATGCAAATATGAATCAAGTTCCAGCAGGGCAATGGCTGATTTCTAGAACGATATCTGGGTCATGTTGACACGAAACCGAAACCATAATACAATTTTAACTAATGAGTTTATCGATCGGTGGAGGTTCGTCTTCTAAAGTGTTTTTCGCATGTCATGGCTTACGAAACTTTATTTTGTTAGTCTTTATGGACGGTTTGGTTTTTAATTGGCTTCTACGAAAAGCCTGCCGCGACTCACGGACTCGATTCCCGCAAGGAACAATATTTGAGCACGTGAGATTTGCAGTGTCTGATAAAGCTCCCTTTACCTTAAAGGGGAAAATCCTTGTTTTTAAAAAACAAAGAAACTATAGATTGTTTCTATGTTCAAAGTAGTGGATGACGTGTTTCAGATCGCGTCCCCTGCAGCGGTGTTCGTAGCAGGAGTCCTGGCGACGTCCAGCATCCGGCCAGGGTCGACCGCACGAACGGCAACCACTCACTCCCACGTCCTCTAGCTCATAGTCATAACGTGCACACTCGCGGACCCGTCTCGCTACTCGCTCATTTAATTTCTAGGACAGATCTGACAGACTAACACTCATTCTTAAGTCAAATCTCATTTTAGGCGTTGTGATTGGTTGACCAAAATAACATCGACCAATCACATCAATGGCATGAGATCTGACCACAGATATTAAATAGCCTTTCAGAAGCCGGAGGTTATGTCATTGTGGCGGTACCAGCTGTCAGATAAGGTCCAGCCGACCTAAAATTAATAGCGAGTGGTGAAACAGGACCTTATGCTTCTGTGGCTTCAAAGGACGCCAAACGAAGCTTTTGTAAATGTCAGCAATATCTGTGACGGTAGGTAAGTGTTGGACGGCGAATTATTATAATAGTTGGGGAATATTTGGCGATGCAAGGTACTTTTTAAAATATTAGGTTTGATACCTAACGTTAAAAGTTATGGGATTGCGACGGTTGTACCAATTCTAAATTGTTGTTTGCCTTCGCGGTGTTGTCGTGATATGCTTTTTGTAATGTTATATGTTATATAATAAGCGACTCATCAACGAAACTATGCTATGTGACCATTTCACACTCAGTCACATCAAATGTGAAGTGATTCTGTCCTGATGATACTTACGGAGTTTAAAAAAAATTAGACTTGAAAAATTGCGAATTTTGAAGCAAACGTTTTTTAGCAAATGTTCCTCAGAGTGTGGAAATGTGACAATTATTTGTTCAACACGCTCGCTCTGTAATCTGTTGCGCGATCGCGCATATACACGATGCTTTTTTATTGGCTATAGAGCAGCCACGATAATGATGTTGTACCTAATCATTAGTATGAACAACTTTTACTATAGGACCAAGCCAAAAATCGCGAAAAAAAAATCTGCAGTTACATACCTACAGCTGCTGTTATATTATGCTGATGTGTTGTGTACATTTAGCTACGTTCGCATAATTCGTCTAAATGTAAGCAACAACCGGTTTTTTTTTTCGCGATTTCAGGTTTGGTCCCATATTAAAAGTTGTTCATAATGATAAGTACCTATAGGTAAAACATAGTGGCAGCTCCCTAGCCAATAAAAAAAGCAGCGCCTATAAATGAGTTTGGAACGCAGCTAAACGCAACCTAGCTTACTTTCCATAGCATTTGCTACGCTACAACTTCTTCGCTAACTAAATTTAAGCAGTACATGATACTTCTTCAGAATTTTACCAGTGCAGAAATGTAAGCCCAAATGTGGAAATGGTATAATTTAAGTATTTCATTCTAAATGTTACCGCGAAATGTCTTATTAGTTCAATTATTTATAAAATAATGAAGGAAAGTACAATGTGCTATCTATAAGCCACCAATACACTTGTAAGTTGCTGCCGTAAAATTTATGTAAGTAACTTACATTTAATGACTTTTACATGAACTTACAAGAGAGTTTACATTTGCAAATATTTCGTTAGTTAATCACGTAAGGGACTTACTTGAGGAGAACTTACAGGTGTAAAGCCGGCCTTATGTAGGTAATGAAGATTAATGTAATAATATGATATTTTACTATAGCCGTGGTTGGCATGCGTAGATGATACCTCTTAGTTTGAATAAGAGACGCTCTGGCTGGTTCAGATTTCTATTTCTAAGATTTCTACCTTCGATTAATACTATAAAGTTAGCTCGTACTTTTTATCTATTGTAGCTAGACTGTAGCTAATACTTATTTTAAAGATGCATTTAAAAATCTATTTACTAGCGAAAACTTGAGAGACCTTAATGTACATTATTCCTTAAAGTTTTATTTACCTAATGTAAGAGAAACTTTCGTGTTAACACAACTAAATTCAATTTTTCCGTAGTTCTGTTTTGAATAAGAAATACGAAAGCTTTCCCAAATAGACAATTTCTAATAATCTAAAAGTAATTACCTAAAGAATATACCTACTTATACCTACATATAATTTAGCCCTAAGTCATCACTGTAAAATATCCCACTTCGTTTTAATATGATGAATTGATGATATAAACTTCAATTACAAATACCTACTTTAAACGGTGTGCTGCACACGTCGGGTCGGCAAATTAGATTCGGTAAGTATATATCTACTTAATTGTTCAACAACAAAGCCGACCCGAAGCAATTACGTAGCTAAGTACCTACTTAAATACTATATTACCTGGGCGACCGAGCTCTGCTCAGGTGAACTGCGCGGGCAAATCTTTTTGGGTGAAAATACGGAGAAAACGAATTTTCCTAGGTATGAGACCTAGCTAGATCGATTTTTCAGCGCCGCAAATATAGCAATATAGGGGATTTTTTTTTTTTTTTTTTTTTTTTTTTTTTGAGGGTGGGAAATCATCAAATAACTTCTCCCGCTCTGGGTGGAGCGGGAGGGCGTGTCAGACTTTTACTGACTAAAACCCACCCGTGTTCCTTCAGTTGCCTATGCCAGGGCCGCGGTAACCCCTTCGGACAACCCGCGACCCCAGCGGCAATATAGGGGATATTGCAAGTTTCATCGAAATCGTTAGAGTCGTTTTCGGGAACGTGATTCAAATATATACACAAATATTACTCGTTTTATAGTATAGGGATAAGTAGTAGGTATTTAAGTACCTATTTGCTTCGGGTCGGCTTTGTTGTACCTACGTCAACGTTCAAAGGTTTTCCATCATTTACAGCGAAGGTTATAGCGATTAAAATGTGACTACCAACCAATAGAAATTGATTTATACTCCCACCTAAATTATTATAGATTGACGCACTAATTCCGTTAAGTACTATGATTGGACCCAGTCACATTTAAGTCGGCAAAGTTCGTTTTTTCCGAAAAAACGATGGAACCTTGTCCTTGTTTGCCGATGAACGATGTCGTACTGTGCCTACCTAGGTAGGTACATTATTGATTTTGCCGCCCGTCTGCGTCGATTAATGCCTACCCGAACAATTTGTAGCACTCCTAATACAAAACTCAAGTGTAGGTATATTCCCCTTAAAATATGAAAGACCCTTGATCACGTGCGTTAGGCACACAGAAAGTTACCCATCACTTTGGTTAGGTACTTCATACGATTACCCACGTTCCCACTAATTGATGTCTTAACTACCTCTGGTTTGCTCCAAATCCTTTTGCTTCAACTTATATAGTGAGCTTAGGAGTAACGTCTGTAAACGTTTTAGATAATAATTGCTCAAAAAGGGAAACTGAATCCGTTCCTATCACAGCACAATTTGACGTTAGTAACTCGGCACGTGCATTTCATGGCTCGCTCAGTACTTTCTCTACGCGGTAGAACAATCAAAACTAGGGACAAACTATGTTGTGAACTTTTGCATATCTCTCTTTCTCATTCTTACAAGGCTTAGCCTGATTTAGAAAATTGTGATTTACTTAGATGCCTTTAGCACGGTGGCATATTATGTAGACGATTAGCTTATACTTACATTTTTTTATGATTAAGTACTTAAGAAATGCTGCCACTGTAGCTTTGTTATATCTCGTTTATAAGTCTGTAAATATTTCTAATCTAAGGCGATATTTCCTTCAAAATGTTTCAATCATTTGGTTCGTCTGGTAGATAAGATCGGGGAAATTGCTTTTCCGGATCTGAAATCTAGCAAAGTCGTAGCCAGAAAACTGTTTCGTAAAGAAATATTGATTGTATTTTCGAGGCACCCTAATTGCGTATCACACTATCGATCGGAATCTGAATCATTTTGAAGCAAATTGCTAATCCATTGCGTCCTAAGTTCGAAACATTTGTCTTCTAAACACCGTAGTTAACGCAATGATTGTTGTTGAACTGTCAAAATGAAACCGATTTCGATTGATAGTGTGTTACGCAATTAGGGTGCTGGTTTTGTGTGCCTGTAGGTAGGTAGGTATTTTGTTCGTGTAAAGCAACAGAGTTTCGAAAACGCTTGGCGAAAGCACCAGGTTAGCCCGCGAAATTCAAATTTTCTTACGTTTTTTTGCAATTTGCAAGTTAGTACCTACCTATCAGGTTGTAATGTTGATCTAAATATTATTCACGACCGTAAAAAATCAGTATTTATAGAATGAATCATTAAAATAATCAAAACAAACGCTCTAATTTCACGATACCCTACTGAATGGCTACCTATTTTATGAAATCTTGACTTTGGAGGATTAGGTGTTGTAGGTAGGTAAGTAAGTAGGTACTTATTATTAATTCTAATGATTATAATTACCTATGATTATAATTACATATTTGTTACGGCCGGGAATCTTAATTTAATCAACATACATCCAGACACTGAGCTGCAAATTGCAAAAATCGTATGAAATTTTTTTCCTTCCCCCTTAAGTACGATCGGCATCGAAAGTCGATTAGGTAACACTTTCGTCAAACTCAAGACTTGAGTGAATAACTGTCCCGTACCTGGCATAGTGAACTCAATTAAGTTACCTATAAACCTAACACTAGGGTCTCAAAGTTCAAACAATACAAAGGAATGTGTACCTAATCATCACTTAACTGGTGTAACTTGATCAAGTTAATCGTTCTCAACGTGATTAATCCACTTCAGCTGAAACAATTAATTTGATCAAAGCAATTTAAATGCTATTATGTTAATTGAATGTAAAATCCCTTCGTTGAACATGTTTCTTTCAACTCAATAAAATCCGAGTCACTGAATACGGCCGTGACGAATACTGTAAGGTATACCTACGTATAGATGGGTTGATATACTGACTGGCGATCAGGTTACCACATAATGGTACAGCGGTTAATACAAGTTGTGATGTCTGTCTATTGAAAAATAATAAAACAAACAATTTTATTGTAAGCGACTAAAAATAAAAATTGCATATTTTATAAAAAAAAATCGTTAGTCACGAAATAGATGCCTTTTTATTTTTAGTATAAAATTGGTAAGTAAGTAATTTTGTATGAAGTTTCCTTTGTTCCGGGTGGCGCATTTTTTTTCTACCCTGTTTAAGGCGAAGATGAAGCTAAGCGCTCGTTTGGTACTCGAAACAAAGAAGGTACCTACGACCTCATTGCGTTGGAATGTACACTCGTCAAAACGGACGCCTTTACACCTTAAAGTTGCTTTTTGTATACCTACACTGATTCATTGAAAAAACCCTGCTCCTATGGTCCTTTGTTTTACTTTGTAATAAGTACAAATTGCAGCTCAAAATTGGAAAGGCGTTTGTCGATGGTACCTACCTACCTACAATAGTTAAGGCGCATACCGTTTTGCAATAGAGCCCTTTTGTTTAGGCATTTATTTAGGTAGGTACGTCATCTAGAGTTAGTGAAACTACCTAGTAGGGCATAACATGCCTAGTAGGGCTTAGGGCGAGCGCGCACTGCGGTGCGTTTCCGTTAGTTCTGCCGCACTGGGCGGGGCCTACAGTAACAAAACGCATGACCGCAGTGCGCGCACTTCAAAGACATTCCATACTTCAAAGATTATGCGTTAGGAAAACGCACCGCAGTGCGTGCTCGCCCTTAATTGCTCATTGCAAAGGTGTCTCACTAATTTTAATAATCGTATTAATAGAACTTGAGGAGGATGTTATTGAAACAAACTGATTTCCTTACCTACCTAATAATTTTGAGATAACTTTCACGTCTTTATTTAGGAAAATCAATCAGTCTTTCATTTTATGTAGTAACTAGTTAAGTTTATTACAAGATGGAAAGACTTAATATTAATATACTTATATGTACCTACCTACCTTCTTAGTTTTATAGCTTTCGAGTAAGTATTTAGAGCTAGTCTAAGCTGAAATGACGCGCCCCACTACTTAAGTATACGAAAACTACGATAAATGCGGTAGTGGGGCGCGTCATTTCAGATTAAGGCGGAAGCGCCAAATTCAAAATTTCTTACGATTTTTTCAATTTGTAAATCAGTATTAGGTTGTATGGTGATCTAAATATGATTCCCCGTATCAAATATTTATTTATAGAATTAGCCTATTATCATAAAGATCATCAATACAACTCGTCTAAGTTCATAACCCTATTGAATGGCTTTTTCATGAAATCATGAGATTTGAGGCCAATTCTAACTTATGGAGTTGTATTGTTGATTATAATGATTATAATTCTGTAAAGCCATATTAGTTACGGCCGTGAATCATATTTTTATCAACATAAAACCTGACACTGACCTGCAAATTGCGAAAAACGTAAGAAAATTTTAATTTCGCGGGAGTGCCCATTCACGGAAGTCCGCTTTGCCATGCTCTTGCAGGATGCAAGGTGAATCCTGGGGGCTTTTTACTATGAGTTCTTATAGCAGAGCAGAAATTGAACGATTCCAGTGAGAGAGAGAGAGAGAGAGACGGAGCTATATACGACCTTTAGCACCGTCTCTCTCCCTCACTGGAAACGTTCAACTTCAGCCCTGCTATAAGCCGGAAGGACGCCATGCAGGCTGCGACAACATTCACAATCCTGCATAAAGCGACGCCGCTCTAAACGAGCTCTACGGTCTACCTGCTGGTACCTATCTGGCATCTGCCTATTTTATTGTTATACCCACTATAGGTACTTTTATAAAATGTTTGTGCTATGCTTAATTTTTTTTATTAATTACCTCCTAAGATGTACTATTTCTACTTACTCCTACGTACCTACTTTACTTAAACATATTTCTTTATTGTTTGAATGGACAGAACGAACAGCCTACTTATGTAAAAGTACCTTTTACTGAAAACTTTTGAAACACACACATCAGTAATGTTCCATCGCAAATGACAATATTTTAAGAAATATTTAATGAGCACTATTTTTCGTGAATTTTGAAAGTTATTTTGTGTGAAAAAAAGATGTTAAAAGAACTTATTATTATGTATGTATTTAAAATAGAATTTTAAAAAATACGTAAAGAATTTTCAAATTTATTTGGTACTCGTTTAATTATTGATATTTTTGAGTTATCTCAATCTTTGGAAAGGTGCGGGACCATGTTGCTATCTTTTACTTGTGTGATAGTATGGAAGCTGGATGCACAAAACACTTATTATGCTCCAAAATACTGACCAATACAAGTCCTTAGGAGTGCGACAGTTGAATATAGCAGGGGTCACAAACTTCAGCTGAATGGAGAAGGTCCACTTTTCGGGACCTATCACCCTGGAAACTAATCATTAGCACCTACCAACAGTAGGTGCTAATGATTAGTTTCCAGGGTGATAGAAAAAGCGTAGATTGAGGTGAGACAAGTAGCACCGCACCAGTGTTGCCCAACTGTTATGGGAAAAAGGTGTTAAGCATTCGCAGAGGTATAAATAATTACACCTCAAAAATTCCAACAGTGACCGAGTACCTTACGATTTCTTTGGTAAAGTATAGATAATAGTTATTGCATTGTTAAAACATTTTAGATCATATTTATGTTATGCACTCAGAGCGTAGTCCGTTATAACGATTGTATCAGAAGCAATAACACTTCTGTGAAAACGCAGCAGCAATGTGAGAAAATGGTTATTATGTAACTGTGTATATTTTTAATATAAAATTCAATAATACAACTCGTTTTATTAATCGACTACACAATTTACAGTGTAAACCACCACAAGCACCGATGTACCCTACCTACCGTTCAATAGTTTATCATTCAGAAAAATAAGATCATTTAGAGAGAAGGGTTAACCTATTATTTGCCAACAACCAACAATGTCAAATAAAAAACGCAATTGTTATATCAATATCATTATTTATTTATACATATACTTAAAAACTTGGAGCTAAAACATTTTTAATTATTAAAATATCTAACGTTAATTCATGTTATATTATTTTTTCAACAATCATTCAGGCGAAACGTGTATTACTGTCACTCTACTCTTTCTGTTACAAAAATAAATCTTTCGATCCAGAAAAGAAAGCCTCTTATATTACAAAATTGGCCTATATGTCACATACATAGATTATGTTAAAACGATACTGTTAGATCATACAAAGACCCAAATGCATTTTAACTTTGAAAGCATAATCTTGAGATCATAACATTTTTATTGTAGACATGTTTATTATAGAAGTATTTAGGTACCTACACTAAAATAAGTATGTTGACAACGCAACATAGATATTTTTATGAATAGGTACAGTTAGCAACAAAAGTCGACTATCACTTGTGTTTTGTAAATCTTAATTATTGAGAAAAACACTTCATTAAAATCGGAACAGATGTAAATTTGAAAGAAAATTAACTCATATCTAATGAAATGCTAAGAAGCAGGAAATCGTATCATTGTGTGTTAATTTAGATGTCAAAAAGTAGCAGTGTTAACCGACTTCTGTCGCTGACCATACCTAATAAACATTACCGGTTAGAGCTAGAACCCCATTTAAATGCTTTTGTACCAAGTTGAAATAGCACAATACAATAAATGCACTAATTTCTAACTAACACATCAGATTACGTAATTATTCTTACCTACTTTATGATTCTTTATATGATCTAAACCAGGTGTTACATAACTAGAGAAGGGAAGGTAATTGACTAAAGAATTTGAAAATAAAAGGAATCACCATACAAGGCATACAATAAAATCATCCTTACGCAAAAATTAAAATTATGAATTAGGTGGTTTTTGGTAATCAAGTGTTATTTACATTTAAGTGAAGGTAGGAATAATATACTTACAGTTTATTATATTAAATAAATACATACAGTAGTTACTAATCTAATTTAAAAGGTTCATTATACAACAACAAAACAACAAGTACGTTATAATTAACACATAAAATTATAACTTAAGTGGTTCTTAAAATATAAGGGTTGACCAACTACCAAGTAATCCAGGGTCTCTTACATTAAGATTGCATAACTGAGAGCGAAGGCTTCCCCCAATACTCTTAACATTATTTAAGTTCAGAAGAGTGAGGAATACCTTGCTGGCTTAGTATGAACGCACCGTTACAACACATTCTGCTAATGAAAATATTGATCGACTATGTAAGGGTAATATCTTTTAAAATTTTAGGAGCCTAAGCAATTTTGGACGGCGAAGCAGAGGTTAGCATTGATAAAAATGCTTCAATGATAGATTTCAATTTGGACTACTCTAATTAGGCACACTGCAATTTTAGGATTTAAGTCGCAAAAATAGGGAATTCTTTGGCAGTGATTCTTTGGTATTTGGCAAGAAGGAATGTTTTTAATATTAGTGCATAACATTTATAGCAAATGATGACGTTTGACAAGTCTTAACAAGAAAGAATAGCTATTTTATTTCAAAAGCGGAGCTAATTTAGCAAAAGGCACATTCAAAGAACTTGTGAATGGATTTCCATACAGTTTATATATTTAGATATGTGAAAGGTGGCTCCTGATTCCATGATTTAGTGGTAAAATACTGTGAAATTAAACGTGTAATCTCATTATGGGTTGCCATTAATTTTCTACGACCCTTACAGCGAGATAATAATAGCTATTTATAGAATAATAATTCCTTTTTACCTGTACAATTAGTATGGTATCAATTGTTATTTCATTTACTTCTTAATTTACGTAACTATACAATCTTATGTTCCTATATCGAGCCGTTGTCGCCGTGGTATCGCAATAAAACCTCTAAATGTCGAAGGCAATGAGTTATTTATTTATTATATTCATTTCACTATATGCCTTTGCACTTCTTACTTCATGGTGTAATATGCAGATTGTAATTATTAATGATACAATGATCGGTCATAGCATCCAATTAAATGCATTAAATAAAACTGTAACACAACATTAAAATTCAATATTCAATTAATACTTCACGAAACAATTAAAACTTAATTTAATCTTGTATTATCTAATACACTCAGTTATGAATAACGCTTTTCATTATTAATTTCTATGTATTCTATATCTTTTTAATATTGATAACAAAGGTACATTGCTATGGGCCAGGCATTTACTTTAGGTATTATGCTTTAAAAGTGGTAAAGGACTTCAAGTGATACATAAAAATATATTCTTTATCTTTTTAAAATGAACTTCTTTCAATTAGCTTTAATTAAAGCATTAGAGTTTGTTGTTATTCGACAAGATTCACTTATTTGCATGGTAAATAGTTTGTGTCTGAACGTACAAACACACTACAGTTTGACCGACACCGCTACCTCTGTACCGCGCTTTAGGTATGTGCGCGGTGAGACGGAGGGGCAGTGCAGGACGCTCATTCGCCCCGCGGTACAGCGCTATCGGTCCAATAATAATTAATCCAATCATTGTTAGTTACAATCATTCAAATCCTCTATAACAGTACGTTTTACATTATGACTCATCGAGTTTTGAAAAGAGACTGCTTTTACACCAGTTGTACCATACAACTTACTAAATTGTCAATAGTACATTTAGTCCAAGTCTCTTAAACCATCAAGAGGTTGGACTCAGGTCGAATAACAACAAGGAACTGTCTGGGGCTGGTCGAGTAGTGACGTAGGTACGTCATATTCACTGGAACTCATCATCGGAGCTGAGCAGAGTGGTCTTCTCGTGGTAGTTGGTGGCGTGGCAGATGGTGGCGACACGTTGTGGAGGGGGGCGCGGCGCGAGAGTGGCCTCGTCGCGCTTGCCGGCGCCTGCTCCCGCGCGCATCACTATTCACGTCAGATATTAGTCACATTTGAATGAGTTATTTGGATTTTGAAGGGCGGCGCAGACAGAAGATTAAGCTGTCAGGGTTAGCACGAAAAATGGTGTAGTTGCGGCCCAAGTTTGATAATTTATACAGGAAAAGTTTATGCAGTGCGCAAATTTTCACAGGGTATTCTACCCATGAATATGAACAGCTTTCACTATGGGACCAAGTCGGAAATCACGAAAAAAAATCCGCTGATTCATACATTTTGGTCGAGTAGGTATTGAACTTTTGTATGAAACAGCTGATTTCTTTTTCGTAATTTCCGAGTTGGTCCCATAGTGAAAGTTGTTCACATTAATGGGTAGAACACCCTGTGAAAATTTGCGCACTGCTTAAAAACTTTTTTGTATTTCCCACCACCAAATGAATACAACCCACTCAAACGAGTAGGAACAATAATTAAGCACGTATGTGCTACATCAGGACGTTTTATAAAAAGTCCACTTTGCAGCTGTAGCCAATCTGTTACTCACATCTGACACACCTTGGTCCAGAAATTTCAAGCTACATGTTATGTATGAGAAAGAACTGTGTACCCGGAATGCTTTGATATTTTCTGTCTGTGCGACCTCATTTGTTGTGGGGATAAGTGTACGTGACACTTGTGTTAATGTATCAGTGCTTTGACTCTCTTTCTACTTTGAAAACGCTCAATTAGTGACAGACAAACTATCAGTGCGACTTGTGAGCAACTCAGTCGATATTTTGAAGTCGTTTTTGAAGCGACTATTTGTTTAATCAAACATTTGTGTAATTGTTTTCTGGACTCAAACAGTTTGCGCCCACAGCGTGTTTGTAGTGTGGGCAACACTTCAACCCTAATCAGTGTCTGTGCATACTACAGTGTTGTCAATCACAAAATATTTCCATAAACTCAATAATTTGCACACTTGACTAAAAATGCCAAAAATCTAGATTTTCTTTTTTATACTCGTCAGATTACCGTCTATAAAGTAGATTTTCTATTTTATATACAGTGCTCTTGCCAAAAGATATAAGGACGAAAAATACGACGTTGTTCCTGAAGCTCTAAAGGACATATCAATTAAATTATACAGGGTGGCAGGGACATCGACGCGCAACCTGTTACCAGGGATTCAGTAGATGATTCTGGACCCTCTGTGTTGACACTGTTCGTCGGTTATCAAAAAAAATAATTCTGTTAAATATATTTTGACCGCGTAGGTGCTTATTTCACTTTTGGAGGAAACAGCAGTTTTTTTTTTTTAATAACCGACAAAAGATTTCAACGCAGAAGGGTCCAGAATCATGAACTTAATCCATAGGAACAGGTTGTGCGTCGATGTCCCTGCCACCCTGTATATTATAAACATGCAAACATGCAAATCACACTCAACAAAATGTTAATAACATTCAAACGTGATACGTTAAGCATGCCAGCAAATAAATGATAAAAGCAAACTTCAAATGTCTTACCTTCTGTCTTCTTAGTGTGTTTAGCCTATTTACGAGTAGATGTGTGTAGGTGTCTCATAACAAATATAATGTATAGTTTAGTAATTAAAATCAAATATAATTAGGTAATATCCTTTATTTATTATTAGCAAGAGGAAAAATACAAGTGTTTAAAAAATCAATCTGTGGTGAACTGTAAAAAATAATTATTATAACTTAAACCTACCAGAACTATACTTAAAAATTTTAATTTTACTCAAAGCTAGAATTAATGTTAAAGAATCTCCTATTATAATAATAATATTATGATAACAATATTAAGGAAATGAAAACACAAAGTATGGCTTAACAGGTTGTTAGTTAGTTTTTTATTAAATTAAGTTATCGTTACATGAAGCGCGTATTCTTACAAAGCTGCGGCAACTTGCCTCGACAGTTACTAACTGAAGGTGGAAACATGAAATGCCTTCTTTGGTTTGGCAATATAAGGTGCAGGTTTCACTTCCATAGAGCTAAAAACATAATTAATTTATGTAAAGAATGTACAAAATCAAAACAACCCGATAAATGCCAGATATTGCTATTACAAAAAGAAACGTTCTCTCAAGATTTTCTACTAATTCTGAATGCTAGCATCAACTAAGGATCATATCCTGTAACTATAAGAAAAATAACAAAATAATACAAAAAGAAAAGTAATATAATCACAGAAAATTTACATTTACACTAATCCTTACACAACACATACTAAAGGCATAAAGTACAAAGTAGTTACTAAATTTAATGGCAATGAATAGTCCGAATTATTGTACCTAATCAAGAAAGATTTTTTTTGGTATATAATGTAGGCCCTCGATAAATCTCATTGATATCGATATTAATTTCCTCCCGCACGCCAAATTGCGAAAATATATTTATTGATCAGATGATTACCAAAAATATCGACACAGTCAAGCATCATTACAATATGACAATAATTTTAATTTGTAATGAAATGAGACATTACATGGTTTCAAACGTTTTCACAGATTTAAAATTCATTAACTATTCGTCCCAAGGAATAATAACATAGTTTCTTGTATATAAATACCACCCCTGTATAATTTTTAATATCATATTCGCTCCTTTATTTGTTTGTCTTCATAATTTTTACCCGACTGCCGCGGAACCCAAAAAGAGGATAATGTTTTTTGTTCTATCATGCCTTCTGTTATGTATGATACTTACCTAAGTTTTCGTAAAAATTCGTTATGCGATTTCGGACTAGCCAAATACCTCGATAATATAAAAATAAACCTCTTAACTAACGTGGGTTTGCGACCAAGCACCGGAAACCGATTATTTCGTTCACCTTTTTCTGTATAAGGCACTTTGTAATAAGATAATGTTTGTGTTTGTGTGTGTGTGTGCAAACAAAAAGTCTCGGAATGTTGTTATAAAATGTATTAGGTACTTGGGTTATGTCCCCTAATAAATAAACAATTATATTTTTCACATGCCGTTTTGACTCTTTCCTATCGAATATATTCGAATTTTCCCGTGCGTCACAGAAAATATTTCAACTGAATTTGATCACATATTATCATGTCAGACAGTATTCAAAATACTACGTTGTTTTGAATACTGTCTGACATGATAATATTTGTAAATAAAATACTGAAGACTAGCGATGATTTTGCAAATGAATGTTATATTAATTTTGCACGACGCGACGCACTAAAATAAATTCGAGTGCATCCAATACTTATTCCGAACGTGAACACACGCATTTTTTGTTGATTTTATTTTACAATATTGTTAGTGATGTTTCCATGCTCGGGCATAATGTATTTATTATTACATGTATGTATAAACGGACAGACAGCAATGCACTTCATGCAGAGCACAGCTATGGCAGAGTTTATAGTTTCTCATAAGGCAGTTGAGAAGTGACATCTGAAAGAAAATAAAACCAAAAAATAAGAAGGACCTAGCCTACAGCGTTTGATACTAAAAATGAAAATAATGTAAAGACTGGACGCATTTAAAACTAAAATTAATCTGTACTGATGTGTAATGTTTTCCTGTTTTGACACTAAACAATTTATTTGAAAGTTAATGTCGTGAATCATTAAAATTTTACCGACAGTCCTCAATACTTTAACAGCTATGTAATCTTATCATACCATAAACAATGAAAGCACAGATATCCAATCTAGCCATAAAAAACGCGAACTAATAAAACAATCGTCTAACGAAATTGAGGGCAATTATTATTATTACCATAAAACTATGAAGATACCAAACTCTATTCTAAAACACGTAATACCTATCTAACATTAAATAATGAGTTGGTATTGTTTATCAGGTAATAAAAAGACCCTTAACGAAACCGAGTCACAAAATCATTCTTCCCATGATTACGATGATTTTCAGCACTAGAAAACAAACTGGTTTAGGAGTTTATGAAGAAAAAAATCTCTTTTTGATGTGTAACATCTTTCCTCTTCCTTGCAATCTGTGGGAGTGATTTTGTGAAAAGAGACGGAAGTGTGTAACAGGAAGCCGGGAAGCGCGCGCTATTTGATTTGAGCAATGCGCGCGCGTGTGCTAGCATTGGATTCAATGTTAATGTTACTTATTAAGTTATTATCAAGGTGAGATGTCAGATGTTACACATCATACACGACTACTGTAAAGGGTCCCCACACATATTACAGTCCGCCGGCAGTCCGTCCACTCATAAAAACCATCAGTTAATTTTTTATGAGTGGACCGCTTGTCGACGGACTGTAAATGTGTGGTCCCCCACACATTTACAGTCCCCCGACAAGCGGTCCTTTAGGCTCGCTCATTTTTTTTAAATGAAAACTTGTATAAAACATTGTAACTAAATTGTACCGTCTCCTCGACCAGTATTACACATACGTAGGAACACTATTGCTTGAGTGTGCTACAATAGTAATTTCTCACACCTCAAAATAAAAATCGTTTTCCAGCAATAAAGTTGTTCAATATTACTTTCGATGTAGATTTCGGCTTCGTTTCAAGTCTTTTTACACCCTCTAAAAATGCAAATAAAAATGCGACCAGGCAGCGAATGGGCATGCTAACAAGGACAGTGCTACGTCACTCACCGGAGCTGTACTGCGTGTACTGCTGGTACTGCGGGTGGAAGTTGTGGAACGCGTCCGTCATTATGTCCTTGGGGTTCATCGTCTCCTGGAAATTGAAAAAAAAGGGTTAAATGGATTGGCGAGGTATAGGTACGCACGGCTACAGATCAAGCTATACATTTCCAGTATAAGCTGATCTCGCATTGTATAGGATTTTACAATAAGAGGTCAGTGTAAACTGGAAATGTATAGCTTGATGTGTAGCCGTGTGTACATATGCCCATTGATGTGGGTTAAATTCTTTAATAAAAACTCAATAATGTTTGTGCTAAGAGTTGGTTTACGTCGCTAGTGAAACATTGGTATTCGAATTGGAACATGGTCAGATATCAACTCTATAATTAAAATGGCTTTAAAGCCGAAATAGCTGGCAGGCCTTCGCCCAGCATTGGGGTGAATCAGGCTGACAATAAACAGTAACGGAAAGAAACAACTGGTACTTTTCTCAAAGGTCTCTTAAGGGCTCTTACATATTATTAGTATTTGACATATCTCGGGACCCTGTGGTCCCGGTCCTTTGGAAGGCCTACGAGGGGCCGAAGCAAACTCGCAGAGAGTTCGGGGCGGTTGGTCAAGGTTGTGTTTGGTCAAAGTGTACGTTTGGCCAATGGAGCGCATCGTCAAAATATACGTTACGTCAAAACCTCGTATGGTCAACATGTCTATTTATCAATTTTGTTAGTCAATAAAAAAAGAATTTTCGAAATCGGTGGCCAAGTGCGAGTCGGATCACGCGCTCTGTGTGGTGATGCGCTTTAATGACTCCTAGATGTTGTATGGGCTAAATTCCCTTTGACTTGGCCCTACCAATAAAGGAAAAACAATGTAAAAAGAAAATAATCTTTATTTAAACTTAAAAACTAAGTATAACCAGACTTAACATTAAAATTAATTTTGGTAACCACCAAACCAAAGACAGCACCTGCTGCAGCTGCAGCCAGCTCGCTGCGGAATCGAACCTTTACTTTCTGCATAATTTGACGAACGCACTTTTGGCAATATAAACTTTGACGAAACGCAACTTTGACTGAAAATGCTCTTGACGAAGTACAATTTTGACGAAAACGACTTTTGACCAATCACACCCTTGACCGACCGCACCAAACTCCTCGCAGAGGGCCCTTATACAATTTTAAATGAAGAGAAGGCACCAGCCGACGATTATCCCTGTATGCACTATGCAATTGCACCCAAGGACAACCCGCAGTTGGTGCAGGACTATTGCAGAACATTATTAGTATTATTATTAGTACTGTCATAACAATTTACGCGAGGTAATTCCAATAACACCTGGTATTCAAATTCGTCATTGAAGAAATAATCGCCAATGATGTCTATCAGTAATTGGAAGAGCAGAAGATGTAGATGTCTATTAAGTTATGCCAATTTATAAAATAAAAAGCCCCTTCTCACCTTGAGGCTACTAGAGATCGACTGCATAGTGACAGAGCGATGTGGGTCGCGGTGCGCGTGCGCATACACAGCGGCGGGGAAGGCGTAGCGCAGCGCGATGGCGGCCGCTAACATCTCCAGACAGATGAGGAAGTTCTGGTATCCTGCTGATACTGTACCAGCTGTTGTGGGCACACCGTTCGCGTCGTGGATCGGGGAGATCACTTCAGCTTTCTCGAGTATGGCTAGGGCTACACCTGTGGGGGGTAAGGGGGGATAGAATTAATACATTTTGTTTTGTTATGATCGCTAGATGCAAGAATGTCCAGGGCTAGTTGTTGTGATCTTTTTTGGGTGGGGTTTGGTCTAACAGTGGACGTCTCTGGCTAAATGATGTTATCGACGCGGGTTGTATATTTATATGAGATTAAATAAACAAAACAAGCCATCGTGTATTATAGATTGATGTCATTTTCAACTAAAATATCAGACTGACGGACTAAATAGAATATCTTTTTTCTTAGCCAAGGATCATCCCTATTAGACTAAGTACAGTCAGCGTCAAAAATATCGGGACAACATACTGTTTAAAATGATCTCAACAACTAAGAAAATTAAACTTTATCTCAATTGGATAAAGTTCTTGTCAGAATGACAGTTGTCGTGTACTGTCTTTATTCTGAAACATTCCTTGTGTCATTGAGTTAATACTTCATTTTCATAGTTGTTCAGATCATTTTGAAGTCTGTTCGTCCCGATATTATTGGCGCTGACTGTACATGCTCGATTTTGTGAAACTCCTGACACCCAAACTAGGACGTGTCCTGTATCGCAGGTGTCAGCGTTCCTCCCTTCCAAGCACATTGTGGATCTTAACTTATTGTATGAATATTGATGAGCCCAAAAAAAATTTTTTTTTTTTCATATGTGTGAACTATATCCCGGACGAGCCCCCAGAGGAGCTCGTGGCTAAGTAATAACAGCCGCACGGGTCGATCCGTCAGGTTAAGCTACGCTTGCCGGGGTTGGTCAGTGGATGGGTGACCATCTTTACACACCGAGATTCCTCCGTGCCTCGGAAAGCACGTTAAGCCGTTGGTCCCGGCTGTTATTCGTGGATCTTTGACAGTCGTTACGGGTCGTCAGAAGCCCGAAAGTCTGACAACCAGTCTTACCAAGGGGTATCGTATTACCCAGTTACTGGGTTGTGGAGGTCAGATAGGCAGTCGCTCCATGTAAAATACTGGTATTCAGCTGCATCCGGTTAGACTGGAAGCCGACCCCAACATAGTTGGGAAAAGGCTAGGCAGATTGATTGTGAACTATACCTATCTGTCCGCCTGATTTTGTACAATATCTTACCTTGCCAAAACGAGAGAAAAATAACAGACTTGACGGTAAAGAACTTGAGTACAGGATCGAACGGCTTCAACATCTCCCTGGTAGCCCCCAGGAACAGGAACAGACTGTAGAGAGACAACGTCACGGAGAAGTTGTACACGATGGTGATGTAGATGTAGCCGCCGTCCGGGCTCCAGTCACCGTCGTGGTACAGACCTCGCGCCTGGAAACAAAAGATTTTAGAAAATCTTACTACAAATGAGTATGAATAGAATAAAAACAGTCATTAGTTTCTTGTTCGTGCATAGAAATATTTTGTGTACAAGGCGTGTTTAAGTGGCTAGGCGCCCCGTCGCGCGCCGACAAAAAGTGTCCAACAATATCGTAATGACGTTATGGGCCGGTCGCGTTGGTGGTTAAAAATCAGAGTACCTATAGATATTATACAGCAGCATGTATAAGTACTAAATATTGTCTTTGTATGGTTTCATGTTACTTTGCTCTGTGAAATTCTATGACAATAGGTTCGGCCGTGGAGCCGTGAGTAACAAAAAAAAATACTTCTGTATTAATCATACAAGCTTGTCACGCTCTATCAGAATAAGCTAAGCCGAAGATATATTTATTCACACATCCACAATCCCAATCCACCTCCCAATCCAATCCTCCAATTTTCCTTCAATTCCATTATTTTTTAAACTAATAACTAAGATTGCTATAAGGTTATGATGTATCATCCTGACTCGTATTGTATTTCGACTTCAAACAGATGATGTAGCATAATTTGTATCTATGCTCTGTTTTTTTATATCGCCGTTTTCACACCAACGCTTACCGCTGCGGAGTCACTGCGAAACGGTCGGTCTGAAAAAGGCGCAACATGACATAACATAACATGACTAAAATGTCAAAATGACAAAAAAAAAACCTCGATCACACTGTCATTTTGGTCTAGCAAATCAAAAATCAGAGTTTAGTAGATTTCATACGATGGATTAGATCTATCGTAAGAAACTAAACTCCTTTGCAAAAAAAACGGGCACCTTACAATCATTGGCTTTTCTATGGATAATATTAATATTTTTAGTATGTCATTAGCATAAATGACTAGAAATTTCTTATTATCATTGTAAATATAGTTTTTAACCCTTAAATCCTGGAATCAGTGTTTTAGTCAATGTAAACAGAGAGTCGTGTTAAAATGGAAATTTTTAGGGTATAATTAAATTAAGACTACGAGTATTTTTATGGTATTTTAATAAAAAAAAGACATTAAAAAATAAAAATTAATAACGAGTATGACCTCCCCTTGCAGCGATTACGGCATGTAATCGTCTTGGCATGCTTTCCACCAGGCTTTTGATGGTCTCCTGTGGAATGTGTACCCACTCAGCCGAGATCACACGTTTAAGCTCCATGATGTTTTGTGGAAGGGGTTGGACAGATCGTACTCGCCTTTTTAGGAGGTCCTAGACGTGCTCAATGGGGTTAAGGTCGGGGCTACGCGCGAGCCAATCCAGACAACGAATACCGACCTCTTGCATATAAGCATCTACGTCGCCAAAACGGTGGTCCCGCGCATTAACGTCCATTTAAATGGCATCTTCACCAATTACAGTCAGTGTGGGCTGTGCATGTTGACAAATTATTCCTGTTATGTACCCTTGCGCATTTATTGAGCTATTTTCAATGAACACTATCTCGGTACGATAGCTGGAAGTTACGCCCGCCCAAAACATAACGGACCTTCCACCATAAGGGGTGATTTCTTCAAAACACACGTTGGCATAGCGTTCCCCTGGTCTTCGTAACACTCGTCGACGTCGGTCCTTACCATTCAGACAAATTCGAGCCTCATCGGAAAAGAGTACGCTACTCCAGTTACCAGTATCCAAGATAGACAATTTCTAGTGAACCTCAGTCGAGCAATTCGGTGCTCACGGAGTAACTTGGGGACCCGCGCTGGTCGTCGACTGCGTATATCAACCGCTAAAAGCCCCCTCCTCACTGTCCATAGGCTAACTTGTGCTCCTCGTACCTCTTCAAGGTTTCTTTTGAGGTCTATGTAACTGCATTTGCGGTTTCTCAGCGCCTGAGTCACTAAAAAGCGGTCGTCTCGTGGTTGTGTGCAACGTTTTCTCCCAGAACCTTGCCTTCTTTGAACGGAACCGGTATCTTGGTATCGCGTCCAGGTTCTTTGGACGGTAAAACGACTCACGTTTAACCGCTGTGAGCCGTAACATTGGCTACACCCCTCTCCCAGCAGTGCTATAATTTTACTAGCTCTTATTGCTTTTTCTGCCATTACAATCGGCACAAAGATATCTGTTTTAAGTCACAATAAAGCAGGATTATCCGATAAACAAAAATTATTCTAATAAAAATAACGAGAAATTAGTTTTAGTTGCCTGATAACCTTTTAACCGCAAACCTGCGAATAGTAAGTAAAAAGTCATAAACTGAAAAAGGTATTATTATTTTTAAAAACAACAGTTCCGAATTTGAAATTAACTTTTTTTTCATACCCGGACTCTTTATTAAGTGCCAGTAACATAGTTTGGCTATTAAAACCTCTTTAGAACTAAATGATTACCAATAATGTACAAAAATCTAAACCGCCCGTTTTTTTTGCAAAGGAGTGTATTTACAAAATTACGAAATAAGGGACATTAGACATGATTCAAGCATTCGATCAATCATGTACGTGTCAGACATTTCCTTATCTTTCTTGTTAATTGATAGACGCTGACTAGGTATGCCTTTTCACTTTTACTATTTAATAATCGTTTTAATCCTTACATCAGCAATACTTCAACTAAAATAGGTCAGCTTAATAACCATTAAGCTGACTGTTAAAATCTCAGCTACTGCTGAGATTTAAACATACAAATTGATTAACATATTATCAAGTTCAAAAGTGGGAGTGGTGAAGTAGTTTTCTTATAACTTTATTTTATAAGTCTTATGAATTACGAATTGAGAGATCTCTAATCCGAATGTAGATATACTCGAGACACTTTGAAATTTTTATTGTGTCTATCTATGACTGCAGTAGCTGAGCGCGTAAACTGCATATTATTGTTGCAAACCACAATCAGATACTTCAACTGAGTGTGTTATCGTTAGTATTCAAATCATAAGTATGAATAGCAAATAAGCCAAGTAGAGGAAACGTGCAAGTATTGTAGAATACATCGAGTTCGTTTTCAATTAGCTACTACAATATTTCCCTATGACCTTTAACTTCCTTATCAAAGAGGAAATTCTAATGTCGAAATTGATACGACAATATTAATCTACTTTTCCTGTGTAAGACTTGGTTTGTATGCTGATTACAAATGAGGAAAACCTTTACTTGACTGTAGAGTTATTATTTGTGGCCAAACTCATTGTAGAACTAATTCTATTTTCAATTTTAGTACACATAGCAGCCACCCTAATTGCGTAACACATATCAATCGGAGTTGGTTTCATTTTGATAGTTCTACAACATTCATTTCGTTATTTACGTTGTCGAGCTGACAAATTTTTCGAACATATGAAGCAATGGATTAGCAATTTGTTTCAAAACTATTCAAACTCCAAATGTTAATGTGTTACGCAATTAGGGTCAAGTTACTACAAACTGTCAAATTTTCTCATACGATTTTGAACTTAACCATCAACATTTTAAGGTTTAAAATCAATTGGAGAAATTTGACAGTTTGGTATAACTTGATGTGCTGTCGTCTGTACACATAACATAACATCACGCCTGTATTCACCGATGGGTTAGGCAGAGGTGTACCTGTAGTACACCCACATTTCGCCAGTTATGTTTTAGTCCCATGTAATAGGGGGGCGAGCCTATTGCCATCAACCGCGCACAAATCCAGACTCCGGGCTGATACTAAAAATTCCAGAAGGACACATCCAATAACACTTTGCCCGACCTGGGAATCGAACCCAGGGTCTCATACTCAGCAGTAGAGCTTGCGACCACCAGACCGACGAGGCAGTCCATAGACAGTTTTAGTACTCAAGAGTCAAGGTGACAAAAAAATGGAAAATGAAATTTACTTGCGTTTCTGCAATTTGCTGGTCAACGTCAGGTTGTATCTTAATCAAAATATGATTCGCGACAATAACAAATATGTATGTATTTACAAAATTACAACCGAATCATCAATACATCTCTCCAAGTTAGATTTACCGTGGTTTGAAGGTCTGATTTCCGAAATATGACTGAACCACGGCAAATCTAACTTATAGAGATGTACCTGCAAAATGCAAAAAACGCACGAAAATTTGAATTTCGCGGGCTACTACTACTAATACGAGAATACTAAAAACACAATAGTTAAGACTCGTGTCTTCTCGCTCAGTGTTTTATGACCGCAAGTACTACTTTCGTTTAGTATAGTAAAACCCACCTGCAAGAATATAATAATGAAAGCGCAAACGGGCTTGATGAGACAGAACTGCAGCGTGGCCTGCTTGCAGAACCGCAGGAAGCCGATGGTGTAGGTGGCGCCACTGAGGCAACATGTCCCGTTGACGCAGGACGCGCGCACCGGCCGCCCGCGCAGCTCCGACATTATGTTGCCCTCGCCGCCCAGGTACTCATAGCACAGCGAGAGGAAACTGTAGATCACGAATGCTGGAAAGAGAATGCCAAGTATACAGTTTATTTATGTAATAGAGGACCGTCGTGATGGTCCACTGGTTAAGGCCAGGGTGTCCTACTCCCTAAGCACAAAGTCCGTAGTTTCGGCCTTTGTTACGGGCGTTTCCTACTCCGTATCACCTACGGACAGATGATTGGTTCGGGGACCGAACGAAGTATGAATGACAACACGATTTGACAGTTGTCTTTACTCCCGATGTGTTTTTGCCCGTCCGGAAAATGTTACTTTTACACTTGTTTTGATGGATCGTTACGTCAGACGGACGGACGAACGGACGGACTTAGGGAGTAGGCCCCCAGGTTCAAAGTCAGACAAGTACCAGTGACTTTTTCCAATTCATGTACTTTCAGAGTTTATCTTGGACATTATTGACATCGGTGAAGAAAAACCACGTGAGGCAACCTGGACTTATCGTTAATAAATTAAATGTTTATTTCTGTAAGCATAATCTTTTAAGACACTTTTACACGTCAATAAAAGTCGGGAATCGCTAAACAGGGCTTGGCCAAGCGTGGTGCTCAATGCTCGTGGTGCTCAATGACTTCTCCCGCTCTGGGTGGAGTGGGAGGGCGTGTCAGACTTTAACTGACTAAAACCCCCCCGTGTTCCTTCAGTTGCCTGTGCCAGGGCCACGGTATCTTTTTCGAACAACGCCCTGTAGTTGCAACAGTACTAAATTGGTATACTTATTATTTTTTAAGACCAGTATACACCAGTCAAAAGCTGAGTTTTAAAACAATTCAAATCAAGACTCAAAACGGACGTCAGAGACGATGGATCGTAGTTTGGAGAAAAAATGTTAAAACTCCTTCGCGGGTGCTTGACGTCTATAGACGTCATAACAATAAAACTTCTATTGTGTCTCGTTTACCGTCCACAATAGATAATATATAATGATGTTATTCCCTTGCCGAAGTGTCCATCCTCTTTAGATATAGGTCTGTGGGTGGGCTAAACTAATGTTTGGGAACCACACAGTCTACTTCGTCTATTTTCATCATACATTGATGGATCCACCCGCCACCCATTACATGTATCTATTACAATCGATACGGATACGCTACCAAAAAAGTCAGTACCTAGGAACATAACTCTGTAGGCCAAATATTTGATACGGTACTCTGAGATATAAGGCATAAGCAATATTTTTAGCTGCAAGACAGCACGTCATAAATTTATATTTAAAGTAGTCGTCCGTCTGCTAGCAATAACAAATGACCTATTTTGCGTTAACCGACACGTTCATCCTAAATTACGGTAAGAACAAAATACATGGTTTACCTATTCTGAAAGGTATTATATTTTATAATACCTTTGTAGTAGAAAATAATACAACATTTTTTTGTCAGTAGCCTTGTTAGGCCGTTGTTAGTTTAAAGGGCACGTTGAGGTTTGTATGAAAGAGCCATTACTACATACACACCTTCTGACAAATTATGAAGCCTTTTGATTTATAGATTTGTCTTAAGTTTCCAAATATGTATATTTTAAATAGGTTTATATTTAGGCATATCCACCTGCATTTTCTAAGACTGAAATGAGCTAGAAGACCAAAGCGAACGTCTTCATCTAAGTTTTAAATAATATAATAAGCCTTAAACTTTTTGCACAGACAGCCGTGACCCTAATATCAAGATCACGAATAGAACGTATAATTAATAGACGCTTGTATAATTAGCTATACGTATAGGTATATATATACAGTTATCAAATAATAACAGTGAATATTGTAGAATGAAATGAATTAACTCAAGTTTTTCAATGAATTTGCAAATGATGAATGACACAATACATTTCTTTTATGGAAAAACTGTGTACTGCGTATCGATTCTCCGATCTTATTTAGTTCGATTCAGCTGACGCACTCCAGCAGACGCCCAACGAAATGAAAAACAAACATAGTTCAAAATGTGCATCTTGCTATGTTCATGAAATAGGAAAGAGCTTTATTTATAGAACTTGCGTCAGCAACGCATTATTTATTTAAGCCGTCTCTCTCTCTCCGTAAATCTCTTAGACGCTGGATTCTAGAGTCTAGAACAAATGGTCAATTTATTCCGCCACATGATACGCTGACCGTTATTTAGCTGTAGTTATCTAATCTGTTTGCATAGTCTGCTGACACAGTTGTATCTACTTATCTACATCTATAAAGGATATCCTACACAGTTAAAAATATGGTTCAATGAGAGCCGATGTCCTGATAACCACAAACGCCATTGGCGACACAATCTCCAGTCGTAGATGTCAAGTTTCTTTACCCAGGGCCGTCTTTAATCCTCTGGATGCCCTGGGCACTAGGATAATCGGGCTCTAATGGAGAATTCAGGATGTATATAGCCTACCGATGAGCAAGCGAAACGAGCTCTACTAATACGGGGCCCCATGGATCGCGGGCCACTGGGCATGTGCCCAGAGTGGCCAATGGGAAAGACGCCTTTGTCTTTACCCAGGAGCTGGAAAGCAGCGCCTATTGTATACTAGAAACATATCACGTATACCAATATTTAACCACCTACATGCGTCATCCTTTCACTAACGTCATTTTCAGCGATCTATTAGAAGGCCAACATTCAATATCTACATTAAAGTATGTTCTTAGGTATACAGGCTTGAGAAATACTGCGAAGATATTTCAAATGAAGAACAATCTAAATCCAAATTAGAATATACAAAAGTGAGATAACCAAATTACCTTCATAGCAATCTCTGACGGTAAAGAAGTACACATAGTAGGAGTTTCCATTGAAGAACAGCAGTGAGATCCAGCTGTAGCAGCCGTATATTGGTACGATGAACAGGATACGGACTATCCAGCGCTGCTCGGAGGGGTTCGTGTACCAGCGCAGATGCTGGTATATCTGGAAATGAGAATTAACAAGCATTTAAAAAGAGTACATAGGTATCATCAGACCTCTTGATAGGAGAAGAGGGTAATGAATGAAAGTGTGAATAACTTTAATTTCGGAAGTTGGTGTCTTTGGTTTTGTATTTTAGTTTTTGCTACCAACATCCGAAATTAAAGTTATTTTTCACTTTGAAGTGTTATTTTTTTCGTAAAAACGTTTTTATTTTTACACAAATTCTTATACAACTATGTACTTGTTAACAACAGTGAAAGGAACTTATATAACATCATCAAGATAAACAAAGTGGATTAAATACGTATTTATTGAAGATAACTCAAAAACCACTCATCAGAACTTGACCCTCAGGAGTAAACCCTTTTAAACAAAAGAATTTTCACAATCGGTCCACAATTGATGAAAATATCGATGAATATAAAGACGAAAACAGAGCCTCCTCTTTTCTTGAAGTCGGTTAAAAATAAAATATGGACCGATTGCGGATGATGATAAGGCGAGGGCTGAAAGGCGAAATGAAAGAGAAAAGCATATTTTGCCTACTTATCCCAAATAACATAGGGCCATGACAGGAAGAAGAGAGAGGTCATAAGGAACTTATCTAAGGTAAGCTTACAAAGATTAGGATTATACACGCTAACGTAAAATAATACACGGAAAATTAAATAAGTAAATGTTTTTGAAGTCATTGGCGAAAACTGTTGAGTGATTATGACGTAGCAATAATTTATTGTGATCAATGTTATGTTGATACAGTTGGTGACGCGTCAATTATGGCGATAATTATTTTCATTGTTTCTTTCATAATTATGAAGCACCTCAGGAAGGAAGCCACCATAGGAAGGCCAGTGTAGGTATTGTATGTAACATTCAAATCATGTGTTATAAACTTATGATGGAAATAGTATTCGGCAAAAATATAAAAATAACGTTGTGCCAGATTTTCTATACTTAAATGCATTGCACTGCAATACTACAAAGAGCAAAAGCTATAATTGACATTATCCATCATGTTTTCCGTTATGGTTCATAGTTACTGGCTGGTCGGCGGCACTGCCCCCGGTGAGCTGTCACGACTAAATGCGTGCAAATTAACACATTTTCGCCAATCAAAAGTTGACCGATTTGTGATGAATACCGAATGAATATTATATTAATGTTTAAACATCACCCGCTTTTTGGAATTGGCATGCATGGAATTAGAAACTCTAACTCCTTTGTACAAAATTTGTTTTCCATTGTAAATTCAATTTGCAGTTACATCAACATTGTACGATACTTTACGTCATAAACAACTTCGTTTTCAGCATTCAAAGTTGACAGGTACCTACATCTATTTTCATATTGCAAAGTAATCTACAACGTGTAACGTTAAATGCGCAAAACCTCTTAAGGGGTCATTTTACTCATCATTATGAACAACTTTTACTATGAGACCAAAACTGAAATCGCGAAAAAAAATCAACTGTTCAGTACATTTTGACGAATTATGCGAACTTAAATGTACTGAACAGCTGATTTTTCAGGTTTGGTCCTACAGTAAAAGTTCTTCATAACGATGAGTACAATGACCCCTTAAGAGGTTTTGCGCATTTAACGTTACACGTTGTATATAATTATACTAATAATAAAGCTGAAGAGTTTGTTGTTTTGTTTGTTTGTTGAACGCGCTATGTCGTAATCTCTGAAACTACGGATTTGAAAAAGTATTTTTGCATTTGATAGCCCAAATTCTTAAGGAAGGCTATAGGCTATTTAAAATCACTCTAGAACCTTTAGGAGCCGATCAAACAGAAACAAAAAGTCAGAAAGAACGCTATGCAATAACGAAGTATTACCGCGGGCAGGCGATGCGATGCGACGGAGTGGGACGGGGAACAGCAAATTTCACTATTAAAAACATATTTAGCAACTGTGTTCCATTTTAATTGTTAAGGTATTTATTGTAATGTGCCCGTTATATAAATAAACGATTTTTTAATTATTATTAAATTACGTTGCAATATGACAATAGATAAACGTAAGATTATTCAATAAAAATAATTTGATTCAATCAATCAATCTGCCTAGCCTTTTCCCAACCCCACTATGTTGGGGTCGGCTTCCTGTCTAACCAGATGCAGGTGAATACCAGTATTTTATATGGAGCGACTACCTATCTGACCTCCATAACCCAATTACTGGGTAATACGAACCCCTTGGTAAGACTGGTTGTCAGTTTTTCGAGCTTCTGACGACCCATAACGACTGTCAAAGATCCACGAATGACAGCCGGGAGAGGAGTCTCGGTATGTAAAGATGGTCACCCATCCACGGACCAACCCCGGCAAGCGTAGCTTAACCTGATGTATCGACCCGTACGGTTGTTATTACTTAGCCACAAGCTCTTACAAAAATAACTGATTACGGACTATAGCTAATATAATAGGGTCAGCAGTACGTATTCGTAATCAAACAGTAACGCTACGCTGTCTTCGTTTACTATTAAAATCATTAGATAAAGTTATACTAATTGACCAACACGTAACGGTTACAATGCTGCTACACAGCAGGGATGTTGCGGATGCAGATTTTTTCACATCCGCGGATGCGGATGCGGATTTTAAGAGGCTCACATCCGCGGAAGCGGATGCGGATGCGGATCTGTACAAAAAACTTAAGTGTGGGTAGAGTAAAAAAAAAAGACAGTAATATTTATGCTTTCTTTATTTAATAATAAAGTAGCAAGTGAATTACTATTACTGATTCAGTATTTTAGTAATTAAATTTGAATATTGGAGCATTATATTTAATGAAAAGTAGAATGGCCGCCTTTTCGGAGTCCAGTCTGTTTCGCAAGGGTTCGTATATTAATCCTGCGCTACTAAATAACTGTTCACTTGGAACACTGGCTGGTGGAGCTGATAAGAATTATTAGTCAATCAGCACGCGCGGTCGATACGTGCCACTCGCCGGGACCGCCCCTTTCTTTCTTGTCGCGACCTGCTACACATCCGCATCCGCATCAGCTCCGCATCGATTTATGCGGATGCGGATGCAGATGCGGATGTCTAAATCGATGCGGATGTTCTGCATATGCGGATGCGGATGCGAATATTCGCAACATCCCTGCTACACAGTATACTTTTAAACTAGCGTTTCTTGTATTTATTAGTGGTCAATTTACAGTTTGATGGAAGAAGCAATTACATTTTTAACTTTGCTATACATGTAGGTAAAAAGGCAGCATGTCTAGTGTCCCATAATTATGAATTTATAAGGCAGTATCGTAGGAAAATGGCCTGTCTATTTTCTAGCCTAGATATTATCATTAGTGTGGCCGTCCGTCGACTAGGTTCGACTAGGTAGGTATAATGTTGCTAAGTGGTTCAATTGTTTAATAGCGCAAAAATTGTTATAGATTTGTGATCTTACTATAATTATAGGTAGATATTATTGGTTGACAGGGGAGAATGGAAGAAGACAACTTGTTGCGCCGACTCCAAGTAACATGGGATAAGGGCAGGAAGATGATTTTTTTACAAATTATTTTTTTTTTTTAAGCAGAAATTCTTCTCTGGTGATATATCGTACTACGGGCAAACTTTGAAGAGAATACCAATATACCTACTTCAGTATTTCTAAATCGTACATTGGAGGCCGTTTCAAAAAGCAAAATTAAGGTTTGCACTTCATTTTTGATAACCTAGCAAGATAAACATAGAAAGCATATGCCGCTCATTAGCTAATGTACGATAAAATTAATTATGAAAAAAAAAAACACTGTTTTTGCGCAGTTATAGAACACAAATGTTTCATTTATGATCGTAAGAGATTGGTGTTTCTATTACTACAATGAAAATAAAATAGCCGTACCTACTAACAAGTTTATTTCGACAAAAACATCTTCCTTGTGTAATCTTTGACTCATCTGGTAATAGTGATTTCCTTCATATACAGCGTGTTTTTTTTGATATCCCATAACTCTAGGGTATTAATGAGACCATCATTATGAACAACTTTTATTAAGGACCCGAACCCAAAATCGCGAAAAAAAAATCAGCTGCCCCCTACATTTATGTTCGCATAACTCGTCAAAATGTAGGGGGCAGCTGATTTTTTTTTCGCGATTTTGGGTTCGGTCCCATAGTAAAAGTTGTTCATAATGATGGTCTCATTAATACCCTAGAGTTATTGGATATAAAAAAAACACCATGTATAAAAAAACTGTCAGCAAAAATGATTTGCTTAGGCACGTAACAACAATAAATAACAAACGTCTTCTGCGTGCCTGGCTTGTGCTCGCGTTACCGCACCATCACCACACGTTAAACCTCTTGCCCACATAAAATACCAGCTTACCATGTACAATACATTTTGGTACCTACTTTATTTAAGGCTGTTCAACTACATTATAACAGTAAAGTACGTACATTTCCCGTCCCGGTGGGAAAACAAGGTCAAAAAACCGAATATATCATGGCGCAAACTTCGCAGCTACTCTCTTGTGGCTAAAAAGTCATTATTCATACTCAAACCATAATAACGCTTTATCAGTTGGCAAATACAAAACGGAATATAGCCCATAACGAGGTGCGATAACAAACGCTCTGATAGTGGCACAAAAGAATAGGCTCTAGAACGCTATCACTTATCAAGTTATCAGTAACAGAATGTGGAAATAATTTTCTTGTATGAATATTTTATCTGTATATTTTCTGATATAGCAACATTACAATAATACAGAGTATAGTGCTAGAATACAGCGTCAGTATGTCAATCAAATCATAATCAGCCTACAATGTTCCCACTGCTGGCTGGGACACAGGCATCTTGTCCGTGAGAGAGAGTGGGCCATAATTCACCACGCGGGCCCAGTGCGGGTTGGTAGGTGTCACTGTCTTCGAATTGTTGGTTCTAGGATATGCCGGTTTCCTCACGATGTTTTCCTTCACCGTTTTGAGAGCAGTTGTGATAAAATTATATTTACACAAAATAAAGCGCCAGTCAGGGTTCAAACCCACGACCTACAGCTTGTAAGTAGCGGCCGTTACCACCTAGCCACCACTGACTGCTCTCTCACACAGCTCAGTATTGTGTTACTGTGTGAAATTAATTCGCCTTTTCCGCCTCACCAATGCCCGATGTGGTAAATTTCCGAATCCCTGTGGTTATTAAATAAACAAATGGAGTTATAATATGTACAGAAGCCCCACGTGTACAATTACCTTTAACATTCCATAAACCAAATCTAATGCATAGATTAATAACACCTTGAACTTCAAACTAAAAGTGAAAATCGTTTTACTAAAAAAAACCTGCTAGTATTTCATCATCAGTATCTTAAAACTTCACAAAAGTGTTGACAGAGTAAAGTCTGCAGTCCTCTAAAGAAAAAGGGGGAACCCTTTTACCAGATACCGACTTGCTTATATGTAGTATGTTATATACAGAACAAGATGATAATACTAGTTAAAAGCATGACTGCATATAAATTCATCATAATACCGGTCACCGCGGTGACCGGTGAGGTAGTGACTAAATACAATGATCGCAACATATCAGCAATCATCATCGACTTTAATACGATTAATAAACTGAATAAATTTTATAACTGGACACTATTAACCTTTAGTTTGAAGTCCGTGTCGAATTCTAGATAAATAAGTCGGATAAGGAGGCGAGGATAATATCAAAAAGACACTTTTTCTAAATTAATTACTACCTATGTCAAAAATAGTTTACATCCGCCTCCTGGATACCTGATGTGACCCGTAGGTACTGTTAAATTATGGACCGCTCTTATAAATGATAAATGATAAATGATTTATTTTCTGTAAGTAGGTTTGTACAAACACTTTTACACGTCAAACATATTTTTTTTTAAACTAGATGAGTTCGACGTTTCCTATCTGACTACTCTGAGAAGAAACGCCGAAACAAACTCAGAGGTCACAGTCTCTTTTAAAGTCCAGACATTATCTTGGTCAGATCATGTGAAGACCATGCAGATTGCAGTCAGAAATGGTCTTTTGATCTTAGCTAATGGATGACCTTTATGGCCACTCTTAGTGGTGCTGGCAAACTTGTATGTCATTCTGTTAGCTTAGTTGCTATTTACGTTCTCACGGAAAGACATGAAACACATTTACTGCGCCGGGAACTAAGCAGGCAATGAATGAACTAAAAATTGAGACATAGAGATCCCACGAAAAGGTATAGCCAACTGTGGATCAGACAGACTACGAGAGAATGAGCGGAAAACATTTTCATTTCGACAAAACTTACACATGGAGCTTTATTATACTTGATACTCATTAAAAATCCACGTAATCCCGCATACATAGTATTCCACTATCGATTTTTACGATAAACGCATGCGGGAATACCTTATCCGTCAATTAGTTTCCGTCAACACGCGAAATTCCATGAAACGTATAATAAATAAACATAGCGATGTGAATTCATGGTTATGAAGTCATTGTGTCTTTAAACGAATGGACATAACTTACAATAAGAAAAGTATTTGGTGTTATATGGCGTCCATGTCACATTATGTTGGTTATTCTTGCCTGAGCAACCGGCAGCAAATTCGTCATGTTCATTATGTTGTATGCTTGCGGTAGCGTCGGGGTTCGGGTTACCTCCTTCCCTCAAATATGGCGAGGGGGTAATCAATGGCTCATCTTCCGTTATGATCGTGAACGAGTACCGCTTCTTCTTCTTCCCAGCTAAAGCACTAGAAAGTGGTGAAGGACGGGCATTTTGGGGAACTGTCTTATGCAATTTTGGCGTTCAAAAAGTGGCGAATCTCAGCCTAGTTTTAATAAATGACTTGGTATTAATTCTGTGAATAATTCTGAGTTGCTTAACAGACATGTATACTATAATCTTATTCGATCGGCTAATCTGAATCATTGTCTTATCCAGGTAAACAAACGAAAATGAAAAACCATTTCCGTCATTTCTGCTTATCATAATTAGAATTTACGCGACAAGACCACTCATACTCACGATCACGGTACGACCGACGCACGATATTTTTTTGCTGATACGGCAAAATTTTGAAATGTAGGTACGTGTAACGTTTTCCCAATTGCATAATTACTTGATACGGTTACTTAAGTGTTACAGCAGCGAATCACTAAAACATTATAACACTAATATTATAAAGGCGAAAGTTTGTGAGTGTGAGTGTGGGGGTGAGGGGGTGGGTGTGTGTGAGTGTGGGGGTGAGGGGGTGGGTGTGTGTGTGTGTGGGGGTGAGGGGGTGGGTGTGTGTGTGTGTGTGGGGGGGTGAGGGGGTGGGTGTGTGTGGGGTGTGTGGTGTGTGGGTGTGGGTGTGTGTGTGTGTGTGTGTTTGTATGTTAGTTACTTCTTCACGCTCAAACGGCTGGACCGATTTGGATGAAATTTGGTATGTAGATAGCTTATACCCTGGACTAACACAAAGGCTACCTTTTATCCCAATCTACGCGGGTGAAACCGCGCGGCGCAGCTAGTAATGTAATATTTGTAATTGCATAGCATGATTCACGCACCTACTAAAAGTAATATCTGAATATCTACTAACTAAACCATTTGTTAGTACTTTGAAAGAGTGCAATCCCATGACACCGTAGCTGAAATATCCTCGCCCTAGTTAACCGCGTATGTTGATGTAAGTGATAGCTCCAAGGAAAACGCAAATGCAAATTTTCCGTTTCCACGTCCTATTGGGCCATTTTCTTTATCCTAGTTAAATAGATAGGATACTCTTTATTATGTACACTATACAAATTATAGATAATCTATATACAACGTGTAACGTTAAATGCGCAAAACCTCTTAAGGGGGGTGGGACCAAAACTGAAATCGCAAAAAAAACAGCTGTTCAGTACATTTACGTTCGCATAATTCGTCAAAATGTACTGAACAGCAGATTTTTTTTCGCGATTTCAAGTTTGGTCTTATAGTAAAAGTTGTTCATAATGATGAGTACAATGACCCCTTACAAGGTTTTGCGCATTTAACGTTACACGTTATACAAGGTGTAAAATAAATAACCCACAACCTCTTAAGGGGTCATTGTACTCATCATTATGAACAACTTTTACTATGGGACCATACCTGAAATCGCGGAAAAAAAATCAGCTGTTCAGTACATTTTGACGAATTATGCGAACAGAAATGTATTGAACAGCTGCTTTTTTTTTTTTCGCGATTTCAGGTTTGGTCCCATAGTAAAAGTTGTTCATAATGATGAGTACACTGACCCCTTAAGAGGTTGTGGGTTATTTATTTTACACCTTGTATATAAAAATTAATCCCTATTTCCCTTGGCCATCGCATCACGCGTGAACGGATGGAACAATTTCGGTAATTCTTTTTTTGTTGTGTTTATTATTGTCAGGAGAAGGTTCTTATGAAAGAAAAAATTAAGAAAATTTCGCAGAAAATTGGAAAATTTCAGAAAACTTAACGACTATTTTACGCGTCACATTACGCTTCACGCGTTTACATTAGAATATTCATACCTATGACAGGACAACGTCTGTCGGGTCAGCTAGTATAATTATGAAAGTAGAAATTTTACATAAGTTAACACAATGTTTTATCTTTTAAAGACAGCCTTTGTATGGATTTAAAGGGAGAAGGAGAGACCGAAACGACCGATCTTTATTCAACTTTACTTTCTTGTAAATTCTAATCTGTAAAGTGCAGAGATTCGTCTGGACAGAATGGACGAATATATGCACATAGGTACTGCATTCTAAGTATTACAAAGATTTTGATTAATGTTAGTATTGTTAGTATAATAATACGTTATCCTGCATAATGTTGGCATTAAACACGAAAAATTAATTCATAATACCTAATGGTTTCACACTTTCTACACCCGAACATGGAGTCATGTGAATTTATATGAGGTGTATCAGTTCACCTATGAGTCTACGACCACCTATATGGATTGCAATTTATTTACTTATTCTGTAGTTCACATATATTTTAAATATATTTTGGATGATGGAAACAAACTCAATCAGTTAATTTCGTATATATTTAAAAGACTATTGCAGCAAGTTACTGTTGCACATGAGTCTAACCCGACAGGGATTGTCATTTCGGATGTTGTTGAAGTTCTATTTAATTTTTATATTGGACGCATGAAAGATTGATTTTTCTTTCGTAATAAGTCTAGTACCTATATTCAGTAATTTTTCAACGTATCAAAATTGTTTATACCTCGTTGGACAGCTAATAAAGCGTTGATGTTTATGAAATAGTACGCCGATAAATCTCCACAGTAATTTTATGTACTAAACTTGCAATTTATGTATCAAAAGAGAAAAAATACGAAAATTATTACGATTTTGGGGTCATTATTTAATGTATATGGTACAAGATTTCTTTTATTTTATGAATTGTTGTTATTGATATGAACAAAGACTAATTAGAAATGCAAAAAAAAAACCCACTACTTACATTAGTTTTTTTGAATAAGTAAAATATCCCGAAGGTGGTTAATTTTTGACCCGTGTACCCATGAGTGATTTGATACCTAATGTCCTCTACTATTAACCCATAAAGGGATCGTGAAAAGAACATAAATCAAAGATTACACAACTCCAAATTCTGTCCGGTTTTCTAAACATTTCGACAGCATCCTCTGCCTGATAATCTATTATTGCAACACGGAAACTGTTTTACGAATATAATTACACTTAAACACGTTAACATCTACATATGAAACGTGTTCAATGAATTAGATTTAAGTATATTCTGTAAGGCTATTTTTATAATTTGTCTAGGATTCAGACGAGCGCAGTAAAGGTTAAGAAAAATTAAATTGTAGCGGGATTAGGGTTGGTTTATTCCTTACTTTAGGAAAACGCCAGTAGCGCACCTTTTGATGGTTGGGGTACGATACAATTTAAGGGGATACTAAGTAATTTTGTGTTTTTAAAATTCCTATAAAACCAAATGAATATGGTTAAATCATTTGGATTTTCCATAATGTGTTACTTGACTATATTGTCTACTGCTGTACTAAAACCGAAACATGATCACTTACTTTAAATTTTTTCGATAGATTTTGGCGAAGTAGACCGAGACGTAACACACCGGATCAACTCAGGATGTATGAAATGGCGACAGGTTACAGGAACAACTTGCGACCCACGGATGCCCCTCAAGTTAAAGGGAAAAATTTACAAGTCCGTGATAAGGCCTGTCGTACTTTATGGATCGGAATGCTGGGCAGTGAAGAAGACGGATGAAAAAAGATTGCATGCAGCGGAGATGAGAATGTTGAGATGGATGTGTGGAGTGACGAGAATGGATAAAGTAAGAAATGAGTATATAAGAGGAAGTTTAAAAGTGGCGCCAGTGACAGAAAAGTTGAAAGGAAATCGTTTGGGTTGGTATGGGCATGCGATGAGGAGAGACGAAACGCATGTGACTAAAAGAGTGATGAATATACATGTTGATGGATGGAGAGGCAGAGGAATGCCAAAGAAAAGATGGATGGATTGTGTGAGGAATGATATGAAAGACAAGGGAGTGAATGAGAGCGTGACGGTTGACAGAGGAGAAAACGTGTTGCGCCGACCCCAAGTAACATGGGATAAGGGCAGGCAGATGATGACATTTTTTCGATAGAAAAAAAATCCAAAGTAGCACCGTCTATTTTCTGTTTTATACGATTATACGTGTAAACAGTTCCTTATTGTACTGTAAAATTTGCTTCAAATCGAAGGTAGGTATTTAAATATGTTAAGAACTTACTAAGCTAATTTATTTAAGTATTATAGCATTTTGTCATAAATCTACATTTAAACGAAGCACGTTTAACTTCCGGTGCGCGTGAGTCTTCTATCTCGCTCGTCAAACTAGACAGCCATAACGCCAGTTCACTTACACACCGAGCTAAACCACGCTCCGATATATCCTCTTAATAAAATATTGATTTTATACGCAACTAACTGTCCGCATCGCCTTACCTTACCCACGCTTGTAGGACTTGGAATCTTTTTATATTATTTTCTTCTCAATAAAAATAATTCAAAAATTCATTCAATTATGTAGATGTAATTTTCTAAGAAGATTGTGAGATTTGCATACTAGCTACCTACTCATAGTAACGTGTGATTGAACGTAGATAAAATAATTGGAGCCGTAGTACTACATTCTGTCATTCATGAGGAAAACTGATTCGTATAACACCAGTGTTGTAACTGTTTATAAGTCTAGGACGCAGGTGCGTCATCCTGACGCAATTTTCGCCGCCTAAACAATCTACAGAGTCCACAGACATCAAGACTAAGTAATATCCGATACTGACGTCACCCACACATCCGAGTATCCGACGTGAGCAGCTGTTGCGTTCTTTTAACCTAATATACATTTACTTAGAAATGTAATTAACTAATTACTTAATGGACCGCACCATCAAGTCCATCACATCGTAAACACTACAAATGTAGGTGATTATGTGAACTAATTACTTCCTGCTTTCGTGGAATTTCATTTGCAGGTCCATAACACCGAATACATTCCTTGTTACTACACGTACACAACAATTACAGTAAAATTATAGTCACGCTCTCCAAAGTGAAGTGTCGTTGAAGAGCAACTATTTCAATGGCATCAATTTAATTGATTGTGAGTTTCCAATGACAATAGTTAACAATCTAGCTTCGCAAGCATTCTTTTCTCGATTGACTATTCTATGCGATTCATATTGAAACTTTTTGCACAAGATCTTCTAAAAAAATTGAATGACGTAAGCACACCTGTGGCGACACAGACAGCCTTAACAAAGCCTTGTCTTTTGTATTGTTGGGACTGAGACAAAGATCCGAAAGTAACTTAACAGTAAAATCTTATTAGCATAAAGTACAATATGATATACCTAACCGCAATTAATAATAAATTTTCGGCTATGTGGAAAAGTGAGGAGCTCGTGGCTAAGTAATAACAGTCGACGGTCGATCAACTTGCCGCAGTTGGTCCATGGACGGGTGACCACCTCGTACATCATTTGCCGTTGGACCCAGCTGTCATTCGTGAAACTTTGACAGTCATGACGGGTCGTCAGAAGCCCGAAACTCTGACAACCAGTCTTACCAAGGGGTATCGTATTATCCAGTTACTGGGTTGTGGACGTCAGATATGTAGTCGCTCCATGTAAAATACTGGTACTTATTTAACTACAGTCTGCATCCGATTAGACTGGAAGCCGACCCCAACATAGTTGGGAAAAGGCTAGGCAGAATTTATGTGAAAAGGTGAATATATCCCAGGTTCACCTAAAAGATACTTAAGCATGTCCTGCTACTGTTGCACGACCTTTTCCCAAATTAAGGTTTAAGTACCTGAACGTGTGAAAGAGGTGTAATTAATTTACCTGTTGGCAAGTAATGAATAGCGCGGCAAACACGAATATGCCGGCGATACCCTGGGCACCTGGAGTCTGTAGAAACATGCCCTTTTCGTGGGGTACCTCGATGATGGTCTGGGCCGTCACGTTGATGGTCTCCGTCGTCATTCTGCAACAAAACAAAAAGTGTCATTTAGAATATTGTTCGCGATTTTTCCCACTTTGTAATCTGTGTTCGCAATTTGGTTGTCAAACATGTAAACAAATATGCTGAAGTATTTTTGAAAAAATATCTTGATTCCCCACACGTCATAAAGTTCAATTTGTGCTCCAACTTTAATTTTAATGGACCTTAGGTAAATGATTCAAAGCTAACGGGAGAGATAATTTTACATATACAGCATAAGCATGCTGGGACACTGCCACTCCTCTCGATGAGAGTGGCCGTAATCCACCACGCGGTCCCAGTGCAGGTTGGTAGGTGTCTTCGAATTTTTGGTTCTATGACATGCCGGTTTCCTCACGATATTTTCCTTCACCGTTTTGAGAGCAGTGGTGATGAAATAATTTACACCAAGTAAAGCGCCTGCCTGGGTTCGAAACTACGACCTACAATTTACACACAATCCGATAATATTGCTACGAGACTCCTTTTCCACAAGAGAATCTTCATTTCCATAGAGATTAATAAAAGGATGATGGCTAAAGTTAAAATGAAAGAAAAATCATTAGTTGAGTGGACAGAGTAACATTTTATTAGGTTTAAAATGGAATGGTTCTTTGAAATGGAGATTTTCATCAGAAGTGAGTGACTCATTTATTTATTTTTGCGGTATAAGCGCTGGTTAATCTTGGTTTTTAATACGTGCAACAGTTTTAATGGCGATGGCGCTGCAACATGTACAGGTCTCCCAAAGTGATAATGCGCATAGAAATCTTCGTCACTGTTCGGCAACGGTCGTATTCCCCGAGAGTCGGAAGACGATATATGTTTAGAGAGGCGAAAGCGCCAGGGTAGCCCGCGAAATTCAAAATTTCTTACGTTTTTTGCAATTTGTAGGTCAGTGTGAGCTTGTATGTTGATTAAAATATGATTCGCGGGCGTACCTAATATGGCTTTACAGAATTATAATCATTAGAATCAGCAATACAACTCCATAAGTTAGCATTTACCTCAAACCTCATGATTTCATGAAATCGCTAGATTTGAGATAAATGCTAACTTATGGGGTTGTGTTGCCGATTCTAATGATTATAATTCTGTAAAGCCATATTAGCTACGGCCGCGAATCATATTTTAATCAACATACAACCTCACACTGACCTACAAATTGCAAAAAACGTAAGAAATTTTGAATTTCGCGGGCTACACTGGCGCATCAACCTTAAGTGCATTTTCTTCATGCATAATTTAGGGCTCTTACGATTCAATGATTCGGGTGTTTCCGGGAATACGACAATTAGCGAAGTCTGCATGCGCATTATTAATTTGGGAATACTGTATGTAGTATATGTAGTGTATGCGCTCCTTATGCGCTCGGTTGTGGTTTGTTAAAAACGATAATTAATTCAAAAGAGATCACAAGAACAACTTTAAAATCACCTCAATAATTTACATTACTTAATATTTATGCGTTAAATCCAATTCGATAGCAATCTAAAGACAAAATTATTGCTATCCATTGTTGCACGAAAGAACATTGTACTCGCACTGTTAATTCGTGTATTCTATTCGCAGTAGGCCTGGCAGCAAGGCCTGCTCTCTAACAATGAGATATCAAAACAATAAAATTGAATCCCAGAGGCGCTTAAATAATCAAATCATTGTGGCTTTGACCACTACGTGCGGTACAGTCAACCGCTACTTAAACTACGAAAACCTTCTCTACAGCTACAACATAAATAAAAGCGCTGTCAATGTCAAATTGTTACTATGGGCGTGTGGTTGACTGTACAAGTGCATATACTGGCATATACACAATGATTCTGTGGCCGTATGTTAATTAAACTGAGGTCAACTGACGGAGGATTTTATCTTTATATCATACAAAATGAACGGAGCTTTAACTATAGCCCGCGCCCAGCTCAATTAACCCAACAAGAGCATTTTCGCAGATTAATCTTGGAGAGTTTTCGAGGGGAATATTCTGTACAGCCCTGTCGGGGATATGACAATGGGTTATTACGCGACTTGCCTAAGGGGTCAGGGCAGGGCCCTCATAGGCGCAGAGTTGAAGTAAGTACATGGCTAGATTTTTTATGGAAGTGAACTGAAGTGACGTAGCGTGCCCAGTGCGCACGGGCAATTTTTTAAAGCGATGATTTTTTATGGCACACTGCATTTTGAACTCTCGGCAAGCCGAGGCTGAGCCGTGGATTGAAAATTCAATAAAGTGCATTCCAGCGCGTCAAAAAAACACACTTTTGGATTTTCAACTCTCGGCGCTAAGCAGTGTGTTGAAAATCCAGTGCGCGAAAAAAAGCCCGTGGGCACGAGGGCTATGGTATGGCCATGGAGTCTTCGTAATAAGTTATTTGGTAAAAAAAAATGGTATTATGGGATAGCTTAAGATAACCACCGATTAGTAATCAGGCATTAATGGCCGAGCTTTGCATAGTAGACCCTCCACTATGGAAGTAGCTATCACAGGTAAAATTAGCTTACGAATCTATTTACATGCCCAGTTTGCCAATATACTTTTTATAACAAGCTACCTTCTTCTTTGCTAGATTTGCCTTTTAATGCGTTTAAAATTAAAGTAAAATCCAATCTTTGTTCAAAGGCATACTATTCTATCAACGATTATTTAAACGATAAGAATAGTTGGTCGCTGTGATTAACTCAAGACAATGTTTATGTTATGTTCTTTCTCCAGAATCAGCTTACATAATGACAGGTTATATGAGTTAAATACTAAAATTGTTTATTTTATTTGACAAAAATATAATTTAATGTATTGTGTTGCGTAAATTATTTTGCATAGGTACTATTGTATAGAATCTAGTTCTTCTAACAGAACAGACAGCTGTGCTGCTGGGGAGTTTGTTCCGCTACTTCTTCTTCCCAGCTAAAGCACTAGGAAGTGGTGAAGGGCGGGCGTTTTGTGGGGACTGTCTTACTGTAATTTCGACGTTCAAAAAGTGCTGATTCTCAGCCTAATTTGAATAAATGACTTTTGATTTTGATTTTGATTTAATAAAAAAATGCTACCATTGCACATTGGTAAGAAAAAAGATTTGTTATTGTTTTATAGGAATCAAGCAGTAGCTGAGTTCAGCTGTTATTAAACCATCCTGTATAATAACTTATTATACAGGCTGATTTTTTTAATATCTGGAAAGTTGATAACTGAAACTACCTACAATGAAATAATATCAGTGGTCAAATTATGGGTAATTTGACCACTGATATTATTTCATTGTTAGCTTGGTTTTGGAAAAAACTAAAAATGCAGCCCATCTCAATAATTCAGCCTGCATAATTGACATCTTTCTACTATCTCAAGTATCTACACGTTTTCCGATGCAACTGGCAGGCTTTTTATGATTGACTTCTATATACAACGTGTAATGCTAAATGCGCAAAACCTCTTAAGGGGTCACTGTACTCATCATTATGAACAACTTTTACTATGGGACCAAACCTGAAATCGCGAAAAAAAAATCAGCTGTTCAGTACATTTTGACGAATTATGCGAACATAAATGTACTGAACAGCTGATTTTTTTTTCGCGATTTCAGGTTTGGTCCCATAGTAAAAGTTGTTCATAATGATGAGTACAATGACCCCTTAAGAGGTTTTGCGCATTTAGCATTACACGTTGTATATACCTTTGTCTATACTTACATAAATTCTTGACCAGTTCATAATTTCTTATTACCGGGAATTCCTTCCTTATTCCTTGTCTACATTATAAAGGGAACCTCTGTGCAAAATTCCAGCTTTCTAGGTCCAAGGGTTTGGCCTAAGCGTTGATGAGTCAAGTCAATCAGTCACGAGTTCTCTTTTTATTTATATAGATAGATATAGCTTTAAATCTGTTTGAGAGTAAGTATAATAATATATTGTATCAAAATGTAGTGACTCACTGACCTTGATTTAAACCAGATTGGTTTATTTTTACTAACATAATTGGGAATCAATGTGTTTTACATAATTAGAGCCTTTGTGTATAATGTTAAGGAAATATTTAGGAGAACTTAAACATTATCTCATACAAATCTTCTCTTGCTAAGCACAGACATTAGAAGGAGAGGGTACACCTGAGGAATGATTTAGTTGTTTACAACGTTATCATCTACTGATAAGATGAGCAATACTAAATACTGGATGAAGATATGAAAAGATGGTAATTTATTTAAGGGTTTCCAACAAGAGATAAGGGTATCAAATATGTTTGTAAACAAAAATATTTGTCTACAAACTGATTGCTAGTAATGGAAGTGCAACATTTTAATATACAATAATACAAGAACAAAATAATGATTGACATTCAAACAAAAAGTCCCTTACCAATACTTGAAATACTACTACAGGTTATTCTAACAACACAAGTTATTCCTTTTTTCGTGCCACTGCTATCACTATTTTAATATCTTCTAAACTCAAAAGAAATATCATAATACATACTAACACTTTTATTTAAACGGCAACAATAACATTTCAAATGTTCCTGACTTATCTATTAATGAGTAATGCTCTTGATATTATAACTGATAAGATTATTCTGTGACTAATTGAAATGATTTATCAAATAGGAAACTATACAGGTCTAAAGCTGATGTTATGGTTTTACATATTGTATGTTACACAGCACTGTATTAAAATCAAATGATTTATTTCAATTAAGCCACTAAAAGGCCCTTGAATGTCAATATTTAAAAGTAAATTTTATAGAATTTATTTTAGTTGCTCCTTCCAAAAGGTAGTTTCATATGGAGAGGAATGGAAAATATTCTAACAGATCTATCCTGTAGTACACAATACTTGTTTAAACTATACTTTTCATTCATAGTCCAAAATATTGCCTGACTGCACCTACAGCAAAACTAAACAACTTTATAGAATGCAACAGAAGTTTTTGGAATAATTAAAAGTAAAGCATGCAAGAGATGAAGTCATAACATATCAGAATTCTGTGACACAAGCATTGCGAGGATATGGCTTCTTATTAGTAATGTTTGTTGCTCACTAACTTCTATTGCTACAGGTACAAATTTAAAGCATGGCTAAGCCAAGAATCCCTACTATGCAATCATAGAAGGTACTACTATGATTGCACAGTAGGTATTTTTGGTCAAAATATTGATGATAAAAACATAAAAATACAAATATATTATATGTGGCTTATAGTACATGGGCACACTCACATTTCACCAGTTATATTTAAGTCCCATGTACGAGCCTATTGCCATCAACCGGGCACAAATCCAGACTTCGGGCTGCTACAGAGAAATTCCAAAGAGAAAAACCCAATAACACTGCCCAACCTGGGAATCGAACCTAGGACCTCATTCTCAGCAGCAGCACTTGCGAGCACTAGACCGATGAGGCAGTCACTTGATATAATAAATGAAATGATGAAAACAGCAATCTCAAATGCATAAACTTGGAAGTCAAGCCTAGAATTTCCTTGTGGAATAAGGAAGAGGAAAACTGTACTATAAAATAATAATAATTTGATAAATACAATGAGAAATATAACAACTCAATTTTAAACAAATTGCATAGCATATTAAATTTTCTACATTAATAGCTAGCTACTTATAGAAGTGTTTCTAAATACACAATTGAATAAAGAATAAAAAGTGCCAGAAACAATTACTGATCTCAGCTGACATCATTGTTTTTAGTAAACTGCTGGCTGTATACACAAATCTGTTATTATTTCAGATGCCAGTGTACAAACAAAGTAGATATTATGATGTACCTCAGTGAAAAGCAATGTACAATTGAAATTCACTCCTCCCTCTTGAATGATTGCAGCAATTTTCTAAATCTAGGTATCTGTGTCATCTTTCTCTTCATAACTACCTCACAAAATGAAAAATGATGTTTAATAGGCAAAGCTGATTATAATTTTATACTTATATGATCTTTGTATTTAATAAATCATTATCTTTCTTTTATGAATATTAATTATTACTACAATTACTATTGATGAACAATTTTCTACTATTTCCTAGTAGTTGTTATGTTGTTCAATCACCATTTCATTTCACCTACATGCTAAGTAGAACATTGTTATTGCAAAAAAGCGAAAACTATGGTCTCCAATGAAAACCACCTCAGTTTGTTCTACAAATCATACATACATTATTACGGAACTCGAAAAATTGGAGGTCACACGTCTTGACATTTTCTTGTTTGGTGTTTAATACAGAGTGAAGGGCGATTCGTTTACTGACGCACATAGTAGCAATGCTGCAATTCCAGCTTACGAATCGATTATTGATTGTATAGTTAAAGATAAACAAAGTTATGATAATTATATTTACCTGAATTAAGATTTTCAACGTCTATAGATTTCTGTTTTCCTTTTGTTAACAGATGTCATTAGTAATCAACACTCTGCGCATATTGTACACATAATCGCGTAGGTTTCCTAAACAACAATGTTCACCCAAATTATCTTGATGTAAAATGGACACAAACGTCTATTTAACGAAACACTGCAAAAACAACAATTTCACTAAGCTTGCTTTCCCATCATTTACTTTGCTTTTTGCTTGCTCACCACTTGCACAAATTCGTGATTTCGTGATTGTCTTCGTGACGAAATTGACGTTTAGATTTTTTTTACCAAACTTACCAAGCCAAGAAATTACCAATAACCATAGACCATCAATTTTTGTATTGGCAATAATAAAAAATGGAAAATATATAATAACCAATGAAAAGGTACGGTTCACGCCGTAGACAGAGAATGTTCACGCCTCATTAATACGCTTAGAGCAAGTTAATACGGGATGTGCCGTTGATTATCGCGTTGAAGGGCTTTAGCCGTAAGTGTAACCACCACTTACCGTGATAATTTGACGGAATCTTGACCGTATTTAACTACCGCAATGTTTAAAGCGTTCATGGACATTGACATTGACGGTAATGTGGCCCCGGCATTATAGGTTTACTAGTTTCTGCCTGCGACTTCGTCCGCGTAAAATTACTTGTTGCCCCCACACACCCCAACATCACATCGCCTGCCCGAGCTATTACTTTGTTTTCGCTTAAATGTTCTTTCTGACTTTTTTTCTTTTTTCTCGGCTGTTATGGTCCTAACGTGATGTTATACCTCTCATTGTAAGGAAATCCTTTAGAATGAGAGGTCAGTGTAAACTGGAAATGTATAGCTTGATGTATAGCCGTGTGTAGGTATGTACATACCTGGCTTTAAAAAAATGAGATGAAGTTGACCGATGTTTTTGTTGTAACATTAAGTTGTGTACACACCAGCCTAACGAACGCCAACGAATGGGTTTCATTGGCTTTCGTTGATCCTGTCTGCACGATTTAGCAAACGCCAACAATCGTTCGTTAACGTGTGCGGGCTATCCGTAGCGTGGCGGTAACATCAAAGGGGATAGAAGCAATCGACTGTTGGTTTGTTCATATCGTATTTGGAGATACCTTCGAAGGTTAACAAACGTGCAATAGCCAACGCCGAATATCCTTCTCTGGGCCAAGGTGTACACAGCATTAGAAGAAGTAGTTTATATCATTGACACCCCTAACATGTAAGTAAACAGTTGATATCTTAGGTTGATATGCTTAATTTTTTAAATATAATACTATAGTATTTAATTATTACTATAGTATTTAAGATTTATACTGTATTTTATTTTACCAATTTTTATTTTTGAATAAATTTTATTATTATTATGTCTTGACAATTCTCGGGACCCTGGAGTCCCGGACCTTTAGAAGGCGTACGAGGGGCCAAAGCCAACTCGCAGAGGCCCGTTAGACGCTTTCAATGAAATGAGGCACCAACCGACGACTATCCCTGTACGCACTATGCAAGTGCACCCAAGGACAACACCCGGTTGGTGCAGGACTATTGCAGTATATGGAAATAAAGAGATTGGACTATGGATTTGAGTGGCTAAAGTGGACTGGTTGCCTAGAACTATGAAAGGACTATGGCCCCTGCCGGATCAATGTTTTATAATACACGGATAAAATGGCAGGGGGTGACTTGCACACACAATAATGGGCCCCCGAAAAGGTCGCTAGCACATAGTGTCGTAGCGGCAAGGGGGCAACATGTCCTGAGGTGCTTGTGAGGAGTGGAGAGGTATCCCACGGTTCTCAGAACAATCCCAGAGCCCGGAAGATGGTCAAGATCCCTACAAACACTTACTGGAATACTTCCTTCCTCCGAGCACGTTTGCTCTTGCGAATCTCCACTCAAACCGGCCAATAAAGGCAAGAAAGAGGTGGGAGCTCTGTTCCTCGTCAGTGTTCACTCCAGCCGGCCAATAAAGGCAAGCGAGAGGTGAGGAACAAGACTTCTCCCGGGAGATAGGGTCCGTGGGGTCGCTACTGCCCAACAGCTCGCCACATGCTGCCCTGCGGGTTTCTGTATCTCTCTTGGTCTGGCTCCTCATCCTAGACCTGTTCCGGCACAGTGAACTCTACCGGCACAGACCTAAAATTCGGAGCGCGCAAGCCCCACCACGACGTCAACGTAGAGATACTGCGGTGGGGTCAACGTAGAGATACTGCGGTGGGGTTATTATTATTATTATTATTTATTATTATTATTATTACCCGACTGCGGCGAAGCCCAAAAGGAGGGTTATGTGTTTGACCTGTATGTAAGTATGTATGTATGTATGTCCGTTTCTTTGTTGCCTCGTAACTCCTAAACGAATGAACGGATTTGAATAAATTATACGTCTTTAAATTTTTCTTGGTGGCGCAAGTGTCACTGGCTACATTAACATCAAAAATAAAGTAAACTGGTGGATTTCGGGTGACATATTGTGGAGTTCGAATTTTTTTGTCTTCTATTACCATCGAGTGGGATATTAAAATAAAGGGTTTTAAAGGTGATTACAAAAATATAGACAACTTATATGTTTATAAGTGACAAATCGAATTTTGATAAGAAAACAAATTGCTTTGAGCAGATTTAGTACCTCAAAGGCTTGGCTATCAAGTGCACTTATAAAAAAAGCTTTTAAATAACCCTCACGGCCAAAACTCTTTGCAAGAACTAAATAGTCTGCGAAATCTTTCACATTTGTACTAACTAAAAAGCTGGAAATAAAAAAAATAATAAAAAAAACTAAAAAACCCGACTGCAGTAAAAAACTAAAACTGAAAAGCTAACAACAAGCCCATTAAATTTAATAAAAGTTGGAAGCAGGCGGAACCCATTCCATTTTTATATTTTCAAACTCAAACGGGTCCCGCCTGCTTCCAACTTTTATTAAATTTAAAATGGGCTTGTTTTTAGCTTTTCAGTTTTAGTTTTTTACTGCAGTCGGGTTTTTTAGTTTTTTTATAGAAGCTTTTTATTCTCTATAATATAATTTTGTAATAGTGCTCGAGGAGCTCGTGGCTAAGTAATAACAGCCGCACGGGTCGATCCGTCAGGTTAAGCTACGCTTGCCGGGGTTGGTCAGTGGATGGGTGACCATCTTTACATATCGAGATTCCTCCGTGCCTCGGAAAGCACGTTAAGCCGTTGGTCCCGGCTGTTATTCGTGGATCTTTGACAGTCGTTACGGGTCGTCAGAAGCCCGAAAGTCTGACAACCAGTCTTACCAAGGGGTATCGTATTACCGTTACTGGGTTGTGGAGGTCAGATAGGCAGTCGCTCCATGTAAATCAAATCAAATCAAATCAAAAGTCCTTTATTCAAATTAGGCTGAGAATCAGCACTTTTTGAACGTCAAAATTACAGTAAGACAGTCCCCACAAAACGCCCGCCCTTCACCACTTCCTAGTGCTTTAGCTGGGAAGAAGAAGTAGCGGAACAAACTCCCCAGCAGCACAGCTGTCTGATCAGTTAGAAGAACTAGATTCTATACAATAGTACCTATGCAAAATAATTTTCGCAACACAATACATTAAATTATATTTTTGTCAAATAAAATAAAATAAACAATTTTAGTAAGTACTTAACTCATGTAACCTGTCATTATGTAAGCTGATCCTGGAGAAAGAGCATAACATAAACATTGTCTTGAGTTAATCACAGCGACCAACTATTCTTATCGTTTAAGTAATCGTTGATAGAATAGTATGCCTTTGAACAAAGATTGGATTTAACTTTAATTTTAAACGCATTAAAAGGCAAATCTAGCAAAGAAGAAGGTAGCTTGTTATAAAAAGTTATACCAAGACCAACAAATGAGTTATGAACCTTATGAAGCCGATGAAATGGAGCACGTAATTTATCCTTATTTCTGGTGTTAATATTGTGAATATCACTGTTTTTACTGTACAAATGTATATTTTGCCTAATGTATAAGATGTTGGCGAAGATGAACTGTGATGCCACTGTGAGAATACCAATATCCTTAAAAAATTCCCTCAGAGAAACTCTAGCACCTAGCTGGTAAATTGCTCGAACAGCTCGTTTTTGAAGAACAAAAATATTTTGAATATCAGCCGCTTTGCCCCATAGCAGAATACCGTAGGACATAACGCTATGGAAATAACTAAAATAGACTAAACGAGCTGTATCAACGTCAGTGTATTGTCTCACTTTCCTGACGGCGTAGGCGGCTGAACTGAGTCTTCCCGCTAGGCTTGATATATGTGGGCCCCACTGAAGTTTAGCATCTACTGTTATACCCAGAAAAACTGCTGATTCTACAGTCTTAAGCACCTCTTCATCTAAGACGATGTTGGGTCCCAGATTTCTAACATTCGGTAAGGCAAACTTTATACATTTAGTTTTCTTGGCATTGAGAACTAAGTTATTTGTCGTAAACCAGGTTCGTAAAATACTGGTATTCAGCTGCATCCGGTTAGACTGGAAGCCAACCCCAACATAGTTGGGAAAAGGCTAGGCAGATTGATTGATTGATAATTTTGTAATAGTGCTGACAGTGGGTGGCACTGGCAATACATTTATCATAGACAATTAGCAAAAATGAAAATGTCCGTCGTAAAAGATACGCTATAATTTATTTTGTGACTGTATATTATTCGTTGCTTGCGATGTGAATATTTTACAGTATTTACATTCTTGTAAGTGCATAATATAATCTACCAAAATGATTGTTCAAGAACCTATACAGGTGAGTAACAAACTGATTTTCTTATGAACTGTCAAAGTATTTTCGCAGAGACGTTTCAATTCGTTTTAAATTCCCACAGGTTATCGTTTGGGATTGTCTGAATAATTATGAATACGACAATGCTATATTTTTGGCTGAGAGACTACACGCTGAAGGTAAACATGAAACACATTTTTTGACCAAAATTGGATACTTCTAATAATTGTTTAGCACCTGCATTTTGTGTGCTGTTATTGATTTTTACGTAATTCTTGATTTCGAAATTAATTAAGCACTTGGTATGCATTTGATGATTACCATTTACGTTTCCTTTTCAGTTGCATCAGAGGAAACTGCATTTCTATTGGGAACTTGTTACTATAGAGCTGGGAAAATAAATGAGGCCCAATATTTGTTGCAAAACATGTCACTAACTTTACCACAGGCCAGGTTCCTATTAGCCAAATGTTTCTTGGAATTAAAATCGTAAGTAATCATATTGAACTCATTCATTATTACTTTTGTTTTAAACTACTATGCTAGATTAACTTATTGGTAATCAAAGATAGTGTGGCTGACACTGGCTTGGCCACCATCAGGGATTTTACTTTTGATAACACAAAGATTTAGTCGTTAATTAGTCGAAATTTGTCGCCAAATATCAGAATTTGTCGGTCACTGGTTCAAAAGTTACAAGGGGTCATTGGTGGCCGATCTGGAGAGAGTCTCCCCAGATTGGCCACCTTTATATCTCAAAAACTAGGGGACCTAGCGAAGATCTGTTTTCTCCCAGATTTAGTCGCTCATTAGTCGAAATTAGTCGCCAAGTCACAGATTTAGTCGGGTCTTAGTTTAGAAAATACAATGAGTTCAATTTTTAAGTATAGACCAAGAGCTAGATCAAAGATTTTATCGTAAACTCTTCAATCTAGCTCTTGGTCTATACTTAAAAATTGAACTCATTATATCTTCTAAACTAAGACCCGACTAAATCTGTGACTTGGTGACTAATTCGACTAATTAGCGACTAAATCTGGGAGAAAACAGATCTTCGCTAGGTGCCCTAGTTTTTGAGATATAAAGGTGGCCAAGCTGGGGAGACAATCTCCAGATCGGCCACCAATGACCCCTTATAACTTTTGAACCAGTGACCGACAAATTCTGATATTTGGCGACAAATGTCGACTAATTAACGACTAAATCTTTGTGTTATCAAAAGTAAAATCCCTGATGGTGGCCAAGCCAGTGTCAGCCACACTCAAAGATACCAATGAATAATTATTATTTCAATTCGTTATTTTGCCACATTCTTTATAATTTTTCAGGTATAAAGATGCTGAACTTACCCTTGGAAATAATTTAGATATTGTTGCTACTGAGTTTGGTGAACAAGCCCCGTATGCATTACAACTACTGGGTAAAATTTATAACCTCACAGAAAGAAGAAGTAAAGCTGTTGAAGCTCACCGGAAGGCACTCTCATTGAATCCATTTATGTGGAAATCTTTTTCTCAGCTGTGTAATATGGGAGAGAAAGTAGACCCTCACCAAGTATTCCAAATGAACAATTCTGACTTTACATTTGGTGTAACTACATTAGTGAATCTAGTCAGCAATTCAGAAAACATTTCATTTGTTAATAGTAACATTCCTCATAATACTGCAGTGATTACTAATGTCACACCAAACAATGTAGCTACGAAAACCCCTATGTCAATGTCCACAAGCATCACTCCTGAAACACAAGCCCCTGTAAAGAGAATGCACAGTGTGTTCAGTGGCATGGCACCCATTCCATTTTCGCCGTCTTTTGGTATGCTGCCAATGGAAGAATCTCCTGTATTATATACACCAACTCTAACTGACTCCAATGAGCAAAAGGCCATACCGAAGATAGTCAATTCATTACGAGCACAGATGGGTCAGTTAAAAGATGCAGTATTTAGTCCAGCCCCTAGGTGTACACTTGGACCAGCTCCACGGCGGTCATCCAGATTATTTAGTAATAACAACAGCAGTTACTCAGTCAAAGAAAACAATAAATCACCAAGTAGAAAATTTGTAGCTCCTAAAAGTCCTTCAAGGAAAAATAAACAGCGTACAGCCAAAAATATCAAAGCAAATTCATTGGATGCTAATGAGAGGAACAAAAGTGTAGAAACACTTACACCAACAATCCCACCAAAGAATTCCAATGGTGTAGCATTGTTAAATTTAATGAGAGAGTTGGGAGATGCATATAAGTCACTGGCTTTCTTAGACTGCAAAAATGCAATTAAATTATTCCAAGATACATCACCAAAGCAACTAGCTTCTCCCTGGGTCCAGACTATGATAGCAAAGGCATATTATGAACTAGCTCAATATGAAGCAGCTGCTAAAATATTTGCTGAAATTAGGAAACAGTATCCAAATCGTACAGAAGGAATGGATATCTATAGTACTTGCCTATGGCATTTACAAAGGGAAGCACAATTGTCAGCGTTGTCTCAAGAGTTAGTAGAATTGGACAGAAAAGACCCGATTGCTTGGCTTGCTGCTGGAAATTGCTTTTCACTCCATAAGGAGAGGGAAACAGCATTGAAATTCTTTAAACGGGCAGTTCAGCTTAATCCTGAAGCAGCTTATGCCCATGCTTTGTTGGGCCATGAGTATGCAGTAGCTGAAGAGACGGACAAGGCTCTTTCGAGCTTCAGAGCGGCAGTAGCAATTGACCCACGTAATTATGTTGCATGGTTTGGTATAGCAACAGTATATGCGCGCCAAGAGCGCTGGAAACCTTCTGAAGTGCATATTCGTCGAGCTCTTACTATACATCCCCATTCAGGAGTATTGAGATGTCAGCTGGGACTAGCACAAGCTGCTTTGGGTAAAATGGACCGAGCCCTTGCTACCTTAGAAAGGGCTGTTGCTTTAGACACAGAGAATCCTTTGTGCCGTTTCCACAGAGCTTCTGTATTATTACGTGCTGGTAGACCAGAAGATGCTTTAGCAGATCTGCATCACTTGAAAGATATTGCTCCAAGAGAATCATTAGTTTATTATTTGCTTGGAAAAGTTCACAATAAGCTAGGTAATTCTCATTTAGCACTCATGCACTTCAGCTGGGCTACAGATTTAGATCCCAAAGGCACTGGAGGACACATAAAAGAGGGTTTTGATCCTTCCAAACAAGAAGACCCACCAGAGAGATCTACCTAATTGATATGACGAATTTAAAAGGATTCAAAGGATTGCAGAATGGCCTGCACTGTTGTGGTTGGCATTGCAGTCAATACCTGACTGATCCCATGTAAATATCGCTCTCACCCGTCGAGCTCTAAACTGACACCAAATTCTTCCAACAAAGCTTTACAGAGTTACGATGGGTGTGTGGTGGCATTTAGTCGCTATAGTAGTAAGGGCGTATGTGGATATGTTAATATAGAGTAAGATGTGGATATTCGTAATATTATCCTAGTTTATTATATATATCTTGTATAAATAATATCTTCTAGAAAGATGAAAGAATATAATTTTTAAAAAGATGATGCTTTTGAAAGTTAATAAAAAAGACTCAGAGCCTTGATCTCAATGGGACGATGTTATTAATGGTAATAATATTTATATTATAGAGCCATTTAATAATAAAATTGAAGTAAATTACAATGCCATAATTATGAATTCCTGAAATCTAAATTCTTCTAATTATTGTTGTCCTCATATTTGTACATAAAAATCTTGCCGTTCAGCATGTGAAGAAGTTCAGGGAGAACCGCTGGCGGTAGAATATTCTAGACATCTAATAATCATGTTTACACAAAGTTATTCTGAAATCCTTACATGTAGATTTTATTTTTGTGACTGAATCAGCTTTGGGTGTTAGTTTATAGCTGGTGGTCATTAAAAATACAAACCAAAACCATTCAAAACGTAACTCTTTTTGAGTAAATCCAAATCGTAAGTTCTTAGCATCAATATAAAAACTGTTTCGTGTTTATGTAAATAATAACACATTAACTATATAGCACTGTTTGTCACTGAACTGCTAGCTAATTCAAAGTCCACAGAGACTTTGAATTTGTTTAGACCACCTCTAATTATGTATGAACTTAATAAAATAAAAACTGATGTAACTTAAGTTTGAGTTTTATTGTCAGTAAATGCATAAAAAGTACATTAAGCGATGTTGCATCTACTGAGAGGAAAGAGCCACATTTGCTCAATTTTAGGTAAGTCAAATCAAATCAAGGTAAAAAGGTTTTAAATAATTTGACTAACTAACTTTTACACAATTTTTTTTATGTATTATGTTGTTACTGCTGTTGGTCATTGTTTTTATTGCATTGATAAATTAATAAAATTTGACAAACGAAATTGAGCAATGAGCATTATATCCATCCAAGATATTACAGGCTTCCATGTGAAATTGCACTTATACAATAATAAAATAAATTTATGTGAATTTTTGTAGTATTGTATCTAATGCTTTTCTGACAGTGGGATCGTTCAGCAGCTTGCTCTGTGCTGGCTGCGCAGGCGGCGGGGGTGCGACGGGTGGCGGGGACGGTTCCGCCGGTGTTGTTACTTTCTTGTCATTCAGTATACTTAGAATTCTCTGTTGGAGGTCTACTTGTGTTTTGTTAGCAGGAGCCGTAGTCAGGGGCTCCCCGAGTTCTATCTTAACTTGCTGCTCTCTGCGTTCCTGTAATAATAAAAATATATATAGAAACCATCTAATCTAGTGGTAATATTTCAAACATCGTAAACAATAGTATTGCCCTCGTGATTTATTTATATAGACAGGTGGTCAGAATACACCCACATTTCACCAGTTATTTGAGTAATAAGGCAGTCCGTGAATAATGTAATAAATACATGAAAACACGCCTTTTTTCTGTTGGACTAGTCAAAAATTGCAGAATATTAAAAAATTAATCAACAGTTCGATTCGAAAGAACAACCTGTAATCAACAAGTCTTGTTAAGTCTTGTTTGTTTTTGAAATTGCACGGTTTGATAGTCTTGTCACAAGACTATCAAACCGTGCAATTTCGAAATGAAGGGAAATAGCCATAATGGTTTTATAGAAACAAAACCTAGCCTATAACTATCCCGCGACCTAGACGACTCGACCTCATGAAAATCCATCCAGCAGCTAGCATGCTTCGAGGGCATAAAGAATTCAACATATAAAGATACAATCTTAGGTAAGCCTAAAAACAACCTTGACTTTACTGTAGAACAATCTGATAATGAGATGTAAAACTGACCTGTAGGTATTCTACGACTTTATCGTACTGCATGACGGTGAGCGTGCGTCCGTCGGCGAGCTGCCCAAGCAGTGCGTACACGGCCTCTCTGCCGGACGGACCGCCGCGCTGCACCTCTTGGAAGTTGCGTGATAGCAGCTGCAAGGCGTCCTCCAAAGGCATGTTGCGGTGTTCTGTTACATACAAATCGTGAATAAGTATAGAAGTTAAGTCTTAGCAACTGAAATTCGTTAGTACATGAGATAGGACTTGCATAAAGAAGCGTTTTTTGGGCCCGACCTGGAAAGAAACGCATAAATACACTTTCGCGTGTGCTTGACTTGGCTATAAAGGGTGAAATTGAATTCATGGGCATCCTCTTAAGGGGTCATTCCACTCATTATGAACAAGTTTTACTGTGGTACCAAACCTGAAATCGCAAAAAAAATCAGCTGTTCCTAGATTTCGTAGTTGATGGGTAATTTTCGGAAATTTTTAAAGCTTCGAAATTATTCCATTTATTTTTTAGAAAAATAAAAATTTGGAAAAATATTGTTTACTGTAAATCCGAGATGGCAACTGCGAAAATTTTCAAGTTTTTCGTCATAGGTGTCATTTTCATAGTTTTCGAGGGTGCTAAAACCGATAGCGAGGTAAATCCAAGACAGCTGCTGCGAAATTTTAAAAATTTCATAGGATTGATCACACGGACCATAATTCGATATCGATTATAACATAAATCATTCTTAGCCTTCAAGCAGGGAGTTTAAAAAACAAAAGCTCCGGTTTTGAAGTAGCCGAGTTCAAATCTCGACAGCCACCCGTGACTTAGTGGTCTCGTCGATGCGCGCGTCTGTATGAGTGTGCCGTTTCGAATGTTTGTACGTAGTTTCCGTACTATCCAGTTCCGTACTTTCCGTACTCCATTGTGGTCACGTTATTTAAACATCCGAAACAATTTTTCAAATTTCCACCCATGTGGTGGTGAAAAGTTTATATGAAAAATCTTACTCCTTTGGATAAACTTGAAACTTGGCAATATTTGCCTCAGTAAATAATAAAAATTGACACTTTTAGTTTTATAAAACCACCCCTCACAGAGGATTTAGGGGGTGTCAGAGTTAGTAAGGAAAAATTTTAATGCACTCTCGGATTAACTCGGATTTTAATTATCTAAAACCAACTTAAAAATTGGCCCGAATACTTATTTATCTAAATAAAATAATGATAAAGATCGTAAACAACCTTCCAAAGGGGTGTTAAAAATTTTAGAGGAAAGTACGAAATCCATGCGGACGAAGTCGAGGGCAAAGAGCTAGTTTCCAATACAACATTGATTATGACAAGAATTTTAAATTGTTTAAAAATAAATATTGATAATTTTTCAGTGTAGGTACACTTAATAGTCTCATTTTTTGATTTCGAAAAAACATCGGATAAGTATTGAAAAATATTGGAAAAACAATTTTGTGTTATGTTTGCACCCTAAGTGCCTTTTCACACGTCCCGGTTGCCGGGTATCCGGCGGCTAAGTGTATGGACATGTACGTTATCTTTCACACGTACCGGCGTAATTTGTCCGGCATGCCCATTTAGTTGCCACCGGGTACCCGGCAACCGGGACGTGTGAAAAGGCACTAAGTGCCTTTTCATACGTCCCGGTTGCCGGGTAGCCGGTGCCGTGTAGCTGGGTAGCCGGTGCCGTGTAGCTAGCTAGCTAAGTGCCTTTTCACACGTCCCGGTTGCCGGGTAGCCGGTGCCGGGTAACCGGCGGCCAGTGTATGGCAGATTAGGCCGGTACGTGTGAAAGATAACGTACATGTTCATACACTTAGCCGCCGGATACCCGGCATCGACTACCCGGCAACCGGTACGTGTGAAAAGGCACTAAGTGTATGGGCATGTACGTTATCTTTCACATGTACCGGCGTAATCTGCCTGACATCTCCATACATTTAGGCGCCGGGTACCCGGCGGCTAAGTGCACGAACATGTACGTTATCTTTCACACGTACCGGCGCAATCTGCCATACACTAGCCGCCGGTTACCCGGCACCGGCTACCCGGCAACCGGAACGTGTGAAAAGGGACTAACACTATTTAACCCGCACCGATCGGTACCAACTTGTCTTTACCGGGAACCCGCTTCTTTATGCAAGCACACTAAGTGCCTTTTCACACGTCCCGGTTGCCGGGTATTCGATGCCGGGTATCCGGCGGCTAAGTGTATGAACATGTACGTTATCTTTCACACGTACCGGCGTAATCTGCCTGGCATGCCCATACATTAAGTGCCTTTTCACACGTCCCGGTTGCCGGGTAGCCGCTGCCGGGTACCCGGTGGCTAAGTGTATGGGCTTGTACGTTATCTTTCACATGTACCGGCGTAATCTGCCTGTCAGGTCCATACATTTAGGCGCCGGGTATCCGGCACCGGCTATCCGGCAACCGGGACGTGTGAAAAGGCACTTAGGCGCCGGTTAACCGGCACCGGCTATCCGGCAACCGGGACGTGTGAAAAGGCACTTATAATATGAATTTATTGTAATCAGCAAAGTGACAAGACAGACACATCTCAAAGCATTATTTAGGACACAATATTATTCTTGACAAACAGATATGCACCCTAATTGCGTAACACACAGTAGGAATCGGTTTCATTTTGACAGTTCAACAAAATTCATTGTGTTATTTACGTTGTAAAGAAGACTTTTTCAAACATATTTATGAAGCAATGGATTAACCTTTTAAGCCCTTGGCTAAACATCAATTGCCGTGCCCCTAGCGCGCGGCTACAAATTTATAAAATGATACTTACAATGAAAAAGTCATACATGTTCTCCGTCGCAGAAATACGACACGAGTGGTAGGGGCACGGAAATATGTGTTGCATAGGGTCAAAAGGTTAATTAGCAATAATTATGCTGCAAAATCATTGAGATTGTAATTTAACCCCTCAAGTGTCTGAGTTTGGCTAATTTTAGACTCAAAACCCCAGCGAGTGGGGAGGGTTGGGAGTTAGTTGCGAACCCCATAGGTTCACAAATACTGATGATAATATGTTTTCCATCGGATGATGTTTTTTACGTTTATATATATGTGATCTAAGCTTATATACCTATTATGTAAAGTTATGTCCTTTTGCACACTTGGTGTGCATTTCACACGTGGGGGGGAGGGGGGGGTAAGCTGCGAACTCCATAGGTTCACAACTAATGATGATTATTGGTTTTCCATCGGATGATGTTTTTTTACATTTATATATATGTGATATAAGCTTATATACCTAATAAAAAAGGGTTTTTCTAATGCACACATGGGGTGCATTTGACACTTGAGGGATTATAGTGTGTTACGCATTTAGGATGATGGAGTAAATTCAGCTTTGGTCAATCAAACAAAATATAATTTTGATACCTAATATAAAATATCGATTTTACTCACCTTGTGGTAGTCCATGAAGTATCGTAAGAGTTAGAGATCTATTTTCCTGATTCTGTGGCATGACTAGTATCGCATAGAGGCAGCCGCGCGACGCAATGTTTCCTAGCACTTTGCCAATAGGAACATCTTCCATAGGGAATAGGAGATCAACCACAATTCCTAGTCTTTTGAGGCGATCTTCGATATATTCGGCGTACTCTCTGAAAATCAGAAAACACGAATGGTTAAATGATTTAGATTACTTATAACCAACTATACATGATTCAAAATACATACATACTAACATACATAACATACTTCATTAGTACACCAACAGCGTATAAATAACATTAGCTTAAAACTGCATTTAGGTACTTATTACTATTGTATTAGAGTACCAAATAGTATTGTATTGGTGAGCCAAATCTTGAAATAAAAGCATGGAAGATGTATTATTATATAAATGAAATACGTACGTATTTTGCCTAGAGATGTAGAAATAAAACAAAGTTAAGTACAGAAAAAATCAAAATATTGTTGTACAAGTAAGTAATAATAAAGTAGTCAAGGAGAAAACAATGTTTAAATTATTCGATTTAAAAAAAATATAAATAAAAGTTAAGCATGAGTCCGGGACATAACTTGAAAAAAAAAATGGCGCCGACCAGTGCAGGTATTGTAAAGTCAGAGGTCTGTATCTCTTGATGCATATTCTACTCTTGACTTGTAAGGAATCGCGCCCCCCGGCCCCAAACGTTCCTCAAAGGACAATGCGATGTGATAAAGTATCTCGCGCATGTTCATTTGTAAAATACAGTTCAATGTTGATCTTGCAATGTTTTCATGTCATACTTCGGTACTTACGTTAGAGTTTTGGAGACCACAATAATTTCACAGTCATTTCTCTCTGGAACAGGCAGTGCTCTGGGATATTCTGACATCTGTTGTTGGTAGCGCTCGAAGTTACCTCGCTCTTTCCAGTCACCAACTAAACAGCAGAAATAAGGTAAGTACCTGCTTAACTTATGTAACTATTTTGATGATGTAAGGAAATGAATACTTACTTAAAGTTTATTTGTGCAGATATCGAAATAATACCTGACTGAGTAACAGTGAGAAAATATGTTAGCAACTTTACTGTAAGTAATCAGTGAAATTTGATACCTGCTGATATCATTATGTACAACAATGTTTAGGTCCCAGGAATATCAGTTATCATTATGATTGTGACACAGGCCAACATTGCTAATGTGATTAACTTTGTAAAATAGTTGTGTTGTAAAATGTGATCGCGGTCGCGACTTAAGAGTATAAACTACCTCAGGTTTTTATCTCACTCGCACGATGCTGCTAAGTGAGAGCGAAACTGAGTGCGGTGCTGGGCGCCGATAGTTTAGATAATTGCTTTTTACTGTGAAACTAATGGTAATTTGAAAATAGTAAAAAACATAAGACCTGCTATAAAGTTAGTTCAATTAGTATGCAAAGTTTCATGATCTAATTTGAAGTACTTTTTGAATACCAGCTTGGATTTTTTTTCTATAGACAAAAGTTTTATGGAATCGTGTTTTCGTCTAAGATAGTACCTAACATTAATCCTCAACTTTACCATATATTTACCAATGCGTTGGAGGACGTCTCCAAGACGCTGGACTGGACTGGACAGGGTATCAACGTGAATGGCGAGTACATCTCACACCTTCGCTTTGCCGATGACATCGTCATATTAGCAGAGACGCTGGAACAGTTAGGCCAGATGCTGCACAACCTAAATGGAGCCTCTCAGCGAGTTGGCCTCGGTATGAATTTAGACAAGACGAAAGTCATGTACAATTCACTCGTCTTGCCGAGTCCAATCCGCATCGAAGGGTCGCTTCTTGAAGTTGTGAAGGAGTATGTGTGCCTAGGGCAAGTCATCCAGCTCAGTAGACACAACTTTGAATAAGAAGCCGACAGAAGGATCCGATTGGGTTGGGCAGCATTTGGAAAACTTCGTCAAGTCTTTTCGTCACCCATCCCGCAATGTTTGAAAACCAAGGTTTTCAACCAGTGCGTCCTGCCCGTTATGACATACGGTGCTGAAACGTGGACACTTACAGTCGGGCTGGTCCACAAATTCAAGGTCGCTCAGCGCGCTATGGAGCGGGCTATGCTCGGAGTTTCTTTGAAGGATAAAATCAGGAATGAAGTTATCCGGAAAAGAACCGGAGTAACCGACATAGCTAGCAGAATAAGCAAACTGAAGTGGCAGTGGGCTGGCCATGTTTGTCGAAGGACCGATGGCCGGTGGAGCAGACGGGTCCTGGAGTGGAGACCGCGTATCGGCAAGCGTATTGTGGGACGCCCCCCAGCTAGATGGACCGACAACCTGAATAAAGTGGCTGGGACAGACTGGATGCGGAAGGCGGAGGACAGGGTGTTGTGGCGCAGACTGGGAGAGGCCTATGTCCAGCAGTGGACTGCGATAGGCTGAGTTGATTGACCATATATTTATTTCAAAATTAATTTTGCCGTGTTTTCGACATAACTGAGGATCTTGCCAAGCCATTTGAGGTAGTATAGCCCCTTAAGAGTTACAGGTCGTAGTAGGTTCGAACACAGACAGGCACTTTACACAGATCTGCCCTGTGTCCAAGCAGTGGGAACATTATAGGCTGAATATAATATGGGCTTGTTGAAATAAAAAAGCATCTTAAAACATACTTCGTGCTCCTGCAACAGGCGAGCGGTCACGGAAGCCGGGAGCCCCACCGCGCCCTCGCACCCCGCGCCCGCGCGCTCCCCTGACCGGCCCGCGCCCGCGCACGCCCCCTCGCCCTTCCCAGCCTGGCTTGCCTGCATACCCCTCTTCATATTCATCATAATCTGTAAAAATATGCAATTACTGACTGTTTATTACCTACCTATGACTATGAACTTGTGGCATTGTATTGTCTTGTGCATTATAATTTCCAGATTGACAACCAATTTAAGAAAAACTATTATAAGTAGCAGTAGTAGTAGTACGAAAGCTTAGCAATTATAGTTGAAAATTTTATAAAATATATAAAACTCAAAGTATGATCCATTCCCAAAGACAAACCGTAAAGGCGTGAAAACGGTTTTGTGGGGCACAGTTTTAAGTTATAGACTCCTACTAAATGTAAACTCTTTATATCCTACTAATATTATAAATGTGAAAGTTTGTGAAAATGTTTGGATGTTTCTTACTCAATCACGCAAAAACGGCTGAACGGATTTGTATGAAATTTGGCACACAGATAGTTAGTTTATAACCTGGATTAACACATAGGATACTTTTTATACCGGTAGTAGGTTCCCGTGGGATGATTTCCGACATCCATGCGGGCGAAGCCGCGGGCAATGGCTAGTATAATATGAACTAATGATAATTCATTTACTTAACTCTTTTTTACATAAGTAACTCTTAATTTGATTTGGTTTGCCATTAAAATATGTCAAGGAGCATATCAGTGTGACCGTTTTTGGTATTTTTAGTACTAAATTGGTATATTGAGGCTCCGAAGAATGACGATAGCATATTTTTATTAGACTAAATATCGGTATAATATTGGTACAATTTCAATAGACATGGTATTTTTTTGGTATATTCACCTGGCAACAGCTGAAAAGGAAAATACGTATGTTTATACAATTATAAACGGTCACACTGGAGCATATTGCCATTGGTAATAATTACACATCAATGTTTCAAGGATTATTAAAAATTAAAAAAAAAAAATACTCACTCTGGTCACCTACATAGTTTCCAAAATTATCGTAAAGTTCCTCATTCCCATCATCAGCAGTAGCCATGGCTAGCTTATCATTAACTGCTGGAGCCATATCTTGCATTTGACCATCTCCATGTCTGTTAGAAACAATTACTATTACAATCATAAACATTTCTTGCAAATGATTCACCAATTTTTTGTGCCATAATGTGTTTTATTGCCTACCCTGGCTGGGTTGAATACCCAGGTTTCTGATTTTTAATTTCCTAAATTAAAATGACAATAATATGACTAAAATGACAGAAAAGGCTGTCATTTTTGTCTAGCAAATTAAAAATCAGAGTTTAGAGCATTCAAACCCGAAACATTTATCTCAAAACTAGCTTCAACTTTCTTTCTGACTGACCGACTGCTTGACAATTCAAGAGTACCTATAAATGGTTTAAACCCTTCATATAGAACATAGATCTATATTGTGTCTTGCATATTTGTATAAGCCGCAAAATTATTTTTATAATGATGAATGTCAAAGTATAGCAATGAAGTAAATATTTATTTTTGTCAGAAGAAAAACATTTCATTATAACAAATCATAAAATCCCTCTTCCCACAAGGCTTATCCATATTAATACAATGTTAAAGGTCATTCACCCTAAATTGCACTACCTAATCCAATCACTGGTCATGAACCTGAACAGACACTTTGGTTCATCACCATTTGATACCCGATCACCAGATACTTTAAGGGTAGACAAGTAATGTGGTAACGCGGGGCGCTCACACGCGGACTGAATTAAGTTGTTTTTTTTTATATTTATTATTTTTGTTTGTAGCGTTTTACATTTTATGTATTTGTAATTATTTATGTATTTTTGTATATCTGCCCGTGACATCACAGCGGGCCCTATCAGAATACCAGCGCTGCAACACTTATGTTAAGTGCCGCAGCATTATTAAAAAATAAAAAATAAAATTCAGTATTAATTACTCAATTTTTTTTTTTTTATATAATTTTGTTCCTCTATTTTGTTTTTAACTTTTATTTTGTGTTTTAGTTTTAGTTCTGTGCGAGTCACAATAAATACTTTTTCTTTCTTTCTTTCTTTATTTGGTTGAGACAGAATTTTATGGAATGTGCCTATTTCAAGTTGGTTTAACCTCAATACCCCAAACAGATCATTTCTATTAGACTCATATCAAACACAGTCCTTCAATAATAGTGATTCAAGTCTTGCACAACTCCACAGAATTAGGCGAGTTTGTTTTTTTCAAACTTATTACCTACATGGAATGTGTCCCGATCTGAGTATATGAGCTGTACCAACTAATTTTCTACTTAAATTGCTATTCATAAACCAGGGCACACAAAAGAGCTGACCCTGAATGGTTTTATACCAGATCAAAATACTCCTTCCAATCATTGTAACACTTCTTTTTTAATTTAGGTAAGACTTCTACTTTTTAGTTGCGATATCTACCCTGCATAAGTGGAAAATAAAGCTGTAATAATAATAACCTCGTCATTTAAAATTGTATAAGGGGCCTCTGCGAGTTGGCTTCGGCCCCTCATACGCCTTCCAAAGGTCCGGGACCCCAGGGTCCCGAGATATGTCAAAGACAAAAAAAAAATAATAATAATAATAATCTACCCTGCACAAATTCAAATACCACTACAGCTGTTTTATCTCACGAAAGTGGGCGAGTCATACTTGTATGTGTAAATGTTACATGCACATTGTCTTTGTATGTGTAAGCTTAGGAGCGCACTACCTGCAGGTATGCACACAAGAGCGCGTGTCAGCGTATGTCTATACGCATTACATCTACAAGTATGGCTCACCCGCTATCATGAGATAAAACAACTATACCTGCTATGGAAATTACAGTGACAGGAAGTTGTTATTATTATTATAACAGCATCCACAACGAAAAATATGTATTATTCAAGCTAACTCAAAAACCACCCAAGCAAAGTTAATAAATTTTACATGGGACCAACTTCGAGGTATACCCTCCCAAATAAAGCATGAATAGTTCAAATCGGACTACTCTGTAAAAAGTTAAATGTGTAAAAATATATACAGGGTGTGGCGTAAACAGTAGTCCAACATGAAGGGGTTGATATACCGTATATTCAGCTATCATGTACAAAAAGTTGAACCATTTGTTTCCTAGGCATCCAGTTAAACTGGAAGCCGACCCTAACATAGTTAGGAAAAGGCTGGGCAGATTGATTGAGTTTTTATTATGAGGCTTACCTTTTTTCAATTGTGAGGTTCGTCTGTGCGGTTTTAACGTTAAGGCTTTTACCTTGGAAAATACTTCCATTGCCTTTGATAATAGCTTCCTGAGCACTTGACTCATCTTCAAACTGTACAAATCCAAAATTTCTGTTAATAACAATGCCGTTAATTTGTCCGAATGGTATGAAGTGATCATATAATTCATCAAGATTTGCGCCGTCTTGTAAACCGCCGACGTAAATACGAAGATGGGACGTTGATCGGTCTTTCATAGCATGTCTATCAAGGGTTAATTTATCTGAAAATCAATGGAACTTGTATTATAGCACTTACATTTTTACGTGACCATAACCGCATGCACAAAATTACGATGTTTTAGACAGATACAATGTGTTTTTCACAATAAACAAGATAAAGCCGAGATTTACGACTCGCTTCAATTCGCGGCTAAGTTCTAAATAAATAGCCACAAAATCAACCAGAGAATTGCAGAATTCGTTCTATTATGTTTACCTGCCATTGTTAATGTCTTTAACCTTCTTTAAAGCCTCAAAAGTATTCACAAAATTATAACAAAATCAACACGACGACGCGAACTAATTTTAGTCAAGTCAAGACGACAGTGTTGCCAGATGCATTGAACCTTTTATCTTATCTGTAGTGGAAACTGCTAAAATCTGTATTAAATCTGTATGCCTTTTTATCATAAAATCTATATAAAATCTGTGAAAATCAAGGGAATAGATTAGGTAGGATTAAATAAAAATTGACATAAAATTGTCATATATCTATACTATAATATTATAAAGAGGTAAAATTTATATGTAAGTTTGTAAGTTTGTATGTAGGGGGTAATCTCCGGAACTAATGATCCAATTCTAAAAATTTTTTCAAGTAGAAAGCTACATTATTCCTGAGTGCTATAAGCTATACTAATATTATAAAGAGGTAAAATTTGTATGTAAGTTTGTAAGTTTATATGTTTGTAAGTTTGTAAGTTTGTATGTAGGGGGTAATCTCCGGAACTAATGATCCAATTCTAAAAATTTTTTCACAAGTAGAAAGCTACATTATTTCTGAGTGCTATAAGCTATAAATTATATTTATATCATGCATATTAGCCGAGCTATCACAATTTTTGTCTAACAAGTCGGAAAGAAATACCTCTTTAAACAGACTTTTTTGCATGCGCTGCCTAAACGGTTGTTTATAATTGAGAACAATGTATGGCAGTCTGGTCCGTCTTAAATAATTCTACAAAAAAGTCCGCGACACCATATTTCTATCTTTTATATTTTATCTTTTATACATCTTTTATTGCTTTAAAAAAGTATTTTTTAGACATACTTACGTTTGGATGATTATTTAAACAACAAAACATTAATCCTTATCAAAATAAGTTATTTTATGATCACAAGGACATCATGGAGATAAGATTTGTCTTTACAGTATGTCAATTGGTCACACAGTTTCGGAGATAATATAAAATTACTAAAACGCAAAATAACTTTAATTCATACCGGTCGCTCTTGAGCGAACATGTTTAGTGTGGACGGTCGGATTTGAAACAATCTTTTTGCATTTTATAACCCAGTTCTTGAGGAGGGCTATAGGCTATATAACATCAGGCTAGGGCCCTTAGGAGCCGAGCGCGAAGTAATAGCGCGGGCAGGCGATGTGGAAGGATATAGGATATTTAACATCACGCTAGGGACCTTAGGAGCCGAGCAAAAAGAAAAAATGTCAGAAAGGATAAGCATCCTTTCTGAAGCACAAACGAAGTAATAGCGCGGGCAGGCGTTGCGATGCGACGCGTCGTTGGGGGACAAGAAATTTCACGCGGACGAAGTCGCGGGCAGAAGCTAGTGTACTTATAAAAAGATAATTAAAACAAAAAACAAATTATCAAATCAAAACTTAAACTTCAACGACCGAACAAATAATTATACCTAATTTCCATTAATCAGTCACACATATTTTTGTTAAGGTGATTGCGCTATGTACCCCGCGAAATTAATTTTTTTTTTGGGTTTTTTGTAATTTGCAGGGCCGGGTCAGGTTATATCTTGATCAAAGTATGATACGCGGCAATGAAACATATGTATTTATACAATTTTAACCATAAAAATCATCAATACATCTCTCTAAGTTAGATTTCGTGCAGATTCCTCAAACAAACGAAATCTAACGAATCTGCACGAAATGTAACTTAGAGCGATGTGTTGATGATTTTTATGGTTAAATTTATATAAATACATATGTTTTATTGCCGCGTATCATACATTGATCAAGATATAACCTGAAACGGACCTGTAAATTGCAAAAAACTCAAAAAAAAAACTGAATTTCATGGGCTACCACTGCGCATCATCCTTAAGGGGAATGCGCTTTGGTATCCCGCGAAATTCAATTTTTGACCACAATTTTAACCATAAAAATCATCAATACATCTCTCTTATTTAGATTTCGTGCAGATTCGTCGAACGAACGAAATCTGACGAATCTGCATGAAATCTAACTTAGAGAGAAGTATTGATGATTCTTATGGTTAAAATTTTGTAAATGCATGTGTTTTATTGTTGCATATCATATTTTGATCAAGACAGTACCTGACAAGGACCTACAAATTGCAAAAAAAACCCAAAAAAAAAAAGAATTTCGCGGGCTACCACAGTGCATCCCCCTTAACAAAAACTCAGATTACGGCAATTTGTGTAGAATGTGAAAATTCTGTATAAAAATCTGTATCCAATGATAATCTGTATCGCAAATCGAAAATCTGTATAAATACGGAGAAATCTGTATATATGGCAACACTGAGTCAAGAAAAAGAATCATAGACACAGATTAGGTAGAGATGCTACGCATATCACAGACTACTTAGAGCTAAAAAGAATAATGTTCACAGAAAGCATATAGTTACATGCTCTGTGGTCTAGAATATGAATATTGAATAGACAATGATCATAGACTATTTTTAAGCATGGGTCAGATTATATCAAAACGAATATTTATAATAAGGTAATTTTATCGTTCTCGAAAACGGCTCTAATGATTTCGATTAAACTTGCAAAATAGGAGTTTTCGGGTAGGAAAAATCGATCTAGCTAGGTCTCATCTCTGGGAAAATTCGTATTTTTACGCAAAAAATTCGGTTTGTAATGTCGCCGCCACCGCCGCCGCCGCCGCTATAGTATGCATACTTTTCAACCGTGAGTTGAAAAAAGTTAGTGTAGTGTTTATTTTTTTCAATTTTAGAATAAAATAATACCTATATTCAATGTTATTGATTTAATAAAGCTCCAAGATTGTGGCGCGTAGATGGTGGCGCAAACCCCCAATTTTTGCGTTGCCTTTTTTCCGTAGAAATGAAACTAAATCAATGCTGAATATTTTTCCTACACTGGAAATGGTTTACATGTGTTATTGGCAGTGTATGAAACATATTCCGCATTGATTTAGTTTCATTTCTACGCAAAAAAGCTAAAAAAAGGCTAATATTGGGGTGACGACACGCGGCCTCTCCGGCCAACACCGGTGCTTGAGGGGAGATGTTTTACAAACCATATCAAAAGACCAAAGAATTTTACTGTGTTTAAAAAAAAACTTATCTTTTGATAAATCTCGATTCGTTTTTCTTGGCGCCATCTGTTGATGTGAATATAAGGAATATGTGAATATTGCTGTCTCCCATTAGAAAAGCGATGCCTTGGCCACACTAACGTCGTCAATGCCCATCATCGCTCTAAACATCGTGGTAGATAAATTTGGTCAAGATTCGGTGAAATTATCGCGGTAAGTGGTGGCTACACCTACACCTACGGCCAACGTCTTTCATCGCGTAACTGCATATTCCATTAATGTGGCCGGGTCATAACAGATTCTTAAAAATATAGCTTAAGGCGAAAGCGCCAAGGTAGCCCGCGAAATTCAAAATTTCTTACGTTTTTTGCAATTTGTAGGTCAGTGTGAGCTTGTATGTTGATTAAAATATGATTCGCGGCCGTAGCTATTATGGCTTTACAGAATTATAATCATTAGAATCAGCAATATAACTCCATAAGTTAGCATTTACCTCAAACCTCATGATTTCATGAAATCGCTAGATTTGAGATAAATGCTAACTTATGGAGTTGTATTGCTGATTCTAATGATTATAATTCTGTAAAGCCATATTAGCTACGGCCGCGAATCATATTTTAATCAACATACAAGCTCACACTGACCCACAAATTGCAAAAAACGTAATAAATTTTGAATTTCGCGGGCTACCCTGACGCATCAACCTTAACCCTTTCAGACCTGGCGTCCACAATTGAGGACATAAAATATAATCTTAGTTAAAAGTATTACTTTCGCTCATTCGTAGTGAAAAACGGTTGTATTCATTTGTGCACATAATAAGTCAACAAAAACACTACAAGTAGCGGCATCTAGTATCATTTTTTAACATTTTTTCGTCAAGTTTCATCCAGTGATCGTACGTGTTTCGAACAGCGCAGGTAAGCTGCTATTTTTATTCCTAAATACATCGATTTTGCGAAAAATTTGCATATACATAAATATGTATCAATAAGTTATATCACTAAGATTATGTATGATTTATTTTCTGAGTCATATATTGTTTCTTTATATAAAAATTATAAACTTTTCGATTTGTGCTCAATTGTGCCCATCAGGTGTCAATTGCCTTTTCAGCGTAATATTCAAATAGTGTAACAATCTTTGAAAAGAAATATGATTTTGTAAATGTATCTACTGTAATTTATGTAATTTAAGTTGTTTTTGCAACATATTGTTAGTACGAATACATTATCTAACATTTCTTTAGAAATATTTTCAGAATAAGTCTTCTACGAAAAATGTTTACGCGAAATGCATTGAGTCTTCTTCAACGTGCCGAAAATCTCTCAGACTTGTGAGTTATCTTCAGATGACGACGTGGGAATGGAAGTAGTTTTGCTCGAGAATCGCGATCTGTTCGATTCGGTGCAGATGCAGTTAACCAAAATCAAAGGGAGATCTTCCCCCCAGACTCTGATGATGATGAAACGGATGATATTTTTCTCGACAACATGGTCGTCCCACCTGATAGAAAGAAAGAAAGAAAGAAAGAAATAAAGAAAGAAAGTTCCTGACAATTCTGATGGAGTATTTGAGAGCGAACCAGGAGCAGCTTATTCAAATGAAGATATTTTTAGGAATCTGACACCAAAGTCGAGGAGAAGCGATTTGTTGAAGTTGAAAGGCCAGAAATCGTGAAGAAGTAGGTACAATCATGCAATGGGAGGAGTTGACTTGCTGGATCAACTCAGGAGCTATTACAGGACATTCATAAAATCGACAAAATTACCTCTGCGCATGATATTCCACGCATCAGATTTTGCAGTTGTTCAGGCTTTTCGGGATACCAGATTGATAACGAATTACTCGGAGTCCCGATAAACAAACGACTCACTTTGCTTCACTTTCGTCGCAGATTAGCAGAAAGCTTTGTTGTGCTAAATAAACAGGTTGGTGTCGCTAAGAGAGGCTATCCAAGTGGCAGAAGCCCGACGTCACCCGTAATTATTCCCCGAAGACCAGAAGTTCGCCCTGAGAGTGAAATAGTTCATGACGGGGTTGGACCCCTTCCTGCACATGATGACGGGGCTGGAGCACGCTCAAAATGGTAGGATGCAAGGGAAAATCCCGTGTAAAGTACATCAAGTGTAAAGTACATTTATGCCTATCAAAACAAGAATAAAAATTACTTTTTAGCATTCCACACGAGGCTTTTATATTTCTAGTATTTTTTCTAACTAAATGCTAAACTTAGATTTATATAATAATATCGGTACCAACGGAAGATACGATTTAATTTTTATTTACTTTATTGCTTTTTTATCATAAAAAAATAGTATAATAACAGTATTTATTAATTTAGTAAAATGCCCTAATCATGAATCGTAATTATAATTAAAACCGGATGGTCACATTTGTGCACATAAAGAAAAACCGGTTTTTCTCAAAAACTTGACTCGCAGGATTTTTTTTATTATTTTTTTTCTACTTCTTAATGCCTATTATAACACTGAAAATTTACTTAAATCCGTACGAGAAAATAAAAAAAGTCAGGTCTGAAAGGGTTAATAGTGTGACCAGATTTAGCAGGATTCTGCGATTGTGGCAGGATTTGAGGGCTTAGCAGATTTTGTCGCAGATCTGAAAAGATAGATTTTGGCAGAATCAGAAAATTAGGAGGATTAGACATGTAGAATTGCAGCAATAAAAAAACAGGGTGGGTGTGTAAATTTTACGCCATCAAAAAATATGATAAAGGTAGCTCAAAGCTCGACAGCTCTGTATAAAAACATGGAGGCCACAGAAAATTAGAAGTTATTCATTGTTAAATAATTTAGTAATTATTTTTGCGTTTTTTTTATGTATTGGTACAAATTATGTATTTCATTAGCAGAATTTTGGAATTTTTTACATAAAAAAAATAGCTGGATTTAGCAAAAAGTAAAGCAGCTAGCATTATGTTCAATTTAGAGCCCGCGCCACCACTCAAGTCCGATAGACGTGGCGCTACTGTATAGACAGTAGCGCCGCGTCTACATAATGCAATGACATAGGTCATTGCATTATGTTGAAGAAAAATTTAGTTCCACAATTTTCCGCGGGACTTCTTTCGTGGCGCGCATTTTAAATCTGGTCACACCGGGTCACACTCTGTCTCACTCTGATGAGCTGACAGCTGATGAGCTGACACTAACGTGACACTTGACAGCATGGTTTTTATGGGGAATGTTTGATTTTTTGAGGTTAGAATTTACCTGAAAAATCAATATGTAAGAAGTTATACCGTCTGTTATGGAAATTATATAAATTTAATATTGTTGTTTGTTTACGTCTTTACTTTAAATGTAAGTATTTTTTGCATAATACCTTTAATTTATGCAGATTTTTTATATTAACGTGATTTTTATTTTATTTTAATGGGACATAAAACTATGATGTTAAAATTACAGGAAGTATTTGTAAATGCTGTTAATGCAGCAGTCAAAACTATTTCCCACTGAAAACTAGCCTTGAATTATTTTGTTAGGCTTACAATAGTCATGACCTTAAAGAAAACTCTTGAAGTTATTAGTCAGTGGGTCGTCTTAGGGGTAGTGATACAATGGGAGCTTACCATTGCTTACACACAACCTGTGTAAGTAGTTTCTACTTGTATTACAAGTTGGGAACTTGGGAACAAGTTTATTTATTTTTTACTAGCTGACCCGACAGACGTTGTCCTGTCTTAGCTATGAATATTCTAATGTAAACGTGCGAAGTTCCCGAAGGCGCAAGCTGATAACATTTTGAATTGTGTAGGAAAACTTAATTTATATTTTAAGAATTGATCTACGATTTTTTGCTGAAAAGTAAAATACCGGGATAAATTTAAAGTAAAATAAAAAGTCAAAACTATGAAACAGATTAATTGAAGCCAATTAATTTGAAAAAAAAAATTGTTTTGAGTAAGTATGTATTTCGATGGCTATAAGAGTAGGGGAAGACCAAAGAAAAGATGGATGGACTTTGTGAAAGATGAAATAGCTAGAAAGGGAGTGACTACCGAGATGACGACTATTAGTTAGATAAGTATGGAAGAAAGGATCATGTTGCGCTGACCCCAAATAAATTGGGATAGTGGGTTGTTACTTGTATCAAATCTCCACATTATATTTAGTACAGTAGTGTTAGTAAATTGACTCGTAATAATAAACCGTGTAGAAGTTTCTTTCATACAAACCTTGTCCTGACAATTACAAATACAACAAAAAAAATATATAGCCAAATATTAGCGTACTCATACATTCGTCAATTGATTTTTATTTATATAGAATACTACATAGCCGACCTGCCAGACGTTGCGTTGTCGTGTCAAAATTTCAATAAATCGAACGGCGGGAAAACAAATGAACAACTGATTATAAAATTAATTTGAATTTGGAATTCTAAATATAATGAAAGATGCTAAATGCACCAACCATGCGAAGCCAAAAGAAAAAACAAAAAGACGTTGCCCTGCCCTCATGTATGAGAAAATTAATTTTCTTCATTTTTTTTTTGTTTTTTAATAGTAATTCTGCTATTCGGGACGGAGACCAATACATCAAATTAAAAACCATGAAAATCGGTCCAGCCGTTCTCGAGTTATAAGTGTTCGAACAAACCCGACTTTGTTTTATATATTAAGATTTATTTATTTAAATATATTTATCAAGATCAAGCAATACGGCTACATTTTGACTTAAAAGTTTTGTATTGTGTGTAGTGTTTCTGACTAACCTATTGGAAGACAATGTCAAGGTAGTTATAACTTCAGTCACCGTGGGATGGCATCAGCTGTAAATTATAATATTTACTAGGTGCTAAAAATATTTACTAAAAAAATGGCCATAAGCCAGACCGTGGCTTCAATCAATTAAGAGCCATTTCACGTTTTCGGGCTGATATCTAAGATTTTAGTCGCCTAATTTACCATCTTAGGTAAAACTCTGACATTGTTGAATACATTTAAAAGAAAGACCAATCTTTCGTATTGAATGTTAATGTAACACATTTCCAAAAACTTATTTGTTTACTTTGTGGCGATTAATCTCCCACAACTAGTTTGCAGAAAAATCATCGCAGAGTCAATTTCAGACTCCTAAATCTATCATTAATATTCATAAATTTTACTTTTAAAAATACATAAAGCATCAGACATATAATTTTGTTGACTTTTAATGTACTAGAATATCGATTATTAATAACATTAATTAGTAAAAAAATAAAGTCTGGGGGCAATTTTTACGTTTTATACCGCTATTTAATCGCGATTTTTTGGTTTGAATAACGCGTAATTAAATTTAAAAAAATATGTCAAAATAAACTATGTTCTTTAACAAAACTAATTCTAAAGTTTTATTAAAATCCCTTCATTTATTTAGACATAATAACGTTATTAACATCACTCTAAATTAGAATAAATTACGTTGCTTAAGCGGGCACCGATTATTACAGCCCGAGCGCCCATCGAGGAATGACCTGTGCCATTTTTTCCGGCCTCCTGATGTCCGAGCTTACGTATCGTGAACGCATTATTTTACTACGACTGCAATATTAAAAATTCGTTAAAATTTGGTGAAATGGCTCTTAAAAAGGTATAACAGAGAATCTGATCCTTTAGGGTTTTTACTGTCAAAGAGCTTAAGTGGTAGTTTCAGGTATTATTCACAAATTACTTAGTATGTAGAAGATATTGTTAGAAGACAGTTTTCGTAATTAAATTTATACTCATTTGTTTTAGATAATATTCTAATAATGGTAATGAGAAGAATCTTTTCTATAGGTTATCATCATTTATATAAACGTGCACTTGATAATGCGTTTCAACCCAAAAATCTGCTTTACACCAATATCATGGTATCCATGGCAGGATCGGATCTTGTGGAGACTTGTTAGAACAGACATATCAAGTTCATACAGGACGGAATGATAAATATGATTTCAAGCGCACATCGCATATGGCATTTTCAGGGACCGTATCAGGATTCATATGCCATCATTGGTATATTTTCTTAGATAGATTAATAGTTGGTAGAACTTTTTATATGGTTATGAAAAAATTACTAATGGATCAGCTTCTCTGTTCTCCTGTAGTCATTTTATCTTTCTTTGCCACATTAGCCATATTCGAAGATGACCCTATAGCCAACTTCACTGATGAAGTGCAATCTAAGTTTTGGACTCTGTATTTGGCTGAATGGTTTGTGTGGCCACCTGCCCAACTTGTAAACTTTTATTTTTTACCAACCAAGTACAGAGTAGCATATGATAACACTATTTCTCTGGGCTATGATATCTTTATTTCTCATGTAAGGCATAAAAAGCCAGAGATGTCGGAAAAAGAAAAAAAAGAAAAGACTGACTAACCAAATGATCAAAGAAAATACTAACCTCAGTCAATTACAGTGGAATCTGTTTATTATGTCTCCGCGTATATTGATCAACCACTTAATAGGAAGTAGTTGCAGCGCAAAGTTTGGTGCATATAAAGTTCTAGACAATGTGTAACGTTAAATGCGCAAAACCTCTTAAGGGGTCATTGTACCTACTCATCATTATGAACAACTTTTATTATCGGACCGAACCGCGAAATCGCGAAACAAAATCAGCTGTTCAGTAGGTACATATAAGTTCGCCTAATTCGTCAAAATGTACTGAACAGCTGATTTTTTTTCGCGATTTCAGGTTTGGTCTCATAGTAAAAGTTGTTCATAATGACCCCTTAAGAGGTTTTGCGCATTTAACGTTACACGTTGTATACTTAACAAGGCTCGGGTATAATGACTTCGCTTTTATTGACATAATAGCATAATGGACCTATTTCACGAAATTATTATTATTGTTTTTTACTTTATCTATAGGGGCTTTTACGCATAGCGTATGTCAGTTCCATCGTACCTTAAACAATTGTACGTTCACAAGACGTGGGCCATGAATTTGAACAAAGCCTTCGCATCGCCGCCATTTGGTTGGGATAGAATTGTGTGGAACATGCCTACATCAGTTCTGTTCAAATTCCAATTTTTATTCAATGTTTTTAATACTATGTTTGCTTTGTGTCAGCTCATGTTTCTTTTTCTTATTAATAGATATATGCATACACTTTGTAGTTCTCTCTATTAAACTAAACACCTAACAAAAATAGGAAGTGAGACGTGTTTGTCACTTCCCTTCGATGTCAGTATACGCGGATTCCACTGTAATAGGATTTACATTAAGTATGTAGGTCAGATTTTACAGTTCTGTTTTTGTAATATTAATTTAAACAATAAATTGTTTCTGTAAATACAGTTTCTATATCCTAGATTAGTATTTTTATTAATTTTTAGTTCTTCCTATGTACTTAGTTAATATTCATAATTTGTTGGCTATACCTAGTTTGCCCAATGCATTCTTTGTAGGGTTGGGGGTAAGGTAGATCCTTGCCTCCCCCTGTCCCGTATCCTTTAAGCACATCACGTCGTCAATAGAAAAAAAAAGTGTGTCAACTCCGACACACGACTGGAGTTTACTACCTACTGTTTTTGTGTCGTTCCCGACTTTCTAATGTCGGACAGGATTTCAATGAATCAGTGCTATACAAAAAGCAGCTTTATGGTGTAAAGGCCTCCGTTTTGTTTTACTTTTGCACAGAAAAACGTGACAAAGCTCTGTATTTCACTCCTCATAAAATTTCCATACAGGGCCTTATATTAAAATCGATTCATAAGGAGTAAACTTCAAAACATACATTGTTATAAAAAACGAAGATCTGGCTCAATGCACACTGACAGTTTCAAGGCGCGCTTGTACTTCAACTAGTTTGTTCCGTGTATAATCCTGACTCGTTAAACTTGGGTATCTATCATACGCACATACCTGCGACTTTAGTGCCTATGAATCATGGCATAGAAATAACCATGACTGGGAGCAAACCAACTATTGGAACGAGGTAAATGCCCCGTACAAACATAGCCGCATAAAAAGTAAAAACTTTTTTTTTTAAAACAAGCTTTTAGTGAAAAGTACCTACATATGTAAATAAACTTTAATATTTTCGATATTTTCTTAAAAGCTTGAGGCTTATCTTAAAGTGTAAGGCTTTTAAGAAAATATTAAAGTTCTATGTTAACGTAAGGTTTATTTACTTACTAGCTTTTGCCCACGGCTTCGCCCGCGTGGATGTCGGAAAATATCCCATGGGAATGTTCATGTGGAAAACATAGGGCCGTCCGATATAACTGTGCAAACTCAAATCGCTACGATATATCGTTACCGCGTATAGTAGGCATAAAGCTACCAGTCGGCATGATTTTTTTCGACATCTTCAACAGCCGTCATCATATTTCAGCCAATTTACACAAAACCATAATGAATTACACTGAATCACTCCGTTCATTGGAGAAAACCGTATGAAAATCCTTTCGGTACTTTTTGACATTATCGCATTCAAACAGACAGACATACGCGGCGGGGGCGGGGGGACTTTGTTAATTACTTAAAATTTATTATGCCAGTCACGCTCTATTAACAAATAACTTTTGTCCGAGTATCCACTCGTTCAAATAATTTTTCTCGTAAAAACGTCGAATGAAATAAAGACTAAATGTTACCTCAAGATTCGAACTATGACTACATTTCCAATCCCTTAAATCTCTTAAAAAGACAAATGTTGACAAATGGGTTGACAAATGTTTGTATACCTACCGGTACACAAACATTTGTCAACGCTTATTGTACCCCTTAGGGGACGATTTTTCAAAAACGCTGTACCATTATTTCTTTATTTCCTACCAAAAGCATAAATTTGAATTTTCATATACCTAACTTAAGAAATGCTGGGTTTCCCATACAAACTTTCATCCCTTATATCACCCCTTGTAGGATTACGTTTAAAGACAAAAAGTAGCCCATGTCCTTTCCCAGGATGCTATCTATAGCCTTGCCAAATTTTGTCCAAATCCGTGCAGTTTTGCAAATTTTAAAATCAACCCCTATTTTACCCCCTTAGGGGATGATTTTTCAAAAACGCTGAACCGCATATTTCTTTACTTCCTATCCTATCAAAAGTATACATTTTAATTTTCACATCCCTAACTTAAGAAATACTGAGTTTCCCATACAAACTTTCATCCCCTATATCACCCCCTGTAGGATTATTTTTAAGACAAAAAGTAGCCTATGTCCTTCCCCAGGACGCTATATAAAGCCTTGCCAAATATTATCGAAATCCGTGCAGTTTTGTAAATTTTAAAATCAACCCCTATTTTACCCGCTTAGGGGATGATTTTTCAAAAACGCTGAACCGCATATTTCATAAATTTGTTATCCTTAACTTAAGAAATACTGGGTTTCCCTTACAAACTTTCATCCCCTATATCACCCCCCTTTTTTTTTTTTTTTTTTTTGAGGGTGGGAAATCATCAAATAACTTCTCCCGCTCTGGGTGGAGCGGAAGGGCGTGTCAGACTTTTACTGACTAAAACCCACCCGTGTTCCTTCAGTTGCCTATGCCAGGGCCGCGGTATCTCCTTCAAACAACCCGCGACCCCAGCGGCGTCGGCCCTATTGGACCCCGTCACTTGCTGACATCTCTTTGAGGCGCGCGTGGAACACAACGCGCCGTCGACTCGGGCCTGGTCCTTACCGGACGGCGAGCTACCCGCTGCTCACCGTCCGCAGGCCCGCGCCTACGGTGGCCGGAAATCGCCCCGCGATTCCCGCCGCCCAGGGCGTCTCCTGCGGCGACTGAGGGCGTGAGGCTGCCTCTCCCTCACGCGTTCCGCCTCCTCCTTCGCGAGCATCACTGCTTCGCAGAAGGAGGTGACGGCCTCCCATGCACTCTCGCTCCGCACCATGGCCTGGAACAGGTTCGGACGCGAGAGATCGCCGCCGCCGATCGCCTCCGTGAGAACACTGTGTGGCGTGCCCACTATATCACCCCCTGTAGTATTATTTTTGAAAAAAATAGTATCCTATGTCCTTCCCCAGGATGTTATATAAAGCCTTGCCAAATTCTGTCGAAATCCGTGCAGTTTTGTAAATTTTAAAATCAACACCTATTTTACCCCCTTAGGGGATGATTTTTCAATAACGCTGAACTGCATATTTCTTTATTTCCTATCAAAAGCATACATTTTAATTTTCACATCCCTAACTTAAGAAATACTGAGTTTCCCATAGAAACTTTTATCCCCTGTATCACCCCCGAAGGATTATTTTTGAAAAAAAAAGTAGCCTATGTCCGTCCCCAGGATACCATCTATAGCATTGCCAAATTTTATCGAAATCCGTTCAGTGGTTTAGGCGTGAAAAGGTAACAGACAGACAGACAGACAGAGTTACTTTCGAATTTATAATATTAGTATGGATAGTATGGATTTATACTCCATTTACAATAAAATTAGATAGACATTTAAACAAACCTTTTTTACGATTTTCAATATTCATACAACTCCCTATTAAAAAGTACTCTGTTTCTGTTGCAGATAGCCACATAGAATTATATAAATTCACAAAGTATATGTAGAACATATGAAATTGCGCAGTTTTTCCACAGTAACCGTCCAGCGTTGATTTCACGAATATTTTGTATTGTTCCACATAATATTTTAATTGCGAATGAAGTGTCAGTTGTTCTTTATGCTCTGTTTGATTTCTGAATTTGAGGTGCTCGTGAATCTCTTCCACTTAAAGATTCTCCAAAAACCTTTGAAAATGAAATGCCTGTAATGCGGTGGATAATAGAGCATGTACACTCTTGCACCTGTTATAATGATTTCCTGCAGGAAAACTATTTATTGATCCTGCTGCTAAACTATGACTTTCAATATATGTTTTCTATACCGCCAGCTATCAATGAACAAGTGGTATGTGAAACCCCTCTTTTTTTGTGCATGGGAAATCATCAAATGACTTCTTTCGCTCTGGGTGGTGCGGGCGTGTCAGACTTTTACTGACTAAAACCCACCTTGTGCCAGGGCCGCCGTATCTCTTTCGAACAACCCGCGACCCCGGTGGCATGTGGGCCTGGGGGTCTACTCCTCAAGCACGAAGTTTCGGCCTTCGGCCGAACCAATCATCTGTCCGTAGGTGATACGGTGTAGGAAACGCCCGTAACGAAGGCCGAAACTACGGAGTTCGTGCTTAGGGAGTAGACCCCCAGATTCGAGAGAGAGAGATCGCCGCCGCCGATCGCCTACGTTGATCAATTGCTGTTACTATTAATTAATCTTCGATCACAAACTGACTCATTCAATGTATTCATTGTAATTACAAATGCTATTGGTTTGTATTACCTACTGTTAAATGTTAAATTCCTAAATAAACTTAATCAAGATTGTAACAAACTAAAATATTCCTAATTATTAGTTAGGTACTACTTAATTAGAATTGTTAGTAAACAAAAAAATAACCTAATGCTTACTTATAATTAGACCTATTAGTTATCATATTCTACGTTCTGTAATAAAATCTGAACTTGATAAAAAGGGAGAGATGTAGCGTATATCGACATAATAAACTAGTACAGTGGCGCCCGCCCGCAAAGTCTGAGATAATAATATTATTTAAAACATTTGATTAGGTAACCGCTATATTGTAGAAGTTTAAGTTAGAATATTAATTACCTTAATTTTATTGTATTTTTGAAACATTTCAATTTAGCAGTAAACAGGTGAGGATTATGGCGAAAAAGCGTTCCACCATAATCCTCGATAACTCTGGAATCCTTGAAGGACTATTTTCGAGATTCGGCATGGGGTTACGACTATTTCATGGCTATTTTTGGAATTGAAACCAAGTCGATATTCCGCGCCGTTTACCCGCACGAGAGGTGAGAATTATGGCAAAACCTTGTCGCTGTAACCCTTACCTACCTTTGACTATAACTTCGGAGTTATAACCACGATTATTTTTTTTACCTTTGTGACTATTTTATGACTATTTCTTGTCTATTTTTTGGCATCCCAAAATTTATTTTCATGAATTTTTCAAAAGTGAGGCTTATAGTGGAATGGACACACAGGTTGGCCTACGAGAGCGGAAAATAAATAGGAACCATTTTTTTTTCTATCATTGATGAAGCACCCAGTAGTGTACCAGCACAGTCAACTGCACATCAGTAGTCCCTAGTACCTACCTACTACAAATACCGCCGCTTTCTGCTACGACTTATAGGCGCTCTTATTTTCAAATTGTTACTACTTATATGCGGTTGATTGAAAGCTCAGACTAAATAAAAAATCAAGACAGCGCTGTCAACAGCGACGTGAGGCCGGTGTCGTAAACATGTGTGCACGTAAAGAGGTGTAGTTTAATTGTAGTTCGGTATAAATGTGTGCGTGTGAGCGTGTATGCATAGAGTGAGGTGTAGTTTTGCGCATGTTCATTGTATTGTTCGCAGCGCTCTGTCTGGGTTTTTTACTTAGTCTGAAATTGTAGCTATCAAAATAACTACCTACGGACGGCAGCAACCCTAACATTCTAACACAATGTGTTGCCCATTATAATAACTAAATCAACGTTTAATTCATTTACCCAATGTGTTTATTTACAGATAATGAAATTACCAAGTTCCATGTGGAGAAATTTATCCGCAAACGTAAGGAGAACAACTTCGATACCAGTTTTTAGAAGATTTATAAATGTAGCCTTTAGTGACAAGTTTTTATTTTATACAAATGTTTCCATATCATTAAGTTTATCGTCGGTAGGTGATCTAATAGAACAGAGTTACGAAATATACATAAAAGAACAAACTAATTATGATCTAAAGCGGTGCTCACACATGGCGTTCTCTGGTGTTGCTGTGGGCATTCTATGTCATCACTGGTATAAAGTTTTAGATAAGTTTATAATAGGAAAAACTGTGGACATGGTTGCAAAAAAATTGGTGCTTGATCAATTCATATTTTCCCCAGTTATGATAGTCACATTTTTTGGAAGTCTTGCCCTGTTCGAACCTGATCCTCTTGAAAATTTCAAGGAAGAGGTTAGAGATAAGTTTATCAAATTGTATCGCGCAGAGTGGATGGTTTGGCCACCAGCGCAAATTATCAATTTCTACTTCCTACCAACGAGATACAGAGTGCTATACGACAACACGATATCTTTAGGTTATGATGTCTACACCTCTCAAGTCAAACATAGTAAGCCAATGAAAAATGGGTCTGAAGTTATTACAAATAAGATCATCAGTAACAAATCTTGACACTGGCTTTTACTAGCATAATAAATCGTGGTTGTATTAGTAAGTCAAATAGTTTTAAAATGGCACTTATCGTCAAGATTATCTACACTTGTGGTGTAGTAGATTCTCCCAGTTTATTTTTAATTATGTACCTCGACATAAGCTTTGCTGTGATAAAACGTTTACCTACGTACAAAAATAGGTACTTACTTAGTTTAATGTTAAAGGTTTAAAAAAGTATTAGTATTTTTTTAATTATATATTTATTGAATGCAAAATAAATAATTAACTTATTCAAGAATAACATTTGTTTTTGTTATTATTTTATACATTACATACACACATACATTTGGTTACCTTTTTTAATTATACTGAAACCGTTGCATTTGTTTTTTTATCTTTTATAATTCATATCATATATATGAGACTGAATCCTGCGACACAAGGTATCCTACGGGATCCAGGGTCGTACCTAAATTTTTTGTAACACATGTTTATGAATCAATAAACTTTTTTTTCCTTTTTTTATTTTTTACCTACTGTAGGTACGTACCCTAACCTATTGTAATCGGTTGTGAACTAATGAGTTTTTATTAATTTTTACTTTGTGGTATCAGGTTATACCAAACTGTAAATTTCTCCAAATGATTTTAAACCTTAAAATGTTGACGTTGAAGTTCAAAATCGAATGAGCAAATTTGATAGTTTGTAGTAACTTGACCTGCTGCTGTGTGTACCTACCTGCGACAACCGGGCCGGCATTGATAGTTAGGGTTCTCGAAAGGCATAATATAGTGAAGGGGTATACAGGACTTGGGTAGGTACCTATAACCTACACAAACAAAGACAAGCCAATCCATATCAGTTAAAGTTCCTATAATATTTAAGTAGGTAGGTATCCTAATTTCATTTCACTACCACAATGAGTTTCTACTGGCTGCAAATCGTGATATTATGTAACTAGTTATCTACTTAGGGGTCATAAAAGCCTCCTCCATCTGTGAACTTCTTTTACTAGCTCGCAGATTGCTGATGACGCTACGAACTACAGAATCCTCGAAGATTCTCCATGGCCACGATTCCGATCGCCTTCTGTGACCGTGTCCAAATGTGTCTGGTGCATTCCTTGGGATTCGACTTGATCTAGGAGTGCCACGGTGTGAAACAAATGATCTGCGCTTGCTGTCCTTTAGGCCAAGTAATGACGTTAGCAGCTTGTCCAATGCAGCTATGTCATCTACTTTCGAAGGTTTGGGACCAGTGGGAGTGCTAACCCCAGAGTTTAGCTGACTTGACGATTGGAGTCTTCGATAGGCCGAGAGTGTGAATAACCTGTAACATAAAAATATAATTAGAACGGCTGTGACTAAATTCATTTTCCCGTTAGTTAATGCAAACCTACGTCGCGTCGGTACCTACCTGTTGTGATTTTGGCCTCACGTTTGAATATTCGTGACTGTGTACATATTAGATATTTTTAGTAAAATTAAAATACCTACGTAACTACTCGATATTTTGAAAAGGTCTTTATTCAGCTTCATGCTATATAATTGGGCTCGTAATCAATATAATATCCTTGCCAATACCTACTACCATACTACGGGTTTACTTATCGATTTTTTAGTTATTATAGTTTTTTTTAGTATCGCCTCTTATTACCTATACTTACTGCTTAATAACATTCTTGAAATATAGAATGCTTATAGGTAGAACCGATAGTGTTTTGCTGTTAAAACTTATCTAACTCGGAACAATCTCTGAAGATTGCGCATCGCACCACATCACACGCCATTTAGCGCAGACCATAGGAGTTGTGGCGAGTCGATAAAATAAAACAAACGATCACCACAACGAAATAACAACAAGGTAGTTTGATGACTTCATCTCGTCAAACATCTTTGAAATTATAGGCGAGTCTTACGTACCCATAGAATTCCTCTTAATTCTATGTTCTTTCTTACTAAATTCAGGAAATGCATTGCAGAATCAACGTTCCCACTGCTCGGACACAGGCCTCGTCTCTCTCATAAATCACCACGCAGGCTCTATGTGGGTTGGTGGATGTCACATGTCTTCGAATTTTTTGGTAGGTAGGTACCTACTAGGAAATGCCGGATTTCACACGATGTTTTCCTTTACCGTTTGAGAGCAGCGGTGATGAAAAAAACCATAGTCATGGGGACTGCCGACAGAAGTGTAACGTCACATTGTATATCTAATATTGTATCTAATAATAGTAGTCTACGGTCACATTAGCACGTCGTGTGACGACTGACGAGTGATGCGTGACGCAAACTCATAAGATTTTCCCTCAGGATTTTCCACTACCACAGATAATATACCTACCTAACTACCCCTACCAAAAATCGCTCAACGCGCCTAACAAGAAGTTTTTACTTCAATAAATTAGGTAAGTAGTTAAGTACACAAAGTCAATTGCCTGCCGGGGTTGGAACCCACGACCAATGACACATAAGCAAAGCAGAGCTGTGGCATAGTGGTTGGAAATGCTTTGCTTTTCAATATTACCTCATCAGCGAAGTGACTCTGGTAGCTCATTCTCTTCACTTTTCTATAGGTCTCATCATCCAATGCTTCTTCGACAGCTGCTTCTAACTTCTCCCTTATATCCTCATCGGTTTCTTGATTGAGATTTTCCAGCACCAATCTAAGAGAAAATGGCTTTAGGACCTACGAACCTATTTTTTACCTACCTACTTGTAGGTACTAGGGAAACTCCCTCCTTGCTAAAAGGTAGGTACCTAATAGGTATTAGGTACACTAGCATAATAAATACGATCTCTCGACTCCTAACTAAACTCCTAAACGGACTTTTAACTCATTGACTTGTTGCTTCGACACATCATCAATTTTACGAAACTCTGTTAAATAATTATTCAAATTAGTGAATCTACCTTTACTGAAGCTCGTTTCCTAATCAAATTCTTTACCTCCGTGTCAGACATAATGCAGAGGAAACTTCAAACAGATTAATAATGAAATTTATAAATACCTGCACTCCACGCAAACCTCTATGCAAAAGCTGCACTATCCGCTGGCACTCCTAACACGCGGCCACCACGTGTCTAGCAGGTAGGCAGGCCCTCGCCTTGGTTGATGGTAGGTAGGTAGGTATATTTCGAGCTGAAATTGCAGAAATTGTGCGTCAGTCCCCAAACAGAGCAAGCGTGCAAGAGAGAAAACGTTAGGTAAGCATGTGCTTATAGCGGATTGCAAACGCTACTGATGGCAATCTTAATCGAGAAACTCACACGTGTCACACGTAGGTATTCAACAAGTCAATTATTATTTTCTTAGCCAGTTCTGATAGTTTTGCAATGAAATTAGATTACAGACAGGTAGTTTAGGTATTTGCAGATAAGTTAACTTACAGATAGTTTAGCATTAACTTGCAACAAAATTCACACAGTTGAAGCACAAAGGATAGTAGGACAAAAAGTAGGGTTAGGATTGGGCGATATAAGGAACGGACAAACTTCCCTTGTTAGAAGTCGACGTGCTGCCAAGCCACTGGATTCCTGATTTCCAAGCGCCAATCACCCACGCCACGCGCACGTGCTTCTAAATTCTTCTTATGTACTTCAACCAGCCACGCACGCCCTCGCCGGACTCCGCGTGCTTCTTTCTAGATTCTTCGAAACGCACGCCCTCGCCGCATGCTTCCAGATTCTTCGAATTCGAATGTAGGTACTCGTTGTTCGTCGAGTAGTTAGGTATCTGTGCTTCCCGCACAGAATGTCCTGTCACGGTCGCCAAATTGTTTCAGGTAGTGTTGAACTCAATAAAAACTTTTCTTGCTGCTGAATAAAAACTTGTTTAATTTTGTAACATGAATTGAATACAGTGCTAGCTTTACAGGTATAGAGACGCTTTCTAGAATAATGAGGTGCGGTCCGGTGGCTCTGGCTGTGGGTGGCCACACGCAGACTGGCGCTGTCGCGCGGCGCGCGGCGACTCGGTAGTGTGTGTGCGTCGCCGGTCGCCGGCGGTGGTTTATGTGTGTGCGTGCGCATAGCGAGTTGGCTTGAACACATAACGTAGGTACTATGGGCTGGGGCTGTGCATTATCACTTTCAAAACTTTTTCGTTTGAACGTTGAAATAGTAGATTGCAACACCCTTATTCAGTTTGACCAATGAACGAAGGATGAGGCCATTATTGTAAAGTTAATTGTTTTTGTTTGACCAATGAGCGAAGAATGTCGCCTAAGAAAGCATGACCCTAAAATGAACAATGGCCCTTTTTTTACTAAACGTTAAGGAGGATGCGCTGTGTAGCCCATGAAATTCAAATTTTCTTGCGTTTTATGCAATTTGCAGGTCCGTGTCAGATTGTATCTTGATCAAAATTTGATAAGCAGAAATAAAACATAATGTATTTACATAATTTTAATAGATAATTTTGATAGAGAGATGAGTTGATGATTTTTATGGTTAAAATTATGTAAATACACATGTTTCATTTCCGCGTATCATATTTTGATCAAGATACAACCCGATACCTGCAAATTGCAAAAAACCCAAAAAAATTCAATTTCGCGTGCTACCACAGCGCATCCCCTTAATTGGTATTGGTATTCAGTTGCAACTTGCACTTCTAAAGATTTTTTGCACCCTTTTTTCAGTAAAAAAAAAACAGCTGGGCTGCTCAGCAACAAAAAAAATTAGGTAGAGGTATAAAAAACCGGTCAAGAGCGAGTCGGACCCGCACACCAAGGACTCCGTTCTCACTTATATTTAATTTTTGTTGATGATTTCTGAAAAAGTGTGCTATTTAGAGATCGTTTCATCTTTCCTGCAATCTTTACATAAACTTCTATCACATAAAATAATTTCAGATTTCTATGCAAACTTCGGAGATAACGGAGGTGGGGGGACGGTATTTTTTTTAAATAAAATTAAAAAAAGCTTTGAGAATGTGCAAACAGCGCTCTTTCATATGATACCCCACATGCCCTAGTAGTCCCTGTTGCAAAAAAAAAAAAACAATTATTTCTTATTTGCGAAATTTGGAACAGTTTTAGATGACGTTTAACCAATAAACGTCATCTAAAACTGTTCCAAATTTCAAGTTGATAGCATTAGTAGTTCTTGAGATATCCAGCAGTGACAGACAGACAGACTGAGTCATAAGGGTTCCTTTTTACCATTTTGGTACGGAACCCTAAAAAAAAGACCAACGGCTTAACGTATTTTCCGAGGCACGGTTGAGTCTCGGTATGTAAATATGGTCACCCATCCACGGACCAACCCCGGCAAGCGTAGCTTAACCTGATGGATCGACCCGTGCAGCTGTTATTACTCAGCCACGAGCTCCTTTCGGCGTTTGTTTTAATGACCACTCAAATTTTCAGAGACGAGATGGTTCAGAAACGATAATATTTTCGTTATGTGAAACCAAAACAATGGTCTTTTACGGTCCGACCTTAGCCTGATTTGTATGAAAGTGGTTTGGTCATTCTCAACTGCGCCACTCATTCTTTCTAATAATCTTATGCTTTTGCATGTGTCTTTTGTTAAATAAAAAACCATGGGGCTGACGAACCTTCCGCACCGCTTCAAGGGTTTGAAGCCAATAAAACACAATGAGCGAACAGGCACCAGATGTAACATTTTTACGAAAATAATGATATAAAAGAGTGTCTCAGAACACATTAGCGGTGGACTTTTATTAGATGGAATATAAATTAGCTTCACAGACCAGCTTTCCGATTGTACTATTAAATAAGTTAATATTTTAAAAATGTGTAAGTAAGGTTTTTGTGTAATGTTGCGCAAAAAGACGCGCAGGAGACGGCTTTTGATACACAAACTGAATGTCATATAATTATGTGACTAAGTTCAAATTCCATTGCAGCCAAAATGTATTTAGGATGATTTAATAGCGAATGGTAACACAAAAATCAACGTAAGATGATTGCGCTGTGGTAGAGCGCGAAATTCAAATGTTCTTGCGTTTTTTGCAATTTGCAGTGCAGTGTAAGGTTCTATCTTAAGGCGGGGTGAAAGCAAGCGCCGTAGGTATTAAATGCTTACCGCAGCCCCCGCAAGGAGTAGCGATACGTAATAAATTACGAAGCGCGGGAAACGCGCGCCAAGCGCACCGCTCATGAGTTCATGAACTCGAGTAGGTACTATGTTGCGTCACAGAATAGAGCAATGCAGTAGATAAACTTGAACTGATTAGTATACAAGTTTATTTTGTTTTATTTTTCTAGTAAGTATTTTTTAAAGTTTTAGACAGATTAGGTATGCATTGTAAACTTGAACAGTTAAAATAAATAAAAATAACTACTTATACATATTTATTTTCGTGAATAAGGTGGATTTAAAATCTGACTGACACGAAGACCTTTACCCGTACGATTCAAAACTACGCGCCGCGCACCATTTTACTTTACGAAGGTGTCGCATGGCGTGGGGAATAGTAGTTTCTGTCATTCCCCACGATACCACACCAGTGGTATCGTTTTCAGTGGTGTCGCTGTCGTGGGGAATGACAGAAACTACTATTCCCCACGCCATGCGACACCACCGACTGTATTGTGCTGTTAGTGATGTCCAGCTACATAACAATGATGTGTTACATAACAATTTAGACCTTATTGACATTCATGTTTTTTTGTTAAATTTAGCTTCCAGACCATTTACCAAGTATCTTGGACCAAAAAAACAAATGGTTTGTAAAATGTCTATAAGGTCGAAATTAGCTTGACACCCTAGAAATGATGTGCATAATAATCTAGACACTTTCTGAGGTGTCAAGCGAATTTAGACCTTATTGACACTCATGTTTTTTTGTTAAATTCAGCTTCCAGATCATTTACCAAGTATCTTGGGCCAAAAAAACAAAGGGTTTGTAAAATATCAATAAGGTCGAAATTAGCTTGACACCCTAAAAATGATGTGCATAATAATCTAGACACTTTCTGAGGTGTCAAGCGAATTTAGACCTTATTGACATTCATGTTTTTTTGTTAAATTCAGCTTCCAGATCATTTACCGAGTATTCTGGACCAAAAAAACAAAGGGTTTGTAAAATGTCAATAAGGTCGAAATTAGCTTGAGACCTTTATCGTTTTCAGCGAACTTAAATACCACGAAATGACCGTTCATTCCCCACGACACCACTGGTGGTGTCGTCGGGAATGACAGAAACTAGTATTCCCCACGACACCAATGACTGCATTGTGAGTGAAGTCCAGCTAATTTTTAAACGTAACAATGATGTGTTATTTTTAAACGACTTCAAAAACGGAGGAGAATATCAATTCAGTTGTATTTTTTTTTTTTTATGTTTGTTACTGCAGTACTCCGTCATTTAGAAGCCGATTTGGAAAGTTCTTTTTTTATTTTATTCGTTATGTCAACACAGAAAAAAAAAACGGAGGGGCATAACTTCTTACGCTCTAGTTTTTTTTTTCTTGAGAGGATGTGATTACGGTCAAAATGAAAATCCAAGATGGCGGCTGCAAAAATTTTCGAATTTTTCGACATGGGCGTCAATTTCGTGATATTTGAGGTCGCTGAAAACGATAATGGGGTCAAAATGAAAATCCAAGATGGCGGCTGCGAAAATTTTCTAATTTTTCGTCATGGGTGTCATTTTCGTGATATTTGAGGTCGCTGAAAACGATAGTGGGGTCAAAATGAAAATCCAAGATGGCGGCTGCGAAATTTTTTAAATTTTTCAACATGGGTGTCATTTTCGTGATATTTGAGGTCGCTGAAAACGATAGTGGGGCCAATATGAAAATCCAAGATGGCGGCTGCGAAAATTTCCTAATTTTCGGTCATGGGTATCATTTTCGTGATATTTGAGGTCGCTGAAAACGATAGTGGGGTCAAAATGAGAATCCAAGATGGCGGCTGCGAAAATTTCCTAATTTTTCGTCATGGGTGTCATTTTCGTGATATTTTAGGTCACTGAAAGCGATAGTGGGGTCAAAATGAAAATCCAAGATGGCGGCTGCGAAAATTTCGTAATTTTTCGTCATGGGTGTCATTTTCGTGATATTTGAGGTCGCTGAAAACTATAGTGGGGTCAAAATGAAAATCCAAGATGGCGGCTGCGAAAATTTTCAAATTTTTCGACATGGGTGTCATTTTCGTGATATTTGAGGTCGCTGCAAACGATAGTGGGGTCAAAATGAATGACTATCGTTTTCAGCGATCTAAAATATCATGAAAATGACACCCATGATGAAAAGTTAGGAAATTTTCGTAGCCGCTATCTTGGATTTTCATTTTGACCCCGCTATCGTTTTCAGCGACCTAAAATATCACGAAAATGACACCCATGACGAACAGTTAGGGAATTTTCGCAGCCGCCATCTTGGATTTTCATTTTGACCCCACTATCGGTTTCAGCGACCTCAAATATAACGAAAATGACACCTGTGTCGAAAAATTTGATAATTTTCGCAGCCGCCATCTTGGATTTTCATTTTGACCCCACTATCGTTTTCAGCGACCTAAAATAACACGAAAATGACACCCATGACGAAAAGTTAGGAAATTTTCGCAGCCGCCATCTTGGATATTCATTTTGACCCCGCTATCGTTTTCAGCGACCTTAAATATCACGAAAATGACACCCATGACGAAAAATTTGGAAATTTTCACAGCCGCCATCTTGGATTTTCATTTTGACCCCGCTATCGTTTTCAGCGACCTCAAATATCACGAAAATGACACCTGTGTCGAAAAATTTGATAATTTTCGCAGCCGCCATCTTGGATTTTCATTTTGGCCCCACTATCGTTTTCAGCGACCTAAAATAACACGAAAATGACACCCATGACGAAAAGTTAGGAAATTTTCGCAGCCGCCATCTTGGATTTTCATTTTGACCCCGCTATCGTTTTCAGCGACCTTAAATATCACGAAAATGACACCCATGACGAAAAATTTGGAAATTTTCACAGCCGCCATCTTGGATTTTCATTTTGACCCCGCTATCGTTTTCAGCGACCTAAAATATCACGAAAATGTCACCCATGACGAACAGTTAGGGAATTTTCGCAGCCGCCATCTTGGATTTTCATTTTGACCCCACTATCGGTTTCAGCGACCTCAAATATCACGAAAATGACACCTGTGTCGAAAAATTTGATAATTTTCGCAGCCGCCATCTTGGATTTTCATTTTGACCCCACTATCGTTTTCAGCGACCTAAAATAACACGAAAATGACACCCATGACGAAAAGTTAGGAAATTTTCGCAGCCGCCATCTTGGATTTTCATTTTGACCCCGCTATCGTTTTCAGCGACCTTAAATATCACGAAAATGACACCCATGACGAAAAATTTGGAAATTTTCACAGCCGCCATCTTGGATTTTCATTTTGACCCCGCTATCGTTTTCAGCGACCTTAAATATCACGAAAATGACACCCATGACGAAAAATTTGGAAATTTTCACAGCCGCCATCTTGGATTTTCATTTTGACCCCGCTATCGTTTTCAGCGACCTTAAATATCACGAAAATGACACCCATGACGAAAAATTAGGAAATTTTCGCAGCCGCCATCTTGGATTTTCATTTTGACCCCACTATCGGTTTCAGCGACCTCAAATATCATGAAAATGACACTTGTGTCGAAAAATTTGATAATTTTCGCAGCCGCCATCTTGGATTTTCATTTTGGCCCCACTATCGTTTTCAGCGACCTAAAATAACACGAAAATGACACCCATGACGAAAAGTTAGGAAATTTTCGCAGCCGCCATCTTGGATTTTCATTTTGACCCCGCTATCGTTTTCAGCGACCTTAAATATCACGAAAATGACACCCATGACGAAAAATTTGGAAATTTTCACAGCCGCCATCTTGGATTTTCATTTTGACCCCGCTATCGTTTTCAGCGACCTTAAATATCACGAAAATGTCACCCATGACGAAAAATTAGGAAATTTTCGCAGCCGCCATCTTGGATTTTCATTTTGACCCCACTATCGGTTTCAGCGACCTCAAATATCACGAAAATGACACCTGTGTCGAAAAATTTGATAATTTTCGCAGCCGCCATCTTGGATTTTCATTTTGACCCCACTATCGTTTTCAGCGACCTAAAATAACACGAAAATGACACCCATGACGAAAAGTTAGGAAATTTTCGCAGCCGCCATCTTGGATTTTCATTTTGACCCCGCTATCGTTTTCAGCGACCTTAAATATCACGAAAATGACACCCATGACGAAAAATTTGGAAATTTTCACAGCCGCCATCTTGGATTTTCATTTTGACCCCGCTATCGTTTTCAGCGACCTTAAATATCACGAAAATGACACCCATGACGAAAAATTTGGAAATTTTCACAGCCGCCATCTTGGATTTTCATTTTGACCCCGCTATCGTTTTCAGCGACCTAAAATATCACGAAAATGACACCCATGACGAAAAATTAGGAAATTTTCGCAGCCGCCATCTTGGATTTTCATTTTGACCCCACTATCGGTTTCAGCGACCTCAAATATCATGAAAATGACACTTGTGTCGAAAAATTTGATAATTTTCGCAGCCGCCATCTTGGATTTTCATTTTGGCCCCACTATCGTTTTCAGCGACCTAAAATAACACGAAAATGACACCCATGACGAAAAGTTAGGAAATTTTCGCAGCCGCCATCTTGGATTTTCATTTTGACCCCGCTATCGTTTTCAGCGACCTTAAATATCACGAAAATGACACCCATGACGAAAAATTTGGAAATTTTCACAGCCGCCATCTTGGATTTTCATTTTGACCCCGCTATCGTTTTCAGCGACCTTAAATATCACGAAAATGTCACCCATGACGAAAAATTAGGAAATTTTCGCAGCCGCCATCTTGGATTTTCATTTTGACCCCACTATCGGTTTCAGCGACCTCAAATATCACGAAAATGACACCTGTGTCGAAAAATTTGATAATTTTCGCAGCCGCCATCTTGGATTTTCATTTTGACCCCACTATCGTTTTCAGCGACCTAAAATAACACGAAAATGACACCCATGACGAAAAGTTAGGAAATTTTCGCAGCCGCCATCTTGGATTTTCATTTTGACCCCGCTATCGTTTTCAGCGACCTTAAATATCACGAAAATGACACCCATGACGAAAAATTTGGAAATTTTCACAGCCGCCATCTTGGATTTTCATTTTGACCCCGCTATCGTTTTCAGCGACCTTAAATATCACGAAAATGACACCCATGACGAAAAATTTGGAAATTTTCACAGCCGCCATCTTGGATTTTCATTTTGACCCCGCTATCGTTTTCAGCGACCTAAAATATCACGAAAATGACACCCATGACGAAAAATTAGGAAATTTTCGCAGCCGCCATCTTGGATTTTCATTTTGACCCCACTATCGGTTTCAGCGACCTCAAATATCATGAAAATGACACTTGTGTCGAAAAATTTGATAATTTTCGCAGCCGCCATCTTGGATTTTCATTTTGGCCCCACTATCGTTTTCAGCGACCTAAAATAACACGAAAATGACACCCATGACGAAAAGTTAGGAAATTTTCGCAGCCGCCATCTTGGATTTTCATTTTGACCCCGCTATCGTTTTCAGCGACCTTAAATATCACGAAAATGACACCCATGACGAAAAATTTGGAAATTTTCACAGCCGCCATCTTGGATTTTCATTTTGACCCCGCTATCGTTTTCAGCGACCTAAAATATCACGAAAATGACACCCATGACGAAAAGTTAGGAAATTTTCGCAGCCGCCATCTTGGATTTTCATTTTGACCCCGCTATCGTTTTCAGCGACCTTAAATATCACGAAAATGACACCCATGACGAAAAATTTGGAAATTTTCACAGCCGCCATCTTGGATTTTCATTTTGACCCCACTATCGTTTTCAGCGACCTAAAATATCACGAAAATGACACCCATGACGAAAAATTAGGAAATTTTCGCAGCCGCCATCTTGGATTTTCATTTTGACCCCACTATCGGTTTCAGCGACCTCAAATATCACGAAAATGACACCCATGTCGAAAAATTTGAAAATTTTCGCAGCCGCCATCTTGGATTTTCATTTTGACACCACTATCGTTTTCAGCGACCTAAAATATCACGAAAATGACACCCATGACGAAAAATTAGGAAATTTTCGCAGCCGCCATCTTGGATTTTCATTTTGACCCCACTATCGTTTTCAGCGACCTAAAATATCACGAAAACGACACCCATGACGAAAAATTAGGAAATTTTTGCAGCCGCCATCTTGGATTTTGATTTTGACCCCACTATCGTTTTCAGCGACCTAAAATATCACGAAAATGACACCCATGACGAAAAGTTAGGAAATTTTCGCAGCCGCCATCTTGGATTTTCATTTTGACCCCACTATCGTTTTCAGCGACCTAAAATATCACGAAAATGACATCCATGACCGAAAATTAGGAAATTTTCGCAGCCGCCATCTTGGATTTTCATTTTGACCCCACTATCGTTTTCAGCGACCTAAAATATCACGAAAACGACACCCATGACGAAAAATTAGGAAATTTTCGCAGCCGCCATCTTGGATTTTCATTTTGACCCCACTATCGTTTGCAGCGACCTCAAATATCACGAAAATGACATCCATGACCGGAAATTAGGAAATTTTCGCAGCCGCCATCTTGGATTTTCATTTTGACCCCACTATCGTTTTCAGCGACCTCAAATATCACGGATATGACACCCATGTCGAAAAATTTGAAAATTTTCGCAGCCGCCATCTTGGATTTTCATTTTGACCCCACTATCGTTTCCAGCGACCTAAAATATCACGAAAATAACACCCATGACGAAAAATTTGGAAATTTTCGCAGCCGCCATCTTGGATTTTCATTTTGACCCCACTATCGTTTTCAGCGACCTAAAATATCACGAAAACGACACCCATGACGAAAAATTGGAAATTTTTGCAGCCGCCATCTTGGATTTTCATTTTGACCTTGAAATACAAAAAAAAAATAAGAAGATACCTAATTAGAAAAAAAACTTAATTTAAAAAAAAAATCTTATTTATGTAGGTATACAGAAAAATACATTTGAGGGCCTACTTATTTTCTGAACATCCCTGCCCAACCCTTTGAAAGAATTCAGGCGTGATGTTATGAAGAAATCTCATTTCCTATCCGATATTCATTATAAAACCACCCGTACTAACTTTATTCTGTGGCACCTACCTATTTGAGATTTGAAAATAGTGAACCAAAAATTTGCACGTCAGGCGGCTTTATAAGCTCCAGTGTAGGGTTCAAATTCAACTGTTTTACACACTTGATGCGATTGGTAAACATAGGCCGTGATAAAAATAAATACCAATAAAGCTTTTGCGCGCGTGACGTCTTTATTTACATAGGCATAGCGTTCAAATTCAACTGTTTTCAACACATGTTAATTTGTGCCGGTCGCAGCCGGTGACAGAAGTTAGCGGGGTGGCGGGTTCGAAAAATTGGCACACGTCCGACCTCCATCACGTTCCGCTCGGGACTAAACGACACGGAGCGAGCGCAAAACACTTGACATTGGAATTAGTGATATAAATATTTTGATATTTCAAATTATGATAGCCGTTATAAATTACATTTTTTACGACCTTTATTATGGCATAAGTTTTATTGTTCAAAGCCTAATATAAATCAAATGAAATAAGATATAGATCATAATTTAGACTTGTCTTTGCGATTTAATTGGATGCAGTAAAGTGCAAGTAATCGTGTATCGGACGGCCGAAATTTGTAGATGGAAGTCTGAACTAAGTAATATATTTTTTTCAAAATTTAAATCCGTGTTATCTACGAATAAAACACTAAACAAAACGACGTTTTTACGGCTCTCACCGCCTTAATCAAAATATGATTCGCGGCAGCAAGAACTATGTATTTACTTAATTTTAACCATAAAGATCATCAATACTCATCTCTAAGTTAGATTTCCTCCGCATTGGTCTGATTTCGGAATTTAGACGAATCGGCAGGAAATCTAACTTAGAAAGATTTTTATAGACAAAAGTAATTAAATAACATGAAATATTATTATGGCACATAAATAATTATAATATACGTAATAGCTAGTTATTTTTTTTAAATTCATCTAGGTCGATTATGTCAGGTAAATCAAGCGTTAAATACAGCTCTCTCGCGCCAACAACATTTCGAGTTATGTTTATATGCTTACTTTATGGCAATAAAGAATTCTTTTACGAAACCTGTTCAGAGCATAATTAGCTCAACACTCTATTCCTCAAAATGACCTGATTAGTATTTTCTATCCTTTAATTTTCTTAATTCGGAGATCACAATCTTCTCAAAATGCTCTGTTTTTAGAACGGTCTATTTCATAATAACATTGCATCGTGCCTTGGTAATAATTTAATTATTTTAATGACAAATGACAAGAGTTCAATAACGCTAATACTAAACAAAAATTGCACTTAAATCTCAAAATAAAAACAATTTCAAAAAAGCTAAGAAAAAGAGTTTTGTAAGTAGGTATTTTGAGATTATTATTGTTGTTAGAGAAAGGTGATTTAGGTGCATTTTTTTATAGTATTTGCTTTCATGAACTCTTAGCATTAAAATAGTCTAATTATTACATACATCCGATGCATTGTTAATATGAAACGAACCGTTTATTAAGAGATAAAAACAGATCATTTTGATGATCCGAATGAAGAAAATGAAAGATAATTAGAAAAAACTAATCAGCGCATTTTGCAGACGAGAACGTTGATTTATTTATAAGCTGAACAGATCTAACTATCTATCTGACCTCCACAATCCAATTACTGGGTAATACGATACCCCTTGGTAAGACTGATTGTCAGACTTTCGGGCTACTGACGACCCTTAACGACTGTCAAAGATCCACGAATGACAGCCGGTACCAACGGCTTAACGTGCTTTCCGATGCACGGAGGAGTCTCGGTATGTAAAGATGGTCACCCATACGCGGACCAACCTCGGCAATCCCGATGGATTGACCCGTACGGCTGTTATTACTTAGCCACGAGCTCCTCTAGTACGATGGTAATGTGGGTATAATATTCCGTTTGATGATGGTGCAGCAATTAGGTCAAAAAGGAGAGTTTTCATTTTGAGTAAATTTAAACACTGTAGAATTGGACCACTAGGTCAATGAGTGAATGAACTTGAATCCTTGAACATGTGTGCAAATAAAAAAAAAATTTTTCGGTTGACAATGGATTAGGCACTATGGTGCACCGCAGGGGGCCCGCACCGCAGCTCGGTTGTCTAGATAGAGTGATTTCTTTGACTGAATTTATTTTGTTAGAATAAAATATTTTTTTTAATTTATGGGTTTTAATTTAATATTTATTACATATACAGTATTACTTATAGTTTGATTAGATTATTATTATTACACATGTTCCAGTTCCATACCGTAGACCCGTACCGTGGCATAGATGCCACTGCGTTTGGTAGAAATTATCATCAAACGAAATTTGAATTGTTTTTTTTTTTTAATAATGATGAGATTGTATCTAAGCGGAAAAAGGTGCGCGTCTCAGGTTATTTATTTTCAACCTTATTTTAAGGCTCGCAATGTTGATTTTGGTTTGGCATTGACAAACCACGCTGTGCTGCGCCTCGCCAGATGTGCATCGGCCCCATAAGTTTCTTAGAAATTGGTATTTAAACATTTATGATAGGAAAACACAAATCGTAATAAAGTTTAAACAGTATTTATTTAATTTACATAATTTAAAATCTAAGTCTTAAAAATATATATAAAAAAAAAACCGGTCAAGTGCGAGACGGACTCGCACACAAAGGGTTCCGTACCATATTATGTTTAACTATCGCAAAGATAACCATGTATTTCATAACGATACTGTGAATTACAAGGGTATTTTTTGCAGTTGCAGAAATTCGCCCATATTTAAACAAAATACCTTGTGAATCGCCGTTTTTAGTATTTGTTGATACTAAAAAAACTAAAAAAACGGTTTTTATTTTTAAATTTTTCATCAAAAGTCGAAAACTATGCGGCCTAAAATAAAATAAAAAAATGTTTGAGAATGTGCAAACAGCATTCTTTCATTATAAGATACCATACACGCCCTAGCATCACTTTGAATTTTTATGACCCTGTTGCAAACAAAAGAATATTTTTTTTATTTCTTTCTTGTTTTCAAAATAGTTTGGCAAACGTCATCTAAACCTGTTCCAAATTTCAAGTTGATGGCATTAGTAGTTCCTGAGATATCCAGCTGTGACAGACAGACAGACAGACATACAGACAGACTTTATTTTATTGAAGTAAAGTTCCTTTAGTTAAATTGTCTAATTTGATCGGTTAATTCAGTGGAGTAAAATTTTAATTACCTACCTACACACTATTGTATTGATTTGTTTTATTACTTTTATTTATGTGTTAAATGTCACCAAACTTTAGATTATTATTAGAAATTAAAATGGTGTTGTCCGAGCAGAAGGACATCTATTTGAAAGTTGATATTTATTTCAGTTACATAAATTAAAATGGTGTTGTCCGAGCAGAAGGACATCTATTTGAAAGTTGATATTTATTTCAGTTACATAATTTAAGGTCTAAGTCTTAAAAAAAATATAAAAAAGGAGGGGAAATAATCATAGGATATTAAAAAATTCGTCCGCATCGCCGTCGACAGAAATTAAAATTAAATAATTATCGTGAATTCGAATGTTTTATTCAAGCAAAGAACCTGTTTTATTAACTTAACAGTATTCTTGGCCGTTAGTCTGCAGATTACCTAGGAAGTCTGCAGATTATCTAGTTAATAGGATAAGAAATTAAACATTGTTTTCCACTTTAACGGAATCAACCCGATTAACAAGAGATTAACAAGTTAATCTGCACTCTAAGGGCCGTAAGATCAAAAGCAGTTTAAACTATGGATATCGGAATCTACGATACAATATAATCGATGGTGATATGATCCAATGGAAAATATGAACAGATTAGTTAAACTTCGATTAGTCTTTTACACATGGCAACATTCTCTAGTTTATTCGAAGTTAGTTCATCCATTCACTAAAATAATGGCAAAAAAAAGACCCAGTTGACTGTAGTAATAACAAGTAGGTATCAGTAGGTCGTATCTCTAGAAAAAACTCTTTAGATACTAATTAGGAGTACTTACTTAATTTAAATAAAATTTACCTTATCCGGATGACATATTTCGCTTCCGATTTCGCTGAAACCGGAAACACGAAAACGACGTATGAATTCTATGTCATTCCATTGATTCCAATTATTGTATCTTGATCTAACGACATACGGTCTACTATAATAACTATGTATTTAGATCGTTCAACTTGTGTATTATTTCGATATCTGAATCCGAGTCACTGTCATGTAACCAAAAACAAAGCTTCAATGAATAGATACTACGTAGAATTTAAAGCAGTCAGGTAGAAATGTTTTGTTTGTAGCAATTTTTTTGAAAGGTCGTCGCGTCTATTTATGCCATCTGGTACGCACACGGTCAGTTTAATCCATCCAAAGGAGTTTAACTGTCCCTTTGGCTTAGTTTAAACGAATCGATGGTTTAAACTGCCAATAATCGATCAACTACCTGCTTGATCTTACGCAATAATCGATGCCCAGTGATTAAACTATCTTCCGAGGTTTAAACTACAATTGATCTTACGGCCCTAACTGATTTACGCACATTAGCGGTAACATATCGATGTAACATTCCGCGATAGTTTATTTTGTAGATAACTATAGTTATCTACAAAATAAACTTACCTATATTCATATTTAAATATTATGAAAATACAAAAAGGTTTTTCTTCTCCGTAATTTCTAAACTTACTTTAGTATAGTTTCAGCACAAGTCTAAAACTTTTTATTTCCTACCTTATGGTTCCAAGCATTTCAGTCACGGCCCTTACAACACAACAATACAACATGACTATTAAAGTCATCTCAAAATGTTTAGGATACTTAAAATCAATCAGGTTATTCAAATTACCAAACAAGGCTCATAAAATACCTACTTATTTAATTCAAAGCAATCAAATAAAGTTCCGTTTTGAAAGCTACGGCAGGCAAAAATAACATTTTTACTAGCTCATTGTTTACAGATTTTTTTATTAACTTGGGTACAACAACCCTTTCTTTTTTTTGTTAACTTGGGTAGAACGAAAGGGTCGTCTTTTGTAATATGCGCCGAAGCGCTATTGGCTGACGAAAACAATGCCATCAATCATCATCATCAATCAGGACCCGCCTGCCTCTGGCCGTGCAGGCGAAAAGCGACCTTATGGGGGTGCTGCACAAAAATCGTTGATAGTACCTATGTCAGTTCCATCGTATCCTAAACAATTGTATACGTTCACAAGACGTAGGCCATGAATTTGAACAAAGCCTTCGCATCGCCGCCATTTGGTTGGGATAGAATTGTGTGGAACATGCCTACATCAGTTCTGTTCAAATTCCAATTTTTATTCAATGTTTTTAATACCTACTATGTTTGCTTTGTGTCAGCTCATGTTTCTTTTTCTTATTAATAGATACATGCATACACTTTGTAGTTTTACTAAACACCTAACAAAAATAGGAAGTGAGACGTGTTTGTCACTTCCCTTCGAAGTTCTGTTTTTGTAATATTAATTTGAACAATAAATTGTTTCTGTAAATACAGTTTCTATACCTATCCTAGATTAGTACCTATTTTTATTAATTTTTAGTTCTTCCTATGTACCTAGTTACTTAGTTAATATTCATAATTTGTTGGCTATACCTAGTTTGCCCAATGCATTCTTTGTAGGGTTGGGGGTAAGGTAGATCCTTGCCTTCCCCTGTCCCGTATCCTTTAAGCACATCACATCGTCAATAGAAAAAAAAAGTGTGTCAACTCTGACACACGACTGGAGTTTACTACCTACTGTTTTTGTGTCGTTCCGACTTTCTAATGTCGGACAGGATTTCAATGAATTTCTGCTATACAAAAAGCAGCTTTAAGATGTAAAGGCATCCGTTTTGTTTTACTTCGCACAGAAAAACGTGACAAAGCTCTGTATTTCACTCCTCATAAAATTTCCATACAGGGCCTTATATTAAAATAGATTCATAAGGAGTAAACTCCAAAAACATAGATTGTTATAAAAACGAAGATCTGGCTCAATCAACAAATTAAGAATATCATTCTTAATTCGTTGGGCTCAATGCACACTGACAGTTTCAAGGCGCTCTTGTACTTCAACTAGTTTGTTCCGTGTATAATCCTGACTCGTTAAACTTGGGTAGGTATAGCTATCATACGCACGTACCTGCGACTTTAGTGCCTATGAATCATAGCATAGAAATAACCATGACTGGGAGCAAACCAACTATTGGAACGAGGTAAATGCCCCGTACAAACATAGCCGCATAAAAAGTAAAAACTTTTTTTTAAAACAAGCTTTTAGTGAACTAAAAAGTACATATCTAAATAAACTTTAATATTATCGATATTTTCTTAAAAGCTTGAGGCTTATCTTAAAGTGTAAGGCTTTTAAGAAAATATTAAAGTTCTATGTTAACGTAAGGTTTATTTACTTATTACTCCATTTACAATAAGATTAGACATTTAAACAAACCTTTTTTACAGTCCGTTCAACCGATTTTGACTTCTATTCCGTAGGCTTAAGGATGGCATTAAAGGCAAAAAAGTGGTATACCAACTGTTTACTGCAGCTGCCATTTTTCATGCCACCAACGCAATAGAAGTCAAAATCGTTTGAACGGTCTGTAAAAAAGGTTTGTTTATTTATACAATCTTATAAAATATCATAAATATAATCGTAAATGGAGTATAGTACTTTTTAGTTCAATAAAACTTGTTTTTAAAAAGGTTCATTCTTAAATTTTGTTTTGGAATTTTTTGCATTAGTCAATCTGCCTAGCCTTTTCCCAACTATGTTGGGGTCGGCTTCCAGTCTAACCGGATGCAGCTGAATACCAGTATTCAGCTGCATCCGGTTAGACTGGAAGAAATTTTTTGCATTAGTATTTGTATAAATATCTGATCTATCCAACGAGTTCTATCATCTTCACTTGAATGGTACTTGTAAGGCAAATCCAATGATCTCAAACACGCCTTTACATATAGTCCAGGCGGCCGCCGCACGATTACTTACCTCATCGAGTTACTGGAAAATACCACATTCCACGAAAAGTAGACCTAAAATAGATAGGCAATTTAGTCTGCCGGGACTCAGCTTGGAGGATCCGTGGCGGTGAGAAGTTAAGGGCCCCACACATTTACAGTCCGCCGGCGGATATCACCCTGTCAGTTAATCGCTATAGATCACAGACTCACAGTTCTTTTTAAGGTTTTGGATTGACGACCAATGCCAGCCAATGCGATCCCAGAGTGTGTGGCCTGTTGCCGTCGTAGGCCTGCGTCGACAGGTATCGGCCGGACATGGTCTTTGGGCCGGACAGTCCGTGATCTCTGGGCCAAATCGAGTAAGCAGGTATTCGGCCGGGGCGGCAGGTTGTCAATTTAGCTACTTTTCTAATTTGGTTATCATTTTGAAAATATAATATAGGATGTTATCCTAACAGGTGAAAATAAAAAATAGCACATCGTTTGTTACGTAACATTATCACTTCGTGAACTGACACTGACCGCTATTAAGGCCACTGCCAGCGGGCGATATTGAGGTGTGAGACTGCCGGCTGCCGCCTTCTAATGTGTGGGCCCAGAGCCGCCATCGACCGATGGTGGCAGGCAATAACCGCTGTAGTGTGTGGTCTATGCATGCCTTGGACGGCAGGCCGCCTGATAGGACCAGAGACTGCAGGCCAACTGTGTAATGTGTGGGGCCCTTTATGCTACCCGCTTTGGACTATCATTCCATTCCATCATTCAGGAACTCGTGGCTAAGTAATAACAGCCGCACGGGTCGATCCATCAGGTTAAGCTACTCTTGCCGGGGTTGGTCCGTGGATGGGTGACCATCTTTACATACCGAGACTCCTCCGTGCCTCGGAAAGCACGTTAAGCCGTTGCTCCCGGCTGTCATTCGTGGAACTTTGACAGTCGTTACGGGTCGTCAGAAGCCCGTAAGTCTGACAACCAGTCTTACCAAGGGGTATCGTATTACCCAGATACTGGGTTGTGGAGGTCAGATAGGCAGTCGCTCCATGTAAAATACTGGTATTTAACTGCATCCGGTTTGACGAAGCCGTCCCCAACATAGTTGAGAAAAGGCTAGGCAGATTGACTTTGGACCATCATTTTACCTCATGTGGTTACCGAACAAAATCTTTTCGTTGGTTTCAGTGTCTATTAATAGAGTCTAAAAAACTATGTCGTCCGAGCGCGGTGTTGGAGGGTATCGCAGTGCAACCAGTTTTATGGCCACATCGGGTGGTCTATTTTACCTCATCCAGTTACAAGGTGAAACCAAGTTCTAGTAGCTAAAATAATGCCCATTACAAATTAATTGGTCTACCAGTTCGCAACCTGGCACTTTTTGCAGTTTTTACAGGTTGGATTTTTTTAACCACACCTGGAGAGGGAAAGTACTCTAAATACTGGAGATAGCAAATTTTATTTATTCAAAGCAAACAGTCATTTATTTTTAAAAAGAAACAAATCTTTGAACGTAGATTTGTTTCTTTTTAGGTTTTGTATATTTTAGATAGATCTTGTTTTATTTTTAATACATAAGAGAGTCACCAATTAAATACATAATGTGTTATTTATACCTATTTATTTATTTAATTTTTGCATGCCAAATGGTAGCCTGGAACACACACACACATACATTTCTTTGTAACATCTCACCTGTACACCTACATTCTATACAAATACCTAAACTTTTTCTATTTCTATTTAATTTTCTTTAGTTGATCGACCTCGCCTCGTACCTAATTGCTTAATATAGTTGAGTTTCACTTGCATATTAAAAAAAAGATAAGGCTTAAGTATTTTTCCATGTGGCAGATAGTTTCAACCTTATTGAAGTTTAAATTAAATTTTAATGGAAATTGGTGTCAAAGTGATAAAGCAAATAGTCCTGGCGGCCGCTGCACGATTACTTACCTCATCGAGTTACCTACTGGAAAACACCACATTCCTCGAAAAGTAGACCTAAATTAAGTAGGAAAAAATTTGGTCTGCCGGGGCTCAGCTTGGAGGATCCGTGGCGGTGAGAAGTTATGCTACCCACTTTGGACCATCGTTTTACCTCATGTGGTTACTGAACGAAACCTTTTCGTTGGTTTTAGTGTTGTAGTAAAAAAAACTACTAAAAACCTGTGTCTAAAAAACTATGTCGGCCGAGCGCGGTGTTGGAGGGTTTCGCAGTCCAACCATTTTTATGGTCACATCGGGTGGTCTATTTTACCTCATCGAGTTACAGAGTGAAAGTGAAACCAAGGTCTCCTAGTAGCTAAAATGATGCCCTTTAAAAACTTATTGGTCTGCTAGTTCGCAACCTGGCACTTTTTGCAGTCGAACCAAATTTATACAGGGTGGAATTTTTTAAGAACACCTGGAGGGAAAGTCTATGTTATAACCATTTCAATACCTGGATTGGTACAAATGGCACAATCAGATGGCCTGCAAGATCAGCCGACCGCTCGACTCTTTAGATTTTTTTATGAAGAACTAAAGTTCACACTACGATTTTCAATATTCATTACAACTCCCTATTTAAAAGTACCTACTCTTGTTTCTGTTGCAGATAGCCACATAGAACTATATAAATTCACAAAGTATATGTAGAACATATGAAATTGCGCAGTTTTTCCACAGTAACCGTCCAGCGTTGATTTCACGAATATTTTGTATTGTTCCACATAATATTTTAATTGCGAATGAAGTGTCAGTTGTTCTTTATGCTCTGTTTGATTTCTGAATTTGAGGTGCTCGTGAATCTCTTGCACTTAAAGATTCTCCAAAAACCTTTGAAAATGCAATGCCTGTAACGCGGTGGATAATAGAGCATGTACACTCTTGCACCTGTTGTAATGTTTTCCTGCAAGAAAACGATTTATTGATCCTGCTGCTAAACTGCGACTTTCAATTTATGTTTTCTATACCGCAGCAATCAATGAACTTTCCTAGCTCTTTGAAAAACGAAAGTGGTATGTGAAACCCCTCTTTTTTTGTGCATGGGAAATCATCAAATGACATCTCTCGCTCTGGGTGGTGCGGGCGTGTCAGACTTTTACTGACTAAAACCCACCTTGTGCCAGGGCCGAGGTATATCTTTCGAACAACCCGCGACCCCGGCGGCATGTGGGCCTGGGGGTCTACTCCCTTAGCACGAAGTTTCGGCCTTCGGCCGAACCCATCGTCTGTCCATAGGTGATACGGAGTAGGAAACGCCCGTAACGAAGGCCGAAACTACGGAGTTCGTACTTAGGGAGTAGACCCCAGATTCGGACGCGAGAGATAGCCGCCGCCGATCGCCTACGTTGATCAATTGCTGTTAAGATTAATTAATCTTCGATCACAAACTGACTCATTTAATGTGTCAAATGACTTCTCCCGCTCTGGGTGTTGCGCGAGTGTCAGACTTTTACTGACTAAAACCCACCTTGTGCTAGGGCCACGGTATCTCTTTCGAACAACTCGCGACACCGGCGGCATCTGCCCTGTCGGACCCCATCACTGCTGACATCTCTTTGAGGCGTGCGTGGAACACAACGCGCCGTCGACTCGGGCCTGGGGGTCTACTCCTTAAGCACGAAGCCAGTAGTTTCGGCTTTCGGGCGAACCAATCATCTGTCCGTAGGTGATACGGAGTAGGAAACGCCCGTAACGAAGGCCGAAACTATGGAGTTCGTGCTTAGGGAGTAGATCCCAGATTCGGACGCGGAGAGATCGCCGCCGCCGATCTCCTACGTTGATCAATTGCTGTTAAGATTAATAATAATTAATCTTCGCACAAACTGACTCATTCAATGTATTCATTGTAATTACAAATGCTATTGGTTTGTATTACCTACTGTTAAATGTTAAATTCCTAAAGAAAACTAATCAAGATAGTAACAAACTAAAATATTCCTAATTAAGTAGTACCAATATATGGTACTACTTAATTAGAATTGTTAGAAAACAAAAAAATAACCTAATGCTTACTTATAATTAGACCTATTATATTCTACGTTCTGTACCTAATAAAATCTGAACTTGATAAAAAGGGAGAGATGTAGCGTATATCGACATAATAAACTAGTACAGTGGCGCCCGCCCGCAAAGTCTGAGATAATAATATTATTTAAAACATTTGATTAGGTAACCGCTATATTGTAGAAGTTTAAGTTAGAATATTAATTACCTTAATTTTATTGTATTTTTGAAACATTTCAATTCAATAAAAATAAAGAATGGCAGTCGCTTACTAGCCGTAAGCGAGTGCGCACGTGTACTGGTCTTCGCATACCGAATATCTACCTGAGTGAGTGTTTTATTGGCCCAAGAGATATTACAGTCGTCGTTTGGTAGGACGACTATTTTTTGATACCAAGTATAAACTGAAATCCGTAGGTACCTAAGCGTTTAGCAGAAAACAGGTGAGGATTATGGCGAAAAAGCGTTCCGCAATAATCCTCGATAACTCTGGAATCCTTGAAGGACTATTTTCGAGATTCGGCATGGGGTTACGACTATTTCATGGCTATTTTTTGGAATTGAATCCAAGTCGATATTCCGCGCCGTTTGCCCGCACGAGGTGAGAATTATGGCAAAACCTTGTCGCTGTAACCCTTACCTACCTTTGACTATAACTTCGGAGTTATAACTACGATTTTATTTTTACCTTGGTGACTTTTTTTGTGAATATTTCTTGTCTATTTTTTGGCATCCTCATAATTTATTTTCATGAAGTTTTCAAAAGTGAGGCTTATAGTGGAATGGACACACAGGTTGCCCTACGAGAGCGGAAAATAAATAGCAACCATTTTTTTTCTATCATTGATGAAGCAACCCAGTACAGTCAACTGCGCATCAGTAGTGGTATTGTTACTACTTATGTGCGGTTGATTGAAGGCTCAGACTAAATAAAAAATCAAGACATAGCGCTGTCAACAGCGACGTGAGGCCGGTTTCGTAAACATGTTTGCACGTAATGAGGTGTAGTTTAATTGTAGTTTGGTGTAAATGTGTGCGTGTGAGCGTGTATGCATAGAGTGAGGTGTAGTTTATGCATAGAGTGAGGTGTAGTTTTACGCATGCTTCACTGTATTGTTCGCAAAGCTCTGTCTGGGTTTTTTATTTAGTCTGAAATTGTAGCTATCAAAATAACTACCTACGGACGGCAGCAACCCCAACATTCTAACACAATGTGTTGCCCATTATAATAACTAAATCAACGTTTAATTCATTTACACAATGTGTTTATTTACAGATAATGAAATGACCAAGTTCCATGTGGAGAAATTTATCCGCAAACGTAAGGAGAACAACATCGATACCAGTTTTTAGAAGATTTATAAATGTAGCCTTTAGTGACAAGTTTTTATTTTATACAAATGTTTCCTTATCATTAAGTATATCGTCGGTAGGTGATCTAATAGAACAGAGTTACGAAATATACATAAAAGAACAAACTAATTATGATCTAAAGCGGTGCTCACACATGGCGTTCTCTGGTGTTGCTGTGGGCATTCTATGTCATCACTGGTATATAGTTTTAGATAAGTTTCTAATAGGAAAAACTGTGAACATGGTTGCAAAAAAATTGGTGCTTGATCAATTCATATTTTCCCCAGTTATGATAGTCACATTTTTTGGAAGTCTAGCCCTGTTCGAACCTGATCCTCTTGAAAATTTCAAGGAAGAGGTTAGAGATAAGTTTATCAAATTGTATCGCGCAGAGTGGATGGTTTGGCCACCAGCGCAAATCATCAATTTCTACTTCCTACCAACGAGATACAGAGTGCTATACGACAACACGATATCTTTAGGTTATGTTGTCTACACCTCTCAAGTCAAACATAGTAAGCCAATGAAAAATGTGTCTGAAGTTATTACAAATAAGATCATCAGTAACAAATCTTGACACTGGCTTTTACTAGCAAAATAAATCGTGGTTGTATTAGTAAGTAAAATAGTTTTAAAATGGCACTTATCGTCAAGATTATCTACACTTGTGGTGTAGTAGATTCTCCCAATTTATTTTTAATTATGTACCTCGATGTAAGCTTTGCTGTGATAAAACGTTTACCTACGTACAAAAATAGGTACTTAGTTTAATGTTAAAGGTTTAAAAAGTATTAGTATTTTTTTTATTATATATTTATTGAATGCAAAATAAATAATTAACCTATTCAAGAATAACATTTGTTTTTGTTATTATTTTATACATTACATACACACATACATTTGGTTAGCTTTTTAGGGTTCCGTACCAAAATGGTAAAAAAAGAACCCTTATGGTGTGACTAAGTCTGTTTGTCTGTCACAGCTGGATATCTCGAGAACTACTAATGCTATCAACTTGAAATTTGGAACAGTTTTAGATGACATTTACCCAACTATTTTACAAATAAGAAAAAAATAAAAATATTTATATTTTTTTTGCAACAGGGACTGAAAGGGGGTCTTAAAAATTCAAAGTGGCGCTACTATAGCATGTGGGGTATCATATGAAAGAGCGCTATTTGCAAATTCTCAAACATTTTTTTTCTTTTTTTTAGGCCCCATAGTTTTCGACTTTTCATGAAAAATGTAAAAAAAAATACCGTTCCCCCTTATCTCCGAAGTTTGCAAAGAGAAAAATCTGAAATTATTCTATGTGATAGAAGCTTAGATTATGAAATGTCCAGATTCCGTGTTCAGTACAAAACGTAGCATAAAACGTGAAGCCAATTTTTATACGTGTGTGAGTGAGCGCCGTGTACTACATAACGCATTTGCGTATGTGTGCAACACGCGAGTAATACTAGCGCATAGAGATTACCCTAAAATAGTGGGAAAATTTAAATACAAAAGGAACTTAAAAAATAAAAGAAAAAAGTGTGAATTTGGTCAAAATTAAAATCCGGCTATGAAAATTTTCAAATTTTTCGTCATGGTTGTCGTTTTCATGCTTTTCCAGGGTGTGAAAGCTGACGATAACGAAAAATTTGAAAATGATTGCAGCCGCCATCTGGGATTAACATTTTAACGTCACTATCGGCTTTAACACCCCCGAAACCCATGAAAACAACCCCACCGATATACTTAACCATGTCCGGGGGCTTAACGTCCGAGGCACGGAGAAGACCTGGTGTGTAAAGATGTTCAACCATCCACGGATCAAAATTAATAAAACCACATAATATAAGAAGTTGTTTTCATACCATGTATCTGATTAATTGTGCATTCCCGCATTTTCTGGAATCCCGGGATTTATATTAAGAAAAAAAAATACTAAGAAGCCGCGTCCACAGTTTGTTAGCCAAATATTAACTTAAGGTATATATGCATCCGGTTATCCGATCTCTAATCATCATCAATTCCCAAACACTAATCATCATCATCTTCCTGCCCTTATCCCATGTTACTCGGGGTCGGCGCAATACGTTTTCTTCTTTCATTCTCCCCTGTCAACCGTCACGTTATCATTCACTCCCTTCTCTTTCATAACATTCCTCACACAATCCATCCATCTTTTATTTGGCCTTCCTCTGCCTCTCCATCCATCAACATATATATTCATCACTCTTTTAGTCACATGCGTTTCGTCTCTACTCAACACATGCCCATACCAACCCAAACGATTTCCTTTTAACTTTTCTGTCACTGGCGCCACTTTCAAACTTCCTCTTATATACCTACTCATTTCTTACTTTATCCATTCTCGTCACTCCACACATCCATCTCAACATTCTCATCTCAGCTGCATGCAATTTTTTTTCATCCGTCTTCTTCACCGCCCAGCATTCCGATCCATAAAGTGCGACAGGCCTTATCACGGACTTGTCAAATTTTTCCTTTAACTTGAGGGGATCCGTGGGTCGCAAATTGTTCCTGTAACCTGTCGCCATTTCATCCATCCTGAGTTGATCCTGTGCATTACGTCTCGGTCTACTTCGCCATCCTCTTGGACAAGCGACCCGAGGTACCGAAAATCGGAGCAGATCGGTAAGGGCGTTCCGGCAAGAGACATGGGCACAGGACCCGAGAGGCCGCCAAAATCACAAAACAGATACTCCGTTTTGGTCCGACTTACTCCCATTTCATCCAATTCCCAAACACTAAAAGCCTACCTAAAAATGTATACTGGGCATTCTGTAGCAAACTATCAGAAAGTACCTATCAAAAATAAAATCCACAATAAATAATTGTACAATAAATTAAAATAATTTTGAAGAGCGAGCGCATTCCAAATTTAAATTCAATTATAGAAACAACTCAGCGTGAAATTCAATAAATGAGGTACCAGTGGTAATAAATAGGTCCTGTCAGTTGACTTGGTTTTAATATAATATCCTAAAAAGGTTAAACTTGCAATGGAAAAGTGTAAATTGCTATTTAAAAAAAACAATGTTTATTACATTTTATAGGATAAAACAATTTTATTTCAATTTCCAAGTATCGATTTCTGACTTTCGTCATATTAATTACTCGAGTCCATCGAAACAAGTTAAGATTAGGGTATTTTCTTGTGGTTTATTTATAATATTTTGAATAATACTTTTCACATTTTAAATCGTACTCACATGTGTGTGATATTTGTAAAAAGTAAAAATGTTAAAACACACTATTATCGCATTTACAGACTTAGATTTTATAGAGGTAAATTAATAAACTTGTGTGCTAAAGACAGATTCAATGCAGTTAAGAAATGAGTTTTTATGCAACTCTCTTAATTAACCCACGTTAAAAAGATTTGATGGGTAGCATAATACATTTTACATAATCAATTTAGGGTGTCGTATGTCGACTCCATTAATGAGCTGACGGAGGTTCGTGTGTTTGGGTCCAATTGGGAGCGCTTCCGAACCATACGGTTGAAGAAACAAACTAACACTCACAAAAAAAATCATCGTCCATGTTAATGAAACTCCTTAGTCATACCTCGTTTTTTTCGTGAGGTGTTGAAAATTTGGGTAAATTTTTTCATGCCCTAGGCAACACTTAACAGTTATTGTGTCAAATTCAATGTCACATTCTTATTTTTTCGTTTTCGAATTTAATTATGAAATACACGGTGAAATTGAATACTTTCGTATGAAATGAGATGTTAGTGCGCTTTTCTTTTCTTGTAGTGTAATTTTTGCACGATTTCACAGCACAGACTGAATTTTTTTTTTAAATTAAAACGCCCGGCTCGTGACGTTTGCGGGGCGAACGTTCCTTGACGTCTGGCGCGGGGATCGAACTAGTCACCAATGTTAGTTACTAAAATTTGGAATCAATTTACGGTAGCCTACTAGGAATCTGGACATTTCATAATCTAAGGATAGAAGTTTATGTAAAGATTACAGGAAAAATAAAACGATGTCTCTAAATAGCACACGTCCGACTGGCTCTTGACCGGTTTTTTTAATTATACTGAAACCGTTGCATTTGTTATTTTATCTTTTATAATTCATATCATATATGAGACTGAATCCTGCGACACAGGGTATCCTACAGGATCCAGGGTCGTACCTAAATTTTTTGTTACACATATGTTTATGAATCAATAAACTTTTTTTTCTTTTTTATTTTTTACCTACTGTCGTACCCTAACCTGTTGTAGTCGGTTGTGAACTAATGAGTTTTTATTAATTTTTACTTTGTGGTATCAGGTTATACCAAACTGTAAATTTCTACAAATGATTTTAAACCTTAAAATGTTGACGTTAAGCTCAAAATCGAATGAGCAAATTTGACAGTTTGTAGTGACTTCACCTGCTGCTGTGTGTACCTACCTGCAACAACCGGGCCGGCATCAATAGTTAGGGTTCGCGAAAGGCATAATATAGTAAAGGGGTAGATATACAGGACTTGGGTATGTACCTATAACCTACACAAACAAAGACAAGCCAATCCATATCAGTTAAAGTTCCTATAATATTTAAGTAGGTAGGTATCCTAATTTCATTTCACTACCACAATGAGTTTCTACTGGCTGCAAATCGTGATATTATGTAACTAGTTATCTACTTAGGGGTCATAAAAGCCTCCTCCATCTGTGAACTTCTTTTACTAGCTCGCAGATTGCTGATGACGCTACGAACTACAGAATCCTCGAAGATTCTCTCTGGCCACGATTCCGATCGCCTTCTGTGACCGTGTCCAAACGTGTCTGGTGCATTCCTTGGGATTCGACTTGATCTAGGAGTGCCACGGTGTGAAACAAATGATCTGCGCTTGCTGTCCTTTAGGCCAAGTAATGACGTTAGCAGCTTATCCAATGCAGCTATGTCATCTACTTTCGAAGGTTTGGGACCAGTGGGAGTGCTAACCCCAGAGTTTAGCTGACTTGACAGCAATGAGATTGGAGTCTTCGATAGGCCGAGAGTGTGAATAACCTGTAACATAAAAATATAATTAGAACGGCTGTAACTAAATTAATTTTCCCGTTAGTTAATGCAAACCTACGTCGCGTCGGTGCTTACCTATTGTGATTTGGGCCTCACGTTTGTGAATATTCGTGACTGTGTACCTAATAGATATTTTTAGTAAAATTAAAATACCTAGGTACCTACTCGATATTTTGAAAAGGTCTTTATTCAGCTAGATGCTATATAATTTGGCTCGTAATCAATATTATATCCTTGCCAATACCTACTACCATACTACGGGTTTACTTATCGATTTTTTAGTTATTATAGTTTTTTTTAGTATCGCCTCTTATTACCTATACTTACTGCTTAATAACATTCTTGAAATATAGAATGCTTATAGGTAGAACCGATAGTGTTTTGCTGTTAAAACTTATCTAACTCGGAACAATCTCTGAAGGTTGCGCATCGCACCACATCACACGCCATTTAGATAATATTGCATGGAGATAAGGTCCAGCGCAGACCATAGGAGTTGTGGCGAAGCGATTAAATAAAACAAACGATCACCACAACGAAATAACAACAAGGGAGTTTGATGACTTCATCTCGTCAAACATCTTTGAAATTATAGGCGAGTCTTACGTACCCATAGAATTCCTCTTAATTCTATGTTCTTTCTTACTAAATTCAGGAAAGGCATTTCATAATCAACCTATAACTTTCCCACTGCTGGGACACACACAGCCCTTCACTCTCTCATAAATCACCACGCAGGCCCAATGTGGGTTGGTGGATGTCAAGTCTTCGAGTTTTTTGGTAGGACATGCCGGATTCCACACGATGTTTTCCTTTACCGTTTGAGAGCAGCGGTGATGAAAAAAACCATAGTCAGTCATGGGGACAGCCGACAGAAGTGAAACCTCAGCGCAGCACGTCACATTATCATGTCGCGTGACTGACGAAGTGACGAGTGATGCGTGACGCGAACTTCCCCTACCAAAAATCGCTTAACGCGCCTGCAAGAAGTTTTCACTTCAATAAATTAGGTAGGTACCTACCTACACAAAGTAAAGCGCCTGCCTGAGTTGCAACCCACGACCAATGATACAGTGGCACATATAGGTAGTGGTGGCCTAGTGGTTGGAAATGCTTTCCTTTAACCGACATGTTCGCACGGTCGTGAAAATATCGCGCCGATTTTTTTTCGCGCACTGGATTTTCAACGCTCTGCATAGCGCCGAGAGTTGAAAATCCAACAGTGTGTTCTTCCAACGCGCTAGAATGCATTCTATTGTTGTTAGGTTGTTGAATACTCAATGCTCGGCTCAACAACGAGAGTTGAAAATCCAGTGCGCGATAAAATCCCGCCGCGATAATTTTACGTCCGTGCGAACGTCGGCTTACAGTATTACCTACCTCATCAGCGAAGTGACTCTGGTAGCTCATTCTCTTCACTTTTCTATAGGTCTCATCATCCAATGCTTCTTCGACAGCTGCTTCTAACTTCTCCTTTATATCCTCATCGGTTTCTTGATTGAGATCTTCCAGCACCAATCTAAGAGAAAATGGCTTTAGAACCTACCTATATTTTTACCATATTTTTACCTACTTCTACTATGGAAACGCCCTCCTTGCTAAAAGGTAGATAATAGGTTCCAGTTATATACGTACACTAGCATAGTAAATACGGTCTCTCGACTCCAAGTAGTGTACATATAAGCTATCTCCTTGGAGTCTGGAGATCCTCTACAAGTTTCATTTGTAACAACGTTCAACTAACAAGTCTCATACAACTTCACGCCTGTACCTATTCTCCAAAGTGTTTAGCAGAAGTATATTGTTCAGCACTTCCTCATTTCTCCACTTAAAAGTCTAATGTAATAGGGGGCGATCCTACTGCCACATGTGCAATTTGCCTACATTATGCAATTTGCGTTGTTTACTACGAAAACGAACGTAATTAGACCTATCTACTTATCTTACTATGTTAGTATGTTTCACATCTGACCCACGCTATCGAGACCTTCCTCGCAAACCATTAAAGAGATAAGCAACACGTGTACCTACAATCAAAACAGTTGCAAAAATCTTATCAGAGAAGATAATATACCTACTTAGTATTAATATTGCTGTGATAAGAAATTGGCAAACTGCTATACAATATATCAAATCATTTGAAGTTGCACGTGGATACCACCCAGATTCCTATCTACTAGTCATCCAAGTTAATTAGGTATCTAGCAATCGTGACAACTTTTGCAAATAAGTATTTCACGGATTTGAACGGAACTTAGCTAACTATCTCAGTCGGCTCTTATAATAAGTTCTTACTCAGCCCGTTCATCATCTTCAGCCTTATGCAAGTTGGCTCGGTTAGCTTCTCTCGCCACTTTGATGTCCTGCTCCCAGAATCGTCTGAGGTCTGGACTTGAGGTGTACGGTGCTGCCACCTCCTTGATCTTCAGGAATATGATGCCCGTTATGAATATGCAGATCACGTTCACTATTGTTAGGCAGCAGCTTACTATGCCTGGACAAAAGAGAAAGGAAGATGTATTCTGTGCACCGTTATATAATGATGTAGCGAAATGACGAAAAACACAATTAGGGATGGCTCCTTCCACACATGTGGAACTGAAGGATGGAAAAACTTGAAAACCGCCATCAGTGAGAAGAGGGGCTCTGTTGTCAGTGGTAACTTTTTAGTTCCTCATAGTCGACGACAGATCCCTAGGTACAGAAAGGTGTGTTCATCCAGGTATAAGCAAATTTCATTTCAGATTTAATTAGTTTAGGCATTATTATGTACTTTGCTCTATTATAAACACTGATCGAACGTAACGATGAGTACTACGTACGATGACTCTAACTAACAGTAACAGGTGTCACCGACACTGTGCCATTCCACAAAGTGGAGGTGACGAAACAAACTGATAAATCAACCGTTTATTTACTGAGAGTCTGAGACTGAGGCCTACGGCCTTGTGTTGTTTTAGTTATTATACGGCTACTGCTTACAAATAGGTGCTAGTAGAATTATCCAAGCAAAAACCAATCATATTTACCATTAACCGCAAACTCAATCGGAAGATAATCATGATACAATGGCTTATAGGATGTATTACCAGTGTAAAGTTCACCATTTATATGGGGAATCTTGACTCCTGGGTACAGAAGCCATATGCAAGCCAGTGCCCAATATAATCCCTGAAAAAAGATAGCAGCGTATGATTTTTTCTGGTGGTAAGAACTGAACAACAATTATACCCATATTTAATTTTGTTGTGAAATTAAATGAAATTGTTTATAAGGTACCTAAGTACATATAGGATATCAGAATCACTTCTAGACGTCATATTATAAAAATCTTAAAAAATAGCGTAGGTGGAGTCCATATTTGCTATCTGAGAAGATATGGCGAAACAAACTGAGAGGTCAAAGTATCTTTTAAAGTCCAGACATAGTCTTGCTTAAATCATGTGAGGAAGAGGACCATGTAGACCCGTGTTTGAAACGGTCTTTTGAGGTGCAGTGCAAGCACTTGTCAGTAATCTTGTAGCTCAACTCAAGACTTAAGGAGCTCAACGACTTGACGAAAGAAAGCACATTTGGGTAGGCCGCATAAAGTACTCAAAATACCAGACCATCAATAAAATCTGAGAAAGAAAAAAAAATAAAAATACCCGCATTGTGCTCACATTCACAATAATTATAGTAGGTAATATACCTAATTAATACTTTTCAAAGTAAATATTCATGTCATTTTGTATATAATATTCAGCAATGTCATTATGTAGGTAGGTAGGTAGGTATGTAATAAAACGGTGTGACACTTTTGCCGTCAACTAGACTATAGAATAGCCAGAATACCTACGGGCATACATATCACTTTGCTCGATTAGAGTATCGAACTCAAGGTCATTGTCAAAAGGTCGCGGTTACGTCTACTAGACCACGAGGCAGTCAGAATACTTACACAATTGACGACAGGTGGTAACAATGAGGCTGAAATAGCTATACCGATGAGCGGTCCAGCACTGCCCTGAAGTAAGGCCAGTGCTACTCCTGTGCCCGACGTCAGAGCCCACAGCACAGCCATCCATAGGGAACGAATGTTACCTCTAAAAGCAAACCTCCATTTAGTATCTGTACCTATCTACCTAATTAAAAAAAGCGTTTCAAGATTGTTTTGACGATTTATAATTTTAGAAAGTATTCTGAAAAACTTAACCCTAGGGGCTAGTTAACTTTAAATAGTTTCAGGATTTTGATATTTTATTACTTAGCTTTCAAAGTTGCTAATATATTGACGAAGACAATTCGAGGAACCAGGCATAATTGACGCATTACTTACCGCCCCTTCATTTCTTCTGTAGGCCAGTCCCCAAATCCCCAAGGCATGTCAGTACTCCCCAGAATCAATCCGAATATGAACCCAAACAGCAGAGAAATCAACATTCCTACGACCAGACTCTCGAAGCCACTCCTGACCAGGCTCCAGTCAGATATGATGACCCCGAATGTGATGGACATTACGGGTCCCATGAGAGGGGAAACCAACATGGCCGCCACAATATTCGAAGCATTGTTTTCAACCAGACCTAAGGCTGCGAGGGAACTGAAACATATTAACATGCCATACTTTCTTAGTTCTACTTCTAAGTGAACTGCAATAAAATGTATCGTGGTGCCAACTCCGACATATCTAAACCTACACTTAATAAGAAAGAGGTGTAAAAGTTTGTTTGTAAGTTTGTATGTAGGGGGTAATGTCTAGTGTGGATCGCCCGGAGGACACGGTGGCGCATACAGTGGAGGTCTGCCCGGCTTGGGCAGAGCACCGCCGTGTTCTCACGGAGGCGATCGGCGGCGGCGATCTCTCACGTCCGAGCCTGCCGGTCGATTCTGTAAAAATCTCACCGTGAAAACTTAGGTGAAGTGAGTTTGTTTTTGGTAGGAATTGACACTATTGACAGCTCACTCCACGCTCACTTCACCTAAGTTGAGATTTTTACAGAATCGACCGGCAGGTCCAGGCCATGGTGCGGAGCGAGAGTGCATGGGAGGCCGTCACCTCCTTCTGCGAAGCAGTGTTGCTCGCGAAGGAGGAGGCGGAACGCGTGAGGGAGAGGCAGCCTCACGCCCTCAGTCGCCGCAGGAGACGCCCTGGGCGGCGGGAATCGCGGCGCGATTTCCGGCCACCGTAGGCGCGGGCCTGCGGACGGTGAGCAGCGGGTAGCTCGCCGTCCGGTAAGGACCAGGCCCGAGTCGACGGCGCGTTGTGTTCCACGCGCGCCTCAAAGAGATGTCAGCAAGTGACGGGGTCCAATAGGGCCGACGCCGCTGGGGTCGCGGGTTGTTTGAAGAGGATACCGCGGCCCTGGCATAGGCAACTGAAGGAACACGGGTGGGTTTTAGTCAGTAAAAGTCTGACACGCCCTTCCGCTCCACCCTGAGCGGTAGAAGTTATTTGATGATTTCCCAAAGGGGGTAATGTCTAGAATTACTAATCGGATTTGAAAAAAATATTTTGCATTTGATAGCCCAATTCTTGAGGACATTCTTAGCTATTTAACATCATGCTACGACCCTTAGGGACCGAGAAAATTTTTTAGAATAAATATAATATTAAAAAAAAAACCGGTCAAGAGCGAGTCTGACTCGCGCACCGAGGGTATCCGTTCCAATGTCTGAAAGTGTGCGTGTGTATGAAAAGTGTGCTATTTAGAGACATCGTTTTATTTTTCCTGTAATCTTTACATAAACTTCTATCACATAGAATAATTTCTGATTTTTCTCTTTGCAAACTTCGGAGATAAGGGGGGAAACGGTATTTTTTTTTCACATTTTTCTTCAAAAGTCGAAAACTATGCGGCCTAAAAAAAAAATAAAAAATTGTTTGAGAATGTGCAGACAGCGCTCTTTTATAATTATGATACATGCCCTAGTAGCCCCACTTTGAATTTTTAAGACCCCCTTTCAGTGATGTTTTATTTACATTGCAGTACCCAATAATCTTTCTATTGCAAAATGGCTGGTGCAAAGGGTCTTTTTGCAGTCAACGGGACAGCGATCGCTCAGTCAACTTTATAGATGGATTGCTAAATCTATCTGTGCTACCATCTTTATGTAAAAATCATTTTAAATAAGCGTGATGATGGTAGCGAGCATTTATACCTTCAATGTACACAGGTACAATATTGAATATAGCGGTACAGGCAGCATTTGAGGGTGGGAAATCATCAAATAACTTCTACCGCTCTGGGTGGAGCGGAAGGTCGTGTCAGACTTTTACCCACACGTGTTCCTTCAGTTGCCTATGCCAGGGCCGCGGTATCTTCTTCAAACTACCCGCGACCCCAGCGGCACTACCCGCGACCCCAGCGGCCTACCTACAGCAGCTACCTATTTAATGTGGCTACTTACGGTCTCCTATAAATGTCGTCGGCCGCGTACAGCTTCATGTACCTACGCACGATGCTTATTAGGTACTATAGAAATGTACTGTTGTAGTCTCTTTCACATGTTGACTTCAGAGGCGACGTCTTGACGTCGTACGCGGCATTCAAAGTATTCAAACGCTTTGAGTCACGTCTCTATTTCGAACTATTGCAGCGTCAGGTCGTGTCAAGTGTCAGGCGACACTACAAAATGGCAACGACCGGCGACGCTGTGCGTTACGTTCATAGATAATACACTATATAAAGTAATAGTTACGTTGATGTCAATCTGAACGTTGATGCTGAAGTCAGACGTTGTTTAAAGCGTAAAATAGGTGACCAAAGCCTTAATAAACTCACTCAGCCGTTATAATTAGCGTAAGGTAATCGAAGGAGAGCTGTCCCCCGTTTCGCACTCCGTCGACAACTTGCTTGACTGTTAGTTTAGATCTGATGGATTCTACGAAGCTTCTCCAACGCGTTGCGTCTTCTGAATTTTGTCTACGAGAAAACAGTAGGTAGATATCAGAATATCCGAAGTGGAATTGAATTGAGGAAGGTAACTAGAGATGGTGTTACTTACAGTGCTGAGTCTTCAGTGATTTGTTCATTCGGTATAGCAGAGTGTACCACGGCACAGGGGAGTACACTGCAAAGGAACTTGAGTCGATTGGTAACGGTACGAATCTACATCAACATTTTAACATGCATCAATCTGAGACAGTGGACGAAGCTAAAGATTTTACAATTCCAAGTTTTCAGTTCTATTTTTGATTGTTGATTTCAATTGTACGTTTGCGTTTGTTGTCTATTTGGTAAGTATAGGTATTTATAAGTAGGTACTTAGGTATATTAGTAAAGTTAAACACTTTCCTGATTCAAGAATTAATCAATCAATCTGCCTAGCCTTTTCCCAAATAAGTTGGAGTCAGCTTCCAGTCTAACCGTATTCAAGCAGCTGAATAACAGTATTCAAGAATTAATAATCTAAATAAATACACTAACTTCTAAATGGTACAGTCCCACTTACCAATACCTATTTGATTGTATCCAAAAACAAGTGGTACTTAAACCTGCATTAAAATATTAGATTCGAGTCAAGATATTTGTATACGGAGGTACCTTAGCTCGTGCAATGCATAGGTGGGGTTAATCCACAAATCCCTTTTATGACCTCTATCAGATATTTTATTTTTAAATCGATGGGCATGTGTGTTCACAAATCCCCATTGATCGAGGATTGTCAATGCGGATTTGTGGAATAACCCACACATTTGTAATTACTCCAGGAGGCTTACTATGAGCTCTGTCTTACGTAACAGAATACCTACATTGTACACAATGCTATTCAATACAGACCTGCAGAGAATTTAGTGCTGCAGCTGTCTGTGCTGCTTTGTTTTTGGAGATGGTGTTTTAATGGTCAGTCGTGTTACCTGACAATAGATTTGCATCGCACGCCGATGCCGAGCTGCGTGAGACAGTGCAGCATCGTCTCGCATTGATCGCCAGTTGGCAAAGGGAATACTATCTCGAAATAATTGCCCGCTTTGTCACTTATCCAAACCACGTGCTCCACGTGTAACTTGCAGAGTAATTCTTGAAGAATCTGCATACAATGTTAGCTATTTTACACTTTTGTACTTTTTTTTCTTACATCTGGGTGAAATGACGAGGGAGCTATTAACAGTGCTTTGTAGCTCTTTTAATGCTATTAAAGTGCCTACATAATAAAGTATTAAAATATAGGACAAAAGGGCTCTTGTATGTACTGTATGTGTGATGGCTATTGCGTAGCTCAATCAAACAACTAGGTAAGAAGTAAATATACCATCAGATATGTCAATGTGTGCCAATAATGACAGAGACGCTAGTAGGGGCCAAAGAATCTCCTATCCATTAGCATAGTTCGAATTACAGTAAATTAGATTTATATTTTGTTTAGTGCAGCTACACCTAGGTACATTCTCTGCCCGACTAAGGGGGGGGGGGCAATCCTAATCCTGGAGGGCCCCCAAAACTCAGAAATAATTTTCAAACAAATCCCAAACAAGACTAAAATATGTTCAGTAAGTAAAAGGCAGTTTGTAGTCGACAAAGTTGCTCCTACTTATGTATGAATAGTCAAAAGGGTGCTAAAACTTTTGAGCTCGCTTAGCTCGCTCTTGCATCCTATAGTTTCACAGTTTATTATTTATAAGTGGGTAGATAAAGTAATTTCTCAGTGTTTCTGTATATATTTATATTCAAAAGAAAATTTTAACTATGCGGAGTGCAAACATTTTCAAGCTCGCTTCGCTCGCTCTACCATTCTCTATTCGGCTGATGCTCTAGCCTTTCTGTTGTAGAAAAATAGAGACAGCGTATTTCGACGTTCATTCCTGGGCAGGGGGGGAAACCATTTAGTTTTGCCGCCACGGGCCCCAGACAGGCTTAGTCCGCCACTTCGTACATTTATTGCATAGAGGATGTCCAAATAAATGGCAACAGCTGTGAAATCTAAAGCACTTACTTACATTTTCCATAGTAAAAACTTCATCACTCTCGTCAATGTTTTCCAAAGGCTGATTGTATCCATCATTATAGTAATGTTGCGTCAAATGTATAGGAATACTTCTAGACTTCTTATTCCGTAACTCGACAGCTATTCGAGCCGGCTTCAGTGCATTATCTCCGACTGGTATTAGATCTTTTGGCTTCCCAAATCTTAGAATATGTTCATAATTACTTGAAGGTATATAGACAACAAAAATGACTCCGGAAGGCATGTTTACTGCACTTGAGTCGTGTGATCGGGTGACTGAAGGTGCCCCGATGTCTGACGGAAATAAACGAGCCGTTTAGCATATGTGCGATACTTAATTACAGCCTTAGTTAAACAATTAACGCAAGTGTAATCATGTTGTCGCATTCGATTACAGCGTGGGGTGTTCTGATCTAAACACATCTAGGATTCTAGGTAGTTATCTAGCTATCCGTAGGGGGATGCTAGGAGCCTGCATAGTCTAGGTATGTGTGTGCTATTAATATCTGTTGTTAATGTAAAGGGATGTCTTCAATATGTATTAAGTATCTACATGCTCGTTCTCTTGGTATGCTGTGTGACTGTGTGTACCTTCATCAAAAAATAGGTCAAGTGCTAAGCATGTTCCATTCTCGAGTTTGTAGACCACTCAATTACCTGTTTACCATTTCATCCCAACTAACTACGTTGGGATCGGCTCCCAGTCAAACCGGATGCAGCTGAATACAAGTATTTTACATGGAGCGTCTGCCTATATGACCTCCACAACCCATTTACTGGGTAATACGATACCCCTTGAGACTGGTTGTCAGACTTTCGGGCTTCTGACGACCCGTTACGACTGTCCACGAATCCACGAATGACAGCCGGGACCAACGCCTTTTCGGAGGCACAGCGGGCTTGGTATGTAAAGATATCCATCCATGGACCAACCGTGGCAAGCGTAGCTTAACCTGGTCGATTCACCCGAGCGGCTGTTATTAATTACTTAGCCACAAGCGCCTCCAGAAGTTTTTTATGTTACATACAAAAACGTAGGTGGGTTAGCATTACAAAAACGTTAGTAGTTAACGTTAAGTTAAACGCTAGTATTGTTTAAAAAAAACTTGTATTTATAAATAAATAATTATTCTCTATCTTTAAAAATACAAAAGTAACTTAAACTAGGTACTAATTTAATTAATAAATTCAACATAAGTATTCATTTTACACGTCGTAAGATGTATTAGGTAAAAGTTCTCCACTCTTTGAATTCACTGTGTAACTTGTCGTCGGATCTATAGTGGGGTACTGAGGTTCAGGTACTTTCACAGTTTCACTCTTTTCGAATCCAAAATTATAATAACTATGGTCTAAATCTTCTGTGTACTGTGGGTAGTTTACTTTATTGTCACATTCACTCTCCAAAATCTTTGTGATGTCACTATCGCCAGTTTTGCTGGTTTGTGTCTCGAGGCCCGCACCTGTTTCCACGTCTATCGGTATGAAGATGTCTGTTAATCTGTAAAAAGTATATGACATTAGTACTAGGTCTAATGAAACTGGCAAAGTGGCAGCTAAGCAAGTGGCTCGTGGTAATATGGTGAAATATTGTAAGCTTGTGGTTTTATACAGGGTGAAATTGAATAGATGCGACAAAATTTAAGGGGGTGTTCTACGCATCAATATGAACAACTTTTACTATGGGGCCAAACCTGAAATCGCGAAAAAAAATCAGCTGTTCAGTACATTTTGACGAATTATGCGAACATTAAATGTACTGAACAGCTGATTTTTTTTTCGCGATTTCAGGTTTGGTCCCATAGTAAAAGTTGTTCATATTGATGCGTAGAACACCCCCTTAAATTTTGTCGCATCTATTCAATTTCACCCTGTATAGTTTTTCTATAGTTTCGATCTACATTTATTAGTAGTTTAACTTACTTTGAATTGGCGCAATAACCATCTATATTTTGCTTGATGATCGTTGGCCGTCGGAATGTAACTGTGCTATTGTCTACGAGTCCAGGACTGGGATCTGTAGCAGTATTTGGAAATACTTGTTCTTTATTACTTTCTTCTTTTGATTTTGGGTTTTCGTCATACCATTTGCTGCAAAGAAAAAATAAATTGAAAGTTAGAAAGATCGATTTGCGCTAGGTATAGGTAGGCACTTATTTTTTTTTGTAGATTCATTCATTTCATGACTCATGACATGAACAATCGTTAGAGACAACTGATTTCGAGAGGAATTGGTAATACGTAATATATAAACTGACGTCTTCATCCCACGGGGGTAGGCAGAAACAACAGAACGCCACCTGCTACGATCCTTACATACTGCTTTTGCCTCGTTTACGTTCATACATCAGAGGGGCAATTCTCGTATTTTTAACCACGTTCGCAATCTCATCTCAGTCTCAATCTGTCAAAAATTGTATAGCGTTTACCTACATTTTTGATGTTTGATTGACGCTGGCATGAGATTGTGAACGTTTTTAGGTACGAGAATTAGCCATCTGGTCAAACACGCACGCCGGTTGCGAGTACTACGCACCTGACCTTTCTGAAGAACATCACCAATAAGGTCACTAAATGGAAGACATTTAATGACCTTATTGGTGATGTTCTTCACCATAGGGTGTGATATGTCTTTTAAATACCTTTAGTCACCTTTCATTCATCGTCTCAACATGACCAAACCATCTGAGCATACTCTTTTGAATTTTTGTCACTACATCTTCTTTTAAAGCGCACCGTTGCCTTATCATATCATCCATCAGCCTATCATTCATAGTCACACCACACATGTTTCGCAAGGAACGCATTTCAATACTCAATAGTTACTCAATATCTTTATTGCTTTACCATAATGTGTACTTAGGTGGTATAACTATATTATAGCGATCATTATGGACCCTGTAGGGCACAGCACAAAGGGTAGGAGAGAGGAAGCCCTGTTTTAGGAGATCATGAATAATTATTATTGCATTTCCACAGCATTTACCTATTCTACTTTTATGCTTCTTTTGCCACACCCTACATTCATTTCCATAATAAAAAATAATATCTACGTAGGTAAGTAGTAGAAAGCATAGAAAGTGGAATGAAAAGATTTAATTTCGGAAATCATAAGGCACTTTAAAGAGAAGCTCGTGGCTAAATGATAAAAGCCGCACGCAGTGGCGTAACTATACCGTTCGAGGCCCGTGGCAAATTCATCGGTGTTTTACTAAATGTGTAAATTGTGTAATAATAAATATTGGGAGTTGCGATTCTCCTCTGACAGGGGGCCCCTTCCAGCTGGGGGCCCGTGGCATTTTGCCGACTTGCCACCCTGTAGTTACGCGACTGGCCGCACGGGTCGATCTTCAAGGTTAAGCAACGCTTGCCGAGGATGACCCGTGGATGGGTGACCATCCATGACATACCGAGACCCTTCCGTGCCTCGGAAAGCAATCATTCGTAGATATTTGATAGTCGAAGTCTGACAACCAGTCTTACGAGTACCTAGGGGTCGTATCGCCGTATCGTATTTGTGGAGGTCAGATAGGCAGTCGCTCCATATAAAATACAGGTATCCAGCTGCATTCAATTAGACTGAAAACCGACCCCAACTTAGTTGGGAAAAGGCTAGGCAGATGATGATAACAGGCACTTCAGCATTATTGAAGTCTAAGGACTTCAATAATGCTGAAGTGCCTATTTATGATATACTTACTTATAGGCATCCCAATTTGAATTATCCTTGGTCTGTTTGGCTTGCATACGAGATCTGTTGCCCTTCCACCATGAGATGTCCTTTCTGTCTAGAGGACTGACTTCTTTTACCTGGAAACATAGTTCAAGATCAGAGTTCCTGCAGGATTCCTTTTGAGAACTTAATTTTTTCGCAAGAATTCGCAACCGGCGTGCGTATGACCAGATGTATGACCAGATGTATGACCAGATGTATGACCAGCTGTATGACCAGATGTATGACCAGATGTATGACCAGATGTATGACCAGATGTATGACCAGATGTATGACCAGATGTATGACCAGATGTATGACCAGATGTATGACCAGATGTATGACCAGATGTATGACCAGATGTATGAACGTAAACGAGGAAAAACGATGTAAGGATCGTAGCAGGCGTTCTGTAGTTTCTGCCTCCCCATGGGAAGAAGCCGTGAGTTTATAATGTACTTATAAAAAAAAAGAAAAAACCTTACCTAAATCTCTGTTTTAGGATTTGACTCAGGATGAAATTGAATTCATGTCAATCTGAAAGGGCCATTGTACTAATCAACAACCAACCAACCAGGGCCTCAAGTCTGCTATTACAATAGTGTCAGAAAGGTATATCATTGATTTCATAATTGTTGATTTTGACAAGTTTGGTAATCTACTAATATAATGGCGTCATAATGGCGTCATTATGACTTTCCAATGGTCAACCACTACACTCCATTATATGAAATTATGAATTTAGCAGATTACGAACTTTTAGCAAAATGACAATGCAGTGACAATGTGATCGTGTTGGAATGTAAAAAATAGCAGACTTGGGGCCCTCTGACCCCACAAAAAAAATCAGCCGTTCCCTTCATTTTGACGAGTTATGCGAACATTAGTGTAGGGAACAGCTGATTTTCTTTCGCGATTTCAGGTTTGGTCCCATAGTAAAAGTAGTTCATAATGATGAGTACAATGACCCCCTAAGAGATTTTGCGCATTTAACGTTACACGTTGTAGTTACAACATAAACAGGTTCTATTCCAGTTTCTTGTCCGTTCTTCTCTATAGGAAGCTACTATATTTTGAGTGCAATGACTCCTTAAGAGGATGCCCATGAATTCAAAATTTCACCCTGTATATACAACGTGTAACGTTAAATGCGCAAAAACTCTTCAGGGATCATTGTACTCCTCATTATGAACAACTTTTACTATGGGATCAAAACTGAAATCGCGAAAAAAAAATCACCTGTTCAGAACATTTATGTTCGCATAATTCGTCAAAATGTACTGAACAGCTGATTTTTTTTTCGCGATTTCAGGTTTGGTCCCATAGTAAAAGTTGTTCATAATGATGAGTACAATGACCCCCTAAGAGGTTTTGCGCATTTAACGTTACACGTTGTAGTTACAACATAAACAGGTTCTATTCCAGTTTCTTGTCCGTTCTTCTCTACAGGAAGCTACTACGCTTTGGAATGGGCAACTAGTTTCATATTTCTGAACAACTGACTCCGTGACAATTCAAAAGTGCCTGTAAAGCTGAGCGTCCACTGGTCCGCGCCGGCCGCACCGCCCGCACGGCACGCAACGGATTGAACGGATTTGCCGATGGCATGCGTCCACTGTCCACCTGGTCCGCCCCGGCCGGCCGGAACGGATTTGCCGGTGTCATGCGTCCACCATTTTTATTTATTCTGAGTGTTTTTGTTGTTGTCAGTAGACGTCGCGCGTTGTCATGGAGATTGACGAAGATTATCAGTGTTGCTTGTTCGCAAAAGATGACTGCAGTTGCCAGGGGGGTGAAACCTCAGAAGAACAACAAGCATAGAAGTAGTGCTTAAATAGCAACTGAACTCAATATATTTGTTTCATTTTGACTTATGGAGCCGCTATGATGTAAAAGAAGGACACGTATACAGAAGACGTTTCGAAATTTTGTAGGTTGTCATTAATTTTATTCTGACTAGTGATGTACCCACTAAATTTCAACGTCGATAGAATTTACAATGACATTCTTTCTTATACTGCCAAGAATAATATAGGTACACACGGCTACACATCAAGCTATACATTTCTAGTTTACACTGACCGCTCATTGTAAGGAAATACAATGCGAGATCAGCTTATACTGGAAATGTATAGCTTGATCTGTAGCCGTGCGTACCTAAAATTTTGAATTAACTAGGCATCCTTAAGATCCCAATACTTAATATATTCGTTCAAAATGAAACAATACTTAAAGTATGAACTAAATAGTCTTCCTTGGTTCCCGACAGCTCTTCATGTATTAAATCTGACCCGGCTAAACCAGAATGTATTTAATTGCCATAATAACTGATGAGTTTATTGAAAACAAGTGGGAGACATTCGGTTTTGCAAATGTTTTTAGCAACTTACTTTCTCATATTTTTTTGAATTTTACATCATAGACTACTCAACAAAATCTAGGGAACAAGGGTATTCAAAGTACCTAATAATTTTTATTTTAATACTTTTTAATTATGTAACATATTATTTTAAATCTGTGAAGCGTAATTTAATAGAGATTTGAATTATTTCATTAAATAAAATGGTTGTTAGTGAAAAAATAAAATTTATTATGAAAATTCAAAATGGTACCAAAGCGACAAAAACTTTTCGCACATAAAAAAATAAATAACGACCAGATAATATTTTAAATACAAAAATAAAATGCCTAGCAACTTTAATAATCTGTTACGCGAATTCCAGCCCACACCATAATACGGATGAACTTCCTAAGGATTCTGGAGTCGGCTCTGGCGACCAGGAACTCGCCAAAAGCGCAGTCTTCTTGAATCGGGATGGAATCCAATTATTTCTGAATTTGTTATTGTCATCTGTGTCAAGGATTCCTAAAACGAACAGTTCTCAATAAAATTTGTGTAAGATTTTTTATCATCATTTTTATTTAGCTATATAGTTTTATTTGTATGTCTTACCTGACTGATGTGAGATGATTTCACGAGATGTCAATATCAGTGGCGATTCATTAATCTGTACCGATGTACTAGGTCCTGTTTCAACTTCCATTGCTACGGGATCCTACAATTACGTATTTTTTATTAAAAATAAATAAATAAATTTGCACACGATTATATTTCCGACTGGGATAATTAGAAGAATAATATCGCATCAATGATATTTTTAATATAATATCATTGTATCGCATATATCAAGTGAACATATTTCTGAAATGTTATACCTGTCTTCATGTTAGATTGCTGTTGATGGTGAGCGGTTCTTTTAATTTGCAGTACTGCGCTATGTCCTTCTTCGCAGACTTCCATAAGTATTTCCTGTAATGTAATAAATCAAGTTTTCATTTGAACGGGATACTATTTATTGCCAATAAAATACCTTAATTATATCATAATACTGGATGATTTTTTTTTTAAATGCTTGGAGCATATTATGTGGCTGAGTCCAATTTCGTCTACCAATACAATTTATCCATTTTTTTTTCACATCGTCTAGGAAATCTGTAAAAGAAAAGTATCGACAACATTATTTCCGTCACTATGGCTGATCAAGATAACCCCAAAACAATTTCCGAATATTCGCTAATAACTTCTATTGGAATAAATATTACGACTGGTTTCAGCTATATAGTGACACAGCAATATTTGTTATGTATTTATATTCGTTTATCAGATCATATGCAACAAGAAATTGAGCAAAAACTTACCGATGGAAGGTCAATATTTATTGTTCATTTTATTTTCGCTATGAATGGGACTGGCAGCCCCCAACCACACAAGAAATTGCTCCACAGCGTCCACACACTCACTGTTTGTAGTTAAACAAAGAATTCATGCAATCTAACAGTAGAAATATTATTAAAACATCGCAAAACCATGGAAGATTACGACAAACACGTAAACAATGAACACGCGAAAAAGTCAGGTAGTTCAATGAACGAACTGTCAGACATTGAAACAAAGTACTATCAAATTTGGCCGCGTCATACTTATAACTTTTTTCACCAAATGACAATTGATCTTGTGACCATGCCAAGAAAGTAAAACAAAGAGTAAAACATTCATCTCTTTCCCACATCCTTTATCGTACCTTTAACGTACCTAATAATAGAACGGGAATAAAGGTAGTTACAGAATTCTGTTTTTAGCCTTCCTTCTATGCTTTAGTCGTTATTCTGAGGGTGAAACCATCATACATCTGACAGTAAATATTAAATGTATGGAAGGTGGCGACATCCATAGTTCACGTTTTGAAAACTTTTAATAAAAAGTATACTATTGCTTGATAGATGGAGCTTTTAATAATAATAACTTGCAATAACAAGATGACAGATTGGCACTTGACACAATTCAAATTTCAAAGTTTTTTGAAGTTTCCGTGCTGTCGTTCGTTCGTTACTGCTTATAACTATTTTCGGATTTCTCGAGAGATTTGCATTGATTGTTGGATTTTGTGAGACCTGGCTTTACTGTTAACTCTGTTTTCGACCCTGATACTTTGTTCACCGATTGACCCATAGGCTGCTTCCGTCCCTGGACTTCGTGATACTTTCCTACTGATTGACCCCGCTTTCTCAACCTGCGGTTGTGTACTCGATTTGGATATTGTTGGTTACATGCAGACTAAAAACATGCAGAAAAACGCTATTTTGGATGTGAAAAAAAAAATAAAATATTGAAAAATAGTGGTTAAATCAATTTGTGACTTCTAACCTGCACGTTGCATAAAAATAATAAGCTAGATTTTATTGTTAATCGGGCTATTACAAGAATCATTCATAGTTGGTGCACAGGTGTGAACAGAATTTTATCTGGAAAATTAGCAATTTTGATCGGTGGATAACGTAAAAGTCAAAGCAGAACGCTATTTTAATGTATGTACACATAAACGTAGTGTTTACAAAAATAAAAAGAAGTAAATATTATTAAGGGAATTGTTCTTTTATTTAAAATAAATTCCTACCTAAATACAAATAAATACATGGCACCTACCTAGTACCTATATCCATTTGCAATTAAGTATACTGCCATCTAGCGGATAATAGAATTAATTGTCTAGTTGGTATCAGTGCCATCTATTTTTCACGTAATTTACATACCAGACCGGTATTTACTATTCCAGATATTAGTGTATAGTCTATGGCAGTTGCCTCTGCCGTTGACGCGTGCCGCTCATGTCTATGAGGACGAGTCTAAACATTATTATTATTTTTTAATTTTGATAATAAAGCACAACAGAAATGCAGTCAGAAACCAGAAACTCAATTTTGTTTTTAATTTGTTTATACAACATTAGTTTTTGTTTATACTAAACCCGAAAAGAGGTAATTGTACTCATCATTGAAAAAAAAGATCTGCTGTTCAGTACATTTATCTACATCAAACTCGTCAAAATGTACTGAACAGCTGACTTTGACGAGTTTGATGTAGATAAATGTACTGAACAGCAGATTTTTGTTTCACGATTTCAAGGTTGGTCCCGTAGAAAAAATTGTTCAAAATGATGAGTAGAATGACCCCTTTTCGAGTTTAGTATAAACAAAAACTAATGTTGTATAGACTAGTCTTTATGCATATAAGGACTAGTCTAGATAAAAAAACATTGTAAATGTTATGCTTCGTCAATCCCTAGAATCAGTAGGATGACACTGACAGATACGATGAGTTCAAAAATGCGTTCCGTGCCGGTGACGTCACCGGCATTCCTTATGACGTCACCGGCACGCATCGCCTTTTTTGCTCATATATGCCGGCGTTCGGTGCGGCCGGTAGCGATAGTGGACGCAGTGCTATATAAATTCATAGATAGCAAACCGAAATCCGTTGCGTGCCGTGCGTGCGGTGCGGCCGGCGCGGACCAGTTGACGTTCACCTTTATTGGTTTATTTGAAATAAATGCTTTGAGTTTGAGTAACAATAGGCAACCTAAACTGCTGTACCTAAGCCCGTGGCAGAAACCCAACTTTGTATAATCCTAGGCTAGCCTTTTCATGCAAACTGAAACTTGCAAGAAGTTTTTCACATTTAATCTCACACAAATGTGTTGAAGTTAATTCCTTACGGCGAAAGCGCCAGGGTAGCCCGCGAAATTAATATAAAAAAATAATAATAAGATTATGATTTTGTAAATACCTATATTTGCTACGGTCGCTAATAATAATTTAATCAACATACAACCTAATACTGACTTGCAAATTGCAAAAAACGTAAGTAAATTTGAATTTCGCGGGCTACCTTGGTGCTTCCCCGTTAAGGAGTCCATTTACCGAATGAATCGCTTATTTGAGAATCAAAATAAGGAACAACGAGTCTGGGGAAATCAAGGCCGGGGGTAGGGGTCTGTGGGTTTATTTTAGAAGGACAGTAAGTGAGAGGTCCTTGAAAGTATCAGCTTGAATTTCATACAAGATATACCTACAAACCTCTTGACCTCTTTGTATTATTGTGTTTGACGACAGATCTAATCTGAGGTTTGTAAAAGAAAGTACCTACTTACTAAGTATTAAGCTAGTGTTTTCATCGCCTTTTAAACAAAATGTTATCAGTACGTCGATTCTGTAAAATTCAAACAACAACTCGCTATTCACTCTCACTTCGCATCACTTCTGCTCTCTTGTTTTTTATTTGACACTTTGAATTTAGAACGCCAACCAAGAAGACTCACAGCGGATTCAGCCGTGTGATTCTGTAAGACCTCATTCTAAACTTCGAATCTGAATCCGCTGTGAGTTTCTTGATTGGCATTCTAAATTCACAATGTCAAATAAAAAACAAGTGAGCAGAAGTGATGCGAAGTGAGAGTTAATAGCGAGTTGCTGTTTGAATTTTACAGAATCGACGTACAGCCGGTCGATTCTGTAAAAATCTCACCGTGAAAACTTAGGTGAAGTGATTTTGTTTTTGCTAGGAATTGACACTATTGACAGCTCACTCCACGCTCACTTCACCTAAGTTTTCACGGTGAGATGGTTACAGCAGTGCGATTCTGTAACCATCTCACGGTGAAAACTTAGGTGAAGTGAACGTGGAGTGAGCTGTCAATAGTGTCAATTCCTAGCAAAAACAAAATCACTTCACCTAAGTTTTCACGGTGAGATTTTTACAGAATCGACCGGCAGATTCGAAGTTTAGAATGAGGTCTACAGAATCACATGGCTGGTGTCTTTCAGGGGGCTTAGATACTATTGATCTGCCTAAAATTCAACATGTGGTACCTCTAGGCTCCCAGAGAAAGTCACGGATATACAAGTTCAAATTAAATAAGCTAGCGAAACTCCGCAGACGTGATAGGTGTCGATATCTAAACATGATAAAACAAAAAATAAATTAATTTGATGTTTTTTTTGGGGTCATCAACTGTCGGTAGTGTATAATTTTTTTTTTTTTTGTAAAATTCACAGACGTGATGGGTGTCGTATCGATATTTACCTCAACACGATAAAATAGATTTATCAACTCACACCAAGTAACAACACTATACCTACCAGCGGTCATAGACTACAAAAAAAATTCATCCATCTTTTTAGGGTTCCGTACCAAAATGCTAAAAAGGATCCCCTAAGGTGTGACTCAGTCTGTCTGTCTGTCTGTCACAGCTGGATATCTCAAGAACTAATAATGCTATGAACTTGAAATTTGGAACAGTTTTAGATGACGTTTACCCAACTATTTTGCAAATAAGAAACTTTTATTTCTAAAAATATATGTTTTTTTTTTGCAACAGGGACTGAAAGGCGGTCTTAAAAATCCAAAGTGGGGTTACTAGGGCATGTGGGGTATCATATACAAAAGAGCGCTGTTTGCACATTCTCAAACATTTTTTTATTTTTTTTAGGCCGCAGTTTTCGACTTTTGATGAAAAATGTAATAAAAAAATACTGTTACCCGTTTGCTTAGAGAAAAATCTGAAATTATTGTATGTGATAGAAGTATAAGTAAAGATTACAGGAAAAATAAAGCGATGTCTCTAAATAGCACACTTTTTCAGAAATAGGAACGGAACCCTCTGTGCGCGAGTCCGACTCGCTCTTAACCGGTTTTTATTTTGTCGTATTTAGATATCATAGATATGTATACCCATCACGTTTGCGGAGTTTGGCTAGCTAATTTAATATGACCATGTATATGCCGATCATAGCTAACCTGTATAAAGGTACATATATGTGTCAGTAAATAAGTCCGAGTATGTATACCTTGTAAACAGCGACTCCTGCAAGGAATATGCACACAATGTTGACGAGCGTCAGACACAGGGACGCAGTACCCAGCACAGCCAACTCTGAGGGTTGCACCACCAGCCAGCGATCTTCGTCGGACGACACCATCAGGCGGGTCAGTGCCATGGCCCATAGTAGACCCTGGAATTGTTGAAATTGAGTTAGATAATCTGAGGTCTGCGACATTTTTTTTTTTTTTACGGAGTTTAAAATTCCATTCATGATGGTCATGCGAATCATTTGTTTTCGTTTCTACATTGTTTTCAGAGGTAACATAGCCACACACTAACACACCCTCACACACCCCACACACACACACACGTATTACACTAACTACGTAACTTCCTGCCAAGAATAAAAAGTTTTAGATTGGTAGGTAAAGTATTTTTATTTTGGTATCTCTTGATCTAATTTTGTTAGAACGTACGTCAATTATGTTCCTGATTTAGACCATCCCTAAATATCACATTCTAATTTAGGTGTGGAAAATAAAAACAGCGAACACACTGGCCTAATATTTTTTGATAGACGCATGTTGAGATATCAAACTGGACTTGAGCAACGTTCTGTAACACGGACCGGGGGGCCTACTTCCTAAGTCCATCCGTCTTTCCGTCCGTCCGTTTATCCGTCCGTCTGACATTACGATCCATCAACACAAGTGTAAATGTTAAATTTTTCGGATGGGCAAAAACACATCGGGAGTAGGGACAACTGGCAAATCATGTTGTCATTCCTACTTCGTTCGGGCCCCGACCCAATCATTCATCCGTAGGTGATACGGAGTAGGAAACGCCCGTAACGAAGGCCGAAACTAAGGGCTTCGTGCTTAGGGAGTCATAGTTAGGTAGGCCCCCAGTAGTGGTATGATGGAAAGAGAAACAAAGAATGACACATGAACAAGTTTAAAAGGTCAACAGCCAATGTCATCCTATGTAGGAAAATTATCAATGTATCCTCTAGAAATGGAAACCTCTACATAACCATAAGGAAATATAAAAAACGAATTTAAATAAGTAGGTACGTAAACAGACGCTACCAGACTTCATTTCTTGTGGTAGGTAAGTAAGTAAATAAGTAGACTATTTCGTTTCGATGCCAGATTTTAGTTCGTTTTTACTTTTAGTATAAGTTTGTTTATGTGTGTAATTAAAAGACTATCTTATACTCACGGCATTAACAGCAGGCGGTAGCAGCGAGGCGGATATTGCAACACCAACTAGTGATGATGTATACTCTCCGAGAACTGCCAGTGCTACACCAGCACCACTGGGGATCGCCACCAGAACACCAACCCATAGGGAACGGTACTCGCATCTGGAAGCCATAACAACAGTTCTTAACGGGTTATCGGGTTTTTTAGTTACATCTCCAATGTTTCTCCGACGTTATTGAAAAAAATACGTTATGAGAGCGTGCACCGCATTAATTTTGTATGTAAAATCCGCATTTGTATATTGATCTTTAGTAAATTTGTTTTGTTCTAGAATCTTCTGTTTTTAATTAAGTTTTTAAATAAAAATCCTTATTCAGCTGTGGAAGTCCCAGTACAGTTTACAATAAACGTACTTATTTTGTTAATGCCTGTGTTATTATTTATTTTGTAAAATAAAAAATCCCATTTACCCGCCGCCCGCGCGCCGTCTGGGTTATAGTTCTCCCCCCGCCCCCAAAATTTTGATATTTCCTATTTATTTTTCCATTTCGAATTAGCTACGCCACTGATAATACTGTATGGTCGTAAGAATTATCAAGTAAGTACATAGCTTTTGCCCGCAGCTTCGCTCGCGTGGATGTCGGAAATTATCCCACGGGAACCTACTACCGGGATAAAAAATAAATATCCTATCTCCTTTTTCAGTTCATGGTCTACCCATTTGCCAAATTTCATTCAAATCCGTTCAGCCGTTTTAGCGTGAAAGCGTAACAAACAAACAAACTCATTTTCGCATTTAATAAGTAGGATTTATGAAAAATAACGTGATGTTTGTGGAATTCATGGAAACAGGAAAATTAAAATTGTTCGTCTTCCAATACAACTAAAGCCTTGTCATTTTGTCAAGTTTGAATGGAACGACCAATTACTAATTTGCCTTGGATTTTTTCATGAACAGTCTTTTATCTTGTCATTCATTTTTAAAGAAAACTTGTTTTTATTGAACTCATTACCCGATAAAATTACAGTTATTTATAAATCACGTTGAATGAGCTGCAGTGCGATTGTCTTGCAAAAAGTCGGTTAAAAAGTGTGTTCTACTTTGCTCATCCTCAATTTATAGGTCCTTAGCTGGTTCCCAACAATCCTTCGAAATATCCATTCCTTATTAGGGTTCCGTACCAAAATGGTAAAAATTAACCCTTATGGTTTGACTCAGTCTTTCTGTCTGTCTCTGTCACAGCTGGATATCTCAAGAACTACTAATGCTATTAACTTGAGTTTTAGATGTCGCTTGCCCAAATATTTTGCAAATAAGAAAGAAACCAAAACATCTATGTTTTTTTTGCAACAAGGAATGAAAGGTGTTCTTAAAAATTGGAAGTGGGGTTACTAGGGCATGTGGGGTATCTCATGAAAGAGCGCTGTTTGCAAATTCTCAAACATTTTTTTTTGTTTTTTTTTAAGCCGCATAGTTTTCGACTTTTGATGAAAAATGTTAAAAAAATACCGTTCCCCCCCTATATCTCCGAAGTTTGCATACAGAAAAATCTGAAATTATTCTATGTGATACTTAGAAGTTTATGTATAAACTAGCTGTGCCCGCGACTTCGTTCGCGTGCATGTCGGAAAACAATAATGGGTTGCTTAGATAAGGTGTAGGTATCACTCCTCCAATGAAAATGAAGAATCTTCCGATCTTGCCTGGTGGGAACCGCTACCTGGGGTTCTCTACCACAGCCCTTGCGAATGCAGTCACTGCGGTTTATAATAGCAGGGTTTACACGTACAGTTCGGACTGCTGGAAACAACGTGCCATCCAAACTGTCGTTTTGGAACGAACAGCGGGGTTTACACATACAGTTTGGTTTGGCTATGAGCGCCCTCCACCCGTACAGTTCGGAGCGAGGGATGGAACGGCGCGTGCTGTTTCCCGCGCTCCGAACTATTGACGAAATAAGTGAAATCAATTTACACCGAAACACAGTAACTGTAACTGCAGTTTGGAACGCAGTCCAAGATGCGCGGTTCGAACTGTACGTGTGGATCTCTCGCTCTCTCTCTCTCTCTCTCGCTCATGGATCTGTGGACTGCGTTCCAAACCACGGATGGATCTGTGCAGTTTGGACTGCGGATCAAACTGTCGTTTCGTTTATACCGTGAACATCCATTTTTATGGAGGCAAAACTTATAAAAAAGGTCGAAGTCCATAATTAGTTGACCACGGATAGCAACTACCTAGTAATTTTCTTTGATTTCCGTACAAATTACAGTACGTATACGTTACGTTACGTACGTTATTGAGGAGTTCAATTATCAGATCTTCACCATAGTAAAGGGGACCATCTCTGGAGAAAACTCTTTCAAACATTGGGTTTGTGACATACGGACGGACAGATGGGAGAACGAAATGATAAGAGTTTCCTTTCTATGTACTATTTAGCTACGGAACGGAACCCTAAAACCAGGCGAATTGAGATTTGAGAACTTCTTCCTTTTTGAAGTCGGTTATAAAGATGCCTCAAATAATCTCGACCTTTAAAGAGAAACCCAGTTTAACCCAGTTCCAGAGACCAGAATTCCAAGACAGCATCTACGAAACTACTATAGGTCCGATAATTTTAATACAATTTTTTTAATTTTATGACTGGAAAAGTGTCACTCTTCTGCGGAAAATCTTAACACCGCGATTTAGAAAATGACGATAATTGCTCAACGGCATCTATCGGATACAGTGGTTAACTGGAAGTTCGCTCTGCGTACAATAAACTTACAAAGTAAAACCCAGTTTGATTTATAGAAAGTGTGTGTGACAGCTCTGACGACGACTGGAGTTTACTTCAGTTTTTTGTGCCGTTCCGACTTTCTATTTTTCGGTCATTTCTGTTGGGTTTCTTCAATGAATCAGTGCTATACAAAAAGCAACTTTAAGATGTAAAAGCGCTCGTCCCCCCTCTCACCCCACCTCTTACCACCCCCCTCCCTCATCCCTCTAATCCCCTCACTGCATCCCCTTCCCCCTACCTCCCCCTCACACCCCGTCAGTGTTTCCCCCTCCGCCTCACCACATCCCCCCTCCTCACCTGTCAACCCTACCCCCTCTCAATCTCTATGTTGTTGTTGTTAGTTGTTATGATTATTATATGACATTGCATTATTTTTAAAATACAGAACATAGTAGTTTACCTGTAGATAGGGCTGCCATCACCTAAATTGCCGACCCCGGACAAACACTTCAAAAACCCCGGACATTTGGATGAAATTCAGTATTTATCCCGGACATCCCAGAAAAAAAAATAACAATAAAAATAAAAATAAAATGTATTCATTTAAACAGCTTGTTTGCTAGTTATTTAACAATGTTTGACACAATCAACTTAAACTACTGTTTAACAAATAAAATAGTCAACATTTTACACTCTTCTATTTATGACGTAATTAAAAAATATATAATTATAATTTTTGGTTTTTTAAATAACAAATAAACTACATACATATGTCTCAACAAATTTTATGTCATATATGTAGTTCCGTTGGGTAGGTTAAGTACCTATCCAAACCCTAAGGTATTCATAAATTCTAAATTAAAAATTAGTAACAAGTTAAAATTATAACGAGATCAAAATCAACACAAAAAAAACAAATTAATTTTTAACTAAGATTTGTTTAGATTTATCGCTTATCTTTTAATTAATTGGGAATCCCCTGACACTAAAAGTGTCCGGGTTTCACCCGGACACTTTTTGCCAGCCCCGCCCGGACGCTCCCCGGACGCCCTCTAAACTAGGACAAATCCGGGGAAACCCGGACGGATGGCAGCCCTACCTGTAGATTACAGGAAAACCTATAAGAAGTCTGTGGTCATAAAATAGCATGGTAAATCTCTCAATATTGTGAGTACAAACTTACATTTACAGTTGGAATGTATGGGAGAACATTTTTTTCAACTACTTACAATGTTAAGTTTGTTCTTGGGATAAATTCATCTTAACTACGGAACCCTTGATTGTGCGTGGTCCGACACGCATTTGGCCGGGTTTTTGATCAACCACCTTCGATCAATAATTGATCGAAGTCAACCACCAATAGAATCAATCTGCCTAGCCTTTTCCCAACTATGTTGGGGTCGGCTTCCAGTCTAACCGTATGTAGCTGAATACCAGTATTTTACATGGAGCGACTGCCTATCTGACCTCCAAATCCAATTACTGGGTAATACGATACCCCTTGGTAACACTGGTTGTCAGACTTTCGGCCTTTTGACGACCAGTAAGGACTGTCAAAGATCCACGAATGACAGCCGGGACCAACGGCCTAACGTACTTTCCGAGGCACTCAGTCTGTAAAGATGGTCACCCATCCACTCTTGATTCACTGACCAACCCCGCCAAGAGTAGCCATCTACTCTTGATCGACCCATCAGGTTAACCACTTGAAATACTTAACGCAGACACAGGATGTGTTTATAATATTTAATTTTAATAATCTTTTATTTCATTTACATACCCTACCTATCATTTATATTTTTAAATAATTTTAAGAAAACATAAAATAAAAAAACATCATAAGATATAAAAAATAAGTAATAAAACTAATAAATTAGTATGGATATTCGCTAGTACCATTTGGCGTCAATAGATGTCGTGACGTGTATGAACTTTTCGTAATGAAAAGTTTTTCTTGAACACTTTAAATTCATATATCTTTTGATATATTGAAGCGATTGCGATGAAACAAACACTAAGTAAAACTCTGAGCTACACACAATATTTAAGTATAAATTTTAACCATATTGGTTTCGTACTTTTTACGTGATACTTGAACGAAAAAACCTCTCACAGACAAACAGATAAACAGACAAACAGACAAACAGACAAAAATTACAAAAATGATAGAAATGGTATCTGTTGGTTATTCTAGAACACCCCAACTATTTTTTTTTTAAATATTTGCTATGTACAGAAACGCCTCGTCTACAGATTTATTATATGTATAGAATAGATATAGATTACAGGAAAAATAAAACGATGTCTCTAAATGGCACAGTTTTTTAGAAATCATCAACAAAAGTTACATATAAATGATGGTACGGAACCCTCGGTGCGCGAGTCCCACTCGCTCTTGACTGGTTTTTTTTTTTGTTAACTCATCATTCTGTCACAAATGATTGCTCCAAGAAAAAAGTTAATCTACCTATAATACGATTAAATTTCGTTGGTAAGCAAGAAGGAAGGAGAAGGACCAATTTGGTATTTTTTTTTAATGTTCGTTTAATAGTCCCAAGACTCTCAATAAAGTTTATAGGGGAAGAAAAATTGGAAAAGTTGCCCAGAAAAACTAAAAAAGTTTTTTTCTAAACTAAATGTGATTTTTGTATGAATTCAAAACCATTTTGAGGACAGGACAAGGACAACGTCTGTCGGGTCCACTAGTATTCACTAATTATTTTGTAGCTGTGATGAATAGGTACTTGGCTGATTGTGACTTGTGTTAATGATCTGTTTAACTTGTTTAATATTCTATTGCTGACATTTATATCTATTTTGTTATTACGATATATCTTCACCATGAGGAAACCAAGTTGATTATGACAACGTTTGCAAGTATTGTTCTGTCAATGAAGTTAACAGCAGAACAGAATGATGGATGCATCATGAAAATAATATCTCATATAACTTTATGATGAAGGAGAAACAACTGTCACTCCACTGGTTCATTGCTGTGTTTTAACTGGTTTCATGTTTATCCCATGTTGTAAAACCTACACTTACACTACATTTCTGACTCCGATGTTGCAAAAGAGCAAATTTTCAGAGAGAGAGAGATTTTTTTTTTTTTTTGTTTTTTTTTTTTTTTTTTTTTCGGAGTCAGAAGTTTTACTCTGAATCTTAAACTCTGTTATTTTTTATTTTGAAGTGAAGTGAATTGAAGTGTCTGTTTGTAACATCAAAATAACAGCTTTTTACTAAATGTAAAAGTATGATTAATGATTATGGTACTCATAACAAAAAAACTCTGTTTGTACCAGCTAATCTTCAAAACGGCTGGACCGATTTTGACGGAGCTTTCACTGGCAGGTAGCTGATGTTTTATGGAGTAACTTAGGCTGATTTTATTTTGGAAAAATAATTAGGGTTCCGCGCAAAAAAAACCCATGAAATTGTGAATGAAGTCGGATTTGAAAAAATATTTTTGTATTTGGTAGCCCAATTCTTGAGGATGGTTAGGGGCTATAACACCACGTATCACGGACATGGGCGCCGCGTCAACCACGCGCGCCGCCGCCGCCGCCGCTACTTGCTGCTCGGCGTGAGCGAGGCTAGCACGTGCCATTTTGTTTCGGGTTTTTTAGTGTTTCGTTTCAAAATGACCAGTTTAATAAACATTAGTCTAATAAATAAACTATAACGAAAAGGTTTCTTTAAATATGAGCAGTTCCTCATCAATTTTGAGTAAGTAAACTCTAAGAAACATAGTGCTGGTCATGGAATTGAAGATGATGATATACTAGACCAAGAATGTTGGCGATATATCGCTTCCTCTGTTGGATCAACGGATATCAATAATGAGGATCTTTTATCTTTCTGGAACGAAAAAAAGAAATATTTTCCTTGGGTGTCTACCTTAGGAATGCAAAATTTACTTTGAAAAATAATTTTATACCTTGCTTGAACAATTGTTTTCTTTTATTTTTTGATAAATAATGCGAGTCATTGCATTGTTGCTTTTTTTTTTAAAGATTTTTTTCATACTACACATAAATTAGCCTCGCCGCCGGCGGTACGCCGCCGCCGCGCTAGATTCATCAGCACGCCGCCGCCGCAATATTTGGGGGCGGCGCCCACACGCTACGACCCTTAAGAGCCAAGCAAAAAGAAAATCTGAAAGAACGCTAAGCGAAAAAGAAGTAATAGCGCGGGCGGGCGATGCAAGCAACGCGGCGGGTGAGTTGGGGATGAAGGAGTTTTATTAAAAACTTTTTACAAAAAAAAAAAACAACCGACTTCCAAAAAAAAAAACACTACAAAGTGAAAAATAACTAATTTCGGAAGTCGGTGTCTTCGGTTTTTTATTTACTTACTTTCGTTTTTTTTTGCCACCGACTTCCGAAATTAGTTATTTTTCACTTTGTAGTGTTTTTTTTGGAAGTCGGTTGTTTTTTTTTTGTAAAAAGTTTTTATTTTTCACTTTTTAGTGGTGCCTACCCCACACAAATCTGAATACCACTCTGCAATATAAATAAGAGGAGCATCATCCACATAGACTAAATGGGAAAAATACGTATTAAATTATTGAAGCTAACTCAAAAGCCACTCATCAGAACTTGAAGATATTTTTATGCAACCATCTCAGAAGTATATATACCATTTCAAAATAGAAACTTTTCAAAAAGGCAAATACGTCGCGCAAAGTCGTGTCAGAAATTTGGTAGGCGTAGTTTTAACTGACGGAGATAACGAGGCTACGAAATCTGCCTTCTGACAATCAAGGCCACACAACATAGGTACAACTCAAGTAGCGCAATTTGAAGCGGCATACAGTTACTTACCATTAAATCATTTAAAGCCAGACTGCACCTCATGACAATTCCAATAAGCCCAAACACGGCTAGGATACAGTGTTTTGTTACTGAGTTCCAGTGCTACCTACCGGCTTCTTCATCAGATCGGTTCGATGGTACCATTTTCATCAGAACTATTTATTTAAAGCTTCGTCATAGTCGCTTAACTATTTTAATCGAGATATCTTATCGCCACCCGTGAAATACTTATCATCATTGAGGAGTTCCCGTGGCCATCTGTGGTCTTCTTCATCAGTTCCCCTTCACCAGATGATACTTTTTGAATGCAAACGCTTAATTTGTTGATGAAAATACCAAAATCGCTATATGTATGCCTATAATATTTGAGGAGTTCCCTCGATTCCTCATGGATCCCATTATCAGAACTGGATTTTGATAAAAAAGGGACCAATCTGGAAGTAAACCCTTTCAAATAAAAAAAGAATTTTCCGAATCGGTTCATAAATGACGCAGTAATGAGGTAAAAACATACAACACAACTTATTAACTTTTATGTTTGTTACCTCAGTAGTTAACAAACATAAAAAAAAAATACAACCGAATTGATAGCCTCCTCCTTTTTTGAAGTCGGTTAAAAATGTGGCTGTTACTTTACTACATCATTGTGTATCTTACGACTTCTACGACAACGAAGTCGCGGGGGGGCACAGCTAGTTGCTAATAAATATAGCATGTCCAACAGTAGCCTAAGTACAGTATTATGAGAACAGTGAGCCTTTTCGGGCTATAGATTAATATTATATTACACTTGACAAACAATGTGTCAGCGATGAGAATCATGAAGATTAATGAAGGTTCTTGTAAGGATGTGGAGACATTCAGCATTTATTTGGTAAACATGCAGTTATTATGTATGACGTACCTTGATATCATCTCGGTAGTAGGCCAGTCTGCAACCACTCCGTATCGTTCGTCGATAGCACAAATGGTAAGGCCGAAGAGGAAGCCCATGACGAGGGATAGGAACAGGCCCAGGAACTCATTCTTGACACCCATGAGTTGTAGGGAGCGGTCTCTGACAGCTGTGCCCAGGGTGCCTGCTGTAATTGGACCCTGGAAGACATCGTATTTATATGAAAAAAATATTTTAGTTTTTATTTTATTAATTTTAAGAAAACTTACAGCTAAAACATTCAAGTAGCCGAAGAAAATATGTAGTCCAAAGCCAATTACCCACTTATATAAAACTGTTAGTTTAGTACTGTGGAAAGTGTAGCGATTTTCTTATAGCTAGGGTATGCATTTATGTAATGTAGTAATCAGGAGTAAACATTTGTTATGCATTTAAACGCCTCAAGTAAAATGACAATTTTATTTACTGAATTAAAAATGTGATGAACGTTCCGATTTTTGGGGTGCTCTTCAGTAGGTTTAGCGTCAAAAACAGTCTAGGATAAGACCAAAATCTTTGTTGATGGTCTTTACACTTTAACTAGTATTGAGCCAGCCAGAGATCTGCGCTGTCCCCTATAATATGTATTAGGTAGAAGTTCATTTTAAAGGATTTAATTGTTAAAGAATCATGAATATGATTGATGTTGATGATGTTGTTGTTGATTGTTGTTGTTGGTTGATGTTGTTGATGTTGGTTGTGTGATGGTTGTGTGGTGGTTGATGTTGGTGGTGATGGTTTGTTTCCCATATGAATGATGCTTACCATAAGCGGCGAAATAAGCATGCTAGCCACTAATATGACCGTCGAGTTCTCGACCAGTCCAATAGCAGCCACGAAGGCGGCGACCAGCAGTAAGAACACCCAGTCGAAGGTGAGGGCTGCGTCTGCACGTACGTCATGTAGAACTTGTGCAAGGTTTGTGCGTGCGCGCACAGACGATGAGAAGCGAGACCATGCTGTATTTGATACACCACTGGAATAGATTATTGTAACTGTTTGAATATTGTAGATACTTAGTTAGGTCTTATTAAGATACAAGCCGTGTGCCCGTTGCTTCGATCAATAATAGCACTGTTATTGATCGAAGGCTCGATGGGATTTCCCAGCGACATAGATGACTACTTTAAGGTGTGAATTTTCAAAAATCCTTCCATTACATTGTTTGCTCACCTCACAAAGTCAACGGGACGTCACCGAGATTATTCGAACCGAACGTGACGTTCCGGTGACGGCGTGCGGTGGACACGCGGTCATAGTAACTTCGGCTCCGTCATCTCGACGTCCCGTTGACGTGGCGGTGGACAAACGGCCTTAGTGCTCACTTTCGCTATAAAAGGAACTCTTATGCAAAACATGCTTTTAGACCCACCGGCTTAGGCTGTGCGTTGTCTGTGCCTGAATGAATTTATGGTTTTTATTAAGAAGAAGGCGTGTTAGACGCCATGATCAGCGTATATAGTGCCTGAGCAATACGAGTCGCGTAGTCGTACAGGATATAGTACGAAAGCTCGGCGAAAAGGCTTACAGAAAGCATTGAGGTCTGGGTTTTTTTTTGCATAGAGCTTTGCGTCTGTTACATAACAATTGAATACAGGAGAAGTACTAATTTGAAATAAAGTTTCTAATCGTAAAATTAGCATTGAAAGAAGAAGAAAGAAAGAAAATACGTTTATTTGCGGTAAACATGACGCAAAGAAAACACAAAAAAAGTCGGCCAAGTGCGTGTCGGACTACGCACAATGAAGGGTTCTTAAAAACGATTTATTTTAAAATTATAAAAAAATATATTTGAGACCCTCATAGTAAAGTCCTTTCATTTGATATGTCACACGGTACTTATGGTTTGCAAAACTTTTTTTTTAATTTTCTTATTTGCCCCCCAAAAGTGACCCCCATATTCAAAATTCATTTATTTACTTTACCCGTCCGTGTTTGTGTCACAGAAGTTCATATGAGTACCAAATTCCAAATTAATCGGTCTATTAGATTCGGAGAAAATTGGCTGTGACAGACGGACAGACAGACAGACACACGAGAGATACTTTATGAGTTCTGATTTTTCCTTTTGAGGTACGGAACCCTCAAAAGTACAAGTTGGGAGAGAATATGCTTCACATCTTCAAAACGGCCATATGCGAGACAGAGGCCCAGCGTCAACGACGTTTTCTTGACTCAACGACGCGTGGTTGACGCGATGAAGAAAACAGATAATTTAATTAACATTTGGCTTCCTATAATTAATTTGGCACTAAAATACATGTATTAGTTCAGAGACGTATCAGGACAAGCGACAATTGTCGCTTGTCCTGTGAAAATTTCAATAATTCATACAAAATTCCCATAGAAAATACAGCCATTTCCATTTTTCCCGGCAACTTTTCAAACATTTTCTTTCACACAAACCTTATGTCCTGACAAACACAATAAAAAGAATTAGCCAAGTAGGTGCAACCGTTCTGAAGTGATGCGCGTACATACATACACATTTGGCAATTTATTTTTAGGGTTCCGTACCTCAAAAGGAAAAACGGAACCCTTATAGGATCACTTCGTTGTCCGTCTGTCTGTCTGTCAGTCTGTCAAAACCCTTTTTCTCAGGAACGCGTGGAGGTATCAAGTTGAAATTAATATCAAATACGTAGATCTATGGTCCCTTGAAGTCCTAAAAAATCAATCTTCTAAGTCAACGCAATAAAAAAATACGGCCATTTATGTGACATATTTTGATACTCACAAGTAAATCAAAACCTATAGGGTACTTTCCGTTGTCCTAGAAATATGAAATTTTGCAAAAAGCAATGTCTCATAGCGCAAGTAAAGGAAAAAGTCCGAATACTGTTAATTTGTCATTTTATCACATAAAAAAATATGTCATGTATGTCAGTCTGTCAAGACCGTTTTTCTCAAGAACGCGTGAAGGTAAGTTGAAATTAATATCAAATACGTAAGTTAATAGTCCCTTAGAGTTCTAAAAATATCAAGCTTCTAAGTCAACGCAATAAAAAAATACGACCGTTTAGGCGACATATTTTGATACTCGCAAGTAAATCAAAATCTTTATGGTACCTACTTTCCATTGACCTAGAATAATGTTTGGCAAAAGCAAGGTCTCACTGTAGAAGTAAAGAAAAAAGTCCGAAAACTGTTAGTTTGTAATTTTATCACGAAAAAAATTTTTTTTGCGATTACAATATTAAGTTTGTTTTTGAGATAAATTCTTTTCAACTACGGAACCCTTCATTGTGCGTGGTCCGACACGCACTTGGCCGGTTTTTATTTATACAGATATGTTCACTTCTACCTAAACGAAGTGAACGATCTTCGGTTGACATAATGATGTCTTATAGTAATGACGAAATGATCGGTACAGGTGGCCTACTCCCTAAGTCCGTCCGTACATCCGTCCTTCCGTCTGACTTAACGACCCATCAAAACAAGTGTAAAAGTTAAATTTTTCGGACTGGCAAAAACTTATCGGGAGTAGGGGCAACTGTCGTATCGTGTTGCCATTCATACTTCGCTCGGGCCGCGAACCAATTATACGTCCGTAGGTGATACGGAGTAGGAAACGCCCGTAACGAAGGCCGAAGTTACAGACTTCGTGCTTAGGGAGTAGACCCCCTGACTAGCTCTCGTGGTAAACAATGACCCACGTTTTTAAGATTACATTAGGTAAAGATTTTCGTGTTTTGTAGACATTGCAGTTTACTGTTAAATAAATAAATTATACCTTGTAAGTAATTTTTGGTTTTGAATTAAGTATGTAAAGTATGTGTTATTAGAGGTTGCGGGATCAGATCCGGGCAAGTACAAATTGCAGTGACTTTTCATTTCATAGGTACTTTCGGAGTTTATCTTGGACATTATTGACATCGGTGAAGAAAAACATTGTAAGGAAAGCTGGACTCATTGTAAATATAAATAAAGTGTGAAATCGCCAACCCGTCTCCAGAAATCGTGGTAATCGTGCCTCCTCTGTATGAATGAGAAGAGGCCTGCAATGAGGCAATAATAGGCTGATATTATTACATGTATTAGGTACCATGTGCCTCACGTATAGTACCTACTTACATAGTTATTTACCAATTTTGCAAAGTATTTACTGATCTATTTTTAGCTAGCTAAAGTGATAAACAAGGGATCAATTAAATACTTATCCAATTTATTCTTAGTTTTTAATTAACTACGGTCATTACAGCAGTCTTTTAGCATTTGCTAAAAGTCAAGATCAATTGTTTGATTGCAATAAAGTCAGTCTTGACGAAGAGGAAGATTGGTATAGCTAACGTGGCTAATTTTAGAACAAAACTAAGGTTGTTCTATCTACTATACCTACTGTGCTATTACGTTATAATTTCATGAACAGCCTGCTCACAATTTTAAATATGGTTTGTTTTTGGGATAAATTCTTTTCAACTACTTACGGAAATAGTTGAAAATAATTAATCCCAAAAACAAACTTAACATTGTAATCCAAAAAAAAAAAAAATTACGTGATAGAATTACAAACTAACAATTTTCGGACTTTTTTCTTTACTTGTAGTAGGTACTGTGATACATGATTTACTTGCTAGTATCAAAATATGGCGCATAAATGGCCATCATTTTTTATTGCGTTGACTTAGAAGCTTGATTTTTTTAGAACTCCAAGGGACCATGGACCTACGTATTTGATATTAATTTCAAATAGATACCGTCACGCGTTCCTGAGAAAAAGGGTCTTGATAGACTGACAGATGCTGTCTAGCAGACAGACAGACAGACGGACAACGAAGTGATGCTATAAGGGGTTCCGTTTTTTTCCTTTTGAGGTACGGAACCCTAAAACAGTTGAGTAATTATTTAAATACTTACTCTTCTTGTCTCGACCGTCCTGCCTCTGAGTCAGGTGGGCTGAGATCGTCATTGGACTTGTAGAACAAGGCACAAGGCAGCACGCTCACTGAAGACTGATGCCTCGTTCCGATGCCAAAGGTCCTCAGTACTTGTAACAGCTCCTCACTTAGATTCCCCGACTCAAGGGAGAAAATTACCTGTAAAAAACGTACTCACTTGGGTACAACCATTCCTGTCTGCCGTAGTCGGGTAAAAAGAAATAGGCTAGTTAAAGATTATGTAGAGCAGATTATGGGTACTTTCTACAGCTAATTCGTTTTTAACGAGATCACTTAATTGGCTTTAAATTGGACTTTTGCCATTTTATGTTATTGCAGGTTTAATTACAACATAACAGTTGTTGGACAAATGTTTTTAAACCCTACAGGTTTGAATTCTTTATCTTTGTGAATGGAAATATTATGTAAGTAATGGAATTTTCATTTGGTAATTTTGTAGGTAGGTGCTTTTTAGTTTTGGCCTGGAAAAATAACATGATCGTAATCATGCAACGAATGTTACAACTTTCAGGACTCGGTCAGATAAAAGGTCACACCGTAGTTGCGTAGGATCCTGAGGACAATACAATAGCAACTGCTCCAAAGATGGAAAACTCTGTTACAGAAATCACATTTAAACTTGACAACATAATCCCCGAACCTGGTGCACCAAACATTTCTTTCCGCAAGCAATTAAAAATTAATATTAACACTTTAATCTCACTTTGGACATCAATAGGAGTTTCAAACAAGTTTGGTTGGTTCTATTGTGTACTTGTATGGGTACAAACAAAGCGAGTTTGTACCCATAAGTTAATTCTGTTGTACTTTGAATGACTGCCGCGTTTCGTAACGTGCAGTTATGACTAATGACTGAGATCCATATCTGTCTAATAGGACCTACACGTTGTAAGGACGTTTATTAGACCGTAAGGAAGGAATGACGTCATTTTATATTTGGGTCAAATTTACATTCTGTTGTTGGTTTTGGGAATGCTGTCAGTGATAAATACGAGTAGATAGACTATTTTAGGCACAATACATTTACATATCTATAATCTATAGTAGACACAATGCCACTACTAACTAATTAGACATAATTTATTGAAGTGTTAACTTCTAGCGATTCTTTGTCGTTTTGACCTAAATTCGCATGTAAAACCTGGTTTCGTTCTCACATTGTGCTGTGTGACCGTGTCCTAAATCCCACTATACGTTGTAAGAACTAACCTGCCAAAATTTGTCATCTTTCGTTGAGCTCCACGCTGCATTTTTGATGTCTAGTCGCTCCACAATTTCTGACAGGATCTGAGAGCAAGACATAAATTATTTTAATTTAGAAAGGGGTTAAAATATAGTCTCGGAGCTTGCCGACTGCCGGGCAGCATGAGACAATAAATTCTGGGGAGAAACTAGACTCTAGACGAAACATTTGAAACAGACCTTATAAGACTTTACCTATAAGATGTATCAGGCAATTTTCAACCTTATGAGTAGAATTTAAGAATGAATTCATGAGTTCTGTAATAAGGTGATATCGTCAGCAAAAAATGGTAAAAGTAATACTAAGTGCGAATTTCAATACTGAAACTGAACGCGATCAGCTCGTAAACCACGTCCGTGTCATTATTTTCTTTGGAATATTAACACTGACAGCTCTTGAACTCGGTTTAGATGTGCTGATCGCGTTCAGTTTCATTGGTGAAATTCGCACTTAGTCAAATTGTTATTATAAACATGACCTTGCAATTCAAAGCTGTTATTACTACGATTGCTAGTTATTCTCATGACGGAAGGGTTTGGTTCTATAATATGTATTATGTAAGTGGCCATTTTATTTTCTAGGTATGTTAGTAAGTGTAGTAAACATCTTTTATGTTGTGGAAATAGCTACGATTAAGTAACGATTACCTAATGGTTACTACGGACTAATAACACAGTAAGTAGATACTAATGCAGAGTAGCCTGGGCCCGGCGGGTCGTGACTAAATAACAACTGCCGCACGGGTCGATCTTCAAGGTTAAGCAACGTTTGCCAAGGTCTGTCTATGGATGAGTGACCATCCATAACATAACGAGACTCCTCCGGCCCTTGGAAAGCACGCTAAGCAGTTGGTCCCGGTTGTCATTTGACAGTCGTTACGGATAGACAGAAACCCGAAAGTCTGACAACCAGTCTTGCCAAGCGGTATCGTGTTACCCAGTACTGGGTTGTGGAGGTCAGATAGAGAGTAAAATACTGGAATCCAGCTGCATCCGGTTAGACTGGAAGCCGACCCCAACCTAGTTGGGAAAAAGCTATGCAGAATGGGAAGCCTAGGCCTCATAGACTAACTACTTACGTAATCTTCTAGAAATTAATGGCTAAATGTGTTGCTAAGCGCAAAACTAGAGAACGGCTGGACCAATTCGGATTTTTTTTTTCAAATATTCCTTGAAATTGTTCTGAGGAACTTTCTTAAGAAGAGATAATTCGAGAAAACTGAAAGTGCATTTTTAATGGGAATTTTGTATGAATTGGACAGGACAACGTCTGTTGAGTCAGCTAGTTACACTAATATCACACTAATCACACTAATATTATAAAGGCGAAAGTTTGTGAGTGTGTTTGTATGTTTGTTACTTCATCACGCTCAGACGTCTAAACTGATTTAGATGAAATTTGGTATGTAGATAGCTTATACCCTGGATTAACACATAGGCTACTTTTTACCCTGGTGTATGCGGGTGGAACCGCGGGGCGCAGCTAGTATGTTTCTATGTACAACTTACATGTATCTATCAGCAGTACATAACTCGTTATCTACTGCGGTTTAGAAAATAGTTTTGGAACTGGATAACGTAAGTTGCGTGTATGACGATATGTATGAACGTACACGAAGCAAAAGGAGTAGCTACATATATTTTATACAGGGTGAAATTTTAATCGTTTTAATCCTCTTAAGGGGTCATTGTACTCATCATTATGAACAACTTTTACTATGGGACCAAACCTGAAATCGCGAAAAAAAAATCAGCTGCTCCCTACATTTTGACGAGTTTGATGTAGATAAATGTACTGAACAGCTGATTCTTTTTTCGCGATTTCAGGTTTGGTCCCGTAGTAAAAGTTGTTCATAATGATGAGTACAATGACCCCTTAAGAGGATTAAAACGATTAAAATTTCACCCTGTATAAGTTTCGTAGCAGTAGGTGGCGTTCTGTAGTTTCTGCCTACCCCCATGGGAAGAAGGTGTGAGTGTGTATGTAAAATTGAACATTTTACTCCCTGTTGCTAATAAAAATACATAAAGTATTGAACGATCATCGAACAAACATTAGGTAAGCACATTTTGCGTAGAAACAAACGATTTAATAAATGAACAGTATGTTTTCTTTTAATTCCAAGTTGCTTAGCAATAAAATTATTCGTCTGCAATAAAAACATTGTCCGGCCGATAAACAATGGGATGTGATTACTTAGAGGGACAGTTTTGTATTTCCTACACGTAAATAATGAAAATATCTCATGTTTATGAAGAACGGTGTGGAGAAACATAGAAAGCCTTGGTGAAAAGTTTTTCAAATGTAAGGAAATCTCTCTAGGTATTTCAAGACCTAGGCAACCATAATCCAGATCATTATCTGCCTAGCCTTTTACCAACAATGTTGAGGTCGGCTTCCAGTCTAACCGGAAGCAGTTGAATACCAGTACGACTGCCTATCTGACCCCCACAAAACAGTTACTGATTCATACGATTATACCCCTTGGTAACACTGGTTGTCAGACTCTCGACCTTCTGACGACCCGTAACGACTGTCAAAGATCCACCAACGTGCTTGGTATGTAAAGATGGTAACCCCTCCACGGACCAACCGCGGCAAGCGTAGCTTAACCTGATCGATCGGCCAGTGCGGCTGTTATTACTTAGCCACAAGCCACTTAGCCACCATAATCCAGAATGGTTGGCTAATTTGCAGCACACCATGCTCTCCTATAACATTGAAAGTACTAATAAGAGACGGAATGATATTGTATGTGAGTCAAATGCATCATCTAAATATGTCTTTGTAAACAGATTTTATACATTTTTAGGCCCATTTCTGTACATTAAATTAAATAGGAAATTAAGTATCTATAAATTAAATAATTACGACTGTAAAAAGATTATTCTGCAATTTTTACTTAGCATACCATACAGTGAGACAGAGGATTTACTCGGTGTCTGTAAATAAAACATGTTAGTCTTTTAAGTTAATATTTAAGTTTTAAGTAGTCTTGTACGTTGTTAATTTTATATTTTATAATTCTAAGCACCTTTATAGCCTGAAAAACAGGTTCTACCTAGTTCGGGCAAATGAGCAACTGTGTCCTCTTTAATGTTTAAGATAAGTTATTGTAAATCTGCACCATTTCATAAATAAACGATTTTATTTATTTATTTATTTATTTATTTAATCCAGCTGAGAAGACTGGAATGGAGTGGTTCTCAGCGAAGTAGGTACTGTACGAAGATTACAGAGAGAGAGAGAGAGAGTTTAATGGTTAGGTGGGTAATTGTATTTCTCCTTTGTGGTAACGATTCGTGGCCTTTGCCCCCGACGGAAACAGAGGTAGGTATGATAAGTTTTTAATTAAGTGTGTACAGTTTATGTCTGTGGCATCGTAGCTCTCAAACGACTGAACCGATTTAGCTTTTTAGGGTTCCGTACCAAAATGGTAAAAAAGGAACCCTTATGGTGTGACTCAGTCTGTCTGTCTGTCTGTCACAGCTGGATATCTCAAGAACTACTTATGCTATCAACTTGAAATTTGGAATAGTTTTAGATGACATTTACCCAACAATTTTGCAAATAAGAAAGAAGTAAAAATAATTGTTTTTTTTTTTGTAAAAGAGACTGAAAGGGGGTGTTAAAAATTTTAAGTGGGGCTACTAGGGCATGTGGGGTATCATATGAAAGAACGCGATTTGCACATTCTTAAACATCTTTTAATTTTTTTTTAGGCCGCATAGTTTTCGACTTTTGATGAAAAATGTAAAAAAAAATACCGTTCCCTTATCTCCGAAGTTTGCAAAGATAAAAATCTGAAATTATTCTATGTGATAGAAGTTTATGTAAAGATTACAGGAAAAATAAAACGATGTCTCTAAATAACACACTTTTTCAGAAATCGGAACGGAACCCTCGGTGCGCGAGTCCGTCTCGCTCTTGACCGGTTTTTTTACCTATGGTTAAAAGGTGAAATGATCGAGAGTGTTTTTTGATATGATTCAACAAAATCTATTCAGCCGTTTGAAGATTATCAGCTTCTTTCTAGCACAGGTCTGATCGAGTCGAAATTTTGCATTCTGTTACTTCAATGATATTAGCCACCACATAGGTACTTAATAACCACAGTAATCTTGAACTGATGCCGCAGCATTCTGGAATTTGCAGGATACTCAACTCCTTTACCAAATTTTAGTATTGCATGTGTTTGGTCTCATTGGAATGGTCTCAATGTATAGGTTATAATAGATAGTAATCAGGGTCTGATGATGGAGTAGCAACAAGAAATGAGGGTAAAGGAGAATGCGTAATCCTGTATGGGCCTCATACCCAAATAAAAATTTGACTGTAGCATTATGTTATGAACTATGGCTGTCTTTTATGTTCTTATGGAGTAGTTTAATGAATCCTAAGACATGCTGTCTGAATTCACTTTGAGAAAAAAATGTGAAGAAGTTAAGTTGATTAAATAAACCTTTCGTTGGTCCAGCCATTGTGTGGGACAATATTATAGTTGATATTATGATAAAAATTGAATGTAATTATTAAATAATACTCAATATTTTTTTTATGTTTCACTATTTTTATATAAGTACTTAAATTAGGTGTAGGTACATATATTGATTTAATATAGTAAGTATAATGTTTGTAAATAGAAGTAAAAGTAATCACAGAAAAAATAATAATAGCAAGAATAATAATTAAATCTTAATTTGTATTAATTATAATAATCGGAGCGTTTTTAGTATTTGTTGATTAAATACAGTATAATGGTACATGATATACACACAGAAGTTTCAAATTCCTGACTTGTTTATTGTACGGGGACCCCCTTTAATTTTAAACTTTATCTAATTTTAATTATTTGTTGTTATAGCCGTAATACGCAAATACGCAATCTGTGAAAATTTCTATTGTCTACCAATTACGTAAGTAGGTAGTAGGTACCTACTTATTATTCTGGAAGTTTATATACAGATGATGCTAGTCGTGAATATTTATTAGAAATAAATAAATAAGCTGTAGTACTAGTGTTTACTAATTCGCATCAATGAAAGTAGTCACTCCGTCAATTTCAAAATATTATGGTAAATTAGTCTAAACATTCCATTGATTGTCTATTTAGAACAATAGTAATGACTTAAATGCTCGGAAATGTGATCAATGGACATTCATTATGATCAGACAGGGTCGTGTTGTCATGCCGGAGACATGTTCGCACTTTTTAACAGGAAATCAATTGTTGTTTGCTTTTTATTTTCAATTTTCCCGGATTGTCGTCAGGTGGCCTGACAAATTGTTGAAAGAATCTTGGCTTTAATTAGGTACAATATGGCTGTAATAAGTTTGTTGTAAGATTAGAATGTTATGTCGAGGTGGAAGAGGCCTTAAGTCGAGTAGGTAGTGCTGCCAACTTAAGAAACAAATCATATGTCTGGAGTTAAGGATCATTTTGAAATTTCTTATGCTCACATTTTTAGTCAGATGAGATAGAAATTTTTGTATAAAAAGAAATCAACACTAAACCTCCTAGGATCAGCAGCTTTAGTGCGAGTTTTTATACTTACTCGATCGCGTTTACGTTAACTTTACCTTACGTCAATTTGTATGGAATAATTGTGATTCCCATTATAGTCACCAGACGGCGCTTATTCAGTTTCAGTCATGGACCTAATATACAAACTGGACTGAGCTCTCATACCAAAAACACGAGCAGAGAGAGATATGTCATATTAAGGCAGTTTATCTCCTTCTAATAGGGTGACCAAACATTTTTATGACAAACAGGAAAATTCGTTTATACAGAGATAATTTGCGTCCGGTTGACCCTAAGTGATTTCAAATTATTGTTTGTATTACAAACATATTATAATTAAATAATATAAAGAAATAGACCTTTTTCGAAAGCTCCTTTATGAAACTGAACATTATTGTGTTCTATGTCGGTGTTGAATAGTGTACCTACCAATGTTTTTGAGGCAAGAAGGAAGGACTACAATATTGGTGAGACTCGTCTTGTGGCGAATCATCAAATTTGATCACGTAGGTATACGTGGCTTATGATGAAGTAGGCATGTAGAATCTCGTTCTGGGACCATGGTACTTTCTTGCTCTTTTTTCGTTTACTCTACAGAGCCTGTTTGGGTAAGTATGTAATTGAAGCAAAGGGAAATAAAATGATTCTGGAATTACATCCAACCATATTTGTTGAATTTCTTCTTTGGATGGAAAGCTGTAACCAACATAAAAATAATGCTATTTCAATCATGCGATTTAAAACTACAAATTGTATTTATTATGCGCCTTAATAGTTTTAATCAGAATTACACTACTTGAAGCTTTTGTAGACAGAAGACGCTAAGTCTTCTGTATACAAAACGTCTAGAGCATGGTTACACTACTTAGACTCAAAATTGTTATTATTTAGTAACAATTTTAAGTCTTTTATCGAGATTTATTGAAATCTTTGTTATTCCTTACAAATTCCTTACCTGTGAAATTAAATGCCACAACCAGCATAACATTCACTTTTACATTTTTCTAGATGCAACACTTTCTCAAAACCGCCATGAAACCATTGATGTCAGATTTCAGTTTTACCAGAGTAATTATTTGATAGCTACCAAACATTAATCAAAATTATATTATTTTGATTATTTTACTCATGGAGCTTACTTATAAAATTATTGACTATGATATACAGATTGTAAACCTATAAATAAAATTATTTAAAACTAATCTAAATGCTAAAATAAATATACGTAACTTATTTTACCTACTTGTAGTTTGTGAAATTTTTCTATCATCTTTATAATTTTTATCTGTTGGCAATTGAGCAAAAGGGACAAACTACTGAACTCGGGACCTCTCTCTCGGCTCGTTTTGCCTCAGCTAAGATGTCCTATCAAAAGTAAACCTAAAGTGCAATCCTTAAGGTTAATTTTTGTATGATACGATTTTTGGAGAGCTCAGTCCTGTATAAATAGTATATTAGGTCCATGGTTTCAGTATAAATTGACATTTACGTTAACGTGATCGAATAAGGATAAAAGCTCGCACTAAGGCCTTTGGTTCCTAAAAGTGTGAGCATAGGACATTTCAAAATGTTCCATATCTCTAGACTTATGATTTTTTTCTCAATGGTGGCGGCACTACTCGACTTAAGGCCTTAAGGAAAACAAGAGTACCGATTACAATTATTGCTATTTCTTTTTACTGAGTAAACTGTGAGAAAATCAGAATTCCAACATTGTGTTAGGTCCAATCAATGCATTCTACATTCTTGTAAGTGTCTCCTTGTATTTATAATTATAGTCACTTTTCTTTTCCTCTTTCAATTATCTACACAGGATTAGGTAAGTACCTACTTGAGTTTTAAAATTCAATGAGTGAATGACAGGATTCCGGACCCTATTACTGTATGCCTCCGCTGTCCATCTGTCAGTGAGCGGGCTGTATCTCATGAACCGTAAACTCGTAGTTAGACAGTTGCAATTTTCACAGATTAAGTAAACATTTTTGTTGCCGCTTTAACAACAAATAATGATAATAGGTAACATAAAGTTAATAATTAAAGGGGGCCATAAAAGAAACGTGTTTTTTTTAATCTGAAGCATTTTTTTTTAAATATGTGATAATTTTAAATATTCTACGGTAGTACGGAACCCTTCGTGTGGCCGGTTTTTTTGGTTTATACTTAATATCATCATTCAGACGACTAGGCGACGTGTTACCCGGAAGGTAAATCGTTGCGCCATTTCAATTTTCCAGGGCTAGGAAGCGGTGGAAGTTGGCATTTTTGGTATCTAGACTTCTAGAGGTGTACCTACATAGCTATCTATTGTAGTCAAAGTTCTATAAGCAATAAGTTCATTTGGAGTAAGTAAGTACCTAGGTACAGTCACGAAAGAGCATTCCTTACACATCAAGATTCAATATAAAAAATACAGAATGTAAGTGTAAACAGTGTCAACATTTAAGGGGTCATTGTACTCATAATTATTAACTAGGTACTTTTACTATGGAACTAAACCTGAAATCAGGTGTTCCCTACATTTTGACGAATTACGCGAACATAAATGTAGGTACTGTGAACAGCTGATTTTTTTTCGCGATTTCAGATTTCACGTTTGTACCTAAAAGTTGTTCATAATGATGACACTTTAAAAGGTTGCGAATGCCCAAAGGTTGCAAGGTTGCCCTGTATAATAAAATAACATAGTCTAAATAAAACTATTAGCAAACTAAAATATGGCGTTGAAAAATTCCTCCGCATCGCAGTCGACTGGTTACGTACCCAAGAGACTGGCGGCATTATTGCCACGTTGTATGGCAATGCTTAACCTCTGGCCAAGGTTAAAGACAGCCCTTGGGTCACGGGAAGTGTCAATCAGCCGTTTGGAGGTTTCATTGAACAAACCATGAGCACTTGGACCCCACGGCCTGAGCAGGGTTTCAACGCCAAACGGTTCGAAGCTCGAAGATATAGTAAGGTTATTATACTTTCGCCGCTTGAGGTTTTCCGCAGCCGCAGCAGCATCAGAAGTGTGAGTTGATAAAATCTGTTTTATCGTGTTGAGATATCGATATCCATCCCGTCAGTAAAGTTTCGCTAGCGAATTTAATTGTACCCTGTAGTGTAATCAATAACGCTCGGTAAGGCATAGACAAAATAAGCAAAGCATGGCATGTACCTTTATAAGCATTTATCCCTACTAGTTTTGAAGGAGATATCTTCCCAATAAATTGTATAGGTACACACGGTTACACATCAAGCTATACATTTCCAGTTTACACTGACCTCTCATTGTAAGAAAATCTTATACAATGCGAGATCAGCTTATACTGGGAATGTATAGCTTGATCTGTAGCCGTGTGTACCATAAGAGGTACAACCATGTATTTTTCTTGGATAGGAAAACTTTCCGGGGTCAATATACTCGTTATAATAAACATCTCTTTTGAGCTCAACAAGTCTGTTCTGAAGACATTTCGCTTCAGATAAATTTCTTGGTACCTCAATAGTTTGAACAAGGAGCAGTAGGTACTTATTCTCAAGATGCTGATAACCAACTGTTACAAAGATTTTGCGTGGATGTGAATTGTGATGCATATTTTCTACCAACCTGGGGGCCTACTCCCTAAGTCCGTCCGTCTTCCCATCCGTCCGTTCATCCGTCCGTCTGACATTACGATCCATCAAAACAAGTGTAAAAGTTAAATTTTTCGGACGAGCAAAAACAAATCGGGAGTAGGGACAACTGGCAAATCATGTTGTCATTCATACTTCGTTCGGGACCCAAACCAATCATCCATCCGTAAGTGATACGGAGTAAGAAACGCCCGTAACAAAGTCCGAAACAACGGGCTTCGTGCTTAGGGAGTAGGCCCCCTGTTCTTTTCGTATAATTGTGTTCTTTCTTGACGTCATATTTACCGCAACGTATTAAATAAACATAGGTATTTATTATTTCTTTCTTAGACACCTTTTCTTAGAACTGCATTAGAAACACTTATTGTGGTAGGTACCTATTTAAAGAGTGAGAGTTACCCATGATGACCAAAAAACAGTTGAAGTGTGAGCTTTTGGATTTTCTTGTCATGTAAGGAGTTTTTTACTGTTGAGTGTTGTTAATCCGATTTCGGTAAATGTTATAATGTAGGTACCTTTATTCAGAAGAAAAATGTGATGTTATCAAAGATAGCATCTTCTATAAAAATTGATGAAAAATGACAACATCCATTAAATATTTTAAATTAAAATCCTTAGTTAAAACCGCTTTTCGTGTCTGTGAGACCTGTGAAACTAAGTACGTAGGTAACGGATTTTAATGCGGTATGTATGTACTATCATTTAGAGAATTTATTCCAGAAGCTTTATGTGATTAATAATAAAGTAATTAATACAATATTAAACTTATAAAGAAATCTCGATATTTTGTCAATTCGCAAAAACCGTGCGAAACAGAGGCGCGTCGTTAGTCAATCGATAAATAAATATAAAAATAAATAAATCGTATGAAAAAGGATTTTGCAAAGAATTAAGTAATAGGATGTGCAGAGTCTTGTCATATGCAGGTACTAGTATTAATGAATACTGAACATTCACACAGCTTACAGCAATGCTTACACAACATAATTAATTTTTGACGACAGGGTTGGCGCTGGGGTCGCGGGTTGTCTGAAGGGGTTACCGCGGCCCTGGCATAGGCAACTGAAGGAACACGGGTGGGTTTTAGTCAGTAAAAGTCTGACACGCCCTCCCGCTCCACCCAGAGCGGGAGAACTTATTTGATGATTTCCCATCCTCAAAAAAAAAAAAAAAAAAAAGAAAAAAAAAAAAAAAAAAGGGTTGGCGCAGTGGTTGAGCGATTGACTGCTGCGCAGCATGTCGCGGGTTCAATTCCCGCGTGGAACAAATATTTGTACGACCTACAAGTATTTCTTCCGGGTCTGGGTGTTTCTCTATCTATAATATGTATGTATTTACAAAAAAAAAATTATACAAGTAGTTTATCAGCCATGTCGTTACCATAACACAAGCATTAGGTTGCTTAGCTTGGGACTAGATGGCGTTGTGTGAAATGTCCAAGGATATTATTATTATATTATTCATTATCTTAAAAATCTAAAAATTACCAGTCGTGGTTTATCGATTTCGTCGATGCTATAATAAGGTTTACACATTAGCACTTACAGTTTCAAGCGGGGTGTCCCAATGAAACGCTGCGAGGATGTCGACTCCTCGCACAGGCCTAGTTATTTTCAGTTTGTTCTTCCGCGGCTTTATCACATGTTTTATCTCTTCCCAAGACGCCTTCACATATTTTTTCCGGTCGCCTGGCTGTCCCTCTGCTAAACAACTCTCACTTCGGCACTTGAACGAGTCCGCTCTCAAGTTCTGATGTAAACAATCAGTTGATCGGCACTTAGATATTATAATAACATTATCCTCGTCCTGTGAAAACGACTCTTTTGGTCCTAACTGTTTTACTTTTAATTCCTGGATTAGTTTTGTAGCCGTCACTTGTTTATCTTTTTCTAAAATTAAATTTGGAATATTGTTTCTTTTTAAATAATTTTCGTATTCTTTTTTAGGTACGTTCACAATGAAAAGTACACCAGCCATGATTGTAACAACTTTAAACGTTGATCGTCGATGGAGCTGCAGTGTGCGCCCGCGCTCGCGCCTGCTAGCGATCTAAGCTAACGCTGTCACACCACTAACTAATTTAACCCTAGTATCCATTGTTTTATTTGCTGTCGAAATGTAGCCTCTATGTGTGGAAAATTACAAAACAATCGGTTTCCGTTCTTGCCAAGTGGACAGCATTAAAGTTGTTTTTTTTCATTGTAGATTATTTTGTTTTGGTTTTGTAATTATATGTAGATAAGAAAAACATTATTACACCTCGTAGTTTAACTAGCATAGTCTTTATAAATCTGCTACAAGTGTTCCACTACTATTAGGTACGTTGTATTACATTGTTTTATAGAATGTAATTATTGTACTTAATCATCATCATCATCATCATCATGTCAGCCCGGAATCACCCACTGCTGGTACAGACCTCCTCTTTTTTCCGGTTCTGTGCGTCCCTCATCCAGGTGTTTTCCGCGATTTTGACGATATCATCAACCCTAACGCGCTTTTGGACGGCCACCATTCGGTCACAGCTTTACACCATCGGTAATCTTCTCGTCTAACTAGATGTCCCGCCCAACTCCACTTGAGGGCTATCACCCTGCACCCGACGCGACGTCGTAGACTTTCGACCGACGACGGTAGGTACTTAATCATGTAACTACAAAACATTGCTTGCATTGTCTAATTTTATTTCAAAGTTGATTGTAATATTGCTTATTTTTTGATTTTGCTATTTTTTTAAACTTAATTTTTAGTAATATAATTTTATACCTTTGTTACATAAAACTTGATTATTTGTAACCAAACTGGAAGAAGTCACTGGCTCCTGCATAGGGGAGGTCAGCTCAGAGCGTCCACCTTAACTTTGAGTTAAAAAAAAAACCTTTCAAACGATAGACTTTTGAAGAGAATTTTATACTAATACCCAGAAAATTTATAAAATTTTCATAATGTGAAATTAAATTTCGCGCAAATTTAAAAATAACTATGTAATTTGTAAATTGCGAAAACTTGTCAAAAAACCGCTTTGCCCGAGTGACCGCCCAAAGCGGCCATGGGGGTAGGGGCAACGTGGCCACCCCAAAAGTACACAAGAAATATATTTTTTTTTGTTGAAAAATATCGTGCTTAACAAAATAAAAAATATTTTAAAATGATATATAATATTCTTATTTAATATTTTTATAAAATGATCAGCATTTTGTACCTTAATTATAACAATCAGTCTTGAGGGTAATTTAACTTAACTATATTGTTATATTTAGTTTAAAAACTTCTATTAAACTATTAGGAACTTATAATCTGGTTTAGTTTTTGACAACAGGTATTCAAAATTTTTATTAATTTATTTCAACCGTCTTATAATATATCTTCTATGAAAATAAATGCTCTAAAATTTAAAAACTTTCTTAAAAAACAAGTAAAATTTAATGTTCTTCGTTAATTGCCCTGGCCATCATATCTTCATTCCATGACGCCTGGGTAGTCTTCCTTTTATAGCCGTCAACCACCTTAACAAAATAATTACTTACGCATTATCTATCGAATCATAATAATTTTGCAAAGGGCAAAGCGGTAAGTTGGCCGCTTTGCCCGAACCGCTTTACCTTTTTCGCCCATTTTGTTTTAATAATGAACTGCTCTCACATTATTTATTATATTTCAGAGAGAATAGAACACAAAAAAAGCCAAATAGATAAGTAACAATACACGTTCAATAAAAGCATTGAAATATAAAGAGGTTTGACCAAAGCAGATTGAACTTTTCTTGCATTTTTTTAACAAAACACGCAAATAAATATGTTTCAGCACTGCAACCACGAGCTCGGTCTCACTGCTACTGAAAGATTGCACGGCGCGGGACGGGAGATTGGGTATGCGAACAGAACGGCCACGCCGCGCTATTATTTCAAATAACCGAAAAATGAAGCGTGGCCGCTTTGCCTTCTATGGCCGCTTTGAACTGACCTCCCCTACAGGTCAACAACTATACAGTTGTTGTCTTCTTAATTTAGGTTGTGTTGAATCAATATTTACAATATAAAACGAAATAATTATGTCCAATAACATTATAGAACGCTGAAGTTTATTGACAATGTTCACGTGGCTGTTTCATCTTATCACGAGCATCCCCTCGGCAACAATAAAAGCTTGCCGCGCAGCTGAGGCGCGGGGGGGGGGGGGGGGGAGGGGGACAGCGCGCCAGGGCGGCCGCCGGCGCCCGCCCAGTCGCGGCACAACCTGCCGCCCGCGCGCACCACGCGCCCTCCGCGACCACGCGATCAATAACCGTGACAACCACAACTTATATCACCAACAACCTTCTCTATTAACTGAAGGCAACGTATCTCCAACGACCCCTGCTGTTCTCGCAGTCTTCACGTGGGTACCGCACTTCGTAACGCCGATAGCTTTTGTCAACACCATAAAACATGGCTACCTTCGAAAACACATGATCGTCATCCGTTTATTGGAACGTGAGTCTATTCTCGTTGGCCCACAATACAACGGGTCTCATGTAACCCCTGTATCCTATGTATTTGTGTTTTTATCGTAGTGTTACGTAAATGCTACGCTACTGCCTTTTCAAAATCGATACGTTATTAAATCTTTATGAAACGATTTGATTGGCGCCTCTTACTGTAGCACGCTGTACACGTCTTTGATTAAAACGTTATTTATAATGCTTTTTATGTAAGTAAATATAATGTTTTGGTCTTTGTTTTATGATGGTCGGTATCTAATTGGCTTTCTCGTGTTACATCGTCGTGTCGGCTCCTCAGGGCCTCGGATTCTCGGATGTTGTATAATTGCCGAAAACGTGCGATGCTTGTCAGGATAAACTGTCATTATATAACGCTATCCTTGTTGTGACGTAAGTGTTGTGGCCAGGTGAGCTCCAGAATTTATGGATTTATTTATTACGTAGATAGCTAATAATAACAAGATGCGATACCGTGAAAGTTTTTAGTTTAGTAATAATTTAATCAATGAATTCACGTTTTCAGCAGAAAAATTAACACCAAAAGGTACAAAAACTAAAGCCAAGTTACATAAGCTACAGAATATGTTGTATTTACGTATATTTATTATTAAGCTCGAGGCAGTCACGCGCGGCTTTAGACAGACGCCTGGGGCTGTGTTTCAGGGGTCGCCGAGTTAAGTCAATGTCAATATAATACGAGTACATGTCTGTACGAATTTTAAGGGAGTAATAATAAGTAAGGGTGATAGTTGGTCGTGTGAAGGGGCCCTTGCAAGTCGACGTATACCACCCCAGATTACTAACGCCGATTTTACGATAATAAGTATTTATTTAGCTCGAGCTGCCCCAGAAAGCGCCGTTTATACTTATTTTCTGCATATTTGGTTTGATGTAATCTTGTATGAATACTGTATCCCCTAACTCATTTAAAACTTTTAAATTATGTACTTAACTTATAATAACTTTATAAATTCATAATTTTTTAATCAAAAATTTGTAAGTAGGTATGCGGTTTCGTAACTGGGTTAGATATTGATAATGGCTTGGCAACATAAGGGTACACATTTATGAAAATTGGACCATTGCTACGCGTTACAGTATTACCTATAACCACGTAACCATACAAATTGCCAGCAAGCAACACAGACATAATCAATAATTTTCCCATTTTATTTGCTAACCCGTACCTAAGTACAACACACATTTATACTTACGCCGCTTCTCTTTTATGACTACAAAATTTTCGATGAAGTAAGTAGTTTGTAACTGTGTACACTATTTTGTGAACGAAAATCTTAAAATTGGTTTCAGTAACGGCTTTTCAACCTACACATTATTTTCTAGTGATTTGATTGAGGACAATCAAATCATAGACAATGTTCGAAGTTTGAGATTATAGGTAATAAAAGTTTGTTGTGACGAATAATAAAACAAAGATTTTTTTATATAATCTGGTTACAATCAAAGTTAACCTGTTTGAAGATTGATGGTAGCAATGTAGGTCATGGAACGATAAAACCTTTATAAACGAAAATGTCGAGTTTATATGGTAGCCAGTATTTTATTTAGTGGTTCTTTGTTAGTGCCGTAAACGTTACCTAAGAAATTGTGTGGTAGCGGGGTAGCGGTGCTGAAGGACTGATTGCTTCATTTAATTTCTTAATTTTCTTCGTCGTTAATTAACAACGTCTTTCACTGACTTTACGTCGCTTTTATACCTAGTTTTTAAGTTTTCGGCGAGAATAAAGTAGCTTTTGGTTTTATAGGTTCTCTAGAATCTAGATTTTTATCTTTCTATGATTAGTTAAGTAACGTTTACCTGACTCGGAGGGGAATTATTAAAAGAACTCAAGTGATCGTTTTCTTAATTTAGTTAAGCTATCAGTAGAACCAACACAAATGTAATAAATATAAGTAGGCTTTTAAGTATTGAAGTAGCGTTATACAAGGTGTAATTTAAATAATGCACAACGTCTTAACGTGTCATTGTACTCACTAACTCACCACTATGAACAACTTTTACTAGGGACCAAAATTGAAATCGCAAAAAAAAAAATCTGATGTTCAGTGCAGCATTTTGACGAGTTTTGCAACCACAGCTGTTTTATTTTTCGCGATTTCAGTATTGGTCCCATTGTAAATGTTGTTCATAATGATGACCCCTAACCCCTCACGTGTCTGAGTTTGGGCTTTTTTTAGACCCAAAACCCCAGTGGTGGGGGGGGGGGGGGTTTGGAGGTTAGTTGCGAACCATTAGGTTCACAATTACTGATGAGGATATGTTTTCCATCGAATGATGTTTTTTTACGTTTATATATACGTGATATAAGCTTATATACCTACTATGTAAAGTTTTGTCCTTATGCACACATGGAGTGCATTTGACACGGGGGGAAGGGGGTGGGCGTTAGTTGCGAACTCCATAGGTGCACAACTACTGATGATGATTGGTTTTCCATCGGATGATGTTTTTTACGTTTATATATATGCGATATAAGCTTATATATCACTATTTAAAGGTTTTTCCTTATGCAGGGGGTGCATTCGACACTTGAGGGGTTAAGAGGTTGTGCGTTATTTAAATTACACCTTGTATATGTAACCACATTTGAAGGTTTTACTAAGCGTTCATCACAATCTTCACTATCTATATTATGAGGGAAATGTAAACCGATCCTTCAGTCGTGGGTTGAAAGGAGTTTAATCTCGTGAAATGTTAATTTAATTACACATTTAACAAGATAATGGTCGGCGTGATTTCGCTTTTTCTATGCAAGGCGAACTTAGAGAAAATACTAGAACAACGTTATACGAGTATTACTTCGGTCGTGTAGCTACCTATTCTGAGTGCAGTTTATAACATACTTTGTTAAATAAAATGCTGTGAGCAGCAGCTTTAAATATATTTAATTATAATAAAAAAGCGCAGTATTCTGAAACTAGTTATTAAAATGTAAACTAAGATAACTCGCACGATTTCTAATATTATAAAGGTCATTCGGACGTTTGTTTGTTACTGCCTGACGCGTCTATTACTGAGCCGATTTCAACTACATTTGGCACTCAGCTAAAACATAAACCGGACATTTTCTCTAAATAAAGGGCATTTTCTCTAGGATGCGATTGAAGCTGCAGTCAATAGCTACTTCTTTTTAAAATATTTTAAGATCCATAAAATACATTCTTCTTTTTATATGACTTTGGCAGAGTAATAATTACAATAAAAACAAATTTTAAGTAAAAACAGATATAAAAAATAATGTCCTTACAATATTCATTGGTGAATATTTTATAGCTCAGTAATGAACAACATTTTATGCATGACAAAGAGACAACGCAAAATGAAAAGCACTTGTATTTTGAAGCACTTTGCATATTAAATGTGGAGTAAATCCTGCTCTCTATTTTGATGTTCTGTTTTGATGTTAAGTAGGTACCAGATTAGCGCTCTACTAATTTTCTGCAAAAGGGCACAAATTGATTACCTATATTTCTATATTTTATTCTATACTAACTTTTGCCCACGGCTTCGTTGGCAATCAATTCGGGTTGTACTATGCTTATAATAATGCAATTCAATAATGATTCGATATACACCTGGCGCCATCTAATATCATAAGAACGTTATTGTTGTTTTCCTCGGGAACAGTACTTTTTTTCAGGATGAAAGGCACCCTATGTCCATTTCTGTACACTTGACAACGTATATGCACTTCAGGATGATCGGTTCAGATGGTTTAGGCGTTAAAAGGTAACAAACAAACAAACTTAGTTTTATAGTTAGGATTTTATTTGGTTACCTCTAAATACCTAATTTGCAAATGTAGTGACTCGACTGACTGAGGTATTCCTCGAAGCGCTACCATTTTGAGGCGCACCTAATGAGGCGCTCCTTTTTTATTCCTCGGAGCGCACCTTTTAGTAGCGCTCCCGATAGCAATTAAAAATATTAAATTTTTATTCCTTGAAGCGCACCCACGTTTAAAAATAGGACGTTTATAAATTAAAAACTCTTTTGTGCATCATCATTGATTCATCATCATCGAAGTTGCTTAACCAAAAGTACGAAATTTTTTTTCGCCAAAAATATTTACAAATTTATATTTTTTTGTTGTAATAATTAATTTACGTAATGAGTCTACAGTGTAGACTCATTACGTAAAAATGTACAAAAAAAAACTGTAGTGTAGACTCTACACTACAGTTTTTTTTGTACATTTTTATCGTTGAAATTGCAAGAGTGGCATACATTAACCCTCTTACAAATAAAACACGGAATAAAGTTATATCGGGGATAACAAAGGAATAACCATACATTTTCGTAGGTTTAAATTTGGAATAACTTTATTCTGTGTTTATTTGTAAGAGCGTTAAAATTTAAAATTAATCAATGTCACCCCGTTTTACGGTACTGACTAATACTGTTATCTTTGTCCACTTTACACACACAGGATCACTTTATTTTTTTAAAAACCAATCTATGGTCAAAGAGTATAGTTTTTGCAAATTTTATAAAATAACGTGTTTTGCTTATTGTCGATAGTTTCAGTTAGTATCCTATCTCTATTCGAAATGTAATCATAGGTGCGCTTCGAGGAAAAAAAAGTTAATATTTTTAATTGTTATCGGGAGCGCTACTAAAAGGTGCGCTCTGAGGAATAATAAAGGTGCGCCTCATTAGGTGCGCCTCAAAACGGTGGCGCTTCGAGGAATACCTCGACTGACTGTCTTTGATTGGCTTGTTGGCCGACTTATTGGTCATAAGCCCAACTGATGAGCGTGAGGTCTTGGGTTAATCGGGCGTTTTGAGTCTACATTGTTTATAACCAGTTTATGGCAAAAGTCTTTTAACATTTACATAATATGAGCTGGATTTACATTACGAAATTATTGACATAAAATTATTTTCTTGACATTAATTTCATTAACAATTTCACGTGTAAACTACTAATTTAATTAATTTCATGAAATCAAAATACTTTCGTGCTTAGCGCGATTTTGATAAAAGTAATGTCGCGCAACTAGGTTCTCTATCAAATGCGACTTGAAACGCGAAAGCTCATTTGTTTATCTATACTTATTATTAAATAAAGTCACTTTTCGTCTGTCTGTGTGGCCGCGTTGTTCTTATAAACTGCGCAACGGATTTTGATGTGGTTTTCACTATCATTTAGAGAATTTATTCCGGAAGGTTTATTGTAAGTACCTATACTAGCTGACCCGACAGACGTTGTCCTGTCCCAGTTTCAATAATTCAAAATTCCCATAGAAAATCCACTTTCAGTTTTCCCGAATTTTCCAATTTTCCCGGCACTTTTCCAATTTTTCTCTACATAAGAACCTTCTCCCGACAATAATAAACACAACAAAAAAGAATTAGCGAAATTGTTCCATCCGTTCACGCGCGATGCGATGACGAAGGGAAATAGGGATTAATTTACTTATATGATTACATTAAGGCTTGTCCTCCCTAAAATACGGCGAAAATAAGTAACTTTGTTCCATTTTTTTACAGTACCTAACTATAGCACCTTTTTGATAGAAAAAAATACACAATAATCTAGAATACATAAGAAGTGATTTCATGTGACCTAAAATCTATTTTAGTTTGTAGAACTAAAGAAAAAAAAGGCTAAACCCAGGTCTATTTCTCCTACAGTTACATACTGTTACATATAATTCCGATACGCCAGTTCGAGGAAGCATTGCAGTGGATAAAACTTTTGCGACCGGTGCAGGTGACTGCTACGTCAACACCAAGCGCGGGAGTCGTCGCGACGCGAATGAATCAGATATTGAGAGTGAACCATATGAAGAACTACGGGAGTTTCGTTTGGAAATAATAACGTAAACGCACCCATTACCGCCAGTTTAAGCGGAGTTCAGATTGATATCCAAAAAATAAGCACATTCTTAATATGTGGCTTAAATAAAAATAATTTTTCAAGTACTGAAATTATCGAATTTTTTAGTTATGTGTAAGAACAGATAATCAAAGAATTACTTAAAAAATTAAAAATTAAATAAAAGGAAAAGGGTCATGTCCCTATCACCGACTCAAAATATCGGGTGTGTGCCTAATACCGTTTATGTGACACCTAATACCGACCACTAAATAAATGGAACTGTTAAAGTTAAATAAAAATGCTCGTGTATATTGCACTGTTTACATAAATGCTCCAACACAGTACAGAATGCTGTCAACACTTAACAATTATATGTATTCTTATAATAGTATATTCTTAACAGCGTTAAATCAATAAAAAATATCATACTCGTATTTATACGAATTATGAATTATTAATATATAACCAATGGGGGCAAAATAATGCATAATTAATGCATAATGCATAATTAAATAATTATTATTATATAATTATAATTATTATTTCGTTTATTTATATTTTTTCCTTATAAAATACATTTTTAAATATTTCTTAATAAATAAATAAAAAACATTTAAAAATATAAAAAATAGTGGTCCGCCGGTGTCGGGAGCAGCGTCCAAGCTCCCAAAAAGGGCTCCCATACAACAAACGTGATTTTTTTGCCGTTTTTATAGATACTGGTAGGAACCCTTCGTGCGTGAGTCCGAATCGCACTTGGCTGGTTTTTTCTTTTCATAAGAACCTTCCTAGGACTGCAAGGAATATTTGAAAAAAAAAAAAATTTGCCGTACTTATTAATGTCATTGTAAAATATGCACATATCACAACACTAATAGTTGACTCACCAACGCACCACCGCTCAGGCGGACAGTCCGAACACGACTCATCGCCCCACCACTCGGACCGGTATTTATAACCGAGCGACGTATGCGCCTGAGGCAACGTCACAATACTGTCATCGGCTCGCACCGCGATATAGTGATATCTACATACACTACATCCCTTCCTTATTTTAATTCATTTTATTTCTGTATTAAATATCCCCTGCATTAAATAATAAGGATCTTAAGGAAGAAGTGATAAGTTTTTATATTTATCATCTACATAGTATTATTAAGTTACAAGTACCTAGTCTTTATTTATTAAAGAACACAGCATATACATTCAACATTGGTTCAGTCTGCATGATATTACTTCTACTTTTCTGTAGTGGATCACTTATCTAGTTATTAACTAAATTAGGCACTTACTTACCCAATTTAGGCATCTTTGTCAAATCAGTTTTTTAATCAATTAATACAAGTAATTGCTTTATATTTTTACCCCATTGTAATCAATATAATTTCCTGTGTACTTTGTTCAATATATTTTCTTACTTCTTTCTATTCTTTCTTGTGAATGATAGTCTGACTACAATGTTCATGCAAGCTAATTGATATTATATCTTGATTATTGATGATAACGATGTTGTTTTGCATGTGTTACAACACGGCCAATATTGCTCATGAGGTGCAGTCAAGAGAGACCACATTTGCTTACTGTACATGAGGTGTGGTCGAAAATTTCGAGTTTGAGTGGCCCAGCCATTCTAAATAAGAGGTGGTTTCAATACCACTGTTCTCAACTATAACATCTAATTCTCAAGGAACTTGGTGATCAGGGATCTTCACACAATTATGAGGGTTTTCATAGCTTCGTTTATAGTTTAGATTTTCTTTGTAAAGGCGCTTGCTTACAAAGAAAATCACTTTAACCATAAGGTGGTATTTTCACCCTTCACACACTGCACCAGTGCATTGTTAGTAGCCAGTCCATTGGCTAAATAATATTGCTGCCGGCCCATTATCATAACCAATAAATTAATGATTTGCCTGCAAAGTTAAAATATTTGTTAATTAAATCAATCAATCAATCAATGAGCCTTTCATCCTGAACTTTTAAGACTAGTCTAAAAATATTGTAGTGCTTTACAGATTGTCTCTCAGTTCAGTGTGCCTCTTGGCATAGGCTTCCTCTAACATCTTCCATTGCTTTCTATACCTAATCGATCTTCTCCAGTTAGGACCGGCTGTTAATTTTAACTCATCCTCCCATTGCCTTCCTCTATTCCTTTTGCCATTTTTAGGGTACCACTCAGTGATTATTTTACTCTATTTTTCTTGAGTACTTCGCAGTATATGGCCTATCCATCTCCATTTTAGTTGATCTATCTTTACTAGCACGTCTGTTACTCTAGCTTTTGATCTTATGCAGGTGTTTCTTTTCCTGTCCTGCTTTTTAACTCAAATCTTCTCCATGGCTCTTTGGCAGTGTACTAGACTGTTCCTGTGAAGTTTAGTGAGGGACCAGGTTTCACAGCCATAGGTGAGGTAGGGGAGAATGCAGGTATCAAAACTTTCTGTTTAATTTATGTGCTTGTTTCAGTGGATTTCATTACTTCCTTTAGGGATCAGTATTTTTTCCAGCTTATTGGTTATTCTTTTGTTTATTTCGTTGGTAGATTGGTCTCTGTGAGAGATGATTTGTCCTAGGTAAATATACTCTTCTACGCACTTCGCGGTTAGCAAGTAGTTTGGTCTTGTTTATGTTCATGTAGAATCCGATTTTCTCACTTTGTTGCTTTAGGTCTTCCAACATTTTCCTTAAATTATGTGTTTGAGGTTAGTTAGTAATTTGGTCTTGATAATGTTCATGTATAATCCAATTTTCTCACTTTGTTGCTTTAGGTCTTCTATCATTTTCCTTAGATTATGTGGGTCTTTTTTCAATAAGACAATGTCGTCTGCAAAACTTAAATGGTTCTGTTAAATGGTTCCTTAAATGACTGATAATCTGCCTAGCCTCTTCCCAAGTATGTTGGAATCGGCTTGCAGTCCAACCGGATGCAGCCGAACACCAGCACCTTACATGGAGCAACCGCCCATCCGACCTCCACAACCCAGTTACTGGGTAATACGATATCCATTGGTAAGACTGGTTGTCAGACTTTCGGGCCTCCGACGGACGACCCGTAACGACCGTCAAAGATCCACGAATGACAGCCGGGACCAACGGCCCAACGCTGCGCTGCGTTATGCTCCAGTGAGTCGGAGTGTACAGCTCTGGGTTGAGGCTGAAGGTGATGACCAGGAATGCGCGTCCGCTGCATGCTGGTGGTCAGGATACCTGTTGAAGCCGTGGATGCTGGCTGGCTGTGTGACTCGCCGCTCGAAAGTTTTGAGGAAGTGATGCTGATGACGTCACGCTGATGTAGTTGCACGAAGGCTGCGCTGACGTTCATGCTCGTGGTCACCAATTTAGAGGTATGAGGAACAAGGTGTAAAGTTCACTCATCCTCCATTGAAAAGGGAGATCAGAAGGTTGCGTGTTCACATCACGTCGGGGTCACCAGTTTGGAGGCATGAGGAACAGGGTGTAAAGTTCACTCATTCTCCATAGAAAAGGTAGGATCCTCCGACCAGACGGATGTTGTGTCTTGGTGGGCTGCTGCCCGACGGTTGATGTCGGGACGTTGTATATAATTATGCTAATTGCGTGGTAAACTCTAATTGCGCGATGCAGGTTTGCGTGACGTCATGTCATTGATGCGTAGTTCATATGTGGCGATGTAGATGCCATCACATGCTTTCCGAGGCACGGTGGAGTCTCGGTATGTCTAGATGGTCACCCATCCACGGATCAACCCCGGCAAGCGTAGCTTAACCTGATAAATCGACCCGTGCGGCTATTATTACCTAGCCACGAGCTCCTCACTGTTTAATGACCAGTATGTACTTAAAAAGTACCACTATTTTACCTATTTTTCTTTTTGATAACTGTCAATTAATGACCAGTAGGTATATTCTACTGTTAATACCGTCGTTCTCTGATGACTTGTCAATGTAATGACTAGTAGATATATTCTACTGCCGTTAGCGTCACACTCTGATGACTTGTCAATTTAATGACCAGTAGATATATTCTACTGCAGTTACCGTCATTCTAGATGACTTGTCAATTTAATGACCAGTAGCTAGGTTCTACTGCTACCACTGTCATTTCCCGACAACTGTCAATTTAATGACCAGTAGAAATGTTCTACTGCAATTTCTCATTGCGCGCATTTTGCACATTTTCATATGGTAATACCACCCAAGGACTCCACGAGACAGAATTGACGTAGTGTGGAGTGCATAAGCAAGGTATCCTTTGCGTCGTATTACATTTGTTTGGTTATCTCTTTTCTTAATAAATCTCAACTGTTTCTTCCTTATTCTTTTCAGTTTAGTTATATTTTTAATAACTTGTAATAGTTCAGTTTTATGTTTGTTTTCTTCTGCACGTTGTAAATACTGTCGCCGCCTTTCCTTATTTTTGTTTCAATTCAGCTAACATTTGTTTAGATAGCTCGTTTGTTTTCTGTAACTTTTGGCGTAATGCTTTTTTTTTCCTTTTCAAAAGTATGCTTGAGTCCCTTAGTTTTAAACTTTTCTTTTTTAGATTTCCAAAACTTTCCAGACTTGGAAATACCTCTAATGGGTTCTGTTTTACTTGAAGATGTGTCGTGTTTACTGTTGTCTTCATCTCTGCTTTTTAGCTATGGTTGATACTATGGAGAGAACTTTAGTATGTGTTTCTTCAACTAATCATATAGCATATTTCAAATAACTAAGCATGTGGTCCCGGGTTCGACTCTCAGGTCGGGCAGCGTCACTTAGTTTCTCCATCACGAACCTCCCAATAACATACCGGAGTCTGAACTGTAGTCCGTTTAATGGCAACAGACATGCCCAACGTTACTGGTGAAACGTGGTTGCATCACACATCTCTGCCTATCCCTTTGGGGCACATAAGCGTGATCTTATGTTTAAATAATTAAACCACAATTTTTTTCCTTAATAAACAAGATAGTATTTAAATAGTTATGAACCATTTATTGTTTCAGTCTTCTCCTTTTATTTACCTCCTTTCATTTCTAATGAAAAACTCTAACGTATTTATATTCATAATTTGACGTTTGAAATCAAAGAGATTTAAGATACTATAGAGAGGCTATCAGAAGAAATGTCCCACAAAAACTGTTATACCAAGTCTCAGTGACGCCATCTAGCATAATACTCGTATAGCAAAATTACATAATAACCAAGTATGACATGTATACCTGATACACTTTTACCGACACCAACCTTTGATTTAGCAACCGTCAGATAGTTAGACATATCTAGAAAATTATTTAATTTATCTCAATACTCGATAAATTATAAAATAGAAACGAAAATAAACCGTAGTTGAATCGAGTCATTTCATCACTACAAGGTTGCAATACCACAATGTACAATTCGGTATATTTTCTTCGAAACTAATTTGACGTGACATGCAGGCGTACCACACAAAACTGAGGGACTTTTGGCCACTAGGACATAAGTATCGGATTACGATTTTGTTCGCTTTGTCCCGTCTATTGTTAAGTAATATTTAATGTCTTTGTTTGAAATGTAACAATATTTTGTATATTTCCTTCCGAAACATATTATTTAAATCAATCTATCTGTAGGAGATTATATTTTTTCCATCCATTAACATTAATATAACAGTCATGTTCCTCATAAGTTTTTTTTTTTTTTTTTTTTTTAATTTTAATCATGAATAATTGTCATTATTACATTGATTTATTATTATAATTTGTATAATAAAATATAAAAACTCACGGTTTTCTCCTCGTCGCCAATGTAAAATATGCACATATCACAACACTAATAGTTGACTCACCAACGCACCACCGCTCAGGCGGACAGTCCGAACACGACTCATCGCCCCACCACTCGGACCGGTATTTATAACCGAGCGACGTATGCGCCTGAGGCAACGTCACAATACTGTCATCGGCTCGCACCGCGATATAGTGATATCTACATACACTACAGTCATAATTGCGGGACCTCTTCTAAATCCTCTGTAAAAGATTTAGAAGACGTCCAAGAAGAGAAGAGGAGGAAGAAGAGGTTCTCTAAGAGAACCTCTTGTCAAAATGTACTGAACAGCTGATTTTTTTTTCGCGATTTCAGGTTTGGTCTCATAGTAAAAGTTGTTTATAATGATGAGTACAATGACCCCTTAAGAGGATAACGGTGATTAAAATTACACCCAGTATATAATAAATTATGCATAATATTATAATAAATATTATTATTATGTAATATATTATTATTATTAATTATTATTGCATAATACTCTAGCAAGTCAACACGCGTCAAAATTTTCTTATATCGCATTTTACTTATTTATTTATTTCCTCAACAATATAAAGTATCAGAAAGCACGAAAACTACAATAAAACCTTTGGAAAAATATGAATATATAAATAAAGAACCACAAAATGAAAAAAACAAATAATAGTAGTAAAAAAACCAAGAATGACGTTTGTCAAGATTGGCCTACAAATCTAAGCCTAATAAGATGATTGATGCGATGTAGATGATGCAAACAAGAGCCAAAACACGAATACAGGCACACCCACCATCTCCGGACTCGTCGCTCAGCTCCGCCTCACAGCCGGTACGCGCCTCAACCGTGAGCGCTGTGTCACCGGTCGCTGCAGTTGCGTCGAGCTCGAGCGACGAGTTTTTCTCCCCACCGTCGTCACCAACACCACCACGGCGGCGAGGAAGAGGACGGCCACCAGCGGGCTTGGGACCTCGAGGCCAACCGGCCCCGAACAGGGTCCCCGCTGCCGGTGGAAATGTGTCGCGCATGCGATGGACCCAGTCCATAAATGAAAATGTCATGCGCGCATATTATGGGGCTACAGAGGGAGGAATTAACCTTACAGCGTATCGAGGACGGATGCTCTCTCTGTTTCAGGTGCTTGAACCTGCCGTCAACGTCTCGGCCCAACGATTGTCGGATCAGGTGCGCGTCATCCAACACAATCATAGGTTGGATAACGCTACACTTGATCGGCTGCGCTCGGAAATGCAGAGTAGCTCTGCTAGTAACCCTCCCCCATCCCAGAATGTCATGCATGTGCCTGCCGAGATTCCACTGCGAGCAAACCAGCGTGATGAGGAGGAGAATGCCAGAGCTATATCTGCAGACAACCTATGCAATGTGGAAATAAGGAGCGCTCTGGAGGATGCGATCCGTGAGTACCGGTTCACATCACCTGACCTTAGGCCACGACTACCACGTTTGCCCATGAATAAAAAAAACAGAGCACTGGTGTGTGCTCTGGATGCGCTGTTACCAAATTTTATTGAAAGCAGCGCAGATCTTTGCGATACACACTCAATCTTGTATTGCACGGCTGTTGCGGCATGTCGTGTAGCTTGTGTCAAATTTCCAAACACTGACCGAGCTACACGGCCAAAACCCGCTGCACCAGCCTGGCAGTGCAGGATTGAGCGTCGTATTAATGAGGCCAGGGTACTCATCGGGAAGCTCATCTGCTTCAGGGAAGGCAATACACGCCCAAGGGTGATGCGCTTTGTGAGACAGGCGTTCTCGGGAACTAATGTTAGTCCTCAAGAATATGTATCCCGTGTCACAGAGCGCATCGACTTTCTGAAGCAGAAAGTTTATGCATGGGCAAACCGTATTCGTCGGTATAGGCGAAGAGTGGATCGGTATTCTCAGAACCGCATGTTCCAGAGTGATGAAAGGTGGGTATACAGAGCATGGGAGCGACCCATTCCCACTCAAGGTGTGACTGACGTGCGTCCACCAGATAATGAGACCATGAGTGCTTTTTGGCGAAGCATTTGGTCGGTGCCTGTCAGTCACACTGAAGGTGATTGGATGCGTATTGTTGAGCAGGCGTGTGATTCAATACCAAACATGGATGCTGTTACCATTAGTCCTCTGGATGTGGCCTGTGCAGTTCGTCCGTTGCCTAACTGGAAATCTCCAGGGCCGGACGGACTGCACAATTTCTGGATTAAATGGCTACAAAGGTCACACGCCTGCTTAGCCTCGCAATTCCAGTCATCTTTAGAGACTGGGTCGCTACCACTGCTCTTTACGACAGGAGTTACCCACCTGCTCCATAAATCAGGTAGTACAGCGGAACCTAAAAACTATAGACCAATAACTTGTTTACCGACGGTCTATAAAGTCCTTACGTCCATTCTTAGAGCAAAAATTGCACACCATATTTATAATAACTCGATTATGTCTGTGTCTCAGAATGGATGTAGGAATGGGTCCCGCGGTACTAAGGAGCTGCTCCTTATAGATATGACCATAAGCCAACAGGTTCGTAGATCCCGGAAGGATCTGTCGACATGTTGGATAGATTACAAGAAGGCCTATGACTCGGTGCCACATACATGGCTCATTAGGGTGCTGGAGTTGTACAAAATAGACGCAACTCTACGCACCTTCCTGATGTCGTGTATGGGGCAGTGGAAGACGGTCCTTCTCTGTCCAGGATGTCGACGGATCCCAGGGATCGATGAACCAATCAGGATTGAGCGGGGAATATTTCAAGGCGATAGTTTGAGTCCGCTTTGGTTTTGCTTAGCCCTGAATCCTCTAAGCACACTGCTGGAGGATTCAGGTCTGGGCTATCGGTTGAGAAGAGGTGGTCAGGTAATATCTCACCTCCTTTACATGGATGACTTGAAACTTTTTGCCCCCAACAATTTGCGACTGATGGAGTTACTGAAGGTAACAGAAAACTTCAGTAGCGCCATCAGGATGGAATTTGGTGTGGACAAATGTGCAGTCATGCATGTAAAGCGAGGGGAGATTATGGAATCCGTGGGAACCCAACTCTCGGATTCCATACACCTTAGATCCCTCTCCTCAACCGAAACCTACAAGTACTTGGGTATGTCGGAAGCGTTGGGCATCAATGTTGCTGACATGAAGCAATCGTTGAAGGAGCGCTTCTTTGGCCGCCTGAAGAAAGTATTTAACAGTCTTCTATCAGGTGGAAACAAGGTGCGCGCCTTCAACGGTTGGGTCATGCCGGTTTTGATGTACTCTTTCGGCGTACTCAAATGGACTCAGACCGAACTCGACGCCCTGGATAGGAGGGTCCGTACGCTGCTGACTGCGTATCGAATGCATCACCCACGGTCATCGGTAATGAGACTGTATATCCCGCGAAAGTGTGGAGGTCGAGGCTTTTTAAATGCTAAGACCCTCCACAATCGCGAGATATGCAGTCTCAGGGAATATTTCCTAGAAGCCGACGTGGGGATGCATCGAGATGTGGTCGCGGTGGACAAGGGCCTCACCCCACTCTCCTTGGCGAAAGAGAACTGGCGCAAACCTGCAGTACTTGATACTAACGATCGTAGGGAAGTATGGCAAGGCAAAGAGCTTCACGGACGCTTTTTCCGGGCCCTCCATGGGCCTGATGTAGACTTTTTGGCGTCTGTATCCTGGCTACGTTTCGGCGACCTCTTCGGGGAAACCGAAGGTTTTGTGTGTGCAATTATGGATGAAGTTATCATGACGAATAATTATCGAAAATACATTGTCAAAGACGGTACGGTTGACATCTGTCGGGCATGCCACCATCCCGGTGAATCAATCCGACATATTGTTTCCGGTTGTTCTCGTCTTGCTAACGGCGAATACTTGCACAGACACAATCTAGTGGCTAGGATTATCCACCAGCAACTTGCCTTGCAGTACAACCTTGTGGAGTCCGAAGTGCCATATTACAGGTATGTGCCCGACCCAGTTCTCGAGAATGGCCAAGCCACATTGTACTGGGATCGATCTATCATCACAGACAGGACTATTGTAGCCAATAAGCCTGATATTGTGGTGATAGATCGACGAGAGCGCCGTGCAATTATTGTTGATATCGCTGTCCCTCATGACGAGAATCTCGTGAAAGCTGAGAAAGATAAAAAAATTAAGTATCTTGACTTAGCACACGAGGTTGTCGACATGTGGGACGTAGACTCTGCAATCATTGTACCGATAATCGTTACGGTTAATGGCCTAATAGCACAGAGCCTCGATCAACACCTCAGGAGGCTCTCATTGCGCGGCTGGATCAAGGGCTTGATTCAGAGAGCAGTACTCCTGGACACGGCACGCATAGTGAGGAGGTTCCTCTCTCTAGAGCCCTGACCACCGGTAGCTTGGACCTTGTTCCCGATATCGGTGGGCTACTATTTTTATATTTTTAAATGTTTTTTTTTTTTCAATTTTTGTTTTTATAAAAATATTTAAAAATATAAATGATATGTACATAAATGAAATAAAGGAAATAATAATACTTTATGTTTATTTTCTTTTTTATTACCATATTACTTCCACATATAAATGTTAGCTAAGTATTACTATAATATAATAAAGCTTATGTTATTTTAAATCTGTATGTTTAGTATGGAATACTATAATGTCTATTAAATAACTTTATGTTCACTTGAAAATAAATACCAAATAAAAAAACATGTAGTATGGGGTCCGTCGTAAATGTACAAGTAGATCGGTAATAGGTTTTCTTAAAGGAAATCGTATAACCTATTACCGACCCAAGGGAATGTGTATGAATTGTGTAAATACATGTGATTTTTTTACATGTATATGATTTTAAGTGGTGCGGTTTCTAAAAACATTTAATAATTATGATATTTCAACTATAAAAATACACTATTTAAAAATTATACCTCCTTTATTCATCAAAATATTTACATAAGAACAAAGTTAGTGTATACGGCTACTAAAGCTCTTGAATATATGGCGTTAATAGCTCAAATATAAGTTAACATACTAAGGAACTGAGTTAGTATAGCCTCCTGTCTATTAATTTATGTATTTTAACAAAAATCATGCCACACAAAAAATACGACAAGTACTTATCAGCGACATATCAGCGACATGGGTCGACAATAGGAATAAAATTGTGATTTTTGTTCCTATTACCGCCTATTTTTAATATTGAATTTTCAGCAAAATAAAATAGTATCTCATTAAAATGAATCATTACTTGTGTTCCTGAAAGTATCAAAAATGCATCAAAAGAACTAGAAGTTACATTAAAATGCTTGACGATATAATCTTCTGCTAAAAAAGAAACAAGAGTACTTACGCCATCGGGAATGCCACACTATGGAAAATGCACTAAGGTCGGCGTCCACGGACGAACTGAGCAATTATTATTTAAATCGTCGAGTTACGCACACAAACAAGAGATGAACATTTGCAATACAAATACATCTACATTTTTTTTAAAGCAACCAATTGTGTAGCTTTAATACATTACATAAAAATGATAGTTTTCTGAATAGGGCGGTAATGAGCGCGGATTTTAACGGGTCGTTATTAGGTGCGTTTACGTTAGCACGACTGGATGAACAAATTAAGCAGTATGCTTTGCTTCAAAATAGATTTGTCAAAACAGAGAATGAATTGCAAGATTTACGAAAAATAATGGAGGTAGTTCAAGAAAAGGCAAACAAAGTAGATAAGTTAGAAGAAAAAATCATAGACTTAATTAAGTCAAACGAACTCCTGCGAGCCCGTCTCACTTTGGAATGTTCAAAGCAGGATACGTCAGACGAAATTCAAACACAGAGCCAAATACCGACATCGTCAAAAACGTACGTGGACGCTCTCCAGCAAAATCGAAAGCGGGTAACTCACAATTCCGCCAATATTATACCAACCAAAGAATGTGTGGCCACGAAAACCACAAGGTTATGTAAGGTTAATTAGCCAAGATGTGGGTATTTTTTTATTTATAAAATCCTATCTAGTAGGCAACCATGCATACAATGTATTAATGTTAAATTTAGTAAATATTAGAATAGTAGTTATTATTACTGTCAAATATGAAATCGACTATTTAATTGTATCGAATCACAGTTAATTAATGGCAACACTTGGTATGACAGTTTTGACGTTTGAAAAGCAAGGTGAATTTGATTAGTTCGTTGTTCGACGGCAAAACCGAACACTTTTGAGAAAATAAATCAGCTTATATCAATGTAATCATCGTTAAATTTGAGAGATAAAGAATAGATCCTTTATCTCAGAAGTGGTATAACTCAATTACGTCCACAATTTTGAAGAAATATTACAAAAATAACGACGTGTTTTTGTTGTGTACGAAAGTCACTGTTTATTATCCGAGTAACAAATGGATAAAACTAGCGGTAATCGCAAGAGCAATGAGCGTAAACATCGTCGTGGCCGGAGCAGAGAAACAAGAACAAGCACTACGCAAAAGCGGAAGCACCAAAGTCAGCGATCGAACGATAGCGATGGTTCGTTGGACTGTCGTCATAGTGGAGGTCGCAGTTCCCGTGAGCAGCCCACGAGATGCCGTCACCAAGTGAACCGGAGTCGCAGCCGTGACGGTTATCGCAGTCGTAGCAGCAGCTATGAGCATCGTCGGCGACATCGTCCCAGCCGGGGCTTGGATAGAAGACGCAAGATGATGATGATGATGATGATGATGATGATGATGATGATGATGATGATGATGATGATGATGATGATGATGATGATGATGATGATGATGATGATGATGATGATGATGATGATGATGATGATGATGATGATGATGATGATGATGATGATGATGATGATGATGATGATGATGATGATGATGATGATGATGATGATGATGATGATGATGATGATGATGATGATGATGATGATGATGATGATGATGATGATGATGATGATGATGATGATGATGATGATGATGATGATGATGATGATGATGATGATGATGATGATGATGATGATGATGATGATGATGATGATGATGATGATGATGATGATGATGATGATGATGATGATGATGATGATGATGATGATGATGATGATGATGATGATGATGATGATGATGATGATGATGATGATGATGATGATGATGATGATGATGATGATGATGATGATGATGATGATGATGATGATGATGATGATGATGATGATGATGATGATGATGATGATGATGATGATGATGATGATGATGATGATGATGATGATGATGATGATGATGATGATGATGATGATGATGATGATGATGATGATGATGATGATGATGATGATGATGATGATGATGATGATGATGATGATGATGATGATGATGATGATGATGATGATGATGATGATGATGATGATGATGATGATGATGATGATGATGATGATGATGATGATGATGATGATGATGATGATGATGATGATGATGATGATGATGATGATGATGATGATGATGATGATGATGATGATGATGATGATGATGATGATGATGATGATGATGATGATGATGATGATGATGATGATGATGATGATGATGATGATGATGATGATGATGATGATGATGATGATGATGATGATGATGATGATGATGATGATGATGATGATGATGATGATGGTGGTGGTGGTGGTGATGACGATGGGAGGCGAACGAGGACAACCTGATAGTGCGCGACGTGGCGGCTGAGTTCCGCGACGACGCGGCGGCCATAATGGCCGCGGTGCGCGCGGCTACGGCGCGCCTGGGCGGCGCGGGCGAGCTGGACGCGGTGGGGCTGCGCGCGGCGCTGCGGCGCGTGTGGCGCGCGTGCCTGTGCGCTCGGCCGTCGCTGGAGCTGTGCCGCGCGCTGGTGCCGCTGCGTGACGCGGCGCTGAGCGGCGCCATGCGCGCGCGCGACGTGCCGGCGCTGGTGGCGCTGCTGGCGTACTGGCGCGCGGCGTTCCTGAAGCACGGCGCGCGGCGCTGCGGCGCGGTGTCGTGTTCGTCGTACCGGCTGCGCGCACTGCTGTGGGCGGCCGGCGTGACGGCCAGCAACAAGGTGCTGGAGTGCCTGGTGCTGCGCTACGCGCGCGGCGCCGCGCTCTCGGCGGAGGCGTACGTGATGGCGCTGGCGCGCCTGCACCTGGCGCACGGAAACCCATCTTCTGCCCACATGGTGACTGAATCGATCCGAGCAAATCTTGACGTTTCCGATAGATATATATATACATGAGCAATCAGTGCAGATAATGAATGGCATTGAGAAATCGATGTCGCACATGATTATGATTGCAAGATAGTGAGTAAGATTATACGAAGTGAGCACAATTTGTCATATGAGGTCAGTGCAGATTATGAATGGTACCAAGATAACGGTGCCGCGCAGTTGACCGAAGATCGTGACAGATTGTGCAAGAAACAAAGAATGAGAATGCAGATCAGATCCAGTTTCATGAAATTGAATTGTCATAAAGATTTGAACTAGAACTAGATAAAACCGATAAGCTAAATTGAGATAAGTAAACTATTTGTGACAGACATAAATTGTGATAAGAATATAGTATCTTAGTTGAACTTTATAGTAAAGAATTTATATTGTGATAATGAATTATTGAAGAATGAAACTAGTTGTAGAAGGATGTACTGTTAAGTACTTATTACCTATATTTTGTTATTTTTATTTTATTTTTATGTACTATCAAATTGATTATTAACAATAACAATTTTTACTGAACAAGTGAGAGGACTCACTTACACAGGATGGCCGAGTTGTAAGGTTAATTAGCCAAGATGTGGGTATTTTTTTATTTATAAAATCCTATCTAGTAGGCAACCATGCATACAATGTATTAATGTTAAATTTAGTAAATATTAGAATAGTAGTTATTATTACTGTCAAATATGAAATCGACTATTTAATTGTATCGAATCACAGTTAATTAATGGCAACACTTGGTATGACAGTTTTGACGTTTGAAAAGCAAGGTGAATTTGATTAGTTCGTTGTTCGACGGCAAAACCGAACACTTTTGAGAAAATAAATCAGCTTATATCAATGTAATCATCGTTAAATTTGAGAGATAAAGAATAGATCCTTTAGTTAGTATCAGGGAGCAAACCACCACTATTAATAAATAAAGATAGTGAAATGAGTTTTAGCGTAGTTGAGGTACATGAAGAAGGGAAGAAAAGTCTGGATACAGAAGAAAATTGGACAGTTGTAAATAAGAAGAAAAGCCGATATCTTAATAAAGAAGTTAAAAGAGGAGGAAGTATTGCTATAAAAGAAATTCAGGGAACGGAAAAAAATAAGTATTTACACGTCTGGCGTCTACAGAAGGACACTACAGAAGAAAACTTGGAAATGTATGTAAGAAACATATGTGGGTTGAAAAAACCTGTTAAAGTAGAACGCCTTAAACATAGAACGGAAAGGGATTATGCATCCTTTATGATTGGGGTACCGGAGAGTAAATATGACGTATTATGTCAACCTGAGAATTGGCCAATAAATGTTGAGTTCTGTGAATGGGTTTGGTTTCGTAGACCATACAAAAAACCAAATACCTCGGAATAAATCTACTATAGAAATATATTATCAGAACGTAAGAGGCCTGCGAACCAAATTAGAGGAGTTTTATGTAGGAGTATCATGTTATAACTCGGATATATTTGGTATCACGGAAACTGGCCTAAACGAATCAATTTGTGATTCGGAATTGATCCCTCCTGGGTTCACTATATTGCGATGTGACCGAGCGGATGGACGGAAGCAGGGCGGCGCGTGTCTCGTGGCCACACCGCGAGTCGAGTTGCGGCGAGTACCTATACCGAGCGGCGTAAACATCGATGACCATGTTTTTGAGCTAGTAGGTGCCACTGTTTATTTGCGTAATAGGTTTTTGTTTTTAATGTGTGTTGTTTATATCCCACCTAATAGTAGTGAACATGAATATGGGTTGCTATTTAGAATCATTGAACAATATTGTAATAAGTATCGTGAAGTGGTAGTGGTAGGAGATTTTAATTTATATTCCTGTACTACAAGCATTCAGTCATATTATGAGTTTTTTATGACGTATTGTAGGTTCACCCAGAGCAACAGAATATTTAATTGTAATGATCGCTGTTTGGACTTAGTACTGAGTACATTTGAGGAGGGGGAGTGTGTGAGCGTGCGCGCGGCGGAGGCGCCACTCGTGCCGGTGGACGCTTATCATCCACCGCTTGACGTGTCCGTCAGCCCGCGTTTACGTACGAATACCCACATAGGGCCAAGTTTGAGCACATCGTCATCGGAAACGCGCACACATGTCAGTTGGAACTTTAATAAAGCGGATTTTTTAAAATTATATTCAAAGATCGCAGCCGCCGACTGGACTCCTTTATATAACTTAGATTTAGATATGAGTTTAAAATATTTTTATGACACAATTTATTCAATAATAGATGACTGTGTTCCCAGAAAAAAGCGAAGTCGTGTACGCTCGAGGTACATTTATCCCGAGTGGTACACGGGTGAGATAATTCGCGACATAAAACTCAAAGCTACCCTTCATAAAAAGTATAAAAGTAGTGGTTCAGGGAATGATTACGAGACGTTTGCTCAGTGTAGGGCTACAGTTAAAGTGAAGATTTCAGTAGCACAGGAACAATATCGCCAACGTATACAAAGCCAATTGTCGAGTGACCCTAAATCTTTTTGGACTTACGTTAATTCTAAAAGAGGTAACTGCAGTAGCCAAAAGATTTTAAAGAACGGAGAGGCCTTGACAGATGAACAAGCGGTTCAAGAATTTGCTGAATATTTTTATTCAGTATATGTATAGTGTAGATAAACCTAGATTAGATGTGAATGCGGCGATAGTGGAAGCAGGCAGTCAGAACGGAGCAGGGCGGGTTCATCTTGACAGATTGGAGTTGGATGACGTGGTACGCGCCTTGCAGCAACTTAAGCCGAAAAAATCGTCAGGGCCTGATGGTATTCCGCCGTATGTTTTTAGGGACTGCCAAATGGGATTAGCCAGACCGCTGTTGCACATTTACAATCTTTGCCTTAAATCAGCTGTATTTCCCGAGATGTGGAAGATTACCCGGGTCATACCGGTACCGAAGGGAGGTTCGAAAACTAAAGTTGAAGAATATAGACCTGTTGCAGTATTGTCAACAACGGCTAAAGTATTAGAATTGGCTATTCATAAGAAAGTATATCAGCAAGTTAGCTCGCAACTCACCGACGCGCAGCATGGATTTCGGCCCACTAGAAATACTACGAGCAATTTACTTAGCTACATGGCGGAAGTGGTGCCGATAGTAGACGCTGGGGGGCAAACCGATGCTGCATACTTCGACTTTAAAAAAGCGTTTGACTTAGTCGATAGTGACGTATTACTGAAAAAGTTAGCAGTGGTCGGTTTCACCCCGCATTTACTTAAGTTTTTTGCGAGTTATATGAGTAACAGGCAACAGTATGTTGACTTTGCGGGATACCAATCGAAGGCATACTATACTAGATCTGGTGTAAACCAGGGAAGTAATATAGGGCCCCTTGGGTTTATCTTAGTGATAAATGACCTACCAAGTGTTGTACAAGACGCTAAGTGCTTGCTATTTGCCGACGACCTCAAACTTTCTCTCCCCATAACGAACATGGATGACTGTGAAAGACTGCAGAGAGATATAGACAGAGTAGTAACTTGGAGCAAGAGTAATCTCCTGCAGTTTAACACATCAAAGTGTGTGACCATAAGTTTCTCGCGCGCACACACGCCCATTAGATATAGTTATACGGTGGACGGGGTACCGATGGCTAGGGTCACTGAAGTGAAGGACTTGGGTGTCCATTTCACCACTGGGCTAACGTTTCGTGATCATATAGTTAAGGTATGCAAAAAAGCATACAGAAACCTAGGATTTGTCCTAAGAATGGTTAAAGGCTTTACAAATATGAAAGCTATAACGGCATTGTATAATGCTTTAGTAAGGAGCCAATAAGAATGTAATGCAGTTATCTGGGCTCCGCATGAAACTAAATACAGGGTGTCCCGTAAATAATGGATAATCTCTTAAGGGGTCATTGTACTCATCATTATGAACAACTTTTACTATGGGACCAAACCTGAAATCGCGAAAAAAAATCAGCTGACCAGTACATTTATCTACATCAAACTCGTCAAAATGTAGGGAGCAGCTGATTTTTTTTTCGCGATTCCAGGTTTGGTCCCATAGTAAAAGTTGTTCATAATGATGAGTACGATGACCCCTTAAGAGATTATCCATTATTTACGGGACACCCTGTATAGTCTCATGTTGGAGCGCGTACAAAATAAATTTATTAGATATAAATATATGAGGGAATACGGGGTGTATCCATTTTATCCATTGCTATATCCAACTCTATTTGTCTTAGGTATGGTCGGATATAACGAACTTAGGGTCAGGAGGCAACTCACACTTGTTTCTTATATCTTTAAGATAATTAGAGGGAAGATACACAATGCAGATATATTGCGAAGGGTGGAACTAGTCGTGCCAGACCGGTATGTGGGTCGTCGTCGTCAGCCGCGGTTGCTGGCGGTACCGCGCTCGCGAACTAACTTGCTGCGTGAGGCGCCGCTGACGAGCGCGCTCCGCACTCTCAACCTCATTGCTGATGATGTCGACATATTCTGTTGCACTTTGGGTGAATTTGAGAGAATAGCGACCCATAGAATTTGTTATGGTTTAAGCAGTGGAAATATTTAATGTATGTGTGCTACAATATCGCATTGGGTCTAGCCTGTAAGGATATTTGTATAGGTAGCTATAATGGCTTAGAGTACTTCGGCGATAAAGTTTATCTTTTGATGCGAGTGACCAGTGGAGCCAGACTGCTGGCTGCAACTTGCAGACGTCTAGCGAAGGGCATCGCACTGGCAGACTTTGAATGCTGAGCTGGAAATATACGAGAGCTGCATTTTAAAGATTGAAGTTTGTCGTTTTACAGACGGTTAGGGTTGTAAGTGTAACTGGTAACTACACTCGTGAGCAATGAATTAGGGCACAGATAATATAATACTGCATTAGGGTCACTTATTAAAGATACCTGAAAGTGTCGGAAACTAACAATGCTAGCTTGATGAAATAAATTGTGTATGGCATCCTGGGGAAGGAATAGGCTACTTTTTTCTCAAAAATAATTCTACAGCGGTTGATTATAGGGGATGAAAGTTTGTATGGGTAACCCAGCATTTCTTAAGCTAGGGATATGAAAATTCAAATTTATGCTTTTGGTAGGCAATAAAAAAATGTGCGGTTTAGCGTTTTTGAAAATTCGAAAAAAAAAATTGAAAATTTTAAAATAATACCTATTTTAAAATGTTTGTGTACCTACCCCTTTTTAAGAGATTTAAAGGATTGGAAATGTAGTCATAGTTCGTATCTTGAGGTAACATTTAGAACTTTGTCTAATTGTCTAATAAACACAATTTATTTCATTAAGCATTTCAGTTTCCGAGACTTTCAGGTGGGTATCTTTATGTGACCCTAATTCATTGCTCTCCAGTGTAGAATCTACTATCGTGGAATCTAAATGAGTTTTACTGCAGTGTAGTTTTTCACAAGTTCGGAGAAAAATGCCAAAAGATTGGCTTTTTCTGTAGGAAGCAGGATTATGAGCTCTAGTTCTGTTGAAAAGACTCGCTAAAGAAAAGCGTACACATAATAGGTGAAAGCAACCATTTATTTTTAACCGACTTCCAAAAGGAGGAGGTTCTCAATTCGTCGGAATATTTTTTTTATTTTTTTTTTTTTATTTTTTTTTTTTATGTATGTTCCCCGATTACTCGAAAATGGCTAGACCGATTTGGATTTTTCTTTTTTTGTTCGAAAGGGTATACTTCCCAAGTGGTCCCATGATCATCAAATCAGGATCTGATGATGGGATCCCATGGAAATCGAGGGAAACCCTCAAATTTTATGGGCACACCTATATCGATTTCGGTATTTTTTATAGTAACTCGTGCATTTACTCTCGGAAAGTACCATTCGGTGAACTGGAACTGATGATGAAGACCACAGAGGGCCCTCGGAAATACTCAATTATATCTAAGTATATAACAGGTTGCGATTCGATTACTTTAATATGGTTTATGCTCGTCAAAATAATGGTAATGGTAACTTCACCATGAGCTCCATTTCTCCTGGTTCTTACTAGGAGAACTCCTCAAGAATTAACGTCCCTGCATCGGGAAAAGCAACATTTTGTAAAACGTGATGAGCAGTTGACATTGGGTTATTGTAACTTAGATAAATTACAAACTGAACCACTAAAAAGTGAAAAATAAAAACTTTTTTACAAAAACAAAAACCGACTTCCAAAAAAAAACACTACAAAGTGAAAAATAACTTTAATTTCGGAAGTCGGTGGCAAAAAACTAAAATACAGATCCAAAGACACCGACTTCCGAAATTAAAGTTATTTTTCACTTTGTAGTGTTTTTTTTTGGAAGTCGGTTTTTGTTTTTGTAAAAAAGTTTTTTTGTGCCAACGTTCTTCACAAATCGATATAATCAGCCGTTTGTGTAAATTTTCCATCAATCGATTTGAGCCCAATGATTGCGTCCGATATGTTCCTAACTACTATAGGATGTGATGTGGTAACTTTAGGTTGGATGCCATAGAAACACATAGGAAATACAATTTCTCTAGTAGGGAGGAAATATTTAACTCTTCTACCTAGCGTTTTCCCAACATGTTGGGGTCGGCTTTCAGTCGAACCAGATGCAGCTGAATACCAGTATTTTACATGGCATAGCATAATTAGCCTGTAACGTTCCTACTGCTGAGACATAGGCCTCCTCTTGTGAGATCGAGTGGGCCGTAATTTAACCCGCGGTCCCAACGTGGGTTGGTGTTGGAATTTTACATGGAGCGACTATTTATCTGACCTCCACAACCCAGTTACTGGGTAATAGGATACCCCTTGGTAAGACTGTTTGTCAGACTTTCGGACTTCTGATGACCCGTAACGACTGTCAAAGATCCACGAATAACAGCCTGGACCACTTGCTTTCCGAGGCACAGAGGGGTATGTAAAGATGGTCACCCATCCATGGATCAACAGATTGATTGAAAAGTGAATTTATACCGTTCGTACCGATGCCGCGCAGTGTCTATATATCTTATTCCGATCTAAAACATGAAAGGGAAACTAAATAAACACAATATTGTTTGCTTTGGAAATAAAAATATTTGGGAAGAGATATGAGCAATACATCATTAACATTACTGAAATATTATCCTTATTGGAAGATTTGTAGAGGGCATATATACATAAACTCACGCCTTCTTCCCATGGGGGTAGGCAGAAACTACACAACGCCCTCTGCAACATCCTTACATACAAGCCTCGTTTACGTTCATACATCCATACACGCACGCCGGTTGCGAGTACTACGCACCGGGACCTTTCTGAAGAACATCACCAATAAGGTCTCTATATTTTTCCTGGGGCGTCAGCTCCCGGCAGTTTCACTCACCTCTCACTCTCACCATCTGCCTTGTGAGTGAAAATACCTTTTGTTAGTCGCATTTCATTCATCCTCTCAACATGACTATAATAAAACTCCTTGAATGATGTTGGTAATTTATATTTACTTCAATCCAACCTTTTTAAAATATATTACAATGAATCTACTGAAATAATTATATCTATAATAATCTTTGACACAGTAATTTTACTTCACCCTCGTAGCTCGTCGCCAAACCCCCAAAAAGCCCCGAGTCGATCGCCCGATCGCCTTTTTGTCGACTACCTCCCCACCGTGACCGCTTAGTGTTCCCACATAAATAATTGTTGTCAATTATCGAAAATGTCAGTTTAGTCGATTTTAAAAAATACAGATAAATGAACCTAACACTCGTCCATCCTGACCTTGTGTATGTCCTCATACACATAAGACAGGAGGAACCTAACACTCGGGCAATCGATCCGTTTTACAAAATGAGTCAGATAAAAAAAAACATTAAAAAATACAGAATATAAATCTAAAAATCAAAAATTAATACAATTTTTAACTCATTATTTCATTAACACAGTCTCATTACTACTAACGAACATTTTACATTATCTGGCGAACCAATCACTTGGTTACAAAACTGGCAAACAAATCACATGGTTGCTAAACTGGCAAACCAATCACATGGTTGCTAAACTGGCAAACCAATCATAATGGTTGCTAAACTGGCAAACTAATCACATAGTTGCTAAACTGGCAAACCAATCATAATGGTTGCTAAACTGACAAACCAATCACATGGTTCATAAACTGGCAAACCAATCATAATGGTTGCTAAACTGACAAACTGATCACATGGTTGCTAAACTTGAAAACCAATCACATGATTCCTAAACTGGCAAACCAATGACATGGTTGCTAAACTTGAAAACCAATCACATGATTCCTAAACTGGCAAACCAATCACATGGTTGCTGTCTTAGTTACCACACACAACCCAGAAGTAATTAATTCTACTTTAAAGTAACATAATTGGTCTGAACTAAAAATTGAAAATAAAGCTTAACTCATAGTATACTTTATATTAATGGTACATTTATCCAATTATAAATTATCTGTTCTCTACTTATCTTACAACTGTCAATAACATGATTTTTGCTCTCTGAATCATTGTCATACAGGAATTTATTACACACAAAAATCAGAAAGTATATAATTCTACTATAAGGTAACAGTTGATCTGAACTAAAAATTTTAAATAAAGCTTAACTTGTATTACCCTTTATATTAATGTTACATGTTATCCAATTATAAATAACAAAAAAAAAAATCTGTTCTCTACTTATCTAATCACTGTCAATATCATGATTTTCGCTCTCTGAATCATTGTCATTCAAATTTAAGGCAGCCACGTGTACCCAGGGCTGCATACGGTCGGCAGCGACGGTCGTTTTACGTTTATGTCTACTACTACTCAATCCTGGTATTGCTACAATTCTGTATCTATCCTTTCCTAGTACCGATATGACGCGATATGGTCCTGTATATTGAGGAAGAAGCTTCTTACTTTTACCGTCATTTTTAAAATTCGTACTGGTAATTTTTACTAACTCCCCTTCAGAATAAAAACGGGCAGGACGCCTGTTTTTATCATAACGTTGCTTTTGTTTTTCTTGCTCTTCGTCTATTTTATCTTTAACTTCCTCTCTAATTGTCACTAAGTTATTATTTTCTCCATTTTCTTGCCTAACTACGTTTAATCTCGGGTCTAACTCGCTTCTCATACAACTACCAAACATGACTTCAGCGGCCATCCTTCCCGTTGTCTTATTGACGGTGTTATTAATTCCCCACTGAATTTTACCGACTTTATCATCCCAATCCTTTTCATTATCGTTAAGGTTTATAGCGGTCAAAGAAGCAATGATTGTGCGGTTGTATCGCTCAACTTGCCCATTTGACCGTGGACTAGCAACCGCATTCAACACGTGCTTTGTCCCTCTATCCAAACAAAACCTCCTAAACGCATGGGAAGTAAAGCAAGAGCCACGATCACTAATTATTCTATCGGGTACTCTAAAGGTACAGAAAATTTCATCTAGAACTCTTATTGCAACTAGAGACTTTGTATTCCTTACTGGTCTTATGAAAACGAATTTGGTAAACGCATCTACCATCACTAAAATATACGAATTTCCTCTTTTTGAACGCACGAAAGGCCCAAGATGGTCAATGTGTACGGTGTGAAAAGGAACCTCCACCTTAGGAATTGGATGCAAATGGCCCTCATTACATGAAGTCTTTTTCGAGTAGGCGCATTCAATACATGCTTCAACATATTTTTTTACAAATTTTGACATTTTAGGAAACCAGTATGCATTCTTGATTCGTTCAAGAGTCTTTTCTACACCGAAATGGCCAATGTCGTCGTGATTCATACGACACAATTGCCATCTTGCGCCCTTGGGCACAACCCAACGTAAGTTTGTTTTATTACTATCAATGCACCTATAAAGCTTGTTGTCTTTTATAATGTAATTATCCCTAATTTGCTTAAGTCCTTCTAAATCTAAATTTGAAGTTAAAATATCTCTAATACGACCTAGTTCACTATCACCTAACTGTAACGTATGGAGCCAATCATCACCGGTGATAACCATTACTCTTGGATGTTGGTCAGTAACATCTAATGTTGTTTCCAATTTGTTTCCGTCATTTATGATCGGGTTCCGTGACAAAGCATCTACGTGAGCCATTCTATTCCCTGGCCTGTATTCTATTGTGCACTGAAATTCTTGTAATAAAAGATACCAACGCGCGATACGCGGTATTAAATCGCGTTTAATGAATGTGGACCGTAAAGCACTGCAGTCAGTGACAATTTTAAAGTTTTGACCCAACAAATAGACTCTAAACTTCCGTAAAGAACATACTACCGCCAACGTCTCCAGTTCATATGCATGGAAGTTTTTTTCCTCGGGAGAAGTTTGTCGGCTGTAGAATGCCACGGGCCTAAAACTATCATTACTTCCTCTTAAACGTTGAAGCAGAATTCCACCGACACCATATTTACTGGCGTCCGTGTGCAATTCTGTTTCCTTACTTGGGTCATAAATTGCCAAAACCGGACGGTGGATTAATTTTTCCTTGAGCGTTTTAAATGAGTTTTCTTGCTCATCTGTCCAACCCCAAGCAGCATCCTTTTTTAACAATTTATTTAAGGGCTGCGCAATATGTGCAAAATTCATAATAAATTTGCGGAAATAACCTACAAGCCCTAGAAATTGACGAACAGTGTGAACGTTTATAGGGCGAGGAAAATCTAAAACACTCTGGATTTTTGTGTCACCGGGCCTAACACCTAAAGCACTAATTTCATAACCTAAATAATCAATTTTATCTTTCAAAAATTCGCACTTGGATAGGTTTAGAGTTAAATTTGCCTGTTTAAGTAGTTTCAAGACGTGCTCTAGCCTCTCTAAGCACTGTTCTACGTTTTTCCCATATATCAATACGTCATCTATATAGGCCGTGGCTTGGCTAAACCTCGCTGACCCCAAAACTCTATTCATCATACGTTGAAATACCGCCGGCGCATTTGCCAATCCAAACGGCATTCGATTAAACTCGAATTGTCCGTCCGGAGTGACAAAGGACGTCAGCGGCTTTGACTGCTCTGATATTGGTACCTGATAGTACCCAGAAAATAGATCTAGCGTGATGAAAAACGCCTGTCCGGAAAGTCTAGCAATCTCGTCTTCTATCACCGGCATCGGATAATGTTCCTTAATGGTTACGGAGTTTAGCATCCTGTAGTCTATGCACATTCTCATTCGCCCATCTTTCTTACGCACGAGAATCACGGGACTAGCATACTCGGAGGTGGATTCTCTTACAATCCCAGCTTCTAACATCTCGCCTACCATTTCACGAACTTGTTCGCGTTCTTTATGTGATAACCGGTAAGGCCTATAAACAATTGGACGTTTGCAGTTTATTTCAATGTCCATTTCGGTAACGTTAGTACTTCCTAGTTCTTTTAAATTTGATGCAAAACAATCCTTAAATTCATTGAGTAATTCTAACAACTTAGATCTATGTTCGTTGCTAATATTATCACCAATATGAACCTTACTAACATCAAGACGATCAGTCACCAGTTTAACACCCACATTAAAAACGTTATTAACTACCTGAACATTGCTGGCGCGACTTAAAATTGAGCCCTTGTACAAAATACAATTTTTCGATGTAGGTATAATATATACATATACGAAACCATCCTTGAGGGCATAGACACCACCGCAAACAACGTATTGAAACGTTGGTTTTCCTATAACCTTACTATTCAATATAATATGCCCGTTCAACTGTGGTTCGGTATAAGCTTTGATTACAGTGGGACCATAGATTTCAAAATTAGCTGCGGAAATAACTTTAACCGAATGTTCCTCGTCTATTTCAGTTTTATTGAATGGTATTTCTTGACAAATATCAATAAACTGTAATGTTTCTGCCGATTTTAATACAAAAACGTGAGACTGTTCGGTGTAAGTTTGTCCGACTAGTAAAGGTACATCTAAAAGTTTATCTTCAACTACCTGACAAACAGTATTAGCATTAACGCCATCAATGTTAATCTCTACTGTGACCTTTCCTAAAGAATAAACAATGTCATTCCCAAATCCCCTTATTGGGGTAGGCACGCCGTCACACTGGAGCATCAAATTTACCAACTCCGATTTAGCTAACAAACAAACCTCACTTCCAAAATCTATAAAAGCTTTAACGGAAACCCCATTTATTAAGACATCCCTGAAAAATTTCGAGTTGGGATTAGATAATGTTATACACATTGTCTTACTCGCTGTCTTACTGTCGCTGTCTTCTGGCTTCATAGGACATTTGTCCACTTTGTGTCCTACCTTACGACATTGATTACAGCGAATCAACGGCTTGGGACATTTCCGGTATACATGACCCTGCTCCTTACAGTTAAAACAGAATGATGCGTTATCACTTGATATGTTTCTCCTATTATTAGATTTATCCGTTGTAACAGCTCCGGATCCTAACCTACCTTTAGCATTGGTATTGGAACGATCGAAGGAATTTGACAATTCCTTGTTGCTCATTAAAAATTGTAACAATTGATCAGGTTGAGAGCATCTTAACGTTAGAGCACTTGATTTCATTGTTCTGTCGCTTAAACCATGAATAATACAATCGACCGCACGCTTGCCAACTATATCGCACTGGTTCAGTAGAGCCAACTTTTCGTAATAGTATATTTCAATAGGTTCATGATACCTACTTTTACGCCTGAGCATATCTTCCAAGGACTGGCCATAATTTTGCTCAAAAGGAAAAGCTTGAGACAATTTTTCTTGCCACTCGGCCCAAGAAAATAAAATTGAATCTAGGCTTTCATACCAAGTCTTGGCCAGTCCTTGCAATTTTTGCATTGAGAAATGTATGGTTGTCTTGTCATCCCAACCATAAACGGTGGCACACTCGTTCACTTTTCTTAACCATACATCTACACGTTGATTTTTCGCAGACGGGTCAAAATCAGGCAAAATATTTTTGTGATTTTTAACAACGTTACTAGAGTGTTCGAGTGGGCCAGCCGCCGTCGACGGTTGGTTCTTAATTAAATTTAAAATATTCATGACATCTTTTGAGGAAAACGTAGGACTACGATCTCTAACCTGTGTCCCATCTCGTGTCGCTGTAAAATCGCATCGTCTGCTCCGTACATGGCGCAACGGACTTCGGGCGCGCGGCGGGCTTGGAGCGCGCTGCGGACTTCGAGCGCGTTGCGGACTTCGAGCGCGCTGCGGACTTCGAGCGCGCTGCGGACTTCGAGCGCGCTGCGGACTTCGAGTGCGCTGCGGACTACGAGCGCGCTGCGGACTTCGAGCGCGCTGCGGACTTCGAGCGCGCTGCGGACTTCGAGCGCGCTGCGGACTTCGAGCACGCTGCGGACTTCGAGAGGGCTGCGGACTTCGAATGCTCTGCGGACTTCGACTGTTCTGCTGGCTACGACCACGAACATCTTTGTGACTGATGCGTCGTGGACTACGGCTGCGATAGCATCCAGGAGCTTCGTCAAGGTGCAGTGATCTTTCATGTGAAGGCGTCCTTAAACGCCGTCGACCTTGAGCCTCATCATCGTGCTCCATAACTGAAACTCGAAATTAAGACAACTATGTATTTGCTCATTTTGAGCTGCTCCGCAGACATGCCTCATAATAATTTATTGGTTTAATACCCAGCCTTGATCAATCATGTCACGTAACTACTATTACTAAACACAATATAGCCCAAATATACCATTTCACTCGTAAGAATATTGACAGAAATAGTTACAATAATATTAAGAAGGCAAAAAGGATCTGTCACGTTTAACCGAGAACAAGCATATGTTGGTATCGGATAAATATCAACTATACCTAATTAGGATTCATAGTAATCAGCCTGTAACATTCTTTACCGTTATAATCTAAACCAACAAAAAGAAATACCGAACAAAGGAAGGAAATGAAATGATATATAATACGTAAGAAACAATAAGTTGCTTACCACTAAAATTGTATGAGATGCTCGAAAAATTCAGTGAGCGGAACAGATTGTTAAAATACCTACTATTTGAATTTTCAAAGTAAAATCTTCTAGCGAAATTCCCAACATTCATTGAAACCGTTTTTTTTTTTTTCTTTTTTTTTTTAATTTAATTTTCCAGCTGTTGTCCAATGCAATGATAACCTTATAGAAGAGTGGCCTCGGCGGAAGGTGCCACGTGCATCAGCCCAATTAACTATGATTCGTTAGCTATCTGGGAAATACGCTATAAAGATTGCTACAGAATCATGAGACTACATATCTACACTCCATGCTCACTTGAACTTATCTGGTACAAAAACAATGATAAAAACAGTATAAAGAATTCATAAAACTACTTACGATTTTGCACGTGGTTCTTGTCACTTCTGAATTATAATAAAACTCCTTGAATGATGTTGGTAATTTATATTTACTTCAATCCAACCTTTTTAAAATATATTACAATGAATCTACTGAAATAATTATATCTATAATAATCTTTGACACAGTAATTTTACTTCACCCTCGTAGCTCGTCGCCAAACCCCCAAAAAGCCCCGAGTCGATCGCCCGATCGCCTTTTTGTCGACTACCTCCCCACCGTGACCGCTTAGTGTTCCCACATAAATAATTGTTGTCAATTATCGAAAATGTCAGTTTAGTCGATTTTAAAAAATACAGATAAATGAACCTAACATGACCAAACCATCTAAGCATACTTTTTCAATTTTTGTCACTACATCTTCTTTTTAAAAGCACCGTTGCCTTATCACATCATTCCTCAGCCTAACATTCATAGTCACACATGAAAAAATGACATTGATAATAAAACCGTGGTGTGGTGTGCTCTGTAGATATATCAAACTTTAGGTAGGTACGCAGAGATTAATGGTAGAATGTCAAAGTGTCTGATGTTATCTAGTCGTTATAAATAATTTATGTTCTGTAGGTAGGTTCAATCTCTCTCCCTGTGTAGATATTCTATAAACAATTAGCCATCTAGAAAGTTATAAAAAGAACATGAATTTGTAATGAGATTTGACATTTATAACTAGAAAAGTGAATTGAGGGAGCATGAGATCGATTTTAAGGCATTTAAGGCTGTTTTAAAGAGCTCGTATAACTAGTCAGTAACTTTTAGCAAAACAATCTGCCCATTGTGCCTCTAAAAAAATTTAAGTGCATATTATATTTTTTGAACAATTGGTTAATCTGAAGGTTGTTCTATAAAGGTCACAGGCAAGCTTCATTAGTATTGGTATTCTTAGACACTAGCGAGCCGATTAGCCTTGTACGTGCCTATAGTTTATTTTGCTTGGGAGTCAATGAAGAATGAAATAATCAGTTCTAGCCTCTTTACATGTACATACAGCCCTAGAGTATACCTATATTTTTCCCTGGACAGGTCAAGTAACACTGCCAAAGCATAATGTCAAAATAAAACACATAAATAATGTTTTGTCAACATGCCTTGGAACATTATGATACTGGACATTTTAACTTGTCTTTACCTTCTACTATCTGTTTCCCGCGACTTCTTCTGTGATTCAGGATGAAAAGTAGCTTATGTCCTTCTCCAAGACATATGGTCTACCCATGTGCCAAATTTCAACCAAACCCGATTAGCCGTTTAAGCGTGAAAGCGTAACAAACAACCAAACTCACTTTCGCATTTATGATATTAGTTAGGATAGTGCCAGCTTTTCTCCAACAGAGCAAGGAAACTTTTATATGACTAGCCATTATAATAACAGAAAAGATTTAAACTTTGTTTTTATTGTAGGAGATTGCCTGGAAAACGGAGTACCCTGAGGACGAAGCCTTTTACTTCGGAATAGCCTTACAATAGTCCCACGAGTTCGTTGCTGTTAAAAGCAATTTAGGTACCTTACCTACTTAAATAACAATAAATACCTACTGCATTGGATCTATTGTACTTAATGTAAAACGTAAAAGCAAATATGGACACACCTTTCAAAATACAAAATATTATCCTAGCCATGACCTTGCGTGGTAAATAGTTCATTTCACTTTCATACCTCAAAGGTTAAAAAGTAAGCACAGTAAAAAAATATGCTGCGTAAATTACCTTTGACTATAAAAATGCTAAGAGTCTAGATTTAGAATTAATTATGGGTTAGTTTACACGTTTCTGAAAATTTGTATACGGGGTGTAATTGAATTCTTGGGCATTGTTTGAAGGTGTCATTGTTCTCATCATTATAAACAACTTTTACTACGTGAGCAAAAATCCCGAAAAAATTCTGTTCTTCCCTAAATTTTGACATGTTATAGGTACGAACATAAATTTAAGGAACAGCTGTTTTTTTTCGCGATTTCAGGTTTGGTCCCATAGTGACAGCTACTCATAATGATAACCCCTTAAAAGGATGCCCATGAATTAAATTTCACCCTGTATACTCGATGAAAGCTATTTAGTCATAATTATTAATTATTGCAAGTTAAGATGTTATCTAAAAAAATACCATAAATGTAACTTAAGATAGCATCACACCGATTCACACCTGTATACCTCCAAGGGTTAAGCAGAAGTTTATCTTAAGTACCTACACCCCTCAGACCAAAACCAAAATAAAAAACCAAGACATAACGCTGCGAACAATACAGTGAAGCATGGGAAAAACTACACCTCGCTCTGTGCCACGCTCATACGCACGCATTTCCACCAAACTACAACTAAACTACACCTCACTAAGTGCACACATGTCTACGAAACTGACCTCACTTCATTATTGACAGCGCTATGTCACTCACATTTCGAGAATTGTTAGAAAAACACTGTACCTACATCTTTTTATTTTGGTTTTCGAAACATTCGAATAGAATATAAAAATAAGGTTGAAGTTATAGGTATACTATAAACACAGCCACACCTACCTATTCATTAATATTGAATAGCCATTATTGTATCGCAGGTCGAGGGACAGTCCATCACTTCAGATTCTATTGAACTAATGGACACAATATGAACTTTTTAATAGACCTAGTGGCAATGAGGTTTGATGTTAGTAATCTAAGCCTACTTGACTAACCTATTCATGCATACTTGACATTTATAAACCTTTTAGAAACACTAGCTGTCCTTGTCATTTCCATGTCAATGAAGAAAGAGGGTGTAGGAAATCTAGGTTCTAACACTTTAATAAAACGAGTTATGGGCTTTTTAAAATGTATAGATTATTATTAGCCAATTAAAAGTCACTAGGAAGTTTATACGTCCGTCTTTCTTAAGGCGCTAACGAGAAGTGAAGTACTACTAATGGTGGGTAGTATTTATGTAATAAGTAGGTACCTACGATATATCGATTATTATAAAATCGACTAAAGATTGATTTTTGTAAATAATTAAATCAAATAAATCAACACGCCCCCTCAAAAATTAATCTACCAATTATACAAAAAAAAACTTAAATCAAAGTAGGTAATACCTAATTGACCGGAACATATTCACTTCCTAGTGTTTGCTGGGAATACATCATGGTCCAACATTTGCTGCCAAGGATTAAGGAAAACCCAGAAAACCTTAATCAAACCTTCATTAAATTATTCTTAATAATAATTAAATTAATCATAAATCATATTATTATGTAGAATCACTAAACATTCAATGAGTATCTTATTCGAAGCCCATTTTACTTCTCATCGCTTGAAAAGTGATAGCGGTTAATGCCTTGGTCAGAACATCTGCCAACTGCTGAACTTTGGGAATGTAATTTTATTTTATTACATTTTTCTCAATCTGTTCCTTAGAAAAATGATACTTTATTTCTATGTGTATTGTACGTTTGTGATGGGTTGGATTATTTGCAATGCTTATGCAGCTATTTTTATCCTCATAGAATATGATAGATTTAATTATATCTATCTTAATACTAACTGCTAGTGATTTAAGCCCTAAAGCCTCCCATGACAGTTTCATACAATGCCATACAATCTGCCTCAGTTGAAGAGGCAGCAACTGACATTTGTTTCTTTGTACTCCAGGTTTGCTTGCAGCTTGAAATACCCAGTTGTACTTTTCCTGTCATTTGAATCACTGCCACCCCAATCTGAATCTACGTAGCCACATATAATGTTAGTGTAGGCATTCAAGTACCGAAGCACTCTCTTTAGACACTGCCAGAGTTCTTTACTATTTTTGTTCGTATACCTTCTCAGTATATTAACGCTTGTAAGTAATTAAATCTGGACGAGTGCATAACATGACATACATTAAACGTTCTATAACGTTTCAACATGTATCATTATATATTTTTCTTCAGAGTTTAATGCGTCATAATTAAGTTTATTTTCCATTGGTGTATTGACAGGTTTACAATCGTGCATATTAAATTTATTTAATACCGTTTATATTTATGCACTTTGATTTAATGCTATTTCACTACATGCTTGTAATTTTTATACCTAGAAACTTTTTTTTTTTTTTTTATCTGTCTAAAAAGTCATTTTGATTTTACTCATTAAATACCTTTTAAAATTATTAATTGTTTCAATATCAGCACATACTATTAGGTTAAAACACCTTTAAATAAAATGACGTAATTATATGCATAGGTATGTATATCTCCATTGTCTAGCAAATATTTGAATGAAGAATTTTGAAAACCTATTTCTTTATGAGATAGATCGAAAACTTCAAACCAACATTTAGCTGCCTGCATTTTTCAGCCCGTAAAGTTTATTTAATTTAACACATAATTATCTAAGATACCCTCAGGGCCTTTCATATAATATCTTCCTTTAATTCGTCATTTAGGAAGGCAGTTTTGACATCCTTAAGACGAACTAGCAAACTAAATTGATTCGCAAAAGTAAGATACATCTAAAACTAGCTATTCATGCTAATACTGGTGCGAAAGTTTCATTATAGGCCGTGAGGTATTCTTGACCGAAACCCCTTGCACAAGTTGTTTTTTTTTATCTTAAAGGTTTTCTAAATTCATCATGTTTTACAGAAAACATCCATTTACAATAAATTGACAATGTTTTTATTTTCAGGTGTTGGTATTAAAGTCTAAGTATTATTTAGCTTTAGAGAATTTAGTTCGTCCCTACTGCACTTTCCCACTGAGATCTGTTTTGATCTCTTCTAATGAATTTGGTATTTTACATAGAATAGACTGAGCACACAAAATTGCGATCATCATCATCGTCTTCACTAAACGACTTTTGAACCTATTGCATCATCTAACGTCAGGATTTTATTTGTGTTTTCTTTTGGTGAAGATGGGGTATCAAAAAGTATATCATTTATTTGCTCCGATTCAATTTTATATTATCATGGTTTAATTTGCAAACTTTACTAGGACACTCGTGCTAATCAGATTTAGACCATAGACGTATCTGATATAGAACTGTCAGAGTTATGAGACTTGACCGGCACTGACTTATATTACATCATCAGCTTTGCCGTGAGAATTTTTTAATATTCCCTTCAGACTTGAGGTCTGGCCTGGATTGAAGAAAACCAGTCTCATCAACAATAACATCCCTGACTACTATGTAATTTTTCGCACTCTGGGTTCCAAACTTTATAGCGTTTGGTTCATAACCCACAAGTATCCCTTTCCATGATTTTTCATCAAACTTGGTCTTACTGCTTTTATTATGAACGTAAGCAGTTGAACCAACCTTCAAATTTTTTTTTAATTTGAGGTTTTGTATCATGTCACATTTCGAATGGTGTTTTTGAAAACTTTCAAAGTTTTAATTGGGGTCAAAATAATCAAATAAACAGCAGTTGGTACTACCTATCGCCCCAAAACACTTTGTCTAATTTAGCACTGCTTAAACGAGCTTTTCCATTATGTAATGGTTCCGACCATACGTTCAGAAACGCCATTCAACTGTGGTATTCTCGGAATTTTTAAATGTTATGATATCCCTCTCTCTACACAATAACCTTTCATTTCAGTCGATAGATATTCGCCACCATTATCGCAGCATAAGTTGACTAATTTTAAATTAAACTTAGCCTCGCTTTTAGCCACGAATCAAAAAACAGCAAACACGTCTGATTTATAGGTGGGTTAAACAGTACGTAACAAAGTACCTAGTGTGTATACTCATCAACAAAAAGTACAAAGTAGTTTTTTTTTATTTGTCGTTAGTTGGGGGTATAAACAGTAACAATAGTCCACAAATATCTGAGTGCACAATAAATAATAGTTGTTTAACATGACTATTACTTTTGACCTGATATGAACGGAAATCGACTTTGTTTCCAATTTATACAGGCCTCACCTCCGTGGGCCTCACACAATTTATCATCCAGGCTCGCATAACAGTTTCAATTCGGCTGGTGTCATCAACAATTTTATTATTATTTTTTTAAATTTCGATGAATTAATTTTTACTAATTATGACCAAAGCCATAATTTGTACATACTGCACACTTGAGAAACACATTGACACTTATTTACAGATGCCATTAAGTCTACAGCAATTAAATTATTTTTCAACATACCTTGCATGATAGTTTTATTAACCTTACGTATTTGGGCTCCTCGCTCGTCGACAATGACTGTCAACCCTGCTCCTTGCATTTTCGTTAAGAACAACAGGTGGTACCGCAGCACAGAAGAGCACGTCCTCCAAAACTTCTTGAACGCCCATGTTGCTGGTCACATACATCGATCCCTGAAATAAATTCACCTTTTTAAGCAATAGAAATTTTAATGGCGTTTGCAAGACGGTGTGACTAATGAAAAGATCTTCCCTGTTTATAATATGGTCCGATGTTCCAGAAACCAACAGGAAAGTATCTTCCATCATGATCCGCTTGATAGTCTGCCATCATAACAGCAAAGCCAGAAAAATAGCTCGACGTGGATGGTTCTCTGATTCCAACTGCCTGAACCGTCCTTGTCCTCTCCGTATTTTCTGCTGCTGCTGTAATGTTTGAGCTCTGTTGAAGTAGAAGCAGTTGTTTTTCACATGCTTCTTGCGGACACAGTGATAACACTTCATGAACTGAGACTTATTCTTCTGCTTGTTAACTTCCTAGTTGAAGCTATTATTCCCTTTATTATTTTGAGAATTATCGAATTTTGTTTTTCGAAATTCCTGTCCATTTTTCCCTCAAATTGCAAAACTTTTGACACTGGTATCACTGGACTCATTTTTAAACTTGACTTCATGATCCAAAAGCCTTGGTTTAACGAATGCTAGCATTAAATTATCCTCCGATAAAGTTTCGATCGCAGTTATAACGCCATCATAAATTGAGGGTAGGTTGAGCAACAAATGCGTGGCGTGGCGTCTTGCCGTACCGTATAATATACTGTAGTCTTTGGTGCCGGCTAACAATTCGATGATGAACTTTTTTTTTTTGCACCTTTTATCACGTCCATTTCACTTGACAATGCCCATATTTTTTATTTAAATTTTAACCACTTATATTGCAGTAAAAACGTAACCTGGTCCCATAACCTGTAGGAAATCTAGGTTCTAACACTTTAATAAAACGAGTTATGGGCTTTTTAAAATGTATAGATTATTATTAGCCAATTAAAAGTCACTAGGAAGTTTATACGTCCGTCTTTCTTAAGGCGCTAACGAGAAGTGAAGTACTACTAATGGTGGGTAGTATTTATGTAATAAGTAGGTACCTACGATATATCGATTATTATAAAATCGACTAAAGATTGATTTTTGTAAATAATTAAATCAAATAAATCAACAGAGGGCATATGTGGAACTATAACACCATTTTAGATAGTATAATAAGTTAATGAATAAAAGGGTCAGACGTTTCTCCTTTGCCGCCTTTCTCGACACCCTTAGGTCAATTTAATATGTAGGATATTATTAGGATGTTTTTTTCTGTAAAGGCGCCATAAGCATAACCATAACATTAAGAATGTACGCACTTCTACAGATCAAGCTATCCATTTCCAGTATAAGCTGATCTGGCATTGTATAGGATTGCCTTACAATGAGAGGTCAGTGTAAACTGGATGTGTATAGTTTGATGTGTAGCCGTGTGTAGGTACGTGCCACGAATAACGAATATTTAGTAATATGAATTTATATGACTAGAATTACAGTTTATCCTGAGTTACGTTTCTTTTTTACTTAACAAAAAACTGGCCAAGTGCGTGTCGGACCACGCACAAAGAAGGGTTCTGTAGTTGGGACTAACTTAACATTGTAGTTGAAAAACATGTTCTCCCATACATTCCAACTGTAAATGTAAGTACTCAAAATATTGAGAGATTTACCATGCTATTTTAAGACCACAGACTTTATTATCAATTTTCCTGTAATCTATAAATTAGAACTATTTCCTGTATTTTTTTTTTCAAAATTTTAGGCTCAGGAGTTTGGAGATAAGGGGGGAATGGTAAATTTTCGTCTATTTTCTTAAATAACTTTAAAACAATTTATTTTAAAATTATTTATTAAAATATATTTATTTTAGATGACACACGGTACTTATAATAGTTTGCAAAACTTTTTTTTTTAATTTTCTTGTTTGCCCCCCAAAAGCGACCCCATATTCAAAATTCATTTACTTTACCTGTCCGTGTTTGGGTCACAGAAGTTCATATGAGTACCAATCGGTCCATTAGATTTGGAGCAAATTGGCTGTGACAGACAGACAGACATACAGACACATGAGTGATCCTATAAGGGTTTAATTTTTGCTTTTGAGGTACGGAACGCCAAAAATCTTAAATTCGCTAACTTAAAACGCACAACTTAAACCGCTGGGTCTAGAAGCTTGAAATACAAGCTTTTATTTAACTTGCAATGTTCTTATGTAGGTAAGTAAATTTAGTGTGATAAGAGTAGAATTAGTAGGATATATAATATTGTAGAAATGTAGAATTGCACAGAAATTGCTCTTTCATAAATTACCAACTCCATCAAGCACAATCTTGAACGGAACCTCTACGCTCCAAATCAAAGCGTAGCAGAAAGCTACGAATCCAATAAATGCTACGCCGCGTAGGCGGCGCGTAGCAGTAGATCAGTCTTATAATAACATGGATTCATTTCAATTAAAATCCCTCGTAATGAAAAGCATTAACTAGGTTTTAAATGGCATTGGATTCGTATCGATTTCCTGTATTGTGCTTATCCAGAGCGAGTGAATCGGAAACCGCAGTAGATAACGAGTTATGTACTGCTGATAGATACATGTAAGTTGTACATAGAAACATACTAGCTGCGCCCCGCGGTTTTACCCGCATAGACCAGGATTAAAAGTAACCTATGTGTTAATTCAGGGTATAAGCTATCTACATACTCAATTTCATCCAAATCGGTCCAGCCGTTTGAGCGTGAAGAAGTAACGTATATACAAACACACACACACTCAAAATCGCCTTTATAATATTACTGTGATGTGCAGGGCAACCAGCAGCCCTTCCACTTTAACAGTAAACTTAGTTAAAATACCGATAGGTCATGCAAAAGGTATTGCGGGGTCTGTAAACGCTACGATGGACGTGACGTAATTGGCACCGCATAGCAGCGTAGTCAAGGTTCTGCCAGTTTCCAGAAGTTTCGAATAGCTGCATGTTTTTGACAGTTTGTAAATGTCAGTCAGCCTGTACCTATGCCTTCTATAGGATAGAGTTTTCAAACTTGATAAAATAAATAAATTATTGTTTTTAAATAATACTTACTATATGGATGAAATCAAGTTTTAATCCAATGTCTTAAATTCTTACTGCATCTTTACACCCTAAGTATATCAGCCTATACATGTTCCCACTGCTGGGACACAGGCCTCCTCTCGGTGAGAGGGAGAGGGCCGTAATGAATGCACCATGTGGGCCCAGTGAGGGTTGGTAGATGTCACATGTCTTCGAATTTTTGGTTCTAGTAGGACATGTCGGTTTCCTCACGACACCTTTTATCACTGTTTTGAGAGCAGTGGTGGTGAAATAATTTATACAAAGTAAAGCGCCCGTCTGGGTTCGAACTTAAGGCATACTCGTAAGTCGCGGCCGTTACCACTGGGCCACCACTGCTCCTCTCCCTAAGTTTACCGAACATATTTCAAAGCCCACGATTTAATCTACAGCGGTTTCAGCTGTATGTGGTCGGGAATTTGTTAGCTCAAATATATAAGTTGTGTCGTGGAGGTCAGATAGGCAGTCGCTCCATGTAAAATGCTGGTATTCAGCTGCATCCGGTTAGACTGGAAGCCAACCCCAAATAGTTGGGAAAAGGCTAGGCAGATTGATTGATTGAGATAGAAAATAAATTATGCACAAAGCACAATAGACAAAGACCCAGCTTACGCACACAAACATTCCAAGTTTCTGAAAGGTCCGACTCTATGCAACGTGCTCGTAATGCCAACGTCAACATAAAGGCATGCTAGATGAATGTCGACGTCACTAAGTCGGCATTTATATGAAACACAATTATGTTGCTTTCGAACCCCTCTGACGTCACGGCTCTCTCGTTTCGTTTCTAGACAGATGAGCAGGCTCGCAATGACGCATTTCTGTTGCTTTCGTTCATTATTGCACGCGTGCTTCTATTTACATGAATAAAAACCGGCCAAGTGCGTAGGGTTCCGTATTAAGATTAATTTATCCCAAAAACAAACTTAACATTGTATAGTTGAAAAACATGTTCCAACATTTTAAAGTTTGTAATTGCAAAAAAAAATATTATGTGATAAAACAACAAATTAACTAGATTTTCGGACTTTTTCCTTTACTTGTGCTGTGAGACTTTGCTTCTTGCCAAATTTCATGATTCTAGGTCAACGGGAAGTACTAAGGTATTGATTTATTAAATGGCCGTATTTTTTTATTGCGTTGACTTGGAAGCTTGACTTTTTTATAGCTTCAAGTGACTGTAGAATCTAGTCACTTGAAGCTCTAAACAATACAGGGTGTAAGGGACAGCCCTCCGCAAACTCACAGGGTGCATTCAGCTCCTCATTTTGAATCATATTCCACCGGAAATTTTGTCAGGAAAATTTTCATTTTTTCAATTTTTTTTTCACTTACATTTTCATTATTTCAATGTAAAATTGCATTGTGTGTTCGCAGCACTCCATTTATGTAAAAAAAACTGCAAAAAAAATAGCAAAAAAAAAGAAAACCAGCAATGGATGTTGAAATACCCTAACCAACGACGCGTGAAATCAGCTGTTCACTTTCTGTCTAGCTACAGAGTTCATCGAACTCACCGCATACCTATTACCTACCCCTCCCAACCAGTAATAGACGCTCCAATTTGTGCACAAAAACACAAACAAATCAGGTTTATTGGATTCCCTTAACTTTCCTGAAAAAATTTCATGTACCGGTCATCTTAGTATGACATACTGAATTCACCCTATCAGTTTGCGGAGGGCTGTCCCTTACACCCTGTATAGTGTAGATCTACGTAAAGACATAAATTGCAACTTGATACCTCCATGCGTTCTTGCGAAAAGGGGTCTTGACAGACTGGCAGACAGACGATAAGGGTTCCGTTTTTTTTTATTTTGAGTTACGGAACCCTAAAAAATACTTGAAACTTACCCTGATGTCCCATTTCCTTTTGCATCATTATATAAGCATCTACAGTAAGTATCTGTATAATTCAGTAGACCGTTCTGATTCCATTTTCGATTTTGGGGGTCTTGGCTTGATGAATATGGGTTCAAGGCAGTAAGTTATTCTTTACTCAAACTCAGACTCTTTACGATTCGGGAAAGTTGACATTTACATATCGATACAGAAATACGTGCTGAAGCAGCTCATTTTCCTGCCCTTATCCCAATCTATTTGGGGTCGGCGCAACATGTCCCTTTTTCCATACTTCTTTAAGGCAGCTATTTATACAGGGTGTAAGTGTAAACAGTGGCAATATTTTAAGGGGTCATTGTACTCATCATTATGAACCACTTTTACTATGGGACCAAACCTGAAATCGCAAAAAAAAATCAGCTGTTCAGTACATTTATGTTCGCATGCATAATTCGTCAAAATGTAGGAAACAGCTGATTTTTTTTTCGCGATTTCAAGTTTGGTCTCAGTAAAAGTTGTTCATAATGATGAGTACAATGAACCCTTAAAAGATTGCCACTGTTTACACTTACACCCTGTATACAGGGTGTAAGGGACAGCCCTCCGCAAACTAACAGGGTGCATTCAGCTCCTCATTCTGAATCATATTCCACAGGAAATTTTCTCAGGAAATTTTTCATTTTTTCAAATTTTTTTTCAGTTACATTTTTATTATTTCAATGTAAAAGTGCATTGTGTGTTCGCAGCACTCCATTTATGTAAAAAAAACTGCAAAAAAAACAGCAAAAAAAAACCAGCAATGGATGTTGAAATACTCTAACCAACGACGCGTGAAATCAGCTGTTCACTTTCTGTCTAGCTACAGAGTTCATTGAACTCACCGCATACCTATTACCTACCCCTCCCAACCAGTAATAGACGCTCCGATTTGTGCAAAAAAACACAAATCAAGTTTATTGGAGTCCCTTAAAGTTCCTGAAAAAATTTCATGTGCCGGTCATCTTAGTATGACATAGTGAATTCACTCTATCAGTTTGCGGAGGGCTGTCCCTTACACCCTGTATAATTTGTGTGTGAAGTTTATTAAATAGCGAGTACTTATCTTAATCCTCTGGACTGCCTCTTTGGTCTGGTGGTTGCAAGTGCTTCTGCTGAGCATGAGGTCATGGGTTTGATTCACAGATCGGGCAAAGTGTTATTGGGTTTTTCCATCTGTAATTTCTCATTATCAGCCCGGAGTCTGGATTTGTGCGCGGTTGATGGCAATAGGCTCGCCCCCCTATTACAGGGGACTAAAACATAGATGTGGATGTACTATAGGTACACCTCTGCCTAACCTTTCGGGGAATTCAGGCGTGATGGTACATATGTTCTTAATACTCCTGGTGATATGCAGATGTTTCCACACCGTTAAATCTATGGATATTTTATCGATCTTTATGGTCGTATGATCACGTTTTATGAGGAAACTTAAAGTGTCGTATCGATCGAGGTTTTATTGCCGCGAAATACCGTTCAAAAGGAAGTACTAAGAAGAATCTCTCGAGTAAGGAGGGTGCTTCTATTTTTATTACTTACACTAATCCAAAGGGTTTTAGGAAATGTGATGTATGCCTAGTTTTTATAGATTTTGGTAATGTGGGTAGGTATGATACTATAATCAACTATAATGTCATATGACTGCGAAAAGAGGAGATCGTGGCTAAGTAATAACAGCCGCACGGGTCGATCCATCAGGTTAATCTACGCTTGCCGGGGTTGGTCCGTGGATGGGTGACCATCTTTACATAACGAGACTCCTCCTTGCCTCGGAAAGCACGTTAAGCCGTTGGTCCCGACTGTCATTCGTGGATCTTTGACAGTCGTTACTGGTCGTCAGAAGCCCGACAGTCTGACAACCAGTCTTACCAAGGGGTATCGTATTACCCAGTAACAGGGTTGTGGAGGTCAGATAGGCAGTCGCTGCATGTAAAATACTGGTATTCAGCTCTGCATCCGGTTAGACTGGAAGACGACCCAACATAGTTGGGAAAAGGCTAGGCAGATTTTGACTGCGAAAAGTGACTAAAGAATCAACTCTACTATGAAAACTAAAAATTAAAAGAATGAGGATAAAAATCCTTGACAATTCTCTTCTTTTTTGTAACTACAACACATTTTTCCTAACATCATAAAAAATGGATTCCGTTCATGAACTCTGTTCATTTTTCATAAAGAAAAACCGGCCAAGAGCGTGTCGGACCACGCACAATGAAAGGTTCCGTAGTTAGTATGAATTTGTCCCAAAAACAAACTTATTGTAGTTGAAAAACATGTTCCCGCATACATCAGTCGATATAGGTACGTCACGGTCAATTCTCCAACTGCAAATGTAAGTTTTTAATCATAAAAAATATTTATTAATAATGTGATAAAACTACGAAATAAAGATTTTCGGACTGTATCCTTTACTTGTGTTGTGAGACCTTGCTTCTTGCCAAACATGATTCTAGGTCAACGGGGTGCCCTATATGTATAGGTCTTGATTTATTTGCCAGTATCAAAATATATCGCATAAACGGCCGTATTTTTTATTGCGTTGACTTAGAAGCTTGAATTTTTTAGAACTCCACCCTCCAAGGGACCATAGACCTACGTGTTTGACATTAATTTCAACTTGATACCTCTACGCGTTCCTGAGAAAAAGGGTCTTGACATACTGACAGACAGACGGACAACGAAGTGGTCCTATAAAGGGTTACGTTTTTTCCTTTTGAGGTATGGAACCCTAAAAATAGACGGGTTGGTATCAGAATGACTGTATCGCAAATTGACCACGTCGCTCTTAGTCCAAATCTCAAAATGTCTAAATCTCAGAATACCTAAGCCGCAAAATGACTACATCGCTTTTAGTCCACATCTCATAATGTCTAAATCTCAAAATACCTAACTCGCAAAATGACTACATCGCAAAAAGTCCGAACAGTTGTGTAAGCACCTATACCTACTTAATTAATGTCTTTGGTTCTTAATGTGACTTTTTTTCTTACTTTCCCTAGACTATGTGCTTCCCGAAAATTCACTCTACACCAAACTTGAACCAAACCGGTCCATTCTGATGCTTGAACAGACAAACCTACAAACAGACAAAAATTTTAAAATCACCTGTTTTGGGTAGGTAATATACCTAATTATGTATTATACTTACTTTTAAAAAACAATTAAAGGGCTTGTAGCTAAGTAACAGCCGCACGGGTCAATCGATCAGGTTAATCTACGCTTGCCGCGATTGGTCCGTGGATGGGTGACCATCTTTACATACACAACACCCCTCCGTGCCTCGGAAAGCATATTAAGCCGTTGGTCCCGGCTGTCATTCGTGGATCTTTGACAGTCGTTACGGGTCGTCAGAAGCCCGTAACTCTGACAACCAGTATTACCCAGGGGTATCGTGTTACCCAGTAACTGGGTTCTGGAGGTTAGTTAGGCAGTCGCTCCATGTAGAATACTGGTATTCAGCTGCATCCGACCCCAACATAGCTGGGAAAAGGCTAGGCAGATGATGATGATGAATGATGATGTATCCAGTCATTCTGATATCAACCCTGTATAGGTGCCTACACAACTGTTCGGACTTTTTGCGATGTAGTCATTTTGCGAGTTAGGTATTTTGAGATTTAGACATTATGAGATGTGGACTAAAAGCGATGTAGTCATTTTGCGACTTAGGTATTTTGAGATTTAGACATTTTGAGATTTGGACTAACAGCGACGTGGTCAATTTGCGATCCAGTCATTCTGATACCAACCCAAATAGACTCCGTTCATTTTTCATAAAGATAGTTGTCGTATCATATATCGCATACTCTTATATCTTCGAGGATATTTTACAAAAGCGTTCCATATAAAAAATGGGACACGATATTGTATTACTAACTTAGGATACCGGATCCTTTGCGGTGCTCGTTCGTCTCTCGGTCGCTACAGATTATCTTATAAGTAGCCTTAACTTTTGTTATGGATTTGAGGATTGTTGCTTTTGTACTAAGCATGACGTAATCTCTTGAGGATAGCTTTAAGTCCCGCACGTTGATATTGCGATTGGCGGCCATCTTAGTGACGTAGTCGAATTGTCAGTTCAAGACTTCTTTCACTTTTTTATTATTTTTTATTATTATTCTGACTCCTGTAACACAGGTACCACCTAGCTCAGAAGTCAGGGCTTCAATTCAAAATGTTACTCCATTTTTATGTCAATAAAATATATTTTGTTTTATTTTTATTTTTTATTATTAGGTACTAGGTAAGTAATTTACTAGGAAATATTTATAATTTGCCTATAAATATATGTATAATATGTATATAAATACCTATAACATTTTTTGCTGCGTGACGTCATCTGCCGATGACGTCACGCAGCTGTTATTGTGAGAAGGTTCCATCGCAATACCAACGTGCGGGGCTTGTACCCAACCTTGTACCTTAGCAATTTTGGTTTGATAAAGTTGTTATAAAATAATACCAGTCTATTATCGTCCCTCCGCAGAGCAAAAGCCTCCTCTCATCCTGAGATGGCACGAGCATTGATGACAGTAATCAAGGTTGGTATCTTGGAGGAGCTCGTGGCTAAGTAATAACAGCTGCACGGGTCGATCCATCAGGTTAAGCTACGCTTGCCGGGGTTGGTCAGTGGATGGGTGACCATCTTTACATACCGAGACTCCGCCTTGCCTCGGAAAGCACGTTAAGCCGTTGGTCCCGGCTGTCATTCGTGGATCTTTGACAGTCATTACGGGTCGTTAGAAGCCCGAAAGTCTGAGAACTAGTCTTACCAAGGGGTATCGTATTACCCAGTAACTGGGTTGTGCAGGTCAGATAGGCAGTCACTCCATGTAAAATACTGGTATTCAGCTGCATCCGGTTAGACTGGAAGCCGACCCAACATAGTTGGTAAAAGGCTAGGCAGATTGATTGAATCAAGGTTGGTATCTAGCGACCAAGTGAATATATCAGAAGCTAGCTTAAGGACCTGTAAGTAACTAGGTACGTTATTATCACGAAAGCTTTTTATTAAAACCAATAAGATTTCATAAAAAATCAAAATCAAAATCAAAATCAAAAGTCCTTTATTCAAATTAGGCTGAGAATCAGCACTTTTTGAACGTCAAAATTACAGTAAGACAGTCCCCACAAAACGCCCGCCCTTCACCACTTCCTAGTGCTTTCGCTGGGAAGAAGAAGTAGCGGAACAAACTCCCCAGCAGCACAGCTGTCTGTTCAGTTAGAAGAACTAGATTCTATACAATAGTACCTATGCAAAATAATTTACGCAACACAATACATTAAATTATATTTTTGTCAAATAAAATAAACAATTTTAGTACTTAACTCATGTAACCTGTCATTATGTAAGCTGATCCTGGAGAAAGAACATAACATAAACATTGTCTTGAGTTAATCACAGCGACCAACTATTCTTATCGTTTAAGTAATCGTTGATAGAATAGTATGCCTTTGAACAAAGATTGGATTTAACTTTAATTTTAAACGCATTAAAAGGCAAATCTAGCAAAGAAGAAGGTAGCTTGTTATAAAAAGCTATACCAAGACCAACAAATGAGTTATGAACCTTTTGAAGCCGATGAAATGGAGCACGTAATTTGTCCTTATTTCTGGTGTTAATATTGTGAATATCACTGTTTTTACTGTACAAATGTATATTTTGCCTAATGTATAAGATGTTGGCGAAGATGAACTGTGATGCCACCGTGAGAATACCAATATCCTTAAAAAATTCTCTCAGAGAAACTCTAGCTCCTAGCTGGTAAATTGCTCGAACAGCTCGTTTTTGAAGAACAAAAATATTTTGAATATCAGCCGCTTTGCCCCATAGCAGAATACCGTAGGACATAACGCTATGGAAATAACTAAAATAGACTAACCGAGCTGTATCAACGTCAGTGTATTGTCTTACTTTCCTGACGGCGTAGGCGGCTGAACTGAGCCTTCCCGCTAGGCTTGATATATGTGGGCCCCACTGAAGTTTAGCATCTACTGTTATACCCAGAAAAACTGCTGATTCTACAGTCTTAAGTACCTCTTCATCTAAGACGATGTTGGGTCCCAGATTTCTAACATTCGGTAAGGCAAACTTTATACATTTAGTTTTCTTGGCATTGAGAACTAAATTATTTGTCGTAAACCAATCCGTAACCATTGAGAGTGCACTGTTTACATCATCAAAATCATGTCTGTTTCTGTCTACTTTAAAAATAAGAGAGGTGTCATCTGCAAACAGTACAACATCACAGATACCCTTTAAATAGAATGGTAAGTCATTAATATACACTAGGAATAAGAATGGACCCAGTATTGAGCCTTGAGGTACACCTAACTGAACTGGTAGCCCGGAAGATTTCACACCATTAACATCTACACATTGGAACCTATTATTTAAATAAGAATTTATTACTTTGAGAGCTTCGTTTTGGACACCATAATGACGTAATTTACGCAAAAGCGTGTCATGGTGCACGCAATCAAAGGCTTTGGAGAGATCACAAAAAACTCCAATAGCATTTTGCGAGTTCTCCCAAGCGTTAAATATGTGTTTCAGCAGAGCAACACCCGCATCCGTAGTCGAACGACCTTTAGTGAAGCCATATTGTTCATCGTGAAGGAGTCTGTTTAAATTAAAATGTTTTAGCAACTGCTTGAGTATTAACTTTTCAAATATTTTGCTAAATGCAGGTAAGATAGAAATAGGCCTGAAATTCCAACGTCATTTTTATTACCGGATTTAAATAATGGTATGACTTTGCTACTTTTCATGAGGTCAGGAAAAGTTCCTAAATCAACACATTTATTAAAAGTAACAGCTAGATAGGGGGCTACGATGTATATTATATTACTTAATAGTTTAATGGAGATGCCCCAGTAATCACCCGTGTTTTTAGACTTAAGTGTGTTAAAAACATTAACTACATCACGAGGTGTTACATGTTCGAAGCTAAATAAGCGACTACATTTGGGCACACTACTATGCAAAAGGTTTTCAGCTTTAGATGGGGACGAATTTAAGGAGCGAGTCGTAGTAATAGGTATGTTGGCGAAAAACTCATTAAATGCCTCAGCTACGTCAGCTGCTTTACTAATTAACTTATTGTCAACCATAATCTCAAGTTGTTTTTCTTGTTTCACCGACTTACCCGTTTCATTGTTAATAATTTTCCAGGTTGTTTTTACTTTATTATTGGATTTCTTAATTGTATCGCTTAAAAATTTAGATTTAGCAAAAACACAAATGTTTTTAAATAATTTTGAATATTTTTTGACATACTCTAGGAAAGAAGTATCAAACCTGTATTTTTTCAAACCGTATAACTCGTATAGTCTCGCTCTACTTTTATAAATACCTGGAGTAGCCCATTGATTAAAGCCAACGGAGGTGCCATTAATGTTAATGGTTTTGGTCTTGAAAGTAGATTGGTATTCTTTTTGCACAACATCAAAAAGGGCTCCATAGATTTCATTAGGATTCTCGTGTTCTGCTAGAGATGGTGTAATTCTACGAGCTATATTATTTTTAAACTTGTTGCAACGACTAGCTGTATAAGGCCTGCATTCTCTTTTATGCAGCTTTTTATGTAATGGCATAGGGAAGCTAGCTAATAAACCACAGTGGTCAGATGTTAGGTCACTTAGCACTAATTTATTTTTGACCTCACAATCACTAAATATATTATCAAGACATGTTGACGAAGTTGCCGTGATCCTAGTAGGTTCGAAAAACAAGTTAATTAAATTATAAGACCTAAACAGATTGAGAAGTCTAATACTTAATGGAGTAACATCTAAAATATTAATATTAAAATCTCCACATAAAATTATGCTTTTATTACTTGATTTTAACCTATTGAGTGTATCTTCCATAACCAATTCGAAACGAATAAAATCCCCAGAGGGGGGTCGATAAACGCAAATTATAATGTATCGCTCGAGTTCAACACAAGACAACTCAACAATGCGCTCAATAGAAAGATTAACTATATCTAAACGTTGTTTACATTTCAACTTGTTTGAAACAATAACTAAAGACCCACCGCGAATAGCACTTTTTCTCACAAATGCACTTTGTACAGTAAAATAATCATCATTCATAAAGACTACTTCATGTTCTTTCAACCAGTGTTCAGTCAAACATAACACCTGAACATCATAGTTCTCCATAAATAAACTTAACTCTAACTCTTTGCCGGACAGACCCTGCATGTTTTGATGTACAACATTCAAGTTATGCGGCCTACCCATTGTCACACAAAAATCATCATCATTCTCCTGCCCTTATCCCGATCTATGGGGTCGGCGCAACATGTCCCCCTCTAGCCATGTCATCTTTCACACAGTCGATTTCTTAAAAATAACAGAAAAATCGTTTTGCTACACGGTTTTTCTAGAATGAGTTACAAATACGACACACGATGCGAACATAATGTTATGGTAAATAAGTTCGTGTCACACTTTTTTTCTAGAACATTTGGTGAGAAAATAAGCAGGTGGTAGGCATTTCTTTTACTCTTTACTTGACAGACACTAAACACGGCCCGAAGGCTATTTAATTTAGGCCCTAAATATAGGGTGTAGTTTTCCTTTTGTATTTTGCTCCATACATACTACTAATATTATAAACTAGCAGACCCCACAGACGTTGTCCTTTCAAAATTTTATATATGAGACAGTTGATTTTCTTCATTTTTTATTCGTAAATTTTTCCGATGTTTTAATAGTTATTCTGCTATTTGGGGCGGAGACAAATCCAGCAAATCAAAGATCGTAAAAATTCGTCCAGCCGTTCTTGAGTTATAAATGTTGTAAATAACCCGACTTTGTTTTATATACTACCTAGATGCGAAAGTAACTCTGTCTTTCTGTCTGTTACCTTGTTACGCCTTAAAAGCTGAACGGATTGGGCAGGCGGACAGACCATTACCATTTTGTTTTTCTGTGGTGAAATCTCATGGGTGATGGAGTAACCAGTCTGGGGAGACCGTAGAATTATGTTGGACTCCTACTGACTAAAACCATTTACCATGATTCCTATTCCACTAACATGATTCGGGGCCCCGGTAGGTACTAACACGTAAATTCACGCGCACCCCCCTACTGGACAGACCATGACCTGGGTTAGGATATACCTAGTATACTTTTTGTGCCAGTAGTAGGTACGTTCCGGTGGGATGATTTCGGACCTCCTTGCGGGTGAAGCCCCAGGCAAAAGTTAGTCCTAACTAATATTAAATGCAAAAGTGAGTTTGTTACGCTTTCACGCCATAACGGCTGAACGAATTTGGATGAAATTTGGCACATGGGTAGACCATGACTTGGATTAGGACATAGAATACTTTTTATCCCGGTAGTACGTTCCCGTGGGATAATTTTCGACTTCCACGCGAAGCCGCCGAGAGAAAAAGCAACAATTCAATAATGCAATTTCATAACGCAACCTTATTCGTCATACATTTTCTATGATGAAGCAGGTTTACACGTTCCATGTTTGTTTACGTTTGAAAAGTTAATTAGATGAAATCCGTCTCGTTTTAACTTTGTGCGTGGCACTGTTTGAAGTTGAATGCCAGCTCGCAAGAATTTGCATGTTGATTCACAATTTGAAGAAAGCAGTGCGACTTGCGAGTTGGAATCTGATTAGCGTGCTGAAACTTGAAGGTGAATGAACTATGATTTATTTATGCAGTTTGTTTGGAGCTTTGCAATTGTAATATTTGGTTGTTAAACATGAGTCGTATATGCTAATCTCAGATTAGCACAGATTGGATCTCATTGGACTTAAGGCGACGGTAACCGACTTTTAATGATTTCAAACTGAAGATCACGTCTATACGAGTATCTAGATTAATAATAATATGGACAAAAAATATGTTACATTAGAGCACTTTCTTAATAACTTACTCCTTGCTTACCCCTTTATGCATAAAAAACTAAAACACTTTATAGTTAAAATAGTGTTTTGTCTTCTTCTTTCAAACTCAAATCATAATTCGAAAGAAATTGACAAAATACTATTTTAACTAAAGTGTTATTTTAACTAAAGGTTTGTAGAAGTATTTAGTTTTCGGGTTAGTTAATATGTGAATATTTATTTATTTATTTATTTAGGTTAGCCAACAATTGTATACACAAAACATTTAAAAAATTTTGCTAAAGTACTTACGTTTATAAGTGTAACAATTACTTAAAGGCTAACACAACATGCACCATTTATGGTTTTACATAGTTTAGAAAAAGCGAAAACGATATTAATTACAATTATGCTAAACAATAATAATAACAAACATTTCAATAAAAATAAATTAAAAAAGAGAAACAGATTGATAACATTAATAAATTAAATTAAAAATTAAATTAAAATAATAATAAAAATCTCATAAAATCACATCATCTAATAATTCTACTTACTTACACTAAATCCTATCATTACAAAACTAACATTAACTAGCGAGATCATTGGTTGTGAGTGTAGTGCTCAATAATTACTTTATAAAATTGTCCCATACTGTCATGATTTATATCAGTAAGATCACTGTAACTGTTTATAGTTTTACACAGGCGTGAAATCGGCGAGTTAGCACCCAGAACCGTTCTGCGCAAGGGTGGGCATAGCGGTGTGATAGGCTTTCGCGGATATCGGGCTGGGGCACGAAACTTTAGGACACTCAGAAGGATTGGGCAGTCAATTTTATTTCTAAGCAACTTATAAAGAAACAAGGCATCAATAACTTCTCTTCGAGTTGATAAGGGGTGCATTTTGAAATACTTGAGACGGGTATTATAGGAGAGCAGCTGTTTACTTTTTCCTCTAGAAAATGCGAGGTGCCACAGAAACCGTTTTTGAACTCTTTCCAAAAGTAACTTATGTGTGGCGTAGTGCGGTCTCCATACAACACTGCAGTACTCCAGGATGCTTCGTACAAGGCTATAGTATAACATTATTTTGGTACCAACCTGTTTAAAGCCCCTAGTATTTCTTAGCACAAATCCTAACATTTTCGATGCTTTCTTAATAATATTCTCGATATGGGGGACAAAAGTTATTTTTTTGTCAAACAGTACTCCCAAATCCCTAATTGCTTCCACTTCTTGTATTTTATGATTGCCTATGAAGTACTCCGAGCGTGTAGGGTGAGACTTCCTTGAAAATGACAAATGGTAACATTTTTTTAAATTAAGCTCCATTTTGTTAGTCTCACACCATTTAACAACTCTGTTCAGATCATCTTGAAGAAGCGTGATATCGTTCGATGATTCGATTCTTCGAGCAAACTTTAGGTCATCAGCGTAAAGAAAGCACTCGGAAAAGTAAAAGCAGTGGGGAAGGTCATTGATATATATGATAAATAATATGGGAGCCAGATGTGATCCCTGTGGGGCACCGGAAGTCATGTAATAATTGCCGGCAGATCGAAAACCGTTAACTACAACATAAAACTCACGCTTTGAAAGATAAGATTTCAGCCATTTCAGCAAGGGACCAGTGATACCATACGTTGCTAATTTATGAATTAATATGGAATGAGGAATTTTATCGAAGGCCTTGCTGAAATCGGTGTACAACATATCAAATTGTTTATTAGAGTCGACAGATTCTATTAGGGACTCCGAGAAAGACAGTAAGTTTGTGGCAGTAGACCTTGAGGCAACAAAGCCGTGTTGGTGATCGCTAAGATAAAGTCTGAAATGGCGTTGGATGTGAGGACAGATCATCGACTCAAATATCTTGGCAAATGTAGAAAGAATCGCGATAGGCCGATAATTAGAAATAGAGTCTTTTTTGTCCGACTTGTGCACCGGAACGACTTTAGCCTTTTTCCACTCGGATGGGAAGGTTCCAGTCGCTAGCGACACCTTATATATTATTAATAGCGGGGTAACCAAGGCTGATGCACAGGCAGAAATAAATAAGGGTGGGATTCCGTCAGGACCTGCTCCTTTTCTGGTGTTAACACATTGTAGCTTTTTGAGTAGGGAATCATTATCCAATTCTGGTATTGTTAGACACTGGCTATTAGTTTCCAATGTGTCCAGAAAATTTGAGTCATTCTTGAATTCTGTGCCATGTTCAGGGGTGTAAACAGATGCGAAATAATTACCAAAAAGATCACAAATATCAGAACCATTTGATGCAATAGTTTGACCGTCAGTCATTGTTTGTGGATAGACACTAGACCCACCGCGTTTAGCCTTTACGTGAGTCCAGAATAGTTCAGGATTTTCTTTAATTTCTGACTCTAAGTTTTCCATATATGTACTGTACAAAGTTTTGGCCATGTTCTGACAACGTTTTGACACTAATTTTAGTTCTAATTCATCTAATGGGTTTTTATATTTCTTAAAACGCAATCTCAACTTATTTTTCTCTTTGAGTGTTCGTATAATTGATTTATTAAACCAAGGAGGATAACGGCAAGTCAATGACTTACAATTTGGGACAAATGTATTTATTGCAGTGTTTAACACTTCATAAAACACCTTCAACATACTATCTACATCATTAGTGTTCGAAAATTGTTGAAGCCAGTCATGCTCGTTTATAAAAGTTATAATATGTTCATAATTTGCCTTATAAAAGTTTTTTCTTTTGATGAAGTTATTGTATGGGAGATTGGATTCTTTTAATAATGATATAGTCAAATCGAGTGGAGGATGTAGTTTATCAACTACTGTTAAAGGACAACTAGATTCACTCACAGCGCACGAAGCTATTGTTGACAAAACTAGATCCAGAATACGCTCAGAACAGTTTTTTACGAAATTGTAAATATTTTAGATTATGAGTGAAATTAATTTGTAAAGTTGTCTAACGCGAAAAAAAACTAAGAATCACGCAAAACTATCTAGCGTATTTTTAGGAAACCTTTATCATTTGAAAGATAATTTAATTATTTCTCTTTTTAATAAGATACGTGTTTTTATCCTTTAAAATTAGAATTTCGGGTTTAAGTGTTCAAATAATCATATCAAACCCCAATTTGCAAGTAACAGTACAAATTGGCATCCACAGGTGCCCATTTCATTACATTTTTATCAAATATTTTTCGAACAGGCAATAAGTGGTTAGTCTACGACAAGACAACGGTGATGGTTCCGGTTACCTTACCGTACATTAGGAGCCGGAATCACGATTTTGGCAGAATCTTATACAGGAATCGGTGCCCTTAAATCCCGGCCTACTATACCACTTTAGTTGCCAACAATTCATTTAAATGGATAGAAACAAACGTTGTCATGAACAAAAACAAACTGTGATTTTATCAACGTGTTATTACTGGAGGTATCAAGGTTACTCAATCACCCGTGTTGGCACTACTCGGAACTTATAGCACCTAATGACTTACCTAATAAAAAATTGAATAGGTTGTTTGTTTTTAAATCGATAAGTGTTTCGACTATTTGTTATGACTGTGTCTAGAAACTGAAGCCGCAGAAGAGAGAGAGATATATAAAGTACTAGCTTTTGCCCGCGGCTTCGCCCGCGTGGATGTCGGAAAATATCTCATGGGAATGTTCATGTGGAAAACATAGGGCCGTCCGATATAACTGTGCAAACTCAAATCGCTACGATATATCGTTACCGTGTATAGTAGGCATAAAGCTACCAGTCGGCATGATTTTTTCCGACATCTTCAACAGTCGTCGTCATATTTCAGCCAATTTACACAAAACTATAATGAATTACCCTGAATCACTCCGTTCATTGGAGAAAACCGTATGAAAATCCGTTCGGTACTTTTTGACATTATCGCATTCAAACAAACAGACTTACGCGGCGGGGGGACTTTGTTAATTACTTAAAATGTATTATGCCAGTCACGCTCTAATAACAAATAACTTTTGTCCGAGTGTCCACTCGTTCAAATAATTTCCTCGTAAAAACGCCGAATGAAATAAAGACTAAATGTTACCTCAAGATTCGAACTATGACTACATTTCCAATCCCTTAAATCTCTTAAAAAGAGGTAGGTACACAAACATTTGTCAACCCCTATTGTACCCCCTCAAAAACGCTGTACCATATATTTCTTTATATCCTACCAAAAGCATAAATTTGAATTTTCATATCCCTTTTTTTTTCTTTTCTTTTTTTTTTTTTTTGAGGGTGGGAAATCATCAAATAACTTCGCCCGCTCTGGGTGGAGCGGAAGGACGTGTCAGACTTTTACTGACTAAAACCCACCCGTGTTCCTTCAGTTGCCTATGCCAGGGCCGCGGTAACCCCTTCGGACAATCCGCGACCCCAGCGGCATTTTCATATCCCTAACTTAAGAAATGTTGGGTTTCCCATACAAATTTTCATCCCTTATATCACCCCTTGTACGATTATGTTTTAAGACAAAAAGTAGCTCATGTCGTTTCCCAGGATGTTATCTATAGCCTTGCCAAATTTTGTCGAAATCCGTGCAGTTTTGTAAATTTTAAAATCAACCCCTATTTTACACCCTTAGGGGATGATTTTTAAAAAACGCTGAACACATATTTCTTAATTTCCTACCAATAGCATAAATTTGTTATCCCTAACTTAAGAAATACTGGGTTTCCCTTACAAACTTTCATCCCCTAAATCACCCCCTGTAGTATTGTTTTTGAAAGTATCCTATGTCCTTTCCCAGGATGCTATATAAAGCCTTGCTAAATTTTATCGAAATCCGTGCAGTTTTGTAAATTTTAAAATCAACCCCTATTTTACCCCCTTAGGGGATGATTTTTCAAAAACGTTGAACCGCATATTTCTTAATTTCCTACCAATAGAATAAATTTGTTATCCCTAACTTAAGAAATACTGGGTTTCCCTTACAAACTTTCATCCCCTATATCACCCCCTGTAGTATTGTTTTTGAAAGTATCCTATGTCCTTTCCCAGGATGCTATATAAAGCCTTGCCAAATTTTGTCGAAATCCGTGCAGTTTTGTAAATTTTAAAATCAACCCCTATTTTACCCCCTTAAGGGATGATTTTTCAAAAACGCTGAACCGCATATTTCTTTATTTCCTATCAAAAGCATACATTTTAATTTTCACATCCCTAACTTAAGAAACACTGAGTTTCCCATACAAACTTTCATCACCTATATCACCCCCTGTAGGATTATTTTTTAAGACAAAAAATAGCCTATGTCCTTTCCCAGGATGCTATATAAAGCCTTGCCAAATTTTATCGAAATCCGTGCAGTTTTGTAAATTTTAAAATCAACCCCTTTTTTACCCCCTTAGGGGATGATTTTTCAAAATCACTAAACCGCATATTTCTTAATTTCCTACCAATAGCATAAATTTGTTATCCCTAACTTAAGAAATACTGGGTTTCCCTTACAAACTTTCATCCCCCATATCACCCCCTGTAGTATTATTTTTGAAAAAAATTGTATCCTATGTCCTTCCCCAGGATGCTATATAAAGCCTTGCCAAATTTTGTCGAAATCCATGCAGTTTTGTAAATTTTAAAATCAATTAGGGGATGATTTCTCAAAAACGCTGAACCGCATATTTCTTTATTTCTTATCAAAAACATAAATTTTAATTTTCACATCCCTAACTTAAGAAATACTGAGTTTCCCATACAAACTTTCATCCCCTATATCACCCCCTGTAGGATTATTTTTGAAAAAAAAAGTAGCCTATGTCCGTCCCCAGGATACCATCTATAGCCTTGCCAAATTTTATCGAAATCCGTTCAGTGGTTTAGGCGTGAAAAGGTAACAGACAGACAGACAGACAGACAGACAGACAGAGTTACTTTCGAATTTATAATATTAGTATGGATTACTTGTATATACTTAATCCTGCGTAACACACTAACCCTCTTACAAATAAACACAGAATAAGTAAAGTTATTCCAAATTTAAACTTATGAAAATGTATGGTTATTCCTTTGTTATCCCAGATATAACTTTATTCCGTGTTTTATTTGTAAGAGGGTTACAGTTTTAATCGGTTTCATTTTGACAGTTCAAGAATATTCATTGCGTCACTTACGTTGTCGAGCAGACAAATTTTTCGAACATTATGAAGCAATTGATTAGCGATTTGCTTCAAAATGATTCAGATTCCGATTGATAGTGTGTTACGCAATTAAGGTGCTGGTCTTTGCCGGACTTTGTTTGTACCTATCTACTAAAACAGAGAATATGTTAATGTATGTCTCGTAAAAACTAATGCATAGCTTTGCGTTGAAATAAAGAACACCATAACAGATTACAATATAACTTTTCAGAGTAACTCATAGTGTCGCAATGGGCGGTTTTATCACTAAAAGCGATGGATCATAATAGTTACCTTTTTTTTTGACCTAACTAATTTTTATTTTATTTTATTTTGTTTGTGTGGCTTACAGTTATCAATAAACAAGTAACAGTGAGGTTATTCACGACAAGCCATTTACAAGCCTACACAGTTAGCAATGGAGTCATGTTGTACAATTTTTGATTGATTAACTATTCGCTAAGCATAATAACAACTAAGTAAAGCACTAAATTAACAATTATATTTGCAAGAATACATGCGCAAGCACTATTAGGATGCATTACAGATATATTACAGTTTTTAATCGAATAAAAGCGATTTTTGTCGCGGGTTCGATTCCCGCACGGAACAAATATTTGTACGACCTACAAGTATTTGTTCCGAGTCTGGGTGTTTTTCTATCTATAATATGTATGTATTTACAAAAAAAAAAAAAAAAATGTATATATGTAGTTTATCAGCCATCTCGTTACCATAATACAAGCATTAGGTTGCTTAGCTTGGGACTAGATGGCGTTGTGTGAAATGTCCAAGGATATTTATTTTATTTATTTATTTATTATTTATTAAGGAAGGGTCAAAATTACGCAAAATCTGACACATCTCCTGTTTCAGGGATCATTAATGGTTTTACAAGACAAGGTTGACAAGACAACGGGAAATAAACCGCTCAACAAAACGTGTTTCCGATTCCGACATCCAAAGTCCCGAAAACCACTCGAGGCGGGAGTCGGGCTTGCTATGCATTTAAGAATAACGGAATCTCGTAGAAATATCCTACAAGATCCTATTCTTATAATGTTCTATGCATATTGAAATGTCTTGCACGTTTTCTGCACCACAAAATCGGTTGGCATTCTAGTGGTATCGACATAAGCCGCGTATCCGACACACCACGGATAAAAAGATTGCAACAATGGACGATAAGTAACATGCTGCGATGCATTTAGACGCGTCGTAAGATTATGATTGTGCATTTCTATAGTAAGGAAGATTTCTGGCTTTTATAATTATTGTTATTTGGCTTTCTAGTCGAGCAAAGTGTTGCAATAGGCTCGCCATAGGGGACGAGCTTATTGAGAATTTCTACATAGAAAATGAAATGAAATGAAATGATTTATTCTGTAAATAGGAGGAATCACTTTTACACGTCATATTAAAAAAAAATATTTTAAAAATAAGCTAGATGAAGTCGACATTTCCTATCTGACTACCCTGAGAAGAAATGGCGAAACTTGAAGTCCTGAAACAATCAACCTTCTAAGTCAACGCAATAAAAAATACGGCCATTTATGTGGCATATTTTGATGCTCGCAAGTAAATCAAAACCTATAGGGTACTTCCCGTTGACCTAGAATAATTAAATTTGGCAAGAAGCAAGGTCTCCCAGCACAAATAAAGGAAAACGTCCGAAAATTGTGAATTTGTAATTTTTCGACATAAAATAATTTTTTTTGGGATCTAATGTTAAGTTTGTTTTTGGGATAAATTCTTTTCAACTACGGAACCCTTCATTGTGGGTGGTCCGACACGCACTTGGCCGGTTTTTTTTCTTCGAAGCTTAATAAGTTCATATTGGTAATTTTAGCCATCAGCTATATACATAATTTAGACTGTTTATAAACGCGGTCACAATACTCTGCAACAGTGTAGGTATTGAAACACTGTTTCGCGAACATGGACTAAAATAGTCAATGTGCTGCTATGACCGGGAGTAGTAACAGTCAGTTCTGGATGAAAAGTGTTATAAGTACAATAGGTTTACTTCTCCAGAGACTAAGAACTAAAAGTTACGGGTAGTAAAATTGAACCTTCAAAAGACGATGCAGCCAAGACATTACTCACCATTAGGCTCATAATTACTTCTGGGTTTTTAAAAATTACTTCTGCGAAGAAATTCAAACGTTGCATCATCGATGGCTCTCGTATAGTTAGTAAGTTAGTAAGTTCTCATAGCCCTAAAGCTATCTGTGGAGGCTGTTCATATCTTAGCTGCTATGGCTTATTTTAATTTAATTTAATTTAAATTGTGAATTGTTTTTTTAAATATTTTTATTTTTTTACGGACGCTTTTAACGTTCTGCATCGTTCTTAAACTGTTTAATTTCAATAACCAATATTTTGTAACCATATTTTGATTTTAAAGAGTGACCGTGGAGTTTGTTGCCCGTTCTTCTCCATAGGTACCTACCTACTACTACGCTTTGGAATGGGCGACTAGTTTCATCTTTCTGACTGACCGACCCCTTGAGAATTCAAAAGTTCCTGGAATTAGCTTATTTAAATTATATGCTTTGAGTTTGATAACATAATTAAATCGTTGACCCAGTTTTACTCCATCCCATGGATCGTAAATTCAGTAGTTGGATATAAACTAACCCTGTTAACTGTAAGTACTTGTAGGTTAAGGCGCTATAGATATTTATTAAATAAATAATAAAATAAATAAATTCTTTATTTCACCAAAAGCTCTAACAAATATCCTTAAGACTAACACTTATTAGGCTTATTACAAAGTTCAAAGTTTAAATACTCTGACTCCTAAACTAGGTGTAAGTTCCTGTGACTTAGGAGTCAGTGATTCTCCGTAGCACCTTAAAGCCACAAAAATGTAAGAAGTTAGGTTTTAACAATTTTATCACTAATGGTGGAAAACAGAATTAATAAAACAAAAAATATTTGTGCATAATTATGATGAAGCATGTGTGTAGTGTGTAAGTGCAGGTGTGTGTGTAGTGTACGTGTAGGGAGTGTGTGTAGTATATGCGTAGGGAGTGTGTGTGTGGGTGTGTGTATGTAAAGATTTATAATTAAATGTCACTTTAAATTACCCAGCAGAAGATCCTCAGTACTATCATAAGTTAATGTTTGGAGATAATCTTTAAGTAAGCTTTTACAACAAAATTAAAAATATTAATTTTATAGTTGCAATTTCCAGGTTTACCGTTTATTATGTAGTTTCTAAGAGCTACGCTTGCCGGGGTTGGTCCGTGGATGGGTGACCATCTTTACATACCGAGACTCCTCCGTGCCTCTAAAAGCATGGCGCACGTTAAGCGTTGGTCCCGGTTGGCATTCGTGGATCTTCGACAATCGTTACGGGTCGTCAGAAGCCCGAAAGTCTGACAACCAGTCTTACCAAGGGGTATCGTATTACCCAGTTACTGGGTTGTGGAGGTCAGATAGGCAGTCGCTCCATCTAAAAATACTGGTATTCAGCTGCATCCGGTTAGACTGGAAGCCGACCCCAACATAGTTGGGAAAAGGCTAGGCAGATTGATATATTTTTCTAAGATTTCAGCACATAATTCACCAGGCAAAATTAAGTTATTGGAGGCGTATTTCGGTACTTGATCAGCCAACGGTGAGGAGTAATCTAAAGATATTATAGCACAGTGAAAATTACTTACTGTATTATACTAAGTACATAGTTTGACTGTGTTATTATTAATTCTGAAAGTACCTAGTTATAGTCTAATATTTAATTTAGTTATTCAGATGTTTACAGCTGTTCACCTTTTATGTCTGCTACCATAAAGTATAAGTTTAAGAAAGTAGTAAAAATTTTAATATATTACAAGTCAACGAACAGACAGTCTCCACGATAAAATTTTGCTGGATTGGTAATAAATCTACGAGGAATATCCACAAGAGGATTCCTACTTTTTCATTTTCGTCGAACATGCCTATTCGCTTAGATCCTATTCGGTTTTAATAAAACATAGTGAGAAAAATTATTTTGAGAAATATTCACAGGATATTGGATTTTATTTATTAGCTTTATGGCCTGTTACAAGATCGGAATTGGCATCATTCCATTTATGAAATCACCATGAAAGCATGAACCCAAAGGTGTTGCAAGTCAAATAAAACTTTACACTTTGCCTGCTTGCCCACTGCTCTGACTAAAACTGCTCCACTCGACTCGACAAACCTACAATAAGTAAGTAATAGTACTCGACAAAACTACTACTCAAGTCGAGTCGAGCAGTTTGTACTAAATTGAGTTGGCGTCCAATGGGGTGCAAATAAACGAGGAAGCTTTCATGTCACACTCGGCCGCGGCCGCTGCAGTGGCCTTGAACTGCATTCGTATTGTCTCGCCTCACGGCACCTGTTTACATTTTTAAATACCCACTCCAAACAACAAGCCTTTGTGCTAACTAGAAACAGTTTAAAGAAATACATTATCAAAGTAACTTAGATAAGTCCGTACGTCGATTCTGTAAAATTCTCGCATCTCACATCGCTATTCACTCCCACTTCGCATCACTTCTTCTCACTTGTTTTTTAGGGTTCCGTACCAAAATAGTAAAAAAGGAACCCTTATGGCGTGACTCAGTCTGTCTGTCTGTCACAGCTGGATATTTCAAGAACTACTAATGCTATCAACTTGAAATTTGGAACAGTTTTAGATGACGTTTACCCAACTATTTTGCAAATAAGAAAGAAATAAAAATATTTGTGCTTTTTTTTGCAACAAGTGCTGAAAGGGGGTCTTAAAAATTCAAAGTTTGACTACTAGGGCATGTGGGGTATCATATGAAAGAACACTGTTTGCAAATTCTTAATTTTTTTTTTTTTTTTTTATTCCGCATAGTTTTCGACTTCTGATGAAAAATTGAAAAAAAAATACCGTTATCTCCGAAGTTTGCAAAGATAAAAATCTGAAATTATTCTTTGTGATAGAAGTTTATGTAAAGATTACAGGAAAAATAAAACGATGTCTCTAAATAGCACACTTTTTCAGAAATCGGAACGGAACCCTCGGTGCGCGAGTCCGACTCGCTCTTGACCGGTTTTATGTATTTGACACTTTGAATTTAGAACGCCAATCAAGAAACTCACAGTGGATTAACACTCGTATTTTTTTAAAAGTAATTACTTCAGTAAAAGTAATTACTTAAGTAATGATTTTCATTCTATAGTTTAGTAATTGCTTCAAGTTAGAACTGTCAAAGATTAGAATTCTTAGCCAGGTAAAGTCACCACTTCTTTACCTAAGAATTCTACCCTAAGTAAGAAATTACTTAGTAGCAAGGTAGCAAGTAATTAGTCAAGTAATTAATTTGTCTATAATTATGAGCTTTAGATTCGAAGTTTAGAATGAGGTCTTACAGAATCACACGGCAGTTCGTACACGTGTCGCAAAATTGTTGTAGCCTTGAGAAAATGTTTCCGTCTGTGACTGCAGTAAATTGGAGGAAATAAAGCGCAAGCTGCTGCAAACTTTCTGAAATTGCTAGCATTTGTAGTAATAATAAAATAGTATTAAATAGAAATCTGTAAATGTTTTTAGGTAACTTTTTTTTATTTATGTAGACGAGAATATCATTCTGGTTAAGTTTAAAAAACTATCGAAATGAAATACACTGAAGGCTGGCCACATCTCGTCAAAGAAAATTTAAAAGCCATTTAATATTTCATTTTTTTTTTTTTTGCTTAGCTTAGGTATGGTTTTTTTTCACAAAAACCAGCAAGCGTTTAAAGTACCTACTCGTATTAACAATGTAATGTAAACTTTTTCCTTCTTGATAAAATTAATACGTACTTTAAAAAAATGTGATTTTGGTATTAGGTTTTGCAGAGTCAAATTATACATTATGTACGTGTATTATGTACAAAAATTATACCCCGCCCCAGGGTTTTTGCGACTTAATAAAACGTCAAGATTTATTTATAAAAGTGTAAGTTTAGTATTTTATACATAAAACTTCTGGAATCAATTCTCTAAATTTTGGTGAAAACCGTATCAAAATTACTTGCGTAGTTTAGAAGAACAACGCGGTCATACGGACAGACTCGAAAATCGACTTCAATTTATAATAAGTACCTATATAATAAGTACCTATAAATTATTAATTCATAAATCATATAATTGACAAAAATAGTCGCTAAGTCTGTATATCTTGCTACCCATCTGTAGTTTGCTATTTAATATTCACGCGGCTTTTTTATGCTCCATTAAACATTGCGTAGGCGCCTGATACGAAACTTTACTGAAACTCGGATCCTTCTAAAACATAAAATATATTTATGTAACGCCTCATTTGAAACCTGTCCACGACAAAATTAACTACGTAACTAATTGACCAAACTAAATAGTCCGCGTTACGTGACCGGAGGCTTAAATTCTAAATACAGTAAGTACCTAGGTATCTACTAACATAATTCCGCTGGTTCGCAGAAGAAAATCTTCAGCCGGTCGTTGCTAACGTAATCGTATGTACACGTAGGTATATGTAGTCTGTTATGTACCTTCCAATGATGTAAGGGTTCAAGGGCAATGCAGTATAGACATGCGACAATGGACGAAAGAGCACTCGTCTGGGTAAATACGACATTCAAAATCATGAATTTGGTTACGGGAAAAGTTTACAGCTATTGAAAATTCATTTTACTTCTTCGAAGATCCGTTGTACGTGTAAATGGCTTGATTTCAGAATAAAGAAGTGATATTCCTACACTGAAAATGTTTAGCGGTTTGCAAGCTAATTTTATTTACTCAGATGTTTTATTTGATTGGCTCGGAGTGTTGAAACAAGAATACATCGCAAGGCTAAATATAATTATTTGATATGGAAATTACCTTGTCGACTCTTTTAACATTTCCCAGAAAATAGGGTACATTAAGAGCTATTAAATACCAAAAAGTATTATTTAAATAGTAGAAACGGAACTTTATGTACAAAAGCTACCAATATTTCAAGTTACAAATAGCATAATAGTTTCCATTCTACTGAATACTAAGAAAAAATACACATTTAGACTCGGAGTTATAGAGCCTTATTTACTGTGACCAAACCATGTGTTCTGCTGTAAAATATTGACACAACTAGGGCAGTTCTACAACCCCCATGAAGAATGGGGCAACCGTCAGTTCCTACGGGTTATAAATTTAAGTAGATTGTGCGTCTAACCCAGTCGGGTGCGGCAATGCGGTCAAGGATAGACAGAATATTTCAAGCGAGAATACTCTAGAAATTAAGCAAAACTCTAGGTAGATAAGGGTTATAGAATCTGTAAGATTAATTAAGTTATTTCAAAATCTATTCATTTATTCAAATTGGGCTGAGAACCAGCACCCTTAGGGCAAAATAAATATTTTTGAAGACCTTGATTAAAATACTACTTAGTTTTTTTCATTGGCGAACATAAAGGAATCGAAAGTTCTTCAAATAATGCATCGAGGCCACAGATTTTAGACTTATTTCTGTGATTGAAGCCGTTGTGATTGTGACCTTTATGTAATAAAAGTTTTTAAACTTTCAGCTTTCAGGCTACGAGAATGTAATCGTTAAATATACAGACAGACCGCGTGTATACACACGGCTACACATCAAGCTATACATTTCCAGTTTACTGACCTCTCATTGTTAGGAAATCCTATATAATGAGAGATCAGTTTATACTGGAAATGTATAGTTTGATCTGTAGCCGTGCGTATCAGCAGAGTTCTGAAAATTGAAACTATGATCGACGACTATGACTTCTAAGTTGGCGTTACCACGACGGTAATAACATCGCGGCGGGATTTTATCGCGCACTGGATTTTCAACTCTCTGCTTAGCGCCGGGAGTTGAAAATTCAAAATTGTGTTTTTCGTCGCGCTGGTATGCACTCTGTTTGTTAGGTTGGATTCTAAACGCTCGGCTCAACAACGAGAGTTGAAAATCCAGTGGGCGATAAAATCCCGCCGCGATTTTATTTCGCTCGTGGGAACGGGGGTTAAATGTGGAAACTTGTTATTAGCAAATTTTCCGACCTACGAACTATTGTAAATTGTTGCTATTAGTCTGTAAGCTTTCTGTAAAACAAAATAAATAAATAAACACTTCAGATAAACAGGGTGTAAGGGACAGCCCTCCGCAAACTAACAGTGGTGCATTCAGCTCCTTATTTTTTTCGTTTTTTTTTAATCGTTTTATTTTGTTACTTATCCTTTATTTTAATGTAAAATTACGTTCTCTGTACGCAGCATTCTATTTATGTAAATAAAACGGCTAAAATAGAAAAAAAAAACCAGCCAAGTGCGTGTCGGACCACGCACAATGAAGGGTTCCGTAGTTAAAAAGAATTTATCCCAAAAACAAACTTAACACTGAGTTGAAAAACATGTTCTCCCATACATTGATATACGTCACGGATAATTCTCCAACTTCATATTTAAGTTTGTGTTTGCAAAAAACTATTCATAAACAATAACATCACAACAATAACATCACGCCTTATTTCCCCGAAGGGTTGGGCAGAGGTGTACCTACCACCTACATTTTGCCAGAAAAATAAAACTAAAAACTATTTTTTTTATGTGACAAAACTACAAATAATCGATTTTCAGACTTTTTCCTTTACTTGTGCTGTGAGACCTTGCTTCTTGGCAAATTTCATTATTCTAGGTCAACGGGAAGTACCCTATAGGTTTTGATTTACTTGCGAGTATCAAAATATGTTGCATAAATCACCGTATTTTTTATTGCGTTGACTTAGAAGCTTGATTTTTTTCAAAATCTAAGGGACCGTAGACTTACGTATTTGGTATTAATTTCAGCTTCATATTTCCACGCATTCCTGAGAAAAAGGGCCTTGACAGATGACATACTTAAAAATATTTTTTATGTGATAAAATTATAAATTACCAACATTCGGACTTTTTCCATTACTTGTGCTGTAAGACCTTGCTTTTTGCCAAATTTCATGATTCTAGGTCAACGGGAAGTACCTACCCTACAGGTTTTGATTTACTTGCGAGCATCAAAATATGTCGCATAAATGGCCGTACTTTTTTATTTCGTTGACTTAGAAGCTTGATTTTTTTAGGACTCCAAGGGACCATAGATCTACGTATTTGATATTAATTTCAACTTGATACCTCCACGCGTTCCGGAGAAAAAGGGTCTTGATAGACTGACAGACAGACAGACAGACAGACAGACAGACGGACAACGAAGTGATCCTATAAGGGTTCTGTTTTTTCCTTTTGAGGTACGGAACCCTAAAAAGCAATGGATGTTGAAATACTCTAACGAACGACGCGTGAAATGAACTGTTCACTTTCTGCCTAGCTAAAGAGTTCATCGAACTCATCACATACCTATTACCTACCCCTCCCAACCAGTAACATACGCTCCGATTTGTGCACAAAAATACACAATCCTGAATTTAATGTTATACTGAATTCATCCTATCAGTCTGCGGAGGGCTGTCCCTTACACCCTGTATGTACTTAACTACCTGAATTAATGGTCCCAAATGAATGATATGTAGGTACCTAATTGTTTGTTAGTATACTATCAAAATGTTTATTACTTATGCGTACGTACCAAAAGAACAATGAACGGTAGCATTGTATCAGTCAGTATTAGACGTTAGTTTACTGTTGAAACATTTAAATAGTAAATAACGCAGCATTATTTCCTCCGTCGAGTTAAGCGTGCGGTATGCAGTGTAGTTGGGTAATTGCGTTAACTACTCATTTACGACCATTTTATTCCGTTGCAGAGCATCGTTATGATTTATTTACTGGATGTGTCGGCATTATCCAGTATCCACATGCCTACGAAAAGTGCTGGCTTTTACAGTACGACACAACTTAGATGTAGCATAGATTTGAAAATTTGCATTTATTAATTTTGCGAATGTATTTTGCTATATGACTTCACAAGTTATGGCGTTAGCCTAAATATAATTTTCGCCTAAAGCAGTTATAAAGATTGGTTATTTTTAATGCGCACTCAGTTCGGATCGTGATCGGTTTTACGAATTTTGTCGATGCGACATCTAAGTTGTGTCGTACTGTAATAATAGCTTTGGCTATTCCGGTACAAACAGCTTAAACTATTTTTGGATGGATAGTGCTGATTTTATTGCAAGTTTACATAGCTGGAGTGCTGTACATCCAGGGTTCGGCTAATCAGGAATGCTACAAGCTAGCTATCATTTATACAAGGTGTTAGGTTAAACGAGGGACATAGGTAGGTACTTTAAGGGATGATAGTCATCATGAAAATGTAACCTATCAATATCTATCGACAAATGAGTAATGCATGTTGTACTTACCTCTAAGAAATTGGTACACTAGTCTATAAGTATATTGGATGTATCTCATGTCTTTGTATCCAATTGTTGGTAAACCAAATAAATAAATAAATTGTAATAGTTTTACTATAGGTTCAACGTTAAAATCGCGAAAAAAACACCTACTCCATATATTTATGTTCGCTTATCTCGACAAAATGTAGGGAACAGCTAATTCGATTTAATCCATGTTTCATAGTTGGTCCATGAGTCTCACTCCCTTAAGGCCCAGGTTCCAAGATTGGTTTAGCTCGGTGTGTAAGTGAAATGGCGTTATGGCTGTCTAGTTTGACGCACGAGATAGAAGATTCTCACGCGCACCGGAATTATGTCGTAAAAATGCAAATAAAATCGTATAAAATTAGAAATTAACTATTTAATAAAAAGTAATCCATCACTGGATGCAGTTTGGAATTTGACATTTCATGGTATATTTTTAATTATAATTATAATTGTTAATGAAGGGATAAACTGCTTTTAAAGATTATTAGGAGGTATGTTTAAAGATTTTTTTGGTGCATTAAAATATGTATAATTATGTTTTGGCTTCCATCACTGTATGCGAAAAAGACTTGAAAATATTATATTTTTTTTACATGTCAAAATTATTTACGGTTTATGAGATACACTGCTTTAAAAAACCACCTTTTTGATCGTTTTCAGGAAATCTGGGCCTTAAAGTATGTAAAATAAGTCCTTCGTTTAACCTAAGAGCGAGAATACACACACGACTGTAACTTGCACAAAAGTATGCAAGAAGCTCTCATGCCGTGTGCCATAACCACTTCTGATTGGTGCATGTCACAGTGGCATGTCAGCTCTACTTGTACAAGCTCCGGACATGTGTAATCTGTATTCCCGCCCTAATACCACGTATGTATATCTACGAAATGAGCTAGTCGTATAATTCATGAATCGTGCTGAAACAAGAAACTAAAATAAAAGTGTACTGATGCAGAATGTTTATATGTAGGTACATTGTACATTTCAGATTGGTTGTTTGCGATTCATGGTCACCCAATCGGATCTGACCTACTTGCTGCACTTTCTTGGTGACCTTTGAAAAACTTTTAAAACCAATTTGCTGAATAAATAACTTGATCGATTCTGCATCGCAGATTCACTGTGAGTTGGAGGAGTTCTTTCACAGATTCACTGTGAGATTGAAGGAGTTCTTGTTTAAGGTGTAGGTAGGGGACCCCTACACTTGTTGATGATAATGGGCGATTCTATAGGGATGATTAAATAAAACCGACAGCTTTTAATGTTCGCGAAACACTGATTTAATGACATATATTTTTACATACTATTTGCAATAATAGGTACAGTCCGCGAGGCGTTAGATGAGCTTTGCATTTGTGTGAGTGATTTTTTATTTTATCGTTTTACGTAAGGCAAAATCTTCAATCGTCTTATCGTTTTACAAAGATGCGACATGGTTTTGGTAATGGCCTCTCGTACTAAAAGAACAAAGTCGATTGCCAACGCTACGGCGGACGTCACACCTACACTACCTATGTGCAATATGCACTCACACAGATGCAAAGCTCAGCTTAAACCTCGCGGACTGTACAAATGCTGTGTGTGTAGAATGCACGATGCGTAAATTGGTTCAGTAATGTACGGTTTCGTACATCAGGTCAGGGTTTATCAGGACCGAGTCGTTGTGTTTCTGTTCAAAATGGTCTTAGCTTGCCCTAAGGAACTAATACTTAGGGCGAATTTAACCAATGAAACTGAACGCGATCAGCACAGCGTCTAAACCGCGTTCAAGAGCTGTCAGAGTCAATATCACACATTAATGATGACACTGACAGTATTAGTGAAATTCACCGTAAGTCGCAGTTGTTATTACTAGGTATAATTCAACTCTCAACTATGCCACTTGATAAACAATGACAATCATCGGCTCAGTTGCCAAAAAAAAAAAAAAAAAAAAAAAAAAAAAACAATGACACTTCTTATCTGTCATTTCGTTAAAAAATGTTCCCATTTGATAGCGGAATGCATGGACCTAATAAACAAACTGGACTGAGCTCTCATACCACGAGCAGAGAGAGATATGTCATACTCAGGCCGTTTATCTCTTTCTACTAGGGTTACCAAACATTTTTATGACAAACAGGAAAATTTGTTTATAGAGAGATAATTTGTATTGTATATTAGGTCCATGGCGAAATGCCAGTGAAAATGACATTAGAAGTTTCATTTTACTGCAGCCTACTGCAGCTAAAGGTCCGACCATAGGAAGGGAAAGTTGTCAATAAACGTGAGTTGAACATAATTGTTCATATACACGTTATCACCTTTTTTCTTATGCTCGTTACCTAGTTACGATGCAAATGTAATTCATATGAAACACATGAATAAAAACCTTAATTCTATCAGTGCCTTACTAGGGGACCGAAATTGTGATATCTATACATGCAGCAATGCCGTCATGTTATTTTGCATTATAAGATTACCGTAGTAGTAAATAATCTATCCATACTAATATTATCACACTAATATTATTATTTTATTTTATTTATTTTAAAGAAGGCTTACAGACTAACAAACCAATAATAAAAATAATGTAATATTTAAAAAATAGCTAATAACAAGCCTCCACATATAGCAAAATTATAAAGGCGAATGTTTGTTATTTCTTCAGGCTCAAACGGCTGGACCGATTTCTATGAAATTGGTATGTAGATAGCTTATACCCTGGATAACACATAGGCTACTTTTTATGCCGGTTTTCGCGGGTGAAACCGCGGTGCGCAGCTAGTACTTTATATTATACTATTTTATATTCATACTAATATCACAGTCTAAAAATATGTTTTTATACTGTGCTAATATTGTAAATACACGAAAGTAAGTCTACGTCTGTCTTTTGCCTTTTCACGCTTAAACGGCTGATAAGATTTTGATGTAAGGCACACGGTTAGACTTTAACCTGGGATCTATCCCACCTAAGTCCTAAATTAAAGTACTTTTATCCGAGTATTAAGTTTCCGTAGGATAATTACCTACCGACCTCCACGCGGGCGAAGTCGCGAGCTTAAGTTAGTAACCAACTTTGAAATTTGACAAAAAAACCAGCTGTCTCGTACATTTTGATCGCGTAGGTTTTGCACTTTGTAGAGAATAGCTGATTTTCATTTTCATATTTCAGGGTTAGTTCCATGGTAAAAGTTGTTCATTTTAATGAGTAGGTACTACACTGCGTTAATGTATGTCTCTCGTTTAATCTAACAGCCCGTATATATCACCCTGTATAACACAGTTACTGACTGCCTATTGTATTTATTCAATACAACAATATCCAATGTCCTCTATAACTTGTAGACATGGGATCAATGCCAGCCATAACGTTCATGTTAGTAAAGCTAATTCTAAGACATTTGTGTAAGTCCTGCGGAGTCAATATCCTTGGAGTTGGCACAAGGGCGTCGCGGCGCCGGCCCGTCGACGGCGGCGCCGCGACGCCCACAGCCCATTGCCATAATACATTATGATTCTCTGAGACCATCAAAATACTCATTTTTCATACAAATGAGAATTAAGTTTCGCTCTTTAGTACCAACGACATTAATTTTCTTCATGTAATTTTTCAACGAGAGACTGAAAATGTTATTTTTTTTGTCATAATCGTTCGTAGCTTTCGTAGCATATTGTCTGTGGGATAATCTCCGTAGCGCAGACTCCGTAGCCGAGTGTTCGTAGCTTATTTTTCTTAGCGTATCGTCTGTGGGGTAATCTCCGTAGCCGAGTGTTCGTAGCTTATTTTTCTGAGCGTATTGTCTGTGGGGTAATCTCCGTAGCGCAGACTCCGTAGCCGAGTGTTCGTAGCTTATTTTTCGTAGCGTAATGTCTGTTGGGTAATCTCCGTAGCCGAGTCTTCGTAGCTTACTTTTCTTAGCGTATTGTCTGTGGGGTAATCTCCGTAGCCGAGTGTTGGTAGCTTATTTTTCTTAGCGTATTGTCTGGGGGGTAATCTCCGTAGCCGAGTTTTCGTAGCTTATTTTTCGTAGCGCAGCCTCTGGAGCCGAGTGTTCGTAGCTTATTTTTCGTAGCTTATTGTCTGTGGGGTATTTTTCGTAGCGTAATGTCTGTGTCTTCGTTTCTGTAGCGGAGTATTCGTAGTTAATTTTCGTTGTTGGCGTTTATGGCGTAGCGAAGTATTTCACTTGACTTCTGGGTTTTTATTGTAATTTTTAGGTTGATTTTGTACTCATAAAGTGCTAGTCTTTTTATTTATTCATAAAGTGCCACAGGAGCTCGTATGGCTAAGTAATAACAGCCGCACGGGTCGATCCATCATGTTAAGCTACGCTTGATGGGGTTGGTCAGTGGATGGATGACCATCTTTACATACCGAGACTCCTCCTTGCCTCGGAAAGTACGTTAAGCCGTTGGTCCCGGCTGTCATTCCTGGATCTTTGACAGTCGTTACTGGTCGTCAGAAGCCCGAAAGTCTGATAACCAGTCTTACCAAGGGGTATCGTATTACCCAGTTTCTGAGTTGTGGAGGTCAGATAGGCAGTCGCTCCATGTAAAATACTGGTATTCAGCTGCATTCGGTTAGACTGGAATCCGACCCCAACATAGTTGGGAAAAGGCTAGGCAGATTGATTGAAAGTGCTAGTCTTTTTGTATTTGTATTTGAAACGACAGTAACTTTGTAAGAAAATGTGCGGCACCAAAAATAAAACTAATGTGTTTGTAGTAGGTACTTGCGTAAGTACCACCTAAATGTGTAATTTGTTACAAAGTAAAACAATAATTGACGAAACATGCTTGTTTATGTAAATAAATGAAAATTATCTAGCCTACGTAGGTATCTACGACTTGAAATTGTGGCACGTACCTACTATTAAAGGCATTGATAAGTAAGAGAGTGTTTTGCTAATAAAAGACTCAATTTCAATAAAACGTAATTACCATATCGATAACCCCGTACGAGCCGTTTAGTTAACCGCCTAGCCTTTTAACTAAACGGTGGCCGTCCAACTAGCGGCCTGAATGATATTCAATAACTAATTATAGGTTACGTTGGAACTGATCAACCAAGCGCGAGCCGCCGAATTGGTCGCAGTAACTAAGCCCGGGCACCCTGACCCAAATGGGTTAGGTTAGGTTAGGTTAGGTAAGAACTGACCCGTCGCAGGGGGACCAAGGGTGCCCAGACACGGGGTCGCCTGCCGCCCTTAAGCTGGTTTAGTCCCTGGGGCGGTCATGGCGTGCAATGTGCTCTGGTGCGCCGGTGATGGGGCTACTCCCCAGAGGACGGACAGCCGTGGCGGGTTAGCGGATGAGTGCTAAAACGCGTACCCGTATTCCGCGTAAGCGAGCGGTGGCGTGGCAGCGGCTGGCGACCGGCGAGCTCTACTTCCAAATTCTAGGCGGTTAACTAAACGATAATAAAACCAGTTGGCTGCGATAGATACATTACAGATTACAGCATTCAGTTGTTTCTTCTATTAAAATTATTATTATTGTTGTTAGTAGGGCATATTTTGCCGCTTTTCTTTATGACTTTAACGTTTGCAGGGTTGGCATAGTGATTTTATCATTAACATGGCTGATGATTTTTCCTGAGAACCAATTTTATTTACTTATTTTGTTTATTTAATTTTTAAATATGAATTTTATATGTGGAAATAAAAAGATTTCATTTAATTTCATTTATGTTTTTATTCTCAAATCATATCTCCAATCTAACAGTGGAAAACGACAATACTTTTACCATTTCAATCATGTGTAAATACAACAGTTATTGGCGTGGCGTTACGAATTGTGAGATTAAAAAGTAATAAAATTGTGAACAGTCTTTGCAAGTGAAGCTGCTCGTGTGAGGGTCAGTAGTGTACTGATAGTGGTTGTGATATCCTGTGCGTCAATGTTGGCGAGGTGATAGTGTTGCCAGCATGACGTCGTTGAAGCATGGGGTCAATTTGAGCCGGCGGGCGTGCAGGCGACCCCTCCTCTGGGCCGCGGTAGCCGCCGTGCTGTCCTGCGCACACTGCAATCCTGTTGAAGTAAGTTGGCTTTAATTACTTACTTACCTGTAAATACGAATTCTTTACACATCATGATAAGTATTTACCCACCCAAGTACCTACATCCCTTATTATTGATGATCGAAATTCCTAGTTATTAATACTAGCTGATCCGCTGTCCTGTCAAAATTTCAATTTTTTTTTTCTTTTAAACCACCCATTTGAGCAAACAAAACAAAGAAAAAACTATTCAAATTGGCTACGCCGCTTTTGAGTTTTAGCGAGACTAAAGAACAGCAATTGATAAGAAGATATCCACTCACGCGAGGTAGGTAACATAATATCAGGACGTCCCACGACTTTGCCACATGATGGGAAATTACCTTGAATACTGATAGATAAAAAAAAATACTGCACTGAACTGAACTGCATTCAAACAATTTTAAATAATCGCCTGTCTGAACCGGTAATTTTACTGTACCGATCGAAAGGCTCAATCCATAGACGTATAAAAAAAGGAGGACTCCGCGCCAAGCGAAATTGAAGTGAATCGAAAGTGAAGCACCGTACCGATGTATGTGTGCGTGATTTGAGTACCTGCAATCACGCCGTGCTCGTGTCACGTAATGGCGGCCGGTCGGCATACTATGATGTAAATGTGTGCGTGAGGCGTGTTTGTACAAACGGTCTTCTGTGTATACTTACTGTGCTTCACTTTGGATATGCGTGGCGCGGAGTCCTCCTTTTTTTATAAGTCTATTGCTCAATAATACAGAGTGGCCGGAACATTGACGTCCAAAAATAAAATTTCGGTCCCTCGTATCGTGGGGTATTCGAATCACCCCCATGTATGTTCCGCGACTTTTCATAGTTTTCGAGTTATGAATTTTTTTCTGAATGTTTGAAAATTTTCGACCTGACCAACCTAAAAAAATTCTAAAAAAAAAAGTAGAGGGTTTTATCGAGTTTCTTTTTTTGCAACTGAATTTTCATAAGTAGTACTTTTATGCATAAAATAATCAGCTTCGTAACTGTGATGAAAGTTATGAAAATGTTGATCTAAAGTGAAAAATTTACGTTCGGTAAATTATGACTTAAATTTTCAACTTCAAATTAAAAATCTAAACAGGTGACTTCATGGTTCTCAAGTAGGCTTCAAGAATGCGCCAGACTCTCAGCTTTCATAATCATTAAAAAACGTAGGACTTAATGGGGCTAACTTTGGCCTTAATCGGCCTTCAAAGACTGCGAGGTGGAAAATTCTTAAAATTAGCTATCTGATTAATATTTTTTTTTTTTCCATTTTCTCGCTCCTAAGGTTATTTAGTTTGCTAACCAAAAATGACTGCAGGAAAGCTAAGATTTAAACACGGAGATTTTTTTAAATGTTAGTTTAATTAATTTTGCGCGATCCGTTCTCGTGGACTATGGGTTGTAAACGAGGGTGCAACTCTTTTACCTGCAATAACAATCCACTCGAAGTGATAGCTTCGACATTTCAACATCGCTTCAGCGTTAACTTGTGGTCTGGTATCCTCAATGGCGAACTAATTGGTCCGTTTGAACTGCCGTCCAGACTTGATGGAGAAACATACAAAAACTTTTTGGAAAATGAACTTCCATTGTTGCTGGCAGATGTGAATCTCGAACTCAGACGAACCATGGTGTTGCAAAATGACGGCGCCCCGTGTCACTATGCAACCCAGGTCCGAAATTACTTAGATGAAACATACCCCAACAGATGGATCGGACGCAGCGGACCAATTAGGTGGCCTCCACACTCACCTGATCTCAACCCCATCGATTTCTTTATTTGGGGCTATTACAAGGAAATAGCATACGCCCGAGACTGTTCAAGTGAACAAGAGCTGAGGCAGTTGATTGCAGAAGCTGAACGTGTTGTGAGAGAGAACAGAGACGCTTTTAGACGATTGCCAGACAATTTCTTACGTAGGTGTAGAATGTGTATTGCTGCTGGTGGTGGCCACTTTGAAAACCTTTTGTAAATGTTAAAAATAAATTAAGTACTTTTTTCACATTATCATCTGTGTTTTATTCAAAACCACTTTTTACGTAAAACTTTTATTACCCAACTCTGAAACTATTTGTTGGTTAGTTTTCAGTATTCTTATCATTAATTAACCTTAGGAACGAGAAAATAGCCAAAAAAAAATAATTACTCAGATGGGTAATTTTAAGAATTTTTCCACCTCGCTGTCTTTGAAGGCCGATTTTAAACAAAGTAGCCCTATTAAGTACTTCATTTTTTTATGATTATGAAAACTGAGAGTCTGGCGCATTCTTGAAGCCTACTTAGGAATTATGAAGTCACCTGTTAAGATTTTTAATTTAAAGTTGAAAATTTGAGTCATAATTTACCGAACGTAAATTTTTCACTTTAGATCAACATTTTCATAACTTTCATCACAGTTACGAAGCTGATTATTTTATGCATAAAAGTACTACTTATGAAAATTCAGTTGCAAAAAAAGAAACTCGATAAAACCCTCTACTTTTTTTTTTAGAATTTTTTTAGGTTGGTCAGGTCGAAAATTTTCAAACATTCAGAAAAAAATTCATAACTCGAAAACTATGAAAAGTCGCGGAACATACATGGGGGTGATTCGAATACCCCACGATACGAGGGACCGAAATTTTATTTTTGGACGTCAATGTTCCGGCCACCCTGTATAATTCATTTCTTCTAAATAGCATAGCATCTAAAAATTTAACATTTAATTTTTTTTTTCAGAATTATGAATAGCCTTTTCTGAAAAAGGTAGTGGTTTATATGATAGTCAGTGGTTTAAAATATGATAGTATCAAAATGTAGGTAAATGTATTAGTTGTAATTTAAAGTGATTTGTTTTTCACAGGGTGGCGTAAACCTTTACAAAATACTAAAAAAAGTACATTCTGCATTTATTTACCGGGCTAAATTACTTTAGTAGCAGATCTATAACAAAGGTTAGGTAACTGTTAATTATCTAAAAGCTCTGTAATATCATTTTATACTCGTGTCCAATCATATCAAGAAATTAATTGTAGTAATGGCACAGGATACGATGTCTGAAATCAATCTACGAAGATGTCACCTATTCCCAGCTGACATTTAACGTGGGGTGCTGAAATATCTATAGCGTTATCTAAGAGTAAAGTAATTACCTTTGTAATTACTTTACTCTTAGATAACGGTAATTACGGAACTGTAAAAGGTCGACGCGTATTCCTCAGAGCCTAAAGGCGAAGGTCTTCAATCAGTGCGACCTGCCTGTCCTGACTTAAGGAGCCGAAACGGTATGGATGGTCTATAAATTCAAGGTCGGTCAGCGAGCTATGGAACGGGCTATGTTTGGAGTCTCTCTGAGCGATCAAATCCAGAACGAGGTGATCCGGCAGAGAACTAAAGTCGACATAGCTCACAGAATAAGCAAGCTGAAGTGGCAATAGGCCGGCCATATTATCCGTAGAATTGATGACCGCTGTGGTAGACGTGTTTATAATAATAACAGAGCTCCCACCTCATTCTTGCCTTTATTGGCCGGCTTGAGTGGAGATTCGCAAGAGCAAACATGCTCAGAGGAAGGAAGTATTCCAGTAAGTGTTTGTAGGGATCTTGACCATCTTCCGGGCTCTGGGATTGTTCTGAGAACCGTGGAATACCTCTCCACTCCTCAAGCACCTCAGGACATGTTGCCCCCTTGTCGCTACGTCACTATGTGCTAGCGACCGTTTCCGGGGGCCCATTATTGAGTGTGCAAGTCACCCCCTGCTATTTATCTGTGTATAATAAATAACATTGGTCAGGCAGGGGACATAGCTCTACCATAGGTCAAGGTACCCGATCCACTATAGCCACCCAAACCCATAGCCCAATATGTTTTTTTTTCCATGATCTGCAATAGTCCTGCACATACCGGGGGTTGTCCTTGGGTGCACTTGCATAGTGCATACAGGGATAATCGTCGGCTGGTGCCTTCTCAACATTTAAAAGTTGTCTAAGGGGCCTCTGCGAGTTGGCTTCGGCCCCTCGTATGCCTTCCAAAGGTCCGGGACCCCAGGGTCCCGAGATATGTCAAAGACAAAAGAATAATAATAATCATTTTATTATCAGGCAACTAGGCCCATAGATAAAATACACAAAATATCTTAAACAATAATAAACTAATACATATGAATAAATCTTATTAAAAAACTATAACTATACACGTAACGCTGTCGGCGTCGTGTTCCGCTGCGTGGTGTCGCGTAACCGTCCTCGGAAACGTCGAAATATGACACCTTTCGGCCAAAAGTCCTCCTTTAAGAAGGTCTGTAGATGTTGGGTTGGAACTCGTACCACGAACGACGTAAATTTGATGTTGTGGCGCGACTCCAACATTTCCACCCTCAGAGTCCAGTCGGTCTTCACCTTCAAATACTGCACGACTTCCTCAAACCTTGTGGAGTGAAACAGGCGCGAGATGTACAGCTGCGTCGTAGGCACAGCAGGGCGCAGCAGCATGTTGGGTTTATGAGTGGAGACCACGAATCGGCAAACGTAAGCTAGGACGCCCTCAGGCTAGGAGGAGTGACGATCTTCGCAGGGTCGCTGGCAGCTGGATGAGAGTTGAGAGTCTTGAGAGGACTATGTCCAGCAGTGGATGCTGTAGGGCTGATGATGAAAAGGTCAAAATCAATATGTAACCGAATGAATATTCTACCTATTATATTACAAGCCATTGGAAGATCTGCAGAAATGACGAACTTATTAAAACTTTCATACCCTTTTCAGCCGTTTTAGGAGATGAATTTTCAAAAATCTTTACTTAGTGCTGACGTTCGTTTTCTATGGAACTCGTGTGCAAAATTTCATGCTTCTAGACCCAGCGGCTTAGGCAGTGCGTTCCAAAACCTTTATTTAATAGATATTAATTTTGCTCGTGGCTAAGTAATAACAGCCGCACGAGTCAACCGATCAGGTCGTTTGCCTCTGTCGGTATGTGGATGGGTGACCATCTTTAGATACCGAGACCCCTCCGTACCTCGGAAAGCACGTTAAGGCGAGTAGTGCTGCCAACTAGCGTCACCATTGAAGTTAAAAACGGGCGTTATTGGCGTTAACTGCTAAGGCTTCGAACCTAGTTTGTACAAAAAATTCTACCTCATCATCTGACTAAAAATGTGAGCATAGGAAATTTCAAAATGTTCCATATCTCCAGACTTATGATTTTTTTTCTCAATGGTGGCGATAGTTGGCAGCAGTTGATTGCGGCTGTCATTCGTGGATCTTTATTAGTCGTCACGGGTCGTCATTTGTCGGGTATCGTATTACCCAGTTACTGGGTTGTGGAGGTCAGATAGGCAGTTGCTCCATGTAAAATACTGGTATTCAGCTGCATCCGGTTAGACTGGAAGCCGACCTCAATGTAGTTGAAAAGGCTAAGCAGATGAGGTTTAATTTTGCTTAATTATTACTATTTTATAGGTATTATTATTACTAATATTTATATACCTATTAATATATTATCCAGATCCAGAGTAATATATTTTCGGCTATAATTGTGGCCAAATTAAGTTTTGCGAAGTTTTGAATGCACTGCGGTTGAAACTGTCACCAACTTGATAATTAATTTAACATACACTGTGAATATTTTACCTTCTGCTACATTCAATGTTTACAACAAAATTAGTGTCTGCAGTAGACAGTACCAAGATATTTTAATGTGTTTATTCGTGCTTTACTTTTATTATTGATTATTTTAAAACAAAATATAAGGCAGTTTTTTATTCAAATAAATAAATAAAATAAATAACCTTGGACATTTCACACAACGCCATCTAGTCCCAAGCTAAGCAACCTAATGCTTGTGTTATGGTAACAAGATGGACGATAAACTACTTATATACATTTTTTTTTTTGTAAATACATACATATTATAGATAGAAAAACACCCAGACTCGGAACAAATACTTGTAGGTCGTATAAATATTTGTTCCGTGCGGGAATCGAACCCGCGACATGCTGCGCAGCAGTCAATCGCTCAACCACTGCGCCAACCGTGTCGTCTATTCAAACATTACCTACTGAGTAAAACTGAAACATTAAAAAGTAACTTATTTAAATTAAACCAACATTAAAATAATCAGTTTAATTGAAAAACCATGAATGCCAACTAACTCCATTTTAAATTAAAATGTTCGTCGCCCGAACAGGGACTTGAACCCTGGACCCTTGGATTAAAAGTCCAATGCTCTACCGACTGAGCTATCCGGGCTATACGATGGAGAACGAAAAAGCCATTCATATGAAATAGAGCCTGGAACAGACATGCGAGCTAAATTGAAAAAAAAAATGGGCCAACAGAACAGTCAGATATTTGACTTGCGTATTTTATCGTACCCCAGGCTGCTTCCTCATTCATTTTGATTCTTTTTTAGGGTTCCGTACCAAAATGGTAAAAAAGGAACCCTTATGGTGTGACTAAGTCTGTCTGTCTGTCACAGCTAGATATCTCGAGAACTACTAATGCTATCAACTTGAAATTTGGAACAGTTTTAGATGACGTTTACCCAACTACTTTGCAAATAAGAAAGAAATAAAAATATTTATATTTTTTTTGCAACAAGGACTGAAAGGTGGCCTTAAAAATTCAAAGTGGAGCTACTAGGGCATGTGGGGTATCATATGAAAGAACGCTGTTTGCACATTCTCAAACATTTTTTTTCTTTTTTTTAGGCTCCATAGTTTTAGACTTTTCATGAAAAATGTAAAAAAAAATACCGTTCCCCCCCCCCTTATCTCCGAAGTTTGCAAAGAGAAAAATCTGAAATTATTCTATGTGATATAAGTTTATGTAAAGATTACAGGAAAAATAAAACGATGTCTCTAAATAAAATGATTTTTCAGAAATCTTAACGGAACCCTCGGTGTGCGAGTCTGACTCGCTCTTGACCGGTTTTTTTTACACATTCATGTTGAGATAAAGAACAATTGGGTATCATATTTTATGTAGAAGTCGTGTAGTCTCGGTTTTTATTCATGATTTCGGTTAATGTATCGTACGGCCCGGATAGCTCAGTCGGTAGAGCATTGGACTTTTAATCCAAGGGTCCAGGGTTCAAGTCCCTGTTCGGGCGGCATTTATTTTGGAATAATATTCAAATTCGCCGTTAATTCTTTAGAGGAGAATAGGGATCATCGAAACCAGGAATGCGAAGTAGCCCACCACTTTTTTTTATGAATATTATATAACCTTGATGATAAGGTTCATCATCATGCATCATTCTCCTGCCTTTAACCCAATTTATTTGCGGTAATTTTATTTTAATCTCATTAAATGAAAATAATAATATAGTTACGAGTAAGTCACAAATAGTTTCGAAGTCCAGTTATTTACCTGATCAGCTAAGTATTAGGTATGGAGAAGAATTTACGTATGACATACCTACAATAGCTAAGCTTCACAAGGGGCTAGCTAACATAAGAAACCACTAGGTTTCTTTTTAATTTTGTAAATGTTAATTAGGAACTTTATCTGATTTTCATTAAAGTTTTGAACGTCCGTGAGGGATCACCGAAAGTTTTATCAGCGTAGGCGCTGCCTTTACTGAAAATGAAACATTTTAATATACCTACTTGCGTATACGTATATTTTAGAGGGTACATCGAAGTGTGGTTTAGCTCGGTGTGTAAGTGAAATGGCGTTCTGGCTGTCTAGTGTGACGCAGGAGATAAAGACACTCAATCGCACCGGAATTTAAACGCGCTTCGTTTAGATGTAGATTTATGAAAAAATGCTATACCTACTTAAATCAATTTTTAGCTTATTAAGTTCTTAACGTATTTAGATACTTTCTATTTATAGTAAATTGTACTGCACAATAAGGAATTGTTTACGTATAATCATATAAAACAGGAAATAGACGGTGCTACTTTTCGATTTTTTTTCTATCGAAAAAATTTAAAGTAAGTAATCATGTTTCGGTTTTAGTACAGCAGTAGACATTATAATCAAAAACTCATATGTAAAATTCAAATGATTTAACCATATACATTTGATCTTATAGGAATTTTTAAAACAAAAAAAATATAATTACAAAAACTAAAAAACCCGACTGCAGTACAAAACTAAAACTGAAAAGCTAAAAAAAGCCAATTTTAAATTTAATAAAAGTTGGAAGCAGGCGGGACCCGTTTGAGTTTGAAAATGTAAAATGGAATGGGTCCCGCCTGCTTCCAACTTTTATTAAATTTAAAATGGGCTTGTTTTTAGCTTTTCAGTTTTAGTTTTTTTCTACAGTCGGGTTTTTTAGTTTTTTTAATTACTTTTTTTATTTCCAGCTTTTTAGTTTACAAATGCAAAAGATTTAGTAGGTAGACGATTTAGTTCTTGCAAAGAGTTTTGGTCGTGAGGGTTATTTAAAAGCTTTTTTGGATAAGTGCACAAATAGCCAAGCCTTCGAGGTCCTAACTCTGCTCAAAGCATTTTTTTTTAATCAAAATTAGATTTGTCACTTCGAATTACTTTTAAACATATAAGTTTGGTTATATTTTTAATCACCTTTTAAAACCCTTCATTTTGATGCCCCACCCGATGGTATTAGAAGACAAAAATATTTCGAACTCCACAATATGTCACCCCAAATCCGCCATTTTACTTTATTTTTGATGTTAATGTAGCCAGTGACACTCGCGCCACCAAGAAAAATCTAAAGACGTATAATATATCCAAATCCGTTCATTCGTTTAGGAGTTACGAGGGAACAAAGAAACGGACATACACACATACATACATACTTAAATACAGGTCAAACACATAACCCTCCTTTTGGGCTTCGCCGCAGTCGGGTAAAAATTATCTATGTATCCCCTTAACAGGAACAATAATTTGAACATTAGCGTAGGCACCTACCCGACTTAAAATAATCTGTAGAAGTCCAGATGAATATCTAAACTAGTTTTGTATTTTCTAACTTCTAGTTCTGCCCGTTTGCATTAAAATATCTAATTGAATTAGCGGAGCTAAGCAATCAATGATGGTAAAGAAACAAAATGAAGTACAAATTAGTTTCAGTTCAAGTAAAATTTCTTAACCAAATACCACTCTTTTAAAACTGTAGATATTTGCTGAAAGAATTATCCCGTTGGCAGTTGGTATTACGTTTTGATATGAATCTATCAAGAAGTATTTAATTAGCACAAGTAACAAACAAATATATTCCTAAATTCATAAGTATTATAATTATCATATGTTTCATTGTACAAAGGAGCTATTTCACAACTCAACAAATAATTGCCTACAGACGGCAATTCGTGATTCACCGTGATTCATTAAATCATTATTTTTGTACGAATAACGTTCTGCGTCAACTTTTTATGACCAGTTATTTCGGCAACGTTTGTACTGCCCGGATAGCTCAGTCGGTAGAGCATTGGACTTTTAATCCAAGGGTCCAGGGTTCAAGTCCCTGTTCGGGCGATCAATATTTTTGAATAATAATTATCCATTATTTCCCGAAGCAATTTTGTAGTATTATTTACATTTGTACAAGGTAATAAAACTATTATGCCTAAAACAAGTTTCCGAGGAATCGAACGTCTTCAAGGTCGTATTTAGCTGTGTTATCGTTCTCCGAATATAAGTGGATATTATTTTGTTACTTACCTGCTGGATTCACATAAGAAATATTAATTTTATTATGAGAAAGGAAGGTAAGTACTTCCTAAAATTAATATAATAAAATAAAATTAGTAATAATAAAAATAGATATATATCTATTAAGATATATATCTTAATAAAATTAGATATACATATATCTAATTTAATCATAAGAAAGGAAGTACCATAGATTATATTATAGTAGGTAACAAAAATGTAAGATGTTTAACAATATCCTATTGTTTATTGATTTTAAACATACAAGTTGAAGTAATTAACGTAGAATCTTACATTTATTTTTTATTATTGATGTGCTTTTTACACAATAATGATGTGGTCCATCTTAGCCTACTCTCCTTTATTATACTTATTTAATGGAAAATTCCGTGTGTAGTACCTACGGAATGCTTAAATAAATCTAATTTATTGTATCCTTCGAGAATCAGTTTTTGTTAAAAAACTGATCTACAAAATAATTCTACATAGAACTTACGTCCGCAGTCAGTAATCGGCCAATTTGGGCATTTTATTCGTTTTATTTGTACTGTTGTTAGCCCCCGACGCAAAAAGAGGGGTGTTATAAGTTTGACCGCTATGTGTATGTGTGTGTGGGGGGGTGTGTCTGTCTGTGGCACCGTAGCTCTTAAACGGGTGAACCGATTTGGATGCGGTTTTTTTTATTTGCAAGCAGGTTTTTTAGTGATGAACTTGTGTGCATTTTGAGGCAAAAAGAATACAGGTACAATGCGTTTCTAATAAGAATAGGATCGACTTAGCGCCATGTTGTGACGTCATAGCTGTCAAATCGAATAAATTGGGTAGGGTGAGCAAAACAAGATATTTTTTAAATAACATTCATTTACGAATCATGAACGAAGAACTAAAAACTAAACTAATTATGACAAATTCTTTGATGTTTTTTTTTTCACTTTGATTTAATTAAGACTCGATTGAACAAAAAAAAAAAAACGTTTATGATACGCAAATAAGTTTTCATTGCAAACCGTACTTTTCAATCAACATTTGACAGATAGAGGTCATTGACGTTCCTATACTTATTTGAATCGCATTGTAAGTACTAAAATAACATTAAATTTAGACTAAGACAGTACCTACGTACTGTCTTAGTCTTAATTTAAAATTCTTGGTGATCAATGTTCGTGTTCTTCTCTCTTTGCCCTGCAGTGGTATAGTAACAGGCTGGTATTATTAATAAGGGGTCTATTTGGCCCCTCATAGTGCCTAATAACTAATAACCTTACAACTAACTAAAACGGTAGGTACTCTAGGTTCATACAGTTATTTTATACAAATCCATTCAAATGCTTATTATTTATTTTAACTTTTCACACTCAGAAAAGGTACAAAGGCGGACTTAATGCCCTGCAGGTGCTCTGTTTAAGAGTAACATATATTACAACCAAAATCTTCATTTATTTTAATTTAGAGAATCAAAACTCCTTCAGTCTAATGTCAAAAGCAAAACCAGTGCTTCAAATTAGGATGTTAGAGCCGAGTAATTAAGTCTCATTTTAAATGTGCCTTTGAATAATTAAATGAGTCGACGCTGGCTAATAGGACCGGTCAGTTAGAGTTTACAAATTATGGAATAAAAGGTAATATTTTAGGTAAACTGTAGGTAACTGAGGTATTGAGTGTGCTGGTTATGTTTCACTGGGTGGCTTACATTCTTTTTTACTCATTAGGCACACTTAAGTAGGTACTGGATCTTTCGGGTGTCTTTTTGACCTCTCAATCTATAAATAAAAAGTTATCTGTTGTTTTTGTTGGTCGATACTTATAGTTAGAATCTTTCGATCTAATTGGTCGAGTATTTTTAAAATAGGTTGGTTACCAAATTAGTATGCCTAATTATGGCCAAGTACCTACTTAAGTCTCTGAATAATGAAATTAGTCAACGCGGGCTAATAGGACCGGTCAGGTTGAGTTATAAATTATGGATTAAAAGGCAATTCCATAAGTACAGTTTACTTAGGTAACTGAGGCATTCAATGTGCTGGTTATGTTTAAACTGGATTGTTTACATTCTTGTTTACTCATTATACCTTTTACTGAACCTTTTTGATTGTCTTTTTTTACCTTCGAGTAGTTAAATAAATAAAATAAATTGTGGCGGGATCTACATCGCCACATACGAACTACGCATCACAATGACATGACGTCACGAAATCCTGCATCGCGCAATTAGAGTTTACCGCGCGACTAGCATGTAGGTATACAACGTCCCGACATCAACCGTCGGGCAGTAGCCCACCAGACATAAAACCCGTCTGGTCGGATGGGTGACCATCTTCACATACCAAGACCCCTCCGTGCCTCGGAAAGGCGTTGGTTCCGGCTGTCATTCGTGGATTTTTGACAGTCGTTACGGGTCGTCAGAAGCCCGAAAGTCTGACAACCAGTCTTACCAAGGGGTATCGTATTACCCAGTGACTGGGTTGTGGAGGTCAAATAGGCAGTCGCTCCATGTAAAATACTGGTATTCAGCTGCATCCGGTTAGACTGGAACCCGACCCCAACATAGTTTGGAAAAGGCTAGGCAGATAATGATGACTTATATACTTACGAGTATGTAAGGACCGTAACAGGTGGCACTCTGTACTTTCTGCCTACCCCCAGGGGAAGAAGGCGATATATTATAGATTATAGACACACGTTTGCTGATAGGTATCCACTTGTTTGCGGAGGCGGCTTGGATTCCGCACAGCACACGCTCGAGGAATGCTCTGCGTGGGCTTCTGAAAGACGGGTCCTAGTCACCAGGATCGGGCGAGATTTATCTCTGCCAGCAGTAGTTGGGTCAATGCTGGCGGAGTCGGAGAACTGGAGGGAAATGACCTCCTTCTGTGAGACCGTGATGGTTCAGAAGGAGGCAGCCGAGCGGGATCGTGAGAGAGCTAATCCCGCTCGGCGGAGGAGAAGGCGTCGGGGAGGCAACCGCCTCGATGCCTAACACGCTGAAACCCCACCTGCATCCTTTAAGGCAGGCGGGAATTTGGAGTCACGGGCGCTCAGAGTGGGGACTCTGTCCGTCCACTGAGTGACCTCAGGGAAGACGGCGCACAGTGCCTTGCACATTTGCATAGTTAGGTTACGGGGAGATCCCTTTACAGTCTCCCCAGAGATGTGCCATAACAGGCGTTGCACAGAGGGGGTTCGGGATTGGTCTTTTGAGAGGTAACGGTGCCCCCTCCATGTGCAGATGATGACCACCGGGGTGGTTTTAGTGAGGTAAAAATCCCACACTACCCAAAAAAAAAAGGCTATCCACTTGTAAGAAAATTAACTTAATTTAGAGTAAGATTGTGTTTCCATTTTTGTTTACAAAACAAGATATAGGTATCAAAATCGAACGTTTCAACTAAATACAGTAGGTATTTTCTTTGATAAGTAAAGTACCCGTCACGAGAAGCTATAAATTATGTAAACAAGTGTTCAGGAGTTCACAACATTTGGACCAACAAAAAAAATGAATTTGTTTAAGATTTAATAAATTATTAAGTAACAAATATTAATTAACATATATTATTTAAGAATAATTATTCGTCAGATTCAGATGCTTCCATTTCTGTTTCAGAATCAGTGACATGTATCACGAAGCATTCGAAACTCGAATGACGCGTTTATTTCAAAATGGCGTCCCGATAGTTTACAATCCCTGCGACGGACGCGTTCCGGTACCAAGAAACACAAACGATAGCGCTTTGCGTCGTTAAAATATGATCCGACTAAATTAAATAGGTTGTTACTTTCATATAACCCGTCTATATTTCATGTCGATTGAATATGGTCAATTTATTATTATCTCGCAGTATAAAATGTTTACTTAGTAAAAGATGTTTGTTTACATAATTTATAGCTTCTCCTGACGGGTACTTTAGGTATTATATTGAACTCTTTATTTTAAGGGTAAACGTTGTCACACGAAAGCGGTTAGCATTTTCATAAGTAGGGCACTCCGCAGCAATTCGGCGAAGGCCGAGGTCCCAACAGTATCAAGACAAAGCCGTCTGTGACAAGGTCAAGATGACTGGCTGGCGAGAACCCGCGGCCACTTCGTTTAGCAGCCACTAACACTATACTAAATGTTTTGGATGTGAAGGGCACTAAATAAGGAAATTGATAAGAGTTAATAACAACTTAGTTAGTTTACTGAAATACAAATATAAATAAAATACTAGCTTATGCCCGAAGCTTCTTCCCGTGTGGATGTCGGAAATTATCCCACGGGAACCTACTACCGGGTTTAAAAGTACCCTTTGTGTTATAGCTATAAACTGCGGAGCATGTATCCAAACAAACGGGCAAAAATTCTAAAAACTATATTTTCGGCATCAGACTCGTTCCCACACCCCGTAGCAATTGCTTGCTTTTTTAAAAAATATTAAATGTACAGTTTTGACTTCGTTACTAAGTATAAAACCTACCCAACAAACATTTTAGTCGTATAAATAAAAATTACGCGACTCTAAATGCTATAAAAATCGTATTAAAGTAATTTCAGCGTGTCATACGACTTAGTGCATCTTATCTTTACACAACTTGTAGTCATATATAGACGTCGTATAAACTTCTATACGACTGTCTTGCACGACTTTTACACAATTTTCAGTAGTATAACCAGTGATGTCGTCTTAGTAATGTCTAAACAACTTTTACATCGACATTAATCGTATTAAAGTCGCGAGAACTACTTTTACGTGATAATCATGTTAGAGTGATAAATGGCACTCTTATACAATTTTCAGTCAATTTGAACACTTTTAAACTACTATTTAATGACTGGATGACCTATAATTATATAAGAATTTAGCAATATTACAACCACAGCCATTTTTTTCTCTCTGTAAAAATAGATTTTACGGTATTAAAATGAATAGAAAAAGCTGGGCACATGTGAAAAAAAGTGGTGCTTTTAAAAGAAAAGTAAAAAAAAACTACATTGCGCTTCTTACGTCCAATTTATATTATTTCGAATACTTCTACACGACAAGTCAACTGTAATCAAACTGGAGTTGGTTCCGCACAAAATTTAATTTTCAAGTCACCATCATTTTCAGGTTTTAACAGTTGCTCAAACGATGTTGATACATTTTGTTGAGCATTACGGAGACTATTACCATAATAGAGAATATATCACAAGTAACGTCCATAACTTGATTCATCTGGTTAATGAAGTTAAGAGATTTGGTAAATTACAAACGTTCAATATGCATTGAACGTTTGTAATTTACCAAATCTCTCTCCCTTCAAAAATAAATTAAGTTCTATTAAACGTACAATAAGAAAAGGAAACAAACCTCTGGAGCAAATTGCCAACCGACTAATTCAAAGAAATACCATAGAAATAGAAGAATTAAGTAATAATAGTAACTATGATAACATTCCTGTCATTAAAACATATGTTTATAAAAAAACTTTATAAAAGTGATTCATCTGGAATCATTTATTCTCTCCACAGACAACCAAAATAAATGGTTTATACCTAATAATTATTTTGTACCGCTCATTCATACCCTGAAGTGAAAAGGTGTAAATAAAAAATAAAAATTGCAGTGGTTGGTTTTATTTATTAATTGTAAATGAACCAAAATACAATCACAAGTGAATCATTCATAATCATTTAAAATATAACAACAAAAATATTAAGAAGGTTCTCGATTAGCTAGATTATCTTTGGCGCATGGCTTACAACTAACGAAAATATAACAATCATAATGATCGCTATTCCTTGATTTTAAATAAATTTATTAACAGGAGTTAATAAATTTATTTAACCCTTAATCGGGCACAGGGAACTATTTTACCGAAATCAAAGTTTTTTTAAATTAATTAATTACTTGACCCATTATTTTTCTACAGAATTAGATTAATTTAACATGTATCTAACATTTTCCTCAGTCACTATAAAATGTGTAGGTTTGGCTTCATTGCCAGTTATCGGAAATCCGTAACCAAAACAACGACTCGCGCGTAAAAAGTGTGTGGATGTCCATGGCCATCTCAAAAACAAACTGTTTTGGTTAAAAACTTATCGATGTCCATAAAACATGATATGTAATCATTTTTCATTATAACCGAGACCACCAATAAATAAACCACTTGTTTATGTATGTATTTAAAATGGTTTTTTCACACGCGATTGAATCCAAATGAACCCTTATTTCGTTAATATGGCTGATAATATACAGATAAAAATAAATGCACGGAATGAAAAGTCGTTTAGATGTTATGTTACGGTTGTGTCGTTAATCTTAAGTCGTATTAAGATAACTGTTAACACTTTCGTCAAAATATAGGGTAAAAATATTGCTTTATTTAAAGAATTTATAAAGCGCGTCCATTATATTAAGAAAACTATCTAATATTACTCGATAAAATTAATTTCCCAACAGATAAATGCACTCAAACATGAGTTTCGAAGATAAAATAATAAATAAATAAAAATGGTTGTACTCCCCTTTCAATGATAAAAAATATTACTATATTCTAATACAGTACAAAAGTTGTTCGGTTATAAAGTTTCAATTAACTACATTAATGTAATCACTTTACATCAAAATCCCTTATAAAAGTCGTGATGAATACTAGTTACTCGATAAAATGTCGCAAAGCAGTGCTAATAGACATCATAACTCGACGAAAAGAGGATCTTACGACGTCTGTACGACCACTACTCAACCAGATAGTGATTAATACGACTGCTACGTAACTCTATTACGACACTGATTCGTATAAAATGGGCCTATTCTCGGTCATATCAACGTGATAGCGATGTATTTACGACCAGCGTATAGAACCAAAAGTTAAAATCAGCACGTCGTGGCGACCTATCAAATGTTTGTTGGGTACTTAATACTCCCCTAGTTCTACATTTATTACGGATACTTATCTGTTGGTAATTCGTATGGTGTATCTACATTTATAGAATACTAGCTTTTGCCCGCGGCTTCGCCCGCATGGATGTCGGAAAATATACCATGGGAACGTTCACGTGGAAAACATAGGGCCGTCCGATATAACAGTCCCAACTCAAATCGCTACGATATATCGTTGCCGTGTATGGTGGGCTTAAAGCTCACAGTTAGCATGATTTTTTCCGACATCTTCAACAATCGTAGGCCTCCGGTGCCCGTATCACCCCTGTAGGATTATTTTATAAGGCAAAAAGTAGCCTATGTCTTTTCCCAGGATGCTATATATAGCCTTATTGCCAAATATCGAAATCCGTGCAATTTTTGTGAATTTTAAAATCAACCCCTATTTTACCCCCTTAGGGGATGATTTTTCAAAAACGCTGGACCGGTTATTTCTTTATTTCCTACCAAACGCAAAAATTTAAATTTTCATATCGCTAACTTAATAAATACTGGGTTTCCCATACAAACTTTCATCCCCTATATCACCCCCTGTAGGATTATTTTTGAAAAAAAAAGTAGCCTATGTCCGTCCCCAGGATACCATCTATAGCCTTGCCAAATTTTATCGAAATCCGTTCAATGGTTTAGGCGTGAAAAGGTAGGCCAGACAGGCAGACAGAGTTACTTTCGGATTTATAATATTTTATAGTATAGTATATATAGTATATTATAGTATATATAGTATGGATGGATTTTATTCTATTCTGCAGTGATTTCTACATCACTGTAGGAAACTTCTGAAGCACACAAGAGGTAGGTTTAATGTCCAAAGAGTACCTACTTAGGTAATCATTACAATAGGAAAGTAAAATAAAACTTTCCACGTTTCTATTAAGGCGGTGAGAGCCGTAAAAACGTCGTTTTGTTTAGTGTTTTATTCGTAGATAACACGGATTTAAATTTTGAAAAAAATATATTACTTAGTTCAGACTTCCATCTACAAATTTCGGCCGTCCGATACACGATTACTTGCACTTTACTGCATCCAATTAAATCGCAAAGACAAGTCTAAATTATGATCTATATCTTATTTCATTTGATTTATATTAGGCTTTGAACAATAAAACTTATGCCATAATAAAGGTCGTAAAAAATGTAATTTATAACGGCTATCATAATTTGAAATATCAAAATATTTATATCACTAATTCCAATGTCAAGTGTTTTGCGCTCGCTCCGTGTCGTTTAGTCCCGAGCGGAACGTGATGGAGGTCGGACGTGTGCCAATTTTTCGAACCCGCCACCCCCGCTAACTTCTGTCACCGGCTGCGACCGGCACAAATTAACATGTGTTGAAAACAGTTGAATTTGAACGCTATGTCTATGTAAATAAAGACGTCACGCGCGCAAAAGCTTTATTGGTATTTATTTTTATCACGGCCTATGTTTACCAATCGCATCAAGTGTGTAAAACAGTTGAATTTGAACCCTACACTGGAGCTTATAAAGCCGCCTGACGCGCAAATTTTTGGTTCACTATTTTCAAATCTCAAATAGGTAGGTGCCACAGAATAAAGTTAGTACGGGTGGTTTTATAATGAATATCGGATAGGAAATGAGATTTCTTCATAACATCACGCCTGAATTCTTTCAAAGGGTTGGGCAGGGATGTTCAGAAAATAAGTAGGCCCTCAAATGTATTTTTCTGTATACCTACATAAATAAGATTTTTTTTTTAAATTAAGTTTTTTTTCTAATTAGGTATCTTCTTATTTTTTTTTTGTATTTCAAGGTCAAAATGAAAATCCAAGATGGCGGCTGCAAAAATTTCCAATTTTTCGTCATGGGTGTCGTTTTCGTGATATTTTAGGTCGCTGAAAACGATAGTGGGGTCAAAATGAAAATCCAAGATGGCGGCTGCGAAAATTTTCAAATTTTTCGACATGGGTGTCATTTTCGTGATATTTTAGGTCGCTGAAAACGATAGTGGGGTCAAACTGAAAATCCAAGATGGCGGCTGCGAAAATTTCCAAATTTTTCGTCATGGGTGTCGTTTTCGTGATATTTTAGGTCGCTGAAAACGATAGTGGGGTCAAAATGAAAATCCAAGATGGCGGCTGCAAAAATTTCCTAATTTTCGGTCATGGATGTCATTTTCGTGATATTTTAGGTCGCTGAAAACGATAGTGAGGTCAAAATGAAAATCCAAGATGGCGGCTGCGAAAATTTCCTAATTTTTCGTCATGGGTGTCATTTTCGTGATATTTTAGGTCGCTGAAAACGATAGTGGGGTCAAAATGAAAATCCAAGATGGCGGCTGCGAAAATTATCAAATTTTTCGACACAGGTGTCATTTTCGTGATATTTGAGGTCGCTGAAACCGATAGTGGGGTCAAAATGAAAATCCAAGATGGCGGCTGCGAAAATTTCCTAATTTTTCGTAATGGGTGTCATTTTCGTGATATTTTAGGTCGCTGAAAACGATAGCGGGGTCAAATGAAAATCCAAGATAGCGGCTACGAAAATTTCCTAACTTTTCATCATGGGTGTCATTTTCGTGATATTTTAGATCGCTGAAAACGATAGTCATTCATTTTGACCCCACTATCGTTTGCAGCGACCTCAAATATCACGAAAATGACACCCATGTCGAAAAATTTGAAAATTTTCGCAGCCGCCATCTTGGATTTTCATTTTGACCCCACTATCGTTTTCAGCGACCTCAAATATCACGAAAATGACACCCATGACGAAAAATTACGAAATTTTCGCAGCCGCCATCTTGGATTTTCATTTTGACCCCACTATCGCTTTCAGTGACCTAAAATATCACGAAAATGACACCCATGACGAAAAATTAGGAAATTTTCGCAGCCGCCATCTTGGATTCTCATTTTGACCCCACTATCGTTTTCAGCGACCTCAAATATCACGAAAATTATACCCATGACCGAAAATTAGGAAATTTTCGCGGCCGCCATCTTGGATTTTCATATTGGCCCCACTATCGTTTTCAGCGACCTCAAATATCACGAAAATGACACCCATGTTAAAAAATTTAAAAATTTTCGCAGCCGCCATCTTGGATTTTCATTTTGACCCCACTATCGTTTTCAGCGACCTCAAATATCACGAAAATGACACCCATGACGAAAAATTAGAAAATTTTCGCAGCCGCCATCTTGGATTTTCATTTTGACCCCATTGTCGTTTTCAGCGACCTCAAATATCACGAAATTGACGCCCATGTCGAAAAATTCGAAAATTTTTGCAGCCGCCATCTTGGATTTTCATTTTGACCGTAATCACATCCTCTCAAGAAAAAAAAACTAGAGCGTAAGAAGTTATGCCCCTCCGTTTTTTTTTTTTGTGTTGACATAACGAATAAAATAAAAAAAGAACTTTCCAAATCGGCTTCTAAATGACGGAGTACTGCAGTAACAAACATAAAAAAAAAAAAAAATACAACTGAATTGATATTCTCCTCCGTTTTTGAAGTCGTTTAAAAATAACACATCATTGTTACGTTTAAAAATTAGCTGGACATCACTCACAATGCAGTCATTGGTGTCGTGGGGAATACTAGTTTCTGTCATTCCCGACGACACCACCAGTGGTGTCGTGGGGAATGAACGGTCATTTCGTGGTATTTAAGTTCGCTGAAAACGATAAAGGTCTCAAGCTAATTTCGACCTTATTGACATTTTACAAACCCTTTGTTTTTTTGGTCCAGAATACTCGGTAAATGATCTGGAAGCTGAATTTAACAAAAAAACATGAATGTCAATAAGGTCTAAATTCGCTTGACACCTCAGAAAGTGTCTAGATTATTATGCACATCATTTTTAGGGTGTCAAGCTAATTTCGACAGCCGCCATCTTGGATTTTCAGTTTGACCCCACTATCGTTTTCAGCGACCTAAAATATCACGAAAACGACACCCATGACGAAAAATTAGGAAATTTTTGCAGCCGCCATCTTGGATTTTGATTTTGACCCCACTATCGTTTTCAGCGACCTAAAATATCACGAAAACGACACCCATGACGAAAAATTAGGAAATTTTTGCAGCCGCCATCTTGGATTTTGATTTTGACCCCACTATCGTTTTCAGCGACCTAAAATATCACGAAAATGACACCCATGACGAAAAATTTGGAAATTTTCGCAGCCGCCATCTTGGATTTTCATTTTGACCCCACTATCGTTTTCAGCGACCTCAAATATCACGAAAATGACATCCATGACCGAAAATTAGGAAATTTTTGCAGCCGCCATCTTGGATTTTCATTTTGACCCCACTATCGTTTTCAGCGACCTCAAATATCACGAAAATGACACCCATGACGAAAAATTACGAAATTTTCGCAGCCGCCATCTTGGATTTTCATTTTGACCCCACTATCGCTTTCAGTGACCTAAAATATCACGAAAATGACACCCATGACGAAAAATTAGGAAATTTTCGCAGCCGCCATCTTGGATTCTCATTTTGACCCCACTATCGTTTTCAGCGACCTCAAATATCACGAAAATTATACCCATGACCGAAAATTAGGAAATTTTCGCAGCCGCCATCTTGGATTTTCATATTGGCCCCACTATCGTTTTCAGCGACCTCAAATATCACGAAAATGACACCCATGTTAAAAAATTTAAAAATTTTCGCAGCCGCCATCTTGGATTTTCATTTTGACCCCACTATCGTTTTCAGCGACCTCAAATATCACGAAAATGACACCCATGACGAAAAATTAGAAAATTTTCGCAGCCGCCATCTTGGATTTTCATTTTGACCCCATTGTCGTTTTCAGCGACCTCAAATATCACGAAATTGACGCCCATGTCGAAAAATTCGAAAATTTTTGCAGCCGCCATCTTGGATTTTCATTTTGACCGTAATCACATCCTCTCAAGAAAAAAAAAACTAGAGCGTAAGAAGTTATGCCCCTCCGTTTTTTTTTTTGTGTTGACATAACGAATAAAATAAAAAAAGAACTTTCCAAATCGGCTTCTAAATGACGGAGTACTGCAGTAACAAACATAAAAAAAAAAAAATACAACTGAATTGATATTCTCCTCCGTTTTTGAAGTCGTTTAAAAATAACACATCATTGTTACGTTTAAAAATTAGCTGGACATCACTCACAATGCAGTCATTGGTGTCGTGGGGAATACTAGTTTCTGTCATTCCCGACGACACCACCAGTGGTGTCGTGGGGAATGAACGGTCATTTCGTGGTATTTAAGTTAGCTGAAAACGATAAAGGTCTCAAGCTAATTTCGACCTTATTGACATTTTACAAACCCTTTGTTTTTTTGGTCCAGAATACTCGGTAAATGATCTGGAAGCTGAATTTAACAAAAAAACATGAATGTCAATAAGGTCTAAATTCGCTTGACACCTCAGAAAGTGTCTAGATTATTAAGCACATCATTTTTAGGGTGTCAAGCTAATTTCGACCTTATTGATATTTTACAAACCCTTTGTTTTTTTGGCCCAAGATACTTGGTAAATGATCTGGAAGCTGAATTTAACAAAAAAACATGAATGTCAATAAGGTCTAAATTCGCTTGACACCTCAGAAAGTGTCTAGATTATTATGCACATCATTTCTAGGGTGTCAAGCTAATTTCGACCTTATAGACATTTTACAAACCATTTGTTTTTTTGGTCCAAGATACTTGGTAAATAGTCTGGAAGCTAAATTTAACAAAAAAACATGAATGTCAATAAGGTCTAAATTGTTATGTAACACATCATTGTTATGTAGCTGGACATCACTAACAGCACAATACAGTCGGTGGTGTCGCATGGCGTGGGGAATAGTAGTTTCTGTCATTCCCCACGACAGCGACACCACTGAAAACGATACCACTGGTGTGGTATCGTGGGGAATGACAGAAACTACTATTCCCCACGCCATGCGACACCTTCGTAAAGTAAAATGGTGCGCGGCGCGTAGTTTTGAATCGTACGGGTAAAGGTCTTCGTGTCAGTCAGATTTTAAATCCACCTTATTCACGAAAATAAATATGTATAAGTAGTTATTTTTATTTATTTTAACTGTTCAAGTTTACAATGCATACCTAATCTGTCTAAAACTTTAAAAAATACTTACTAGAAAAATAAAACAAAATAAACTTGTATACTAATCAGTTCAAGTTTATCTACTGCATTGCTCTATTCTGTGACGCAACATAGTACCTACTCGAGTTCATGAACTCATGAGCGGTGCGCTTGGCGCGCGTTTCCCGCGCATCGTAATTTATTACGTATCGCTACTCCTTGCGGGGGCTGCGGTAAGCATTTAATACCTACGGCGCTTGCTTTCACCCCGCCTTAAGTAGGTACACAAGGAAGACGCCAATTCCTTAGCAATGAACAGTACAGTTGTTAGGTTTATTTGTTTACTCAGTTAATAAAACGCTAAACGCAGAACGCAATATTTATAAGTAAAACCCCATGGGGTTTTAGCATGCTATTGAAGACATTTCTATATTATTTTCAAGTACCTATAATAAAGAAACTCTGCAGACGTGATGGATATCAATATCTAAACACTACAAAATAAATAAAAAGATATACTTTTTTTTGGGGTCAATGACCGCTGGTAATAGTGTGCACATGAAGTGTGAGTTGGTAAAATCTGTTTTATCGTATTGAGATTTCGATATCCATCACGTCTATGTAGTTTACACAAAGAAAACTAATACTTTTTTTTTATACTTTTTCTTTTTAAACTGATATCAAGTGGCTACACCTACACTACCTGCAGTTGATGACCCAAAAAAAAATCATCAAATTCATTTCTTTTTGTTTTCTCCCGTTTAGATAACGATACTCATCACGTCTGCAAAGTTTCGCTAGCTAATTTAATTTAATCCTGTATACAGGGTGTGGCGTAAATAGTGGTCCAACGTTAAGGGGTCGATACACCGTTTATCACATTTGAACCATTTTTTTACATAGGTCTCGGATACAATTTAAAAAAAAAAATTGATAACTTGCTTTAGTACATTTTTTTTTCATTTGCATGCACATGAATTTCACAGTTTAAAAAATATGTCATTTAAATAGAAAATACGCCAAATTGGTAAACTAAGGTGTCAATTTTTCAAATAATAATAAAAAAAAATATTTTATTCTGAGACTGGAAAAAAATGTTTCCTTTAAATTGTGGTATGTGATAGCTGAATATACGGTGTATCGAAACCTTAAGAGGATTGTGAAGCTGTAAATTTTCATACAGAAAGGTATAACGGTTTTCCCCCCGAAAACATAGTCTAATTTTAATAATGAAAAAAACCGGTCCAGAGCGAGTCGGACTCGCGCACCGAGGATTCCGTTCCGATTTCTGAAAAAGTGTGCTATTTAGAGACATCGTTTTATTTTTCCCGTAATTTTTGCATAAACTTCTATCACATAGAATAATTTCAGATTTTTGTTTTTGCAAACTTCGGAGATAAGGGGGGGGGACGATATTTTTAAGTCGAAAACTATGCGGCCTAAAAAAAAGAAAAAAAAATGTTTGAGAATGTGCAAACAGCGCTCTTTCATATGATACCCCACATCCCCTAGTAGCTCCACTTTGATTTTTTAAGACCCCCTTTCAGTCCCTGTCAACATATAAATATTTTAATTTCTTTCTTATTTGCAAAATAGTTGGGTCAACGTCATCTAAAACTATTCTAAATTTCAAGTTGATAGCATTAGTATTTATTTATTATATTTATTTATTATATAAGGTAACTTGAGATATAGTTCTTGAGATATCCAGCTGTGACAGACAGACAAACAGACAGACAGAGTGACACCATAAGGGTTCCTTTTTTACCATTTTGGTACGGAACAATAAAACTAGGTCCGTAAGTTTTTATTATAAAGAAATATTGCGTACCTACGGTATAAGTTTTAGCATCTACTTAACTTCCTCGAGCGTTTTTATTTTTTAAAATTAAACTACACTGAATTACTAAAAAAGAAATACGTACAGTCCTAGATTAAGGTGTACTGAATGTAATGAAACCAAAATTGACTCATTTCGTAAAGGTTTAGGGGGGGTGAAAACGTTATCACCCGAAACAATATTACAAAAAGAAAATTTTGGTAAGTGCCTCCAAGACTTGGAACTCTCTCTATCAAGCCCGGAGGGAGGCAGAGCAAGCAGTATGAAACAGATAGCATTTTTGAGAATACCTACTCGCGCTGCGTATCGGCACTTCACAATCCTCTTAAGGCGGTGAGAGCCGTAAAAACGTCGTTTTGTTTAGTGTTTTATTCGTAGATAACACGGATTTAAATTTTGAAAAAAATATATTACTTAGTTCAGACTTCCATCTACAAATTTCGGCCGTCCGATACACGATTACTTGCACTTTACTGCATCCAATTAAATCGCAAAGACAAGTCTAAATTATGATCTATATCTTATTTCATTTGATTTATATTAGGCTTTGAACAATAAAACTTATGCCATAATAAAGGTCGTAAAAAATGTAATTTATAACGGCTATCATAATTTGAAATATCAAAATATTTATATCACTAATTCCAATGTCAAGTGTTTTGCGCTCGCTCCGTGTCGTTTAGTCCCGAGCGGAACGTGATGGAGGTCGGACGTGTGCCAATTTTTCGAACCCGCCACCCCCGCTAACTTCTGTCACCGGCTGCGACCGGCACAAATTAACATGTGTTGAAAACAGTTGAATTTGAACGCTATGTCTATGTAAATAAAGACGTCACGCGCGCAAAAGCTTTATTGGTATTTATTTTTATCACGGCCTATGTTTACCAATCGCATCAAGTGTGTAAAACAGTTGAATTTGAACCCTACACTGGAGCTTATAAAGCCGCCTGACGCGCAAATTTTTGGTTCACTATTTTCAAATCTCAAATAGGTAGGTGCCACAGAATAAAGTTAGTACGGGTGGTTTTATAATGAATATCGGATAGGAAATGAGATTTCTTCATAACATCACGCCTGAATTCTTTCAAAGGGTTGGGCAGGGATGTTCAGAAAATAAGTATGTATTTTTCTGTATACCTACATAATTAAGATTTTTTTTTTAAATTAAGTTTTTTTTCTAATTAGGTATCTTCTTATTTTTTTTTTGTATTTCAAGGTCAAAATGAAAATCCAAGATGGCGGCTGCAAAAATTTCCAATTTTTCGTCATGGGTGTCGTTTTCGTGATATTTTAGGTCGCTGAAAACGATAGTGGGGTCAAAATGAAAATCCAAGATGGCGGCTGCGAAAATTTCCAAATTTTTCGTCATGGGTGTTATTTTCGTGATATTTTAGGTCGCTGAAAACGATAGTGGGGTCAAAATGAAAATCCAAGATGGCGGCTGCGAAAATTTTCAAATTTTTCGACATGGGTGTCATATTCGTGATATTTGAGGTCGCTGAAAACGATAGTGGGGTCAAAATGAAAATCCAAGATGGCGGCTGCGAAAATTTCCTAACTTTTCGTCATGGGTGTCATTTTCGTGATATTTTAGGTCGCTGAAAACGATAGTGGGGTCAAACTGAAAATCCAAGATGGCGGCTGCGAAAATTTCCTAATTTTTCGTCATGGGTGTCGTTTTCGTGATATTTTAGGTCGCTGAAAACGATAGTGGGGTCAAAATGAAAATCCAAGATGGCGGCTGCGAAAATTTCCTAATTTTCGGTCATGGATGTCATTTTCGTGATATTTGAGGTCGCTGAAAACGATAGTAGGGTCAAAATGAAAATCCAAGATGGCGGCTGCGAAAATTTCCAAATTTTTCGTCATGGGTGTCATTTTCGTGATATTTTAGGTCGCTGAAAACGATAGTGGGGTCAAAATCAAAATCCAAGATGGCGGCTGCAAAAATTTCCTAATTTTTCGTCATGGGTGTCGTTTTCGTGATATTTTAGGTCGCTGAAAACGATAGTGGGGTCAAAATCAAAATCCAAGATGGCGGCTGCAAAAATTTCCTAATTTTTCGTCATGGGTGTCGTTTTCGTGATATTTCAGGTCGCTGAAAACGATAGTGGGGTCAAAATGAAAATCCAAGATGGCGGCTGCGAAAATTTCCTAATTTTTCGTCATGGGTGTCATTTTCGTGATATTTTAGGTCGCTGAAAACGATAGCGGGGTCAAAATGAAAATCCAAGATGGCGGCTGTGAAAATTTCCAAATTTTTCGTCATGGGTGTCATTTTCGTGATATTTAAGGTCGCTGAAAACGATAGCGGGGTCGAAATGAAAATCCAAGATGGCGGCTGCGAAAATTTCCTAACTTTTCGTCATGGGTGTCATTTTCGTGTTATTTTAGGTCGCTGAAAACGATAGTGGGGTCAAACTGAAAATCCAAGATGGCGGCTGCGAAAATTTCCTAACTTTTCGTCATGGGTGTCATTTTCGTGATATTTTAGGTCGCTGAAAACGATAGTGGGGTCAAAATGAAAATCCAAGATGGCGGCTGCGAAAATTTCCTAATTTTTCGTCATGGGTGTCATTTTCGTGATATTTTAGGTCGCTGAAAACGATAGTGGGGTCAAAATGAAAATCCAAGATGGCGGCTGCAAAAATTTCCTAATTTTTCGTCATGGGTGTCGTTTTCGTGATATTTTAGGTCGCTGAAAACGATAGTGGGGTCAAAATGAAAATCCAAGGTGGCGGCTGCCAAAATTTCCTAATTTTCGGTCATGGATGTCATTTTCGTGATATTTTAGGTCGCTGAAAACGATAGTGGGGTCAAAATGAAAATCCAAGATGGCGGCTGCGAAAATTTCCTAATCTTCGGTCATGGATGTCATTTTCGTGATATTTTAGGTCGCTGAAAACGATAGTGTGGTCAAAATGAAAATCCAAGATGGCGGCTGCGAATATCCTAATTTTTCGTCATGGGTGTCATTTTCGTGATATTTTAGGTCGCTGAAAACGATAGTGGGGTCAAAATGAAAATCCAAGATGGCGGCTGCGAAAATTATCAAATGTTTCGACACAGGTGTCATTTTCGTGATATTTGAGGTCACTGAAACCGATAGTGGGGTCAAAATGAAAATCCAAGATGGCGGCTGCGAAAATTTCCTAATTTTTCGTCATGGGTGTCATTTTCGTGATATTTTAGGTCGCTGAAAACGATAGTGAGGTCAAAATGAAAATCCAAGATGGCGGCTGCGAAAATTTCCTAATATTTCGTCATGGGTGTCATTTTCGTGATATTTTAGGTCGCTGAAAACGATAGTGGGCTCAAAATGAAAATCCAAGATGGCGGCTGCGAAAATTTCCTAACTTTTCGTCATGGGTGTCATTTTTGTGTTATTTTAGGTCGCTGAAAACGATAGTGGGGTCAAACTGAAAATCCAAGATGGCGGCTGCGAAAATTTCCTAACTTTTCGTCATGGGTGTCATTTTCGTGATATTTTAGGTCGCTGAAAACGATAGCGGGGTCAAAATGAAAATCCAAGATGGCGGCTGTGAAAATTTCCAAATTTTTCGTCATGGGTGTCATTTTCGTGATATTTTAGGTCGCAGAAAACGATTGTGGGGTCAAAATGAAAATCCAAGATGGCGGCTGCGAAAATTTCCTAATTTTTCGTCATGGGTGTCATTTTCGTGATATTTTAGGTCGCTGAAAACGATAGCGGGGTCAAAATGAAAATCCAAGATAGCGGCTACGAAAATTTCCTAACTTTTCATCATGGGTGTCATTTTCGTGATATTTTAGATCGCTGAAAATGATAGTCATTCATTTTGACCCCACTATCGTTTGCAGCGACCTCAAATATCACGAAAATGACACCCATGTCGAAAAATTTGAAAATTTTCGCAGCCGCCATCTTGGATTTTCATTTTGACCCCACTATCGTTTTCAGCGACCTCAAATATCACGAAAATGACACCCATGACGAAAAATTACGAAATTTTCGCAGCCGCCATCTTGGATTTTCATTTTGACCCCACTATCGCTTTCAGTGACCTAAAATATCACGAAAATGACACCCATGACGAAAAATTAGGAAATTTTCGCAGCCGCCATCTTGGATTCTCATTTTGACCCCACTATCGTTTTCAGCGACCTCAAATATCACGAAAATGATACCCATGACCGAAAATTAGGAAATTTTCGCAGCCGCCATCTTGGATTTTCATATTGGCCCCACTATCGTTTTCAGCGACCTCAAATATCACGAAAATGACACCCATGTTAAAAAATTTAAAAATTTTCGCAGCCGCCATCTTGGATTTTCATTTTAACCCCACTATCGTTTTCAGCGACCTCAAATATCACGAAAATGACACCCATGACGAAAAATTAGAAAATTTTCGCAGCCGCCATCTTGGATTTTCATTTTGACCCCATTATCGTTTTCAGCGACCTCAAATATCACGAAATTGACGCCCATGTCGAAAAATTCGAAAATTTTTGCAGCCGCCATCTTGGATTTTCATTTTGACCGTAAACACATCCTCTCAAGAAAAAAAAAACTAGAGCGTAAGAAGTTATGCCCCTCCGTTTTTTTTTTTTGTGTTGACATAACGAATAAAATAAAAAAAGAACTTTCCAAATCGGCTTCTAAATGACGGAGTACTGCAGTAACAAACATAAAAAAAAAAAAATACAACTGAATTGATATTCTCCTCCGTTTTTGAAGTCGTTTAAAAATAACACATCATTGTTACGTTTAAAAATTAGCTGGACATCACTCACAATGCAGTCATTGGTGTCGTGGGGAATGCTAGTTTCTGTCATTCCCGACGACACCACCAGTGGTGTCGTGGGGAATGAACGGTCATTTCGTGGTATTTAAGTTCGCTGAAAACGATAAAGGTCTCAAGCTAATTTCGACCTTATTGACATTTTACAAACCCTTTGTTTTTTTGGTCCAGAATACTCGGTAAATGATCTGGAAGCTGAATTTAACAAAAAAACATGAATGTCAATAAGGTCTAAATTCGCTTGACACCTCAGAAAGTGTCTAGATTATTATGCACATCATTTTTAGGGTGTCAAGCTAATTTCGACCTTATTGATATTTTACAAACCCTTTGTTTTTTTGGCCCAAGATACTTGGTAAATGATATGGAAGCTGAATTTAACAAAAAAACATGAATGTCAATAAGGTCTAAATTCGCTTGACACCTCAGAAAGTGTCTAGATTATTATGCACATCATTTCTAGGGTGTCAAGCTAATTTCGACCTTATAGACATTTTACAAACCATTTGTTTTTTTGGTCCAAGATACTTGGTAAATGGTCTGGAAGCTAAATTTAACAAAAAAACATGAATGTCAATAAGGTCTAAATTGTTATGTAACACATCATTGTTATGTAGCTGGACATCACTAACAGCACAATACAGTCGGTGGTGTCGCATGGCGTGGGGAATAGTAGTTTCTGTCATTCCCCACGACAGCGACACCACTGAAAACGATACCACTGGTGTGGTATCGTGGGGAATGACAGAATATACTATTCCCCACGCCATGCGACACCTTCGTAAAGTAAAATGGTGCGCGGCGCGTAGTTTTGAATCGTACGGGTAAAGGTCTTCGTGTCAGTCAGATTTTAAATCCACCTTATTCACGAAAATAAATATGTATAAGTAGTTATTTTAATTTATTTTAACTGTTCAAGTTTACAATGCATACCTAATCTGTCTAAAACTTTAAAAAATACTTACTAGAAAAATAAAACAAAATAAACTTGTATACTAATCAGTTCAAGTTTATCTACTGCATTGCTCTATTCTGTGACGCAACATAGTACCTACTCGAGTTCATGAACTCATGAGCGGTGCGCTTGGCGCGCGTTTCCCGCGCATCGTAATTTATTACGTATCGCTACTCCTTGCGGGGGCTGCGGTAAGCATTTAATACCTACGGCGCTTGCTTTCACCCCGCCTTAAAGGGAATATAAACCCACTACTTACTTTACTAAACCGCGGAAGTTCTACAAAATCTCATTCACTTTAGAGGAACGCCTAACGAACGGTTATCTACAATATTTACTTACCCGAAAATCGTAGGGAAATTGTATAAAAGGAGGCAAGTTTTTCGGACGGTAAAGGCACAAAAGACATCCATGCCATGTTAGGGAACTATGAGGATGAATGAAATCGAATAGGGATGATGACAAAATTTTTTTTTCTCCGTCGTTTAATTAGATTTATTAGGTATTAAAAAATATTGGATACGTATTTTTCTTTTTTTACGTAATCAAAAGATTACGGCGATACATTGAGTTAAAATGTGGCATGACGTCACTCCTTGCTAGATTTTATATGTAGCTCAAGTTATAGTTGTGACGTAGCGAGCCCCGCTCCTCAACTTTAATGCGTTATATTCTTAACCGACAAAAAAAGTAGGTTCTCAGTTCGACACGTATATATTTTTTTTGATTTATGTATGACCAATTGACCACGCATAACTTTTGACAGAGTCGTCCGATTTGAAAAAATATTATAACTACCTCAAAGTTGGTCCCATATAAAAATTAACTTTGCTTGGGTAGTTTTTGAGTTAGTTACGTATTTTTCCCCACTTTTATGTGGATGATGTTCTAGTTTCTTTTGCAGGTAGTGGTATTGGAATTTGAGTCACGATGTGGTAACCACCTCGTGACGCTGACTGTACCTATAAATACTCAGACGAGAAGGCGGCGGTGGATTGTGAAACACTGCGATTGACAGGCCTATTGATAGATCCAATCCATTTTACTTCACATACAGGTTACTTGGTCATAGAACGGCGGCAAAAGATATTGCTGAAAATAAACAGGCGAGCCGCAGTTAGTAAATTAGTATACCTAGTTACTTAACTACTTAATATTTCATACAAACGGGTTCCGTCCCATTAGTGTTATTAGGTAGGGTTAGCTACAGACGGTGTATTCCTTGGATAATTGGGGTAATTCTACAATACTAATCCATTTATTAGCCCAATCTATCTTCTAGGTATCTGATCTAATAAATAAAAAGAGTCCTAGCTGACTGACTCTTCAACGCCCAGCCCAAACTCTTGAACATAGAAAGCTGAAATTTTGCACAGAGATTCCCTTTACAATGTATACAAGGAATAAGGAAGGATTTCCCGGTAGCACGTTCCTGTGGGATATTTTTCGACATCCACGCGGGCGAAGCCGCGCGGGAAGTGCTAGTATAGGATATAGGTTATGAAACGAGAGGGTAGTAGGCAGGCCTGCTACCTATGCAGGTTGTACCAGTAAGGTGTGGTCTTAAGGGTTTGGTACAGCTACAAACTGAACAACTTTCTCCATGGGACCAACATCGTAATATACTCGACCCAAATGTAGGTATAGGACGGCTAAAAATTTCGCGATTACGATGTTGGTCCTATGGAGAAAGTTGTTTAGTTTGATCGTGTGCACCACACCCTTAAATTTTACCACACCTTTTTCGTAAAACCTGTATATTTATACGATTTATTTGTTTGAAAGAAACTTGAAAGAACGGCTTGGTTCTCGCACTCAATCTGCCCAGCCTTTTCCTAACTATGTTGTGGTTGGCTTCCAGTCTAATCGGATGCAGCTGAATACCAATATTTTACATGGCGCGACTTTCTACCTGACCTCCATAACCCAGTTACTAGGTATATAACGATACCCCTTTGTGACTGGTTGCCAAACATTCGGTCTTCTGACGACCCGTAACGACTGTCAAAGATCCACGAATGACAGCCGGGACCAACAGCTTATCGTGCTTTCCAGCTTACATGCGTATAGACCAACCGATCGGCCGAACCCATAACCTATTTTCAGTAAAAGTCAGATCGGTATTGATGACAGACAATATAATTAGGTATATGGTCCTTGGTCCTTGGTCTCCTTACTGCCTTACGTTCGTTCGTTTTCTTTTGTTTTATCTGTCTTGGATTATTGGGACGTTAAAACCATAGATAGATTAGATACGTTTTTCTATCTCCAGTATGCCAAAACTGGTTATAGCCAGGTTATTGGGTTCGGCCATTATTCACCTTCATTTGAAACGATCTCATACAACAAACACGCTCCTCACTCAAATTTCTTCTTTCCTTCTTTCCAGAGTACCACAAAACAAAGTCCGTCCATAACAGTCGATGGGATCTCCACGTACCCTGGGCTGGGGTTCGGCCCTATGGGCCCCGTGGTGCCCGTGCCTGGAGAGCCCCCAGGCACCCAGCTACGTCAGCACCAGGACATCACCACGAATCTACCGAGCACGGAGAAGCCGGAGAAGAAGATCAAGAAACTCGTCATCGCCGCCTTTGAGTTCCATCGGGTCGAAACGCCGTTCTTGATAGGATTATGGATTTTCTTCGCAAGCATAGCAAAAATTGGTGAGTTTACTTTTTACTTAGTCCGTCCATCAACTTTTTGTTTGTGCAAGTGTAAACTTCACCGTTCTAAAACGCTAACTGAAAATAATGTTTTAATGAAAATTTAATCTTAGTAGGATATTATTGGGCATTCTATCCCACCGAGAGTGACGAGGCACTCCGCTCCGCTCCGCTCCGCTCCGCTCCGCTCCGCTCACTCCGTTCGCCTCGTCACTCTCGGTGAGATAGAATGACCAATAATATCTGGTTCGGCGCGAATTCCTCGCGATGAAACAGAAATATTTTTCAGTGTGGTTTGCATGTAATACATTAATTGACTCATTATTATTAGCAGGGAAGGTGAATATCTTATAAATAATTGATCGCAGTAATTTAACGCTACATTCGATCCTTACTACTGTAGTGAGAAGGTTGAATTATCACGAAACTAAATACATCTGTCATAACTAAGTTAACTACAATGCATGACTCAGTGAAATCTGATTTAGAAGATATTTGTAATAAACTTATTATCAAGAATTCTAGTGGCGAGATTATATTTATTCAAGATTTGCAAATTGGTCAGAAAAATACAGATAACGGTTCTTCAATACACCAGAACAGCTATACAGCCCAAACAGAAGATTTGTTCCACCGACAGATACAAGATTCGGTTAAATCTAATTTAGAAAACACTCGCTATCTTATATTGAAGGACAACCATGGTAAGGTTGTTCGTACATTTGCTCGAGTTAGCGACAATGAGTTATAAATGTCAACGTAATACAATAATTAACTCATTATTAATATAACCGTTCAAGCAGTCGTCATGAAATTTGTAAAACAACCACAATCGTTACACGTAAATAAGCTTTGTGTTCATTCTCAGGAGACTGGTTTACGTCATGGAGAATTATTACCTAAATCGGTACGATGCATCATTTGTGGACCGTCAAATTGTGGAAAAACTAATTTATTAATTGGTCTTCTTATACACGAGAATGGCTTAAGATTTCAAAATGTTTATGTTTATTCGAAAACCTTGCAACAACCCAAGTACGTTTTTTTAGAAAAAGTCTTGCAACGAGTACCAGGCATTTCATTTCAGAAATATCATGAAAATGAGCAAGTACTGAGTGTTCAGACCGCAAAACCGAATTCAGTAATTGTATTTGATGATGTTGCTTGTGAAAATCAAAGTAGTATGCATGATTATTTTGCTATGGGGAGACACAAGTTCATCGATTGTTTTTATCTAAATCAGACGTATAGTAAAATCCCTAAGCAGTTAATAAGAGACAACGCAAATCTACAGGTCCGTAGCTGGGTAGCGCTAAATTCAGTAAACTTTGTGGTACTTACTTACATTTTATAAAGTTGAAGGCTGTATAACGTAATTATATGACGAAGGTAACCGGTGTTTATCACTGGAAGATACTGGAGCGAATGTAATATTGTGATCAAAATTGTTCGATTTTATTCATAAAAAATATCATTTCAGCAATATTTATCCCATTACAAAATTATACCTTATATACATGTCCTCACAGTTGTATGACTAATTTACGTTACTTACGTCTAATTAAATTGTAGTGATTGAATATCGCTTCTGTCAAATTGCAATTTTATCGTGAGAAATGAAATATAAACCAGCTTTTTACCCTCGCCGACAAAGGTGAAGCCGATACCATGCTGTTACTTACAATTAATACAATAGGTAATATAATAAAGTATGTATGTTTGTTTAATTAACCTTCATATAAAATTCTGAATGACACCACACTCATGAAATTAATAAAATCGCATTTTTGAGAGTCAGAAATCAGGATGTACCTAAAGATGCGAAATCCTTACAAAATTTGTTGTATGCAGAGCAATCCGCATGAGCAAACTCGCGTTAAAAACTTAGTTAATTTTATGTTGCAGTTAAACTCAAAGATAGTGTAAAATCATCAAACTACTAAAACTAACAAGCTTTTATAAATCATTTCATTCAGAGAATATTGGTTTCTAATTTCAGCAATGGGATCCCCTTTTCAAAGAATTAAAGAATTCCTAGACTATATCATATACCAGCTAAAAAAAAAAAAAAAAAAAAAAAAAAAAAAAAAAAAAAAAAACATGTCAAGGAAAGAATCACTCATTTATAATAAGTTAGCGAAATTGCTAACATTCTTATTTAAGAAACACCCCCGTTTGACGAAAATGATTAGTTATAGGAAGTTTGCGCAAACTCGAATTCTAATTACGGACTACAACATGTACAGCGATCGTCTTACAATACAATAAGTTCGAATAAGCAAATTAATGCATGATGCATTGTTGCTGACTTTGACATTGTAAATGAGTATGTATACACACACGACGGCTGCCTGATACGTTTATCGTCAGGCGGTTTACAAAGAGTATGGTACAATATAATTGACCACGGGACGGCGCATAAACCGTATCGAAGGCGATTGTATAAGTGTGAAAGCATCTATAATCAAGCGCAACGCAAAGTAACAGCAGAGCAAGTTAGTGAGCAACCAGTAGGTGTTTGTTAACGTGTTAGTGTTAGCTGTATGAATTAATTAAATTAACATTTGGATATCCTTGGGGCCCAATCTGGGTCACAGAAATAGAATGTGCGTGTGCCTGTTATAGGTGTATGCTGTTTTTTGCTCTGTGAAGAGACATGAGACAATCTGTCCCAAATGTTAGTTTAATGTTTACGGTATCCTAAAGTTCAGATGTCCTTGGTGCCCAATCTGGGTCATAGAAATAGAATGTGTGTGTGCCTGTAGGTGCATGCTATTTCTTGCTTTGTGAAGAGACATGAGACAATCTGTCCTAAACTTTAGCTTACTATGTTCGTATAGTTCGATTAGTAAACGAAGTATGTGTGAAACTTGTTGCTATAAAACTGTTCAACTAAAGTAGTGGTTATGTGAGAAACTTGTTGTTATAAGTATCAGCTGTATGAGTTAATTAAATTAATATATGGATGTCCTTGGCGCCCAATCTGGGGTCATAGAAATAGAATGTGTGTGTGACTATAGGTGCATGCTATTTCTTGCTCTGTGAAGAGACATGAGACAATCTGTCCCAAATTTTAGTTTAATGTTTACGGTATCCTAAAGTTCAGATGTTCTTGGTGCCCAATCTGGGGTCATAGAAATGGAATGTGTGTGAAGAAACATGAGACAATCTGTCCTGAACTTTAGCTTATTATATTCGTATAGTTCGATTAGTAAACGAAGTATGTGTGAAACTTGTTGTTATAAAACTATACCAATAAAGTAGTTTTTAGTGCTCAATCCGAGAATCTGCGGTCGTTGATCGAGGTAAGTCAACGGTAATAATAATTTTAATATGCTTTTCTGTTTTATCGCGAGGAATAGGCGCCGTTCTAGTATTTTACTTCCTTACGATGCGATGTAGGAATTCTTAATTCACCTTCCAATCGGTGGTATAGGCGCTGAACCAGTATTTTACTGCATTATGTAGGATTTCATGCTCAGTCCCTTTCATTTATATTATTGGAGCACGCAACTCCACGAGCGAAGCGAATGTGGAGTAGCGTGCCCAATAATATCCCAATAATAATATCTATTACTATTAACTATTCTCCACCTTTCACTAAATCAAAGTTGTCGAAGACTTCCAGTTTCTCAGAATAAGGACGCCAAAGTTGGTCAATTTACGCAAAAATCACGGTCGAAATGTAATATACCTCTTAACCGTTGCTGACCGACTATGAGGATTGCTGCAACCATTTAAGGAATTTGGAGATAAAATAAATAAATAAATAAATATCATTGGACATTTCACACAACGCCATCTAGTCCCAAGCCAAGCAACTTAAACTTTGTGTTACGGTAACGAGATGGCTGATAAACTACTTATATACATTTTTTTTTTATAGATACAGACGTAAATAAATTAAAGAAGAAAAACCGTTAAAGTTTTACTTTTTAATTATGTACTTCAATCTCGTCAACTATTCAGAGAAAGGCACTCCGATAACACTACCATCACACATACTAAAATAATATAAATCTCGTAATGTAAAACATACGAAATGTAAAATGTCAGAACCACAATACTGTTGGCTGTATCCACCGGAGCAGCAATAATAATGAACTAACTAAAAGGATGTTTGTGAATTAGTCGGGTTAATTAACTTGGGTGACGCGACGTGGTATTGATTTAACAGCAGAAGATGATGGACTGGAATTGACTGGATAATGGACACAGTGGAATATAAATACAGTACTTACCTACATTCCACTGTCAAAAAAAAAAAAAAAATAATTAAAATCAAAAATGAAGATCCATATTCTTTGTTTCTAATAGAAAACTATAAACAAAAAATAAAAAAGTCAGGTCTGAAAGGGTTAACAAAGACACGAAACACTTTTCTTCGCGTTTGTACCACTTTTTCAGTCAGTTCGCGTATGTTCCCTTAAATTTTTCAACATGAATATGTACCTACTTGCAAATCACAGGTTTATTCGAAGTCTCGAAGGTGACGCAAACTGGGCCAAGTGGTGTTATGCCCGTAGCTGTTTACTTAGGAATTTAACTTATTATACCTACCGTCTTGCCCGGTTATACGTTAACTTTTTATAATATGAAAGGTGTTTGTTTTTGAAAATTCTGGCCATCTGACTTCTAGGTATTAAGTGATGCTATGTTATGTTAGGGTTTTTCATAATTCAATTCAATAAAAATAACACCAATGTTACCAATCTTGCTATGATAAGATCATTTAATTGTCCATCATTTATTTGATGTCTGGTTGTTGTTTGTTGTACCTCCATGAAGGTGTACACACGGCTACGCATCATTGTAAGGAAATCCTATACAATGCGAGATCAGCTTATACTGGAAATGTATAGCTTGATCTGTAGCCATGTGTACCAGAAACAGAAAGCAAATATTATCTCGCAAAGATTTGAATGATACGTATATTACATTCAAATATTCGTTTGAAATATAGTTCCAGTCAACACAGTAAAATTAATTTAGTGACAACTGCTCTACTAGTCGACAACATAACTGAAACCACTGTACAACTTGCTTGCGGCATTTGCAAATTGAGAAGTTAGGCAAGATCAGTAAGGCTTCCTGCCCCGGAACGTGGCGGTGACCTACATTCGATGTACAGTAGCTAGTGTGCGGAGCTTTTTAGGGTTCCGTACCAAAATGGTAAAAAAGGAACCCTTATGGGACTCAGTCTATCTGTCTGTCTGTCACAGCTGGATATCTCAAGAACTACTAATGCTATCAACTTGAAATTTGGAACAGTTTTAGATGAAGTTTACCCAACTATTTTGCAAAAAATATTATCTTTTTTTTGCAACAGGGACTGAAAGGGGGTCTTAAAAATTAAAAGTGGGGCTACTAGGGCATGTGGGGTATCATATAAAAGAACGCTCATTGCACATTCTCAGGCAATTTTTTTCTTTTTTGTAGGCCGCATAGTTTTCAACTTTTGATGAAAAATGTAAAAAAAATACCGTTACCCCCCCCCCCCCTTATCTCCAAAGTTTGCAAAGAGAAAATTTTTAAATTATTCTATGTGATAGAAGTTTATGTAAAGATTACAGGAAAAATAAAACGATGTCTCTAAATAGCACACTTTTTTAGAAATCGCAACGGAACCCTCGGTGTGCGAGTCCGACTCGCTCTAGAGACTTACCATGTTATTTTAAGACCACAAACTTCTTATAGGTTTTCATATCTACAGGTATAGAACTATTTTCTGTTTTTTGTTCAAAATTTTAGGCTCAGTAGTTTTGGAGATAAGGGGGGGGGGCCTTATCTCCAAAACTACTGATGGTCAATTTTCGTCTATTTTCTTAAATAGCTTTAAAACGATTTATTTTAAAATTACAAAAAAGATATATTCATTACAAATAAAATATATATTTGAGATCCTCACAGTAAGCCCTTTCTTTTGATATGACACACAGTACAGTTTGCAAAACTTTTTTTTTTATTTTCTTATTTGCCCCCTAAAAGTGACCTCTATATTCAAAATTAATTTATTTACTTTAGCCACACGTGTTTGGGTCACAGAAATCCATATGTTTACCAAATTTGAACTTAATCGGTCCATTACATTCGGAGCAAATTGGCTGTGACCCTGTGACAGACGGACAGACAGACAGACAGACACACGAGTGATCGTATATGGGTTCCATTTTTCCTTTTGAGGTACGGTACCCTAAAAAGATGTACAATCTCATGTAGTCGGAGGCAATAGTCTTTATTGTTAATTTGTTTTTAAGAAGATGCTTCCGACTGCATGAGATTATTTACTTTTTCGTTACGTGATAATTTCTACCAGTTTACTCCTACCGCAAGCTGCGCTATAGAACTTCGTTCCAAAATATGTATAGTTCAGGCTTTTGACATACTTGTTCAGCTCGAAACTTCGTTGGTCCGAATCATTGAATAAGTTGCGGATATCATATTGTTTTCCTTCCATGATAAGTTCCACGGACTGACCAAAAATGACAAAATGAAACCAACGGAATGACGGACGAACCGAACCTATCAGTATTGGGGTGTCCTGAATTCATGTTTCGTAGTTTCGGGATAGCGATCATTATGATTAGCGTGATGTGAGTAAGCGTAAATTACGAGCTGGAATTATCCGGAATATGCAACGCAACTGATGCAATGATGGCCCAAATCGGGATTTGGGACATCATTTGGGCCATCGTTTTTGAGTTTGTATGACATAGACCTGTGATGGGATAGAGTGTAAAAAACTCCATGTCTACACATAATTTTCTAAAAAGACACGTTTTATGTAAGTTTAATTTTGAAAAGGTAAAAATCTTTATTTTCAATCGTACAAACATAATGGTAAACACCATAGGCTAACACGATACAAACTTTTTTAAATAAGTTATCCGTTAACAAAGAAAAATTTTATAATTTTCAGTCATCACAAACATAAAACACGATAGGAAACTTGAAGAAACCGGCTACAATTATTTATTTAGACGGTTCAAACACTGACGAATTCAGTTTACTCATTCTAGATTTTCTCCTTCGTTTCACAGAAAATATCTTTCTATATTTGCCCTTCAGAAAATGTCTTCGAGATTTAACTAGAAAGATTTCCGATTTATTATTTTCGTACTGCAGTGGCTGGGGCTGTCCGGAAGAGAATGCTGCGATATATGCTGATTTGGGCGTAAAGCCAGTTGCTGGTGCCCGTACGAGCGAGGCGTGTGGTGTTCGCTGCCTGTGCGATAGACATTCTGACTCAGGGTCTATGGAAATGGAAAAGGAAGTTATTGACACTGTCGAGAAAGGTTGTTCCTCTCCAGATAGCGGACTGGTATACTTATCCTCATATCGCAAAGTGTGAACATTTGTGTAGTAGTTCCCCATTTTAACGTCAACAAAATCAAACGAGTTACTTGAAGCTTTAGATTCCAATACAGAATCTTTAAGAGAATAACTTTTATTTCTGAACTGACAACCGACATCTCTGATAAATATAACGGTCTCGTCACTCGAATTTTCATTGGATTCATTAGTACATTTGTAATTTGAAGAATCAAATTGACATGACTTATTGGATCTACTCGTAAACTGTTCCGTAAAACATGTGTTATTAGGAGATAGTTGGCAAGGAGAAAATGTACTATCACAGGTTGGTTGGTTCGGATTTAACAAAAAAGCAGGATTATTGTAATCGTTTAAAAAGTCGCACGCGTTTTGCACTCGAGACATCATGTTCACTTGATGGTTCATTGAGTTTGAGAATGACTCGTGTTGACATAGAGGGACAAATTTGCATCTCGGAATATGCGGACAGTCAGTGGTTTCCAAGTCCTCGACTATTTTATTTGTTGTTTCTTGGTACTGTAGATTTTTAGAAACTGGCACACACAGTGGTATGTTAACGCATCGAGGGCGATGTAAGCAAGGAGGAATATATTCGCAGTTATTTTTCAATACAGTTGCTCTTTGACAAGAAGGCACGACCGTACAAGGTGGATGATGCCTACACGCTTTAGTTATTCTTATGACGCGTGGTGTTGATTTAGGAACAGAATTTTTATTGACGCATTTCTGGTTTACGCTATAAAAGTTATCAGTTGGTAGTATTTGACAAACGGGTAATAATTCACATCGAGGATCATGTAGACATAAATCTCCATCTTCCATGGTCCTGTTTCTGTGACTGTTTGGTGAAGCAGAAGCTCTGCATGCGTAAGCAGCGGTTGATGATATTTCCTCGCTGTGAAATATCGAAGAGTTGTCATATTTTAAGCTTTCTTCTTCTTCTGTAGTACTTAGACAGATTTCGACATCTACTTTCTCCTTGCAATTAGGACATAAAACTTTTCGCAACTTTTTATGAGGCTTTAATTTTTTTTTTGCGTTTCTATTAACATTATTTTTATCAGGAAGAAACGGTACGTCCTTTGTATTTGAAATCTGTTTTGGCGGGTCATTTTTTTTGTTAGGAACAGTCACTTCGATCATTTTCACTAAACTTGTGTTCGTTGGCTTATCTTCCATAACAAGATCACGTTTATTATTTTTTACTTTGCTAGTCTTCTCTGGCACAAATTTAGGAGTACTCGTTACTTGGTCAACAATTGTTAGGGATTTACTGCTTTTTGCTAATTCTGTTAGAGATTTTTTATCCGTGCAAGGACAAGCATAAGAAAATAACTGACATGGACAGGGGTCTTCCGTGTGTTTACCTCGGTCTTTCTTCTTTGCCTTCTTCTCTTCTGAAACGGGTTTAGTATACTCTGTGCGATATTTTGAATACGACCAGAATTTTTGCTGTCTGTTAGACATGGCTTTGTTGTAATGATGAACTCTTTGGTAATCTTTTGTATAATCTTCGTCTCTTAAGCAGATTTCAGAAGAAAGCCTTGAGTATTTCTTCTTTACTTTCATAGTATTTACTTCAAAACTATCTCGCGGCAACAGTTTTGGTTGGATTTGAGTAGCACACTCCTGAACAATAGCAGTGGATTTTCTACCAAAAACGTTAAGAGGCATTCTCATCACTTTTATAAAATTTGGATTTGATACATTGGGTTCAGTGAAACAATGGAATGAGTGTCTTTTAGCAATCTCGTCCAAATCGTAGAATATGGTACTCGTAGAGCGTATAACAGTTTTGCAGCTGTTTTCGGTAATTAAAGGATTGTACTTTTCAGACACTACGTATTCATAATCTAGTGATTGTTCGGGTGACTCCCCGCATGCAGCAGGATACACTGAATGACCTTTTGCTGGTTTATTTAGGCCCGTCTTAGGAGGCAAACTACCGTATGACACAGACCCAAGTATATCATAAATACTAGAAAAAGATTTAGTATGAAGCAACTTGTTGAGCTTCGAATTAGGCATTGTCTTCGAATTAGGTGTTTGACAAAACTATAAAATGTAATTGAGTTTGGTAAAATTTCATACCCTATATTAATTACACTTTATTTACCATCACAGAAATATTTTAGTTTTACATGTTTTTAACCTTTTTCATTTACTTAAATGTCATGAACTGACAAATTCATGGCAAAACCAAAAAGAATGTAATCAGCAAGTAGATCCGTTATGATAGTTTATGATCAGTTTATCTGCCTACAACATCAAACATCGCAAACGTGCATGGAACTACGATTTTTTTTATATGCTGTTACTGTTAGATCCCCTGAGAGTTTGGATGCACTCTGATCCACCACTGCCGCCTTTCTGGAAGTACACGTTCATCTGTCTAGAGCTTAAGCCGTTGAGGAGGACCAGGGGGCCTACTCCCTAAGCACGAAGCACGTAGTTTCGGCCTTCGTTACGGGCGTTTCTTACTCCGTATCACCTACGGATGGATGATTGGTTCGGGGCCCGAACGAAGTATGAATGACAACATGATTTCCCAGTTGTCCCTACTCCCGATGTGTTGTTGCCCGTCCGAAAAATTTAACTTTTACACTTGTGTTAATGGATCGTAATGTTAGACGGACGGATAAACGGACGGACGAAAAGACGGACGGACTTAGGAAGTAGGCCCCCCGCGTTGACGTCCTCCCCGACGATAAAAACTTGATCGCACGATGAGCTCTTGGAGAAGGCAGTCTTCGCAATATTAGCATTAGCGGCCTTTTGAGATTGATTTATATATCTCGATACCCTGCCTCTCAAATTCAGTACGCGTCATGGTGATCAGTCAACGTTTGTAAGATTCATGTGAGTGCAGTTTCTGATTATTTTCTAATAACTTTTCTGTAGGACTATTAATTGAGCCGGTACGTATCTTGGCAAATGAACCTATCGATAATTTTTCACTTTTTTTTTTAGAAAAAATGCCCATCTTTGACTAGTTATATGTTCGCAACCAATGTCTCTAGAGTGCTTGAGTTAGGCTCAAATTGTATCAAATCTAATATGCTTCACAAAAATATGCAACAAAGATACCTAAAAACGTGTCCTTAAGGTACGTTTTTCAAAAAACTGAAACAAGTGCCAGAATTTCACAGTTTTTCGAGCACCATGGGAGTAGCACAAGCTACACAAGGTTTTCGGGGTTGCAAACTTGGGTATAAATTACTCTCAACGGACTTAATAACATCTAAAAAAATCGTAGTTACATGCACGTTTGCGATGTTTGCAATTTTTAGTGTCGATTATGACTGGGCTACTACTCTTTTCCTAACTACATTGGGATCGACTTACAATATTAACCGGATGCAGCTGAATACCAGTATTTTTCATGTAGACTGCCTATCTGACCTGCACAATCCAGTAACTGGGTAATACGATACCCCTTGGTAAGACTGGTTGTCAGACTTTCGGGCTTCTGACGACCCGTAACGGCTGTCAAAGATCCACGAATGACATTCGGGACCAACGGCTTTTAACGTGCTTTTCGACGCACGGAGTAGTCTCGGTATGTAAAGATGATCACCCATCCACGGACCAACCGGCAAGCGGAGCGATGTCTCGACCCGTGCGGCTGTTATTACTTAACCAAGAGCTCTCTTACTGTATGTATAGAATAATAAAATTTATAAAAAATCGATTAAACGACTAGTATTGTTTACCTCAACTTCAACGTGTCAGAATTTATATCCTACATTTGTTTCAGGTTTTCATATGGCACCGAAGCTGTCCAAAATGTTTCCTGAGTCTTGTCTACTGATATTCGTGGGAGTGTTGATCGGGGCGCTGCTGCTGAGCACGCACAGTGTGCACGTGCAGCCTCTGACGCCAGACACCTTCTTCCTCTACATGCTGCCTCCCATTATCCTGGACGCCGGCTATTTCATGCCTAACAGATTGTTTTTTGATCACCTCGGGACAATTCTTTTATTTGCCGTTGTTGGGACTGTGTTCAACACCCTGACTATTGGTAAGTTGACTTTATTGGCGTGGTTCTTAAATTCTAGATCCTACTTTTTGAACTCAGTTCCCAGGTCACTTAATTCTTTACTACCATGCTGATGATAGTTACTTTACCATTCTTACTTTATCTTTCACTGTATGAGGAAAAGCGAATTCTGAGGTCTTTAAAATTTACTGGAGTCAAATTTTGATGCTAGCATTACATTAATGAACTGAATGAATTTTATGCATTTGTGATGTGTATATTGGGACTTGGTGCCTTATTAAATAAATATATTATTACTAGCTGACCCAACAGACGTTGTCCTGTCTTAGCTATGAATATTCTAATGTAAACTTACGTGAAGTTAAAGTAGTCGTTAAGTTTTCTGTAATTTTCTGCGAAATTTTCTTAACTTTTTCTTTCGTAAGAACCTTCTCCTGATAATAATAAACACAACAAAAAAAGAATTAGCGATTTTTTCCATTCGTTCACGCGTGATGCGATGACCAAGGGAAATAGGGATTCATTTTATTTATATAGATTTTATGTTTACACATCTCGGGACTCTGAGATTCCGGATCTTTACAAGGGGTACGATGGCCCAAAGCCAACTCGTAGAGGCCCGTTAGATGCTTTTCATTAAATGAGGCACCAAACGACGATTAACCCTGTACGCACTATGCAAGTGCACCCGGTTGGTGTAGGACTATTGCAGAATTAGTATTGTATTGTGTTCACAGGGGCGTCCCTATGGGCTTGCGGACAAACTGGGATGTTTGGCTGCACCACTCCACTTCTAGACATGCTGCTATTCTCGGCACTGATATCCGCCGTGGACCCAGTAGCTGTGCTCGCCGTTTTCGAGGAAATTCATGTCGATGAAGTGCTTTACATTGTAGTTTTCGGCGAATCGCTGTTGAACGATGCGGTTACCGTTGTTTTGTATCACATGTTTGAAGCTTACACGTAAGTGCTTACTTAGTGAATTTTTTTATAACATCAGAGAAATTAATTGTTAATCCAATAACATACCTCTAACTACTTAAATTATTAGTATATTCAAATCACAACCTGTCACCCCGCGTCTTAACCAAATGCTATACTTAGCTGCGCGGGTACACGCTGTCGACGCGGTCGTTTTATGAATTTTGCCGACCGAACGCGACTTCATTAGATTGGTCGCGGGACTATGTCATACCTTTTCATAAAAAAAAACTTTTTTACAAAAAAAAAATCGACTTTCAAAAAAACACTAATATATGAAAAATGACTTTAATTTCGGAAGTCGGTGTCTTTAGATGTGTATTAGTTGTTTGCCACCGACTTCCGAAATTAAAGTTATTTTTCACTTTGTATTGTTTTTTTTTTGTAAATCGGTTGTTTTTTTTTTGTAACAAATATTTTTATTTTTCACGTTTTAGTGGGTCGGATTGTAATTTATCTAAGTTACGTAACGTCAACTACTCATCACCTTTTACAAAATATTGCTTTTCCCGATGCAGAGACGTTAATTATTCAGTTCTCCTGGTACTTCACGATTAGCTCCACTTCCACCATATACCTATGCATTGTGACGAGCATACTTAGCGACCATGTTAAGTAATCGAATCGCAACCCTTCAATTACTTATTATTGAGTAGTTCCGAAGGCGTCCTATTGTCATCAAAAAAAGAATTTTCCTAATTGGTCCAGCCATCTTCGAGCAATCGGGGAACATAGGTACTTACATTAAAAAAAAAATGAAAAAAATCCGTCTAACTGAAAACCTCCTCCTTTTTTGAAGTCGGTTAATAAAAGCTTTTAGTTAGGACGTGGCCTTATTCTTTGACCGTTATATGAAATAGCTATAACACGGCAAATGGACGGAGGTTGTCAATTTGCTTAACAAGTAATTCTCTGACTGGCAATCTTGATTTGCATCTTAAAAAATTTAAATGTGAAATTGACGATTTCTTTAATCCCGCCATGACAGAGAAATGGGTCCATCACGTCTTGAATACACAGACTTTCTTGCTGGCCTCGCCTCTTTCCTGGTGGTGGCAATTGGAGGCACGTTCATCGGAGTCGTGTGGGGCTTCGCCACGGGCCTCGTCACCCGCTTCACCCACGAAGTCAGGGTCATCGAGCCAATCTTTATCTTCGTTATGGCTTACTTGGCGTATCTGAACGCCGAAATGTTCCACATGAGTGGTATACTTGCGTAAGTTACTCTTATAAATAGCCTCTTATAATAGTCTCTTATTAACCAAAAATACTGTGTGTAAAGTATTACACACAGTATTTTTGGTTGGCATTCCAAACACTATAAAATATGTATCAATCGGCCGATATTACCGCACTTAGTGATGGGTCCGCTAGACATGGCAGGCATGATACCAGTCGGGGTTGCGGCGAATGTACAAGTATTCCCGGGCCCCGACTTATGGTAAGTAGTAAAACAGTGGGGTTTTGGTAGGTAGAAGTCCGACATAACCCTCCGTTCTCCCCAGAGGGTATCCATGAGGATTTCCCCAGGAAAAAAAAGTAGGAAATCGCTTTTGAATCTTGTGTAAGTGTTATAAACTTATAACTTATGAGGTATTTATGCTCGTAACTGGTAGCTACCCACAGCTTTTCCTTCTTTATGTTTTCAGTATAACATTCTGTGGTATAACAATGAAGAACTACGTGGAAGGGAACATATCCCACAAATCTCACACTACTATAAAGTACACCATGAAGATGTTGTCCTCGTCCTCGGAAACCATCATCTTCATGTTCCTCGGAGTTGCCACTGTAAATAATAACCACGACTGGAACACGTGGTTTGTGTTACTGACCATTGTCTTCTGCTCAGTGTTTCGGATAATAGGTAAGTAAATATCTCTCAAAATTACAGAGTAACTATCTTCCGCCCGCTGCTTCGCCCACGTGGTATGTCGATAAAAAGTAACCTTTGTCTTTTTCCAAATCATGGTCTACCCTTGCAGCCGTGTGCCAAATTTCATCCAAATCCGTTCAGCCGTTTTAGCGTGAAAGTGTTACAAACAAACAAGCTAATATTAGATAGGATGCTCAATTTCTGAGGTGTTTAGATAAACTCTGAATAGCTTTTGATTCGATTTTTTATTTTATTATTTTAAGCAAAGTCTTCTTTAAGTATATTAAAAAAAATTAAAGTGTCAAGATATCGAATCGTACACGCATGCACACGGGCATGTGCGTTTCAAGTAGATAAATGAACTCGAATTAAAAAAAAAAACAGAAACCGAGCTAAGAGGTTAGCTAGTTTCAAAATCAAGTAAGTTTTATAAAGAAGTTACTTGATTTTTTTTTTTTTTTTTTTTTTTTATAATTGGTCTTACTTCTATTTTGAAACCAAGAGCGGGAATCAACTAGGAAAATTAAATAGCTATAAACAGAAACAAAGTGACGTAACACAATGTGGGGCACGTGTGAACTGTGACCGGAAAATGCCCGTCAAACTTCAGGGCTTCATCTGCACGTGTCGCCCTCCTATAACTTTCTATTGCCACGGAAAGATTTTAAAACGTGGGTCGTATTTTTTAATGAATATTGCTTTAATGTTTTTGTTTGTACAAATGTATGTATTTATGTATGTGTGAGTGTATTAACTAAATGTAGTTAATTTAAATTTGATAAACTTGAACTTAAACGATTTGGCAGAAAATTTCACAGTTAATTTCCCAATGTTCTAGCTATTCTAGTGATTTCAGTGATTTGCGGTTATCCAGACTCTGAAACAGGGCCCTGATGAAATGTCCGCAGTGTTGGTCTTAATTTGTTAAGTTGAGGGTCTACGCCGTAGGCGCCTACGGCGTAGACCCTTAGCTTCGACAGAGGCTACGGAGTGTAACCGCGATTTTTAATATTTTAAAGTATTATTATGTATTTACTTTAATTGTTTCAGGTGTGTACATATTTAGCGCAATAGCCAACAAGTTCCGTTTGCATAAACTGAATAGGGTTGAAAAATTCGTCATGTCTTACGGAGGTGAGTTGATAATCTTGATTGTTCCAAATCCAAATAACTCAATAACACGTTCAGACTGTCATATATAGGGTCAAATTAAATTAGCTAGTGAAACTCAGCAGACGTGATGGGTATCGATATCTAAACACGACAAAATAAAAAAAAAATCAAGTCAGTTTATTGCAAACATGTTGTACAGAGGTTGGAATAATATAAAAGTATCAAACATGCACCCTGTACGGGCACTGCAAAACAAAACAAAATAAATAAACATTACAATACATAAAAAATCATATCTTGTGACATTTTTGCAAAAATCAAACCAATAAAATTGAATAGACATAATTATTATTGCTATTGTTATCGAATAATATTATTAAGTATTATAAATAAGTATTAAAATAAGTTTAAGTTCAGTCAAATGAAATTAATCAATTTAATTATATAAAATTAAATACGTCAATTCAAATAAATTAACTATGTAACAATGGTGAGCTATTCATTCCATTACTTTTTATTTTTTTTTATTTTTCTTCAAAAGATTTGGTGATTTTTTTTGTCAATGACCGCTAGTAGTGTTGTTGATAAAATTTATTTTATGATATGGATACCCATCACATCTGCGGAGTTTTGCTAGCTAATTAAATTAGACCCTGTATACATAAAATTAATTCATCGTCTTTTTCCGCTGGGGTTGGCAGAAACGATTGATTGCTACGTGCTATGTTCTCTGTTTGAGAAAGTCAAAATATTTACATTGAGATTCAATTATATTGTTTGAAGTTAAATCTACTACACTACTAAATTGAATCTACTACACTACTTTTCTTCCTCGTATCGTTGGCACGACAATTAATTCAAATATCGCAAAACTTCGCCACTTCCACGGTATTATCGGTGGCAGCGCAAAGGTCACTTTACCTGCATGTTTTGTGGCACAGAGGGCAAGGCAGGAGGTGGAGCATAGTTTGTGATACAGCTACACATCCACACCCTACCGCTTTCCGTCGAGGTAGACCGACTGTATACTGAAACTTACTAACGCTCACTAGCCGAGTACCTATTTACCTTATTTATTTATTAATACCTAGACTCTGACAGCGAGACGAGACGAGGTTCTAGAAATCTAGACTGTTTAGGTATATCTATTCCGTCTAGCCGCTTTAAACCCTTGGAAATAATAAACCCGCAGCACCCACGCTATTTTAAAGAGCGAATATCTTCAGAAATGCTTGCTTGCTGTATCGAAGATTTTAATATTGATGTTTAAAAAAAGGAACCCTTATGGTGTGACTCAGTCTGTCTGTCTGTCTGTCTGTCACAGCTGGATATCTCAAGAACTGCTAATGCTACCAACTTGAAATTTGGAACAGTTTTAGATGACGTTTACCCAACTATTTTGCAAATAAGAAAGAAATAAAAATATATGTATTTTTTTTTGCAACAGGGACTCAAAGGGGGTCTTAAAAATTCAAAGTGGGGCTACTAGGGCATGTGGGGTATCATATGAAAGAGCGCTGTTTGCACATTATCAAACATTATTTTTTTTTAAGCCGCACAGTGTTCGACTTTTCATCAAAAATGTAAAAAAAAAATACCGTTCCCCCCCTTATCTCCGAAGTTTGCAAAGAGAAAAATCTGAAATTATTATATGTGATAGAAGTGTATGTAAAGATTACAGGAAAAATAAAACGATGTCTCTAAATAGCACACTTTTTCTGAAATCGGAACGGAACCCTCGGTGCGCGAGTCTGACTCGCTCTTGACCGGTTTTTTTTTTGCTATATTAAATAACTTTGTCCTCTTGTATTTTAATATAAAAAAATGAAGTCAGTATATAACATGGAGACTCACGTCCGGCCCCCGAGCTATCCTGGGTGAACTGTATTACTTTATATAGTGTATTATCTATGGTGAACTGTTCTTGTACATTTGTTTCGCCGCGCGGCGAGTATACATAAACTCGGCTTGTAAACAAAAAGTTTCTATGACCTGATAGTACACTAATGACTGTTTCCTCAATTGGACAGACCTGGCTACACAACTTGTTTTGTAACTTTAAATAACCTTGCTTTGTTTAATACGACAATATATAACAAAACTCGTATTATTTCACTATCTAAAGCTATATGTTTTTTTTGAACCTAAAATATAGCCCAATTCAGTTTGCATCAAAATAATGACATCATAATAGTTACCATTGCTCATACAAAGTTTTGAAATACAAATAATATTAGTTCCTACCGCGCCGTTGAGTGATTTCAACCACATATCAATTATTTATTATAGTTTATTATACCCTAACGAGCCCCTAGTTAGGGGCTGTTTAGGGGCCGTTGCATTGTTAACAATGCAACGGCACTTAACAAAACTATCAGAAATTTCAATAAATTTCTGACAATACAAGAACGAAGGCTGTCGCTGAATTAAAAAAAAAAAACCGGTCAAGTGCGAGTCGGACTCGCGTACGAAGGGTTCCGTACCATATTATATGTTTAACAATCGCAAAGATAACTTTTTACTTATTTTATAATGATACTGTGAATTACAAGGTTATTTTTTGCAGTTGCAGAAAATCACCCATGTTTAAAGAAAATACCTTATGAATCGCCGTTTTCAGTATTGTTGATTAAATACAGTATTTATGGTACCTACATGGTATAAAGAAGTTTCAAATTCCTAATTTGTTGAATTGTTGCGCTAGAGCTCGTACAAAAATGGTCTAAAATTTACAACTTTTGCGGCCCCCTATTTCTTAATTTTAGAAGATAAAAAAATATGTTTGTACTCTACTGGATGAGTTCTAGACGATGACACCCCACATGCTAGATTAAACTTTTTATTTTTTTTTTCAAAATGAAAAGTTTATTGTATGGGGACCGACCCCTTACATTTTTAACTTTGCTTTATTTTTATTATTTGTTGTTATAGCCGTAATAGACAGCGGAGGCTTAGTAAGTTTGTACTGGACTGTACGTGGTTGTCTGATTTCATGGATTTTAATTTTCTTGCGCGGAACCCTAATTATTTTTCTAAACTAAAAATAGCCTAAGTTACTCCTTAAAACATCAGCTATATGCCGTCAAAATCGGTGAAAACTCGTTGGGCAAGTTTCCTAACTTGACTCAAAGTACCATTTTTTTAATCGGACTGCGCTTTAAAATTCTTCTATACAAACTTTAACATCCCTAAACCTCATTTGAGGCGTAGTTTTGAAAAACTAATAATGACAAACATTATTACTTACTTATGCAAGTATTTGTGCTAAGTTTCAAGTTCATTAACCAAATTAATAAGATTTTTCATATAAACTGTATCTCTGTTTTCACGAACACAGATAAAGAATTTCAAAAATCTTCTGGTATGTTTCAATAACTTGACATTATTTACACCAATTTTAGAGTTAATCAAGCCCCCAATAAAATCCTCCGCTATAAAATTAACTTTTCACCCCTTAGGGGTAGATTTTTGGAAAACCCTGACACGTTAGTCTTAATTTTTGGTCTCAAGTATAAAAACTGAGTTTTGAGTTAATCGGACCGCGTGTTAAAATTGCTCCATATAAACTTTGACACCCCCAATCCCTCCTTAGGGGGTAGTTTAGGAAAACTAAAAATGATAAACTTTATAATTTACTTAGATGAATATTAACTCAAGGGATAGAATTTTTCATACAAACTTTCATCCCCTATTTTACCCCCTTTGGGGATGTAATTTCCAAAAATTCTTCCATAGTGGACACTGTATAAGGTATCTATGTGCAAAATTTCAAGTCTCTAGGTCCATTGGTTTGGGCTGTGCGTTGATATATTAGTCAGTGACTCAGTCAGGACTTTGATTTTTATATATATATAGATTTACCATGTTATTTTAAGACCACAGACTTCTTATAGGTTTTCCTGTAATCTACAGGTATAGAACTATTTTCTATATTTTTTTCAAAATTTTAGGCTCAGCAGTTTCGGAGATAAGGGGGGGGGAATGGTCAATTTTCGTCTATTTTCTTAAATAACTTTAAAACAATATATTTTAAAATTATAATAAAAATATATATGAGACCCTCATAGTAAGCCCTTTCATTTGATATGTCACACGGTACAGTTTACAAAACTTTTTTTTAAATTTTCTTATTTTCCCTCTAAAAGTGACTCTCATATTCAAAATTCATATATTTACTTTAGCTGTACGTGTTTGGGTCACAGAAATCCATATGTGTACCAAATTTTAACTTATCGGTCCATTAGATTCGGAGCAAATTGGCTGTGACAGACGGACAGACGGACAGACAGACACACGAGTGATCCTATAAGGGTTCCGTTTTTTCCTTTTGAGGTACGGAACCCTAAAAAACAGATTGCACTGTCAATGCGAAAAATTCAACACTCCACTCCAGGGTATACATTTCAGAGTTTTTGCTCATCGCCACTAGAGGCGTTTGGTCTTGTGTGTGGTGGGTAATTCAGTTTCTTCTAATATTGTTTCCCACAAGAAAATTGCCTTTAGAAGATTAGAGATCAGAAAATGAGGTTGTAAACAATTTTCCCTTCAAAAAGTTCTTCCCTCCTGATATCAAAATTTGTTCTAAGATGTCCTTTAAAATGATTATCGTGTGATCTGTTTACAGCTTTATTTTTGTGTCTTATTCAAAATCATACAATAGGTAGAGTTACATTTCCTTAAGTTTGTTGTTTGCATCAGACAAACACAAAAGTACCTATAGAGGTACAATTTACTGTTCGATATCCACCTTTATTTACATTTCCAGGTCTCCGAGGCGCAGTGGCTTTCGCTCTAGTTCTACTAATAGATCCCGAAGTAGTGGAACTACAGCCAATGTTTGTCACCACCACTATAGCGGTGATTTATTTCACCGTATTTATACAAGGGATCACAATAAAGCCTCTAGTGAAGATACTTAATGTTAAAACTGCTGAGAAGAGGAAGCCTACTATGAATGAACGGATTCATGAAAGGGTAAAGGTTTTATTTAACAACTAGCGAAGCTATCAAGGGAATTGTAGTTAACTGCATAAAAGTTCACTTTGGGCCTAGATAAATGCTGTTATTCCAGTGTATAGTAACTACTGACTAATAGCGTAAAAGTTTATCTGTATGGCAGCATAAGGCATTATTAAATCGTTGTTAGATAACTTCTTACGTTATAGTAGTTCATCATTATGTTTTCTCTTTAAATGCAACAGTTTCAAAGTGCACTCGACTTGACTTTTATTCAGAAAATTGCATTATTTATGTTCACAAACATGCGCTCTGCAGGTGATAGAGGACTGCAGTACTAAATGCTGAATCTATGCAGCTGCTGCAGCCCGAGTGAACTCTTTATGTCGTTTCGCTTAGTTTGACGCTGTGGGCCTTATGTGAATATTTATATTGCAGTTCTGTGCTACTTGGGCCTGTATAGTATAATACTAATTCACATTGATATACAACTTAAACCTTAACTCACATTTTTGTATATTTTTCAGTTTATGGACCATTTAATGGCTGGCGTAGAAGATATTCTCGGTAAACATGGAAACCACCACATGAGAGACAAATTCAAAAGATTCGATAACCGTTTCATTAGACCGTTTTTACTTAGAAACTATCAGGTAGGTTATTATTTTGTTGCAACTTTGAACCAAGTTCAGGAAGTACGGAAAGTTTTTGAAACGTTAACTAATAACAAAACAGGACAAATTATTATTTCAGGGTGCAGAACCCAAGATTTTGGAGACTTATTCAAAGTTGGCTATGAAAGATGCTATAGAGTATATGCAAAGGAATGCGTCTACAATTGGGAATATATCTGGAGCTGAATCAATGTCAGCCATTTTCAAAAATTATACCAATGCAAATTTTAATGGAAGGTAATTTTTTACTAAATTTTGTTCCGAAAATTTTATTTCATTGAATGTTGTTCCTTTTTTTTGAAGCTCTTTGTTTCTTTTCAGTCCTAGTTTCAGCCAGCTAGACTCATCAACATGGAACATAGACATGCAGGAATTGGAATACAATCCGTCGAAAAAAGATCTTACGGACGCGAAGATACACCATCTGCTTGCCGAAGAACTTTGCAAACCGTTTAGACGCGTATGTATAACAAACTTATCAAAGGCTTCTTTTTATTATAAAATTATTAATTAGGTCGTGGGTGTATCTCGGTCAGAGACTAACCTATTGGCAGAATGTCACTTGATTCAAACTTATCCATAGGGAATCTCCTCTGTATAGATTTTTTCTGGGTCAGAGCCTCCTGGGGTAACAATAATAATGCCTGAGCCTGTTAAGCACGCTTATGTCCGCTCTATAAAATAATAAAGGCACTGGCGAGTGGGTTGAATGAACTTAAGAGTTTTAAAATTATCTTGGTTTTATGAATTTGAATAGTAATACCTACCCTTCCGTAAAAGTTGGTTATGGCTTAGAATGATGGCAAAGAAAACCAAACCGGACTAACGAACTAAGTTCACAAACAATACTAGCGAAAACTTATCTGGGTAAGTAGGTGAAGATTACAACCTACTTAGCAAAACGGAAGCCTTATTCGTAACAAGTTCACTTCGGTGTAACACCATGCTGTTAACTCTCATGCCTTGACCTGCATATCTGTAGGTCGGTCCTCGATGGAAGTTCATTGGAATCAAAAGTTATATAGCAAAAATGGGGTAGACAAGAAAGATCTGCGAACTATAAAATCATAATACCTTATTCCAAATCCAAATCAACTAATCATACCTTGACCTGCATATTGGTAGGTCGGTCATCGATAGGAGTTTATGGGAATAAAGGATAGGATTCTTCGGAAATGGGGGAGACAGGAAATATCCATCTACCTATCACGTAGAGCTTGTTTTACCTAACCCCAATCATACCTTGACCTGCATATATCGGTAGGTCGGTCATTGATGGAAGAAATGTAGTCGTATAATGGGGTAGACAAGAAAGGGCTACATTATATAATTATCTAATGCTTTTCCATTCTCTAGCATCGTCGGCTGAGCTACAGTCGTCACGCGGTGAACGATCGTGACCTCGGCACGCAAGTCAATTACAAGACCCATATGAATATACGACGACGAGTCGGAGACAGGAAGCATCATCACAAGCGTAGTAAACGTGGAAAACAGGTAAGCAAGCAAACAAAACAAGCAAACACAAACAAAAAAAAAACAAAACAAACACACAAACAAATCAAAAACACAAACAAATCAACAACAAACAAACAAATCAACAGACAAATCTTTTTAGTAGATTTTACTTTAATATAGGTACGCTCACTTTGTTGGTGTGATGGATGTAGAGGGAGAGGAAGACCAAAGAAAAGATGCATGGATGGGTTGTGTGAGGGATGATATGAAAGAAAAAGTAGTGAATAGTATAGTGACGGCTGTCAGGGACACGCCTACCTATTGATCATTATTTATGTTAACTTATGTGTTATGTGTGAAATGTATAGGCGAGCATTTCAAGGTGAAGATAAGGTTCTGAAAATATGTTTTCCTTTTTTTCAGGATGGGAAAAATCATGTGACTTTCCCTGAATTCCAGCAAAACGGTTCGGCCAAACAGTTCACGCACGGTAAAATAAAGTATTATAGATTAGGTACTTATTTATTCTTTCTTATTATCACGAGTGTCAATCGCATGCACGTGTGGGTTCAAGTATTATTTCGATTTTTTGTTTATTTTCAAATACATACATAATAATATGTATCAATGATCATTGTTAATTTAATTTGCAAGCACAAACGCTTCGTTCTACACTAGTTTAATGGAAATAAATGTAAATAAATAAAAACAAAAAATAAAACAATTAGAACATTTAGACATAGCACATATTTTTTTTGTTTTTGTATCGTCTGTGATTTGTGATATCAAACATTCCTATAAGTTTTCATTCCAAAATCAGTTTTAAAAATCTAAAAACTTTAAAATAAAATAGCAACAATTAAAAACAACATTCTTAGCTCTTTATTTAAATCATGAATACCAAAACTTTTTATGAAAATATGGCAGTAATATCGTATTATTACAGACTACATAGACGAGGTTCTGCAGGAGGACGGTGACGAACGCGAGATAGGACCACGACGCGAAGGTGACGACGGCGGTATAACTTTCACTGCCAAAACCCCGCGTAGGTATTCTGCATGACACACCCTCCTGAGTGACACACCGCAGTTTGGATTTGAATGGTAACATTGCTAACGCTAAAAACCCGACGTAATGTCTACTGGATCAGAAGCACTGTGTAGATAGAGCAAAACAATGTGTAACAGTAGATAGCTAGACGTCAAAAATGTGTACGTTTGTAATTGCATTTCAATGTCAAGTACGTTCTACGATAAATTTCTTAATCAGGTATGGACAAAAACTGAAAAGAAACCGGCCAAGTGCGTGTAGCACCACGCACAACGAAGGGTTCCGGTGTTGGGATGAATTTATCCCAAGAACAAACATTGTAGTTGGAAAACATGTACAACATTGTAGTTGTAACATACATTCCAACTGATACTTATAATCGTATTATGTAAATTGATCGACTATTGTAAAATCGTTAACTTGCCTACTGCCTTAAAGCCTACTTAGCTGTGATAGTTTTCCTTTTAACTTTGTTATATATACAGCCGTGAAATTATTCACATATCCAAAAACAACCATTTAGGTGGTAGGGGGAAGGGGGCCATACTTGACTCTAACAAAAAAAATTGCGCTTTAAAACTTAATATTACGCAAACGGATCCCTGAATAGAAAAATGGCTATCACAAACCCGTAATCATTTAAACGGCCTATCCAACGATACCCCACACCATGGTATAGACAAGAAAAAAAAACATACCCACTTTAAGTGCTTTGCAATGGTTTTTTTTTTCAAAATTATTGTACCACTGTCGGTGTGATTAAAGTTACAAGTCTGAGATGGACTGCAGACTGCAAACTGCAACCGCAAACTGAAGGTACCTTAATATGACACGTATCCATGGCAAATTACAGCTTTCTAGTACGTACCTAAAGAGTCTCTGAGCTAAGCCGCGGATAGACAGATAGACAGACGGACATGGCGAAACTATAAGAGATCCTTGTTGACTAAGGAACCCTAAAAAGCAACGATTACCTTTTCCAGTTCTTATAATCAATTTCAGTTTTCACAAATGCGGAAATAGGAGGTGAATCCAATCCAGTATGAATATCAATTTTCTGAAAGCTTCAAATTCAAATCCAAACATGTCCTTTAGATGTTGTCGACTAACGTTGTTTTTATTTTCCGCACAACCTTTTTTTCATTAACCAAAATGGGATACTTACAATAAGTGAACCGACGTTTACTAAATTGGTATACGACTATTATTTGCTGGGTCCAAAGCATTCCATAATTTCTGACATGGCTACGTACTGCGAGAATGAGCTGAAACGTATTTGTGGTGGCATGTTCTAAATTTATTTCTCTGTATGTAATTATTTCTATTTTCTAAATTATCTCTCTTCTTGAAATTCTTTTCATTGAGTTGTTTTGGTTAAGTTGCCTATTTCAAGTAAAGTTTTGACCTTTTGTACTGACCAACTTATTCGCAAACCTTTGAGTAGGTAAACCAGAATTCCATTACAACTTTGGTACAAAGTAACGTAACCTTCTTTACGGAAATATTTTCATTCAGTATCTGAGACTAACATATGTATATTAAAAATTTGTTATAGAATTTCAAACAAACTTTTTAATTTAAATCAGCACCCTGATTGTGTAACACATTATGGATCGGACTCTGAATCATTTTGAAGCAAATTGCTAATCCATTGCTTCATACTTATGTTATAAACATTTTTTTGCTCGACAACGTAAATAACGTGATAAATGTTGTTGAACTGTCAAAATGAAACCGATTCCGATTGATAGTGTGTTACACAATTAAGGTGCAGCATACTGGTCTGTTCTATCGGTTTCGTGTTGATATTTTACAATCAAAAACATAACAGCCAAAAGCGTAAAAATTGCACATGCAGAAACTGTATACCTATTGTCAAATTATTATTAACTAAACGAAGGTTTGTTAATAAAGTTGGTTTCAATCCAAAGTTAGACTCTCTCTCTGTCCTGAGCCACAAATACCATTCCATTAGTCGTAAGGAATACCTACTAATCTTCTAATCGCTGCGTTTCTGTTCATCTCTGCTTGTTTAATATTCTTTGTGTTTGATCGTCGTTTTCTTCCCTTCTGGCAACCTTCATGTGGCACCACCGCAAACTAACCGATACTCTCGACAACTGGCGATGATAATATTATCAGCTGGATACAAAGAAGTCAGTCCGACGTCCTCGCATAAAGAAAATAGTAGTTCACTTTTAAATCAACTGGCTAACCTGCCCGGATTCAATCCCTTGAAAGCGAGGATCGTTAAGCAGTATGCTAAAACACCCGAAGAGATACTCCCGACAGCTGTTGAGAAATCCCTACCGTGGAGAAGGGACAGATCCACGTATAACTTTGGTATGTGTTTACTCCAGAACTGAACTGTTTTCATAATTGTCACTAGAACTGCGTACATACTTGCGTCTGATGATCAAGATTTTAATATAGATTATGCTTTAATGTGACTGTGCTACGATTACCGCAAATCATGATTTAAATGTAAAAATTACACGCTCAAGGTAGGCAAAGGCTGTAAATCTCTAGAGGCATCACTTTAGCGTTAATTCTGTAAGACATGACATTGGGTCGCACTGGGCACTAACGTTTTATTAGTCTAATCAGATTTTTTGGTATCGTTTTTCGGCCACGTTTGTTAATTGTTTTTTTTTTTAATTTTCGTTCAATTAACTTAAAACATTTTTGCTTACTTACATAGAAATTAAAGCAAACATTTTTTTCATCAGACGCTTTGCAAAGATATCAATAATTGGTCATCCGATTCAATGTTACTATTGCATGTTTTAAACACATACTATTATTCTTTCCTTTGTTTATTTCCTATTATCGCTAAAGCGCTTGATAGCCAATCTATTAATAATGATTAATATCGCATAATAAAAATATAGACACCCATATAGTACCTATTATTAGATTGGTTATAATTGCAGTAAAATTTGGCACTCTCTCTTTAAGAATGTAGATCCATATAAAAACAGTAAGTATGGCATGTTTCATCGAGTATAATATGTACTTGTGATATTTACCAATTAAGTACTAAATATTTATGGTATGTTGATAATACTTAGATCTAAATGTTTAGATTGAATATAATTATGTTTATATGTAGGTATCTATAGGTAGATATTTCATTCCCAGGCAGTATCTACTCAGTTACATGACACCTTATTACTTATTATTATACAGATTAATGTTTATATATTTATAAAAGAGTAGATATATTATTTTTATATAGTATGATTTAAAACAATTATTCCATAAAATATTTTTGAAATATAAATTAGTTGCATATTTATTTATTAATTTAATTATTTATGATACTTACTATTTTATAACAAGCATAACTTAAATAAGTTTCAATATGATAAAACAAAATAATAACGCCAACATTTTAAATATTTTAGTTCCCAATGAGGATATTCTCGAAGAAGACGAAAGAAGACTGTCTGACGATAATGGCAAGTATTAAACGTGATGTAGGTTCTGATGCATCTGAGAATGCCTATCTATCCTTAGATTTATACTCACAGACACCTACATGATAGTAGCTGAGCACGCTCGCGTGGCCACCCCAACTGCGACCGAGACGATGTTGCCATGGAAACGCGAGGAAATGGAGGGCTCGGGCTGCGGCGCCCTAAAACAATCCGAGTTCCCTGCTTGGGCCTCCAACAAAGAGTATCTAGCGTATAGCTCACCCTCGGCTACATTTTTAGGTAAGTTTGTCCAAATTAATTTGAAAATTGTATTATATTAAAATATTTTATTTATAAAATTAATTTAAAAACGTACAATATAACAGAAGTTAATGGCTAGTTACATTAATGCAAAGCAGTTAGTAGAAAGCTTTGTAAAAGTTGAAAAGTGGGGCAAATAATATCGTAGACCTCTGCGTAGCAGCGTAGCCACGTAGCGCATCCAATTTTATTGGTCTACGAGCTCGTAGCGCGTAGCGACATTGACATTCTGGATCACACGGCAAGTTAGAATTTTGTTTTTGGTGAAGATTATTCTGAAAATAGCACTGTCAAAAATATACATTTGCATCGTTCCGGTCTTAAAAAAATTCTAACTACGTTTAAAGTTGTTTTACTTTAGAGTTTGATCGAAAGTTATGAAGTAAGTTATATGAGACTACAAATTGTTTAATTCTTAATACAAATTGTAGATCAACCTACGTAGTTAATTTTTATTTTTTAAGAGATTAGTTCCCATTTCATATGCACAATATACCTACACCCTAGCGATGGTAGCGTGCATTTTTTTATTTTTCGGGAACATGTTTAGTTTCTACAAAGCTGCTGTTTGCGTACACCTAACATTGTGCATGAGCTTTTATTTAATTTATTCCTTTAGCTGAAATAGCTCCATTTATAGCACCCAAAATACACAATAGTATAAAAGCCCCTACCATTAAATATAAACATAGGCTTCTAAAGATTAAACCATTCCATGGCAATAAAGTTTAGTGCTTTAAAACACATTTAATAAAACCAAATAAACTGTAACGATAAATAACATATCTTGCACTTAACTACCTTAGACCTTAGATTTTTTTAACAATTTTTCTGACACGATTTTTTCTTTCCCCCCCTGTCCTGTCCGCTGTAAAAACAAATCCATTCTCATAATACCTTCCCGGTATCAGGAGGCATAGAGAAGCCAAAACATCCTAAATCTATCATAGGTCTGTTCCGAAGAGAGAGCTCTAGCTCTACACAGGGTGCTGCCGAGAGTGTGGTGGTCTCCGACTCGGAAGGGAACAGAGATAGTTGGAGCAAGGGAGAAGGAACTTCGAAGGATCCTGTTGGGAGACAAGGACCGAGTATGCTTTCTAAGAGGAGCACGAGTCTGGGGGGACCGTCAGTGTTGTTAATGGAAGATGTGGCGCATTCCGACCCCCTGGGCGCGTCGAGTAGACCAGCCAGCATTATGCAGGGACCACATAGAGGACAGTGTCGAAGAGGATCGATGTTAGAATTGACTGGGTATGATTTAGTGTTCATTATTTATTTTTAGATTTTCACTATACCTAATACTTGTCTTTCTTAGCGTGAAAGTTTGAAGTTTGAAATAAAATATGACCTGCAGGAATTGCAGGATCGATATTCAATCTGGATACAACAAACAGCTTCAATACCATTGACGTGGAAATTTGAATGTTGCTTTTGTCCAGCAGAGTCTGGATAAGGGCAAATATTTTGTTTCATTTATCATAGCGTACAGTGAATATTTGCTTAACAAATAGCAGAATTAGGAATCCTATTAATTTATTAAAATGTAAAACTGCCTTGAAATATTGAATTTTATTATTAGCCTATAGTCAGACAAGCATAGAGTATAGTCGTCAGTCTCGTATTTAGCGTTTGTTTATGCTTTGTATGTCCGTATGCCAGTCGGCAAAGGGCTCCTCCGTTCTTCTCCATTCCGGTCTCTTTCTGGCCTGACTGATTACATCATCCCACCTTTTCTGTGACCTTGAAATATTGATATAAACCCACAATTATTTTGTTAAATTTCAGGTCATTATCTCGTGACGCGATTACAGAAGAGAAATGCAGCAAATCACTGCCTGAGAGCGAGCGCATGGGCGTGAGACGGTTGCCTCTAGGTCAGCAGAGTCTTCCCAGGGAACCTTTCATCCGCCAGCTGACCATGGCGTCCACCCTGCAAACCAGTTCTTCGTCTGACGACTCCTCAGACGAGAACACCTGAGTGCCCCGCCGTGGTGACCCTGATAGGTTACCACTGTTGAAGTACAAGACGCTAGAGTGAAGTGCTATCGCGGACGGTGATACTGTGCATGTCTATAAATACACAAACTTTCTAAAAAGTGCTGTGAATCTGTGGTGTATACTGATAAGTAAAATGAGAATAGAATAAAAAAAAACGTGTTAATTAATCACCCGTAACGAATTTTATTCAAATTGAAATCTGTATAATTATATGCAAATATTTAATGACTTTGCCAAAAACATCTAAACAATTTCAAGGGCTTTCATTCTGTTGGTTCCATGTGATAACATAGTATTGGGATCTTGACTATTGTTACCGTTTACGTGTATTCATTAGACAAAGTAAGATGCGTTGATATTGTCGGTCAATAATCACGATACGCACATGATAAAGCGAGATAATTGTCGTGCGATAGAGTTTAGGTAGGTTCTTTATAAAACGTAAAATTGCTTGCCAGATATCCTGTCTGAGGCTTTCGAGTTATTTTGGTATCTAAGTAGCTGTAATTATCTTGTAAGTTGTAAATACGACGCGTTGCGTTTTAAAAAAATAGCAAAAATACTTTCCTAACAATCTTGCCTTTTTTGTTCATTATAATACGGAATCAAATGAAAAGCTGCTAAAAGATATTATTAGCATGAATAATGAATGCATGCATGCATGACCTGTGAATAATCAAGAATTAATATTGTTCTAAGTACAATATTATCTAAACCAATTTTTATAGTTGTTTGAAGTGTATTTTTGTATGCTCTTTGTAAAGTATCATGTAATTACATCCGGCACTGTACCTACGTAAAGTAATCGTTTAAATATGTAAAGATATTTATGATTTCAAACTTATGGCACTTGTTGGCAATGACAATACGTACCTACCACTAGTGTTAATTGAGATGTGATTTGTAGAATTAGATAGTATACATATTTGTGTTTGCTACGTATACCACGCGTTTTGACAATTATTCTTAGATCTAGACAGTCTGCTTCGGAATAAAATAAAACATGAGGTATTGAAATATATTTTTATTCATATTTTATGAATCTACAAAAAGTAGCTACCTAGATAAATGACTATGTTTACGATCGTTTTCCTTTAAGTTAGGCCAAAACCTAATGAATACGTCGAAATTCAAAAAAAATACGTCGTTTTTATTAATAACTTAAGTAATAAATTCACTTGCGTTCGTCATCAAACTTTACAACCATCGATCGGCGTTTTCATGAGTTTTAAAATCTGCAGTAAGTATGAATAAGGCCTCATTTACGGAGACGCGGGGCGTCGCGCGTCGCGTTGTGCGGCGCGGCCCGCACTAAATTCAAACATAGGGCGTTCTATGAGAGCGTTTAGTTTACGGAGAAGCGATTAAGATTTCATACACTTGACGGCCCGCAGCCGCCCCGCGCACCGCGCCGCTCGACGCCCCGCGTCTCCGTAAATGAGGCCTAAGGCAGAACTCACCGACTTTTAAAAAAGCTGTATAGATATGTACTTAATTGTTCTCTCCCTAAGAAATTTTACATAAACCAACTGATTAAATACCTAACCGGTGGTGGTTTGAATGTTTTATGTTGGTGAACACAGGCCATAGTTATTCTCTTATAATGATGTCATGGGCAATTCGACGTCATTTTAGTCTTAAATAATCTGTATAAAAATGTCCTGTACCTACTTTTAAATAAAGGCAGCGCAATGAAAATGTTGAATTGTTATTAGATTATTAGGATAGGTATCAACCTATACAGGGTCAAATTAAATTATCTAGTGAAACTCGACAGACGTGATGCAAACATAAAACATATTAAATGATTTTTTTGGGTTCAACGACCGCCGTGCAGTAACTTGAAATATCAGAATTAAAAAAAACTGTTTTTTTTTTGTGTAAACTTTCAAAGACGTGATAAGTATCTTAACAAAATAACACAAACCAACTGATTTTCTAAACGCATAGTCAAATTAACTACAATAATTGCGGTCGTTGACCCCAAAAAAAGCATGTTTTATCACGATACAGACAGGGAATCCTAGTGTGAGTTCCAGGAAACAACACAACAAATGTATACAATAAATTATTCTTATTCTTATTCTTATGTTTAGATATGGATACTCACCACATCTGAGAAGTTTTGCTAGTTTATTAAATTTGACCCTGTATAACCTTGTTTATGAAGAATAGACTAATTAGAACAATAATAGCTGTAGCGTTATAGAAAGTGTATCATAATAATTATTTGATGATGTAAGATATTATTACTGATATCGATCACTGCTCCATTAAATTCTATTCAATGTCCTAACTTTTTCTATCGAAATTACGAAGGTTTAATCTGTAAAAATAATACCTAAATACACACACAATACGTGCCTATTACCGCGCGCAAACATTTTCAGCGCTACTTTTTAATAAAGGTAAAACCTAGATAACTTCATAAATTACATAAAATCCAGTAACTTCGAATGTTTTTTGGTGACACCCATGCATAGATATAAGAAAGAAGGAGATATGCCAAGTATGTTAAAATGTATCGGAACCCTGTGTCTCCACTTTGTCCCTTTGTCACTTTCATGATTTTAAAGACAAATAAGTACGGTAAAATACTTGTACTTACTTATGGAAAGTGATTCCATGATTTACATAGTTCGGTTTTTACAAGAAACCACTGAACAACACGGAATTCTTATAAATTGGCACGGTCACAGTCGAAAGCGCACTAGTTCGTGGAGACGGCCATTTGACTATGATCGGCTCTTACTGAGCATGTCGCGCGGACACAGATTGGCCCCCTTGCCACTTCTACTGTTTTTAGGGTTCCGTACCTCAAAAGAAAAAAACGGAACCCTTATAGGATCACTTGTTTGTCCGTCTGTCTGTCTGTCTGTCTGTCAGTCTGTCAAGACTCTTTTTCTCAGAAACGCGTGGAGGTATCAATTTGAAATTAATATCACTTAAGTATGTCTGTGGCCTCTTGGATTCCTAAAAAACTCAAGCTTCTAAGTCAATGCAAAAACATACGGCCATTTAAGCGACATATTTTGATACTCGCAAGTAAATCAAAACCTATAGGGTAGGTACTTCCCGTTGTTCTAGAATCAAGAAATTTAGCATGAAGCAAGGTCGTACAACACAATTATAGGAAAAAGACCGAAATTGTTAATTTGTAATTCTATCACATAAAAAAAATGTTCAAGTCTGTCAGTCTGTCAAGTCGTCAAGACCCTTTTTCTCAAGGACGCGTGGAGATATCAAGTTGAAATTTATATTAAATAGGTAAGTCTATAGTACCTTAGAGTTCTAAAAATATCAAGCTTCTAAGTCAACGAAATATAATAAAAAAATACGGCCATTTTGCGACACATTTTGATACTCGCAACTGTCGCAAGTAAATCAAAACTTATAGGGTACTTCCCGCTGACCTGGAATAATGAAATTTGGCAAGAAGCAAGGCGTCCCAGCACAAGTAAAGGAAAAATTCCGAAAATTGTGAATTTGTAATTTTATGACATATTTTTTTTTTGGGATCCAATGTTAAGTTTGTTTTTGGGATATAAATTTTTTTCAACTACGGAACCCTTCATTGTGCGTGGTCCGACACGCACTTGGCCGGTTTTTTTTTATGTTTCTATGCACCCATGCATAAAACGATTGACACAAACCATCTGCTTATCACGCTCGCGCTCATATATCTACTAACAGCGGCCTTTTAATTGTGTCTGGGGTATGTTTGGCAGCTACGATTGGTTTGGCTGCTTGCAAATAGTATTGAAATATATGTATAAGTTCCCCGAGTATCATTGTAAAAAAATTAAGACTCAAACTATAAGTAAGATGAATGACATAATTTTTTGAGAGCTTGAAAGCGTCTAGCGGAAAAAACCGCCGCGCCGACGGGAAGTGTCTGGCTATATTGATTACTAGCTTCTGCCCGCGACTTCGTCTGCGTGAAATTTCTTGTTTTCCCGACCCACCGCGTTGAATCGCATCGCCTACCATTTGTTTTTATTTTCACTCAGCTCCTAAGGGTCATAGCGTGATGTTAAATAGCCTATAACCTTCCTCAAGAATTGGGCTATCAAATGCAAAAAGAATTTTTCAAATCCGACTGGTAGTTGCAGAGATTACCCCCTACATACAAACTTACAAACAAATTTTACCTCTTTATAATATTAGTATAGATTAATATCTATCTTTATATAAATAAAAAGAGAAGTCCTGACTGACTGACTGACTGATTGACTCATCAAAGCCCAGCCCAAACCCTTGAACCTAGAAAGCTGAAATTTTGCACAGAGGTTCCCTTTATAATGTAGACAAGGAATAAGGAACGATTTTCCGGTAGCACGTTCCCATGAGATATTTTTCGACATCCACGCGGGCGAAGCCGCGCGGGAAGTGCTAGTTAACAATATTCTGTAAAACTACTTACATAAAAATCAGCAGGAAAAGTGAGTAATATTTTTACGTAACTTTAATACTTGATAATTGTCCGTCGGCCCAAGCTCGCGGGTATGCGTACGTTCAAAGTACCTACATACTAACACTACTCTATCCCATAAGTACATTTTGTTAATCAGAAAATAGTAAAGTCTGGCGGCCCTGAGATCTTGAACTATTAATTTTGTTAATGTTATAAATACGAGATAAACTTATCAATCATCAAAAAACCAGAACCAGATAAAAAACCAGAGAACGCCTCTGGCTTTTACCTGGTTCTGGTTTTTAAATTTATTTATAAACTTATCTGCCTCTTGGTATAGTGGTCGCAAGCGCTACTGCTGAGCATGAGGTCCTAGGTTCGAAGACCGGTTCGGTCACAGTGTTATTGAGTCTATTAGGCATTTCTTTTTCTTCATTTCATTTGTCAGTAGCAGCCTGGAGTCTGGATTTTTGGCCGGTTGATAGCAATAGGCCCCCTATTATATGGCGAAATGTGGGTGTTCTATGTACCATCGAGGAAACTTACATCTGGCCAATTTGAAAAAAAAATCCCGTGCACACGATGACCACTTCTGTTAGTAAGAGTTACTAAAGCGGCCGAGTACTGCAAGCAAGAATAGTCCTTACGGTTGCTGTTCGGTTGATGTTCGTTTCTCCGATAGTACCTACCTACACCTTCGCCTAACCCTTCGGGGACTACAGGCGTGATGTTATGATAAATTATAAACTTATTAATATTGTTTCAATTTCATATCACTTATCTAGGTGCTAGTGCGTTCATCGATCAATTTCTATTCCATGAAACATGTATAGGTAATTATGAGCTCGTCTAAGCTGAAATGACCACTACTGTAACGTCTTACCTAAACAGTTTATAATTAAATTGTGGGTATTTAACTTTGTTATATAATTTTTTGTGACGGTGTTACATTATGTTATGTATGTGCTTACCTACTATTGTCAGTTTATTTGTGATATCTACATTAAAATAACCGCTGATTCTGCCGGTCTATTCTGTAAAAATCTTACCGTGAAAACTAAGGTGAAATGAGCTGTCAAAATTAGTGTCAATCCCTCCCTATAGCATGCATCAGGTAAAATGACAGCTCACTTCAAGCTCACTTCACCGTGCGAGTGCGAGCTGCTGACTAGACATTAGACAGCAGCTCGCACTTTGTACACGCATGTCAGAAGCTCGGTATGCCTTAGTTGTTTACATAGTGCGAGCTGCTGACTAGACAGCTGCTCGCACTGTATACTCGCATGTCAGTAGCTCGGCTTGCCTTGGCTGTTTACGCAGTGCGAGCTGCTACACTGCAGCTACTTGGTAGGCCGACTCGCATGCTAGCTCGCACGAAAACAAAATATGTTACTCGGCTGCGAGCTACTGTCCAACTTGCAAGTGCGAGTAATTCGTATGATACGTCCTTCACACAGTGCGAGCTGCTGCGCTGCAGCTACTCGGTAGGCCGACTCGCACGTTAGCTCGCAATGTGTGTTTTAAAGAATAGATCGACTGATGCTAGGATTGACACTATTGACAGTTCACTTCAAACTCACTTCGCCTATGTTTTCGCGGTAAAATATTTAAGTGCAGAATAGCACTACTAATTCTCAAGTGTTCATGAACATCATCAATAGGGTCCTTTGTAGGTACGCCATGGCTCTGTGTAAGAAGGTGCGAATACTGTTTGATAGTTATAATTAAATCAAACAACACTAGGTACTCTACTATAAGCAAGCTTTGTATAAAAGGGATTATGGTGTGTCAATTGATAAAAATAATAGTGCCTAGCGTAGAATATCTACACCGCTCATTGATTGATGATATTGTGGTTTTCTTTTGTACTAAATTATTGTTAAAACTGTATTATAGTAGTACAATAGAAATAAAACTGAATTAAAAATCACATTTGAGAGTTACCTATTTCGTTTTTATTTTCTCCTGAAAATTGTCTCCACGACTAGATTCCATAATTATTTGACTAAGTAAGTACCTAGGTACCTATCTTTTTTACTGACTGCAAGAAGGTCGGTAGGTCACAAACCAACGCGACGTGATATCTGCTACCATCCGGTTTCTTGAAAGCCACAGTTGGAGGAACGTTTGAGTTCAGGTTTCCTAGGAGTTAAGTACCTAAGCACACCAACACCATAATTGCGTAACACACTATCAATTACCTACAATCTGAATAACTTTGAAGCATATTGCTAATCCATTGCTTTAAGCAACGTGTCCTTGCAACCTCGTCAAATTTAAGGGACCATCAATTGAACCGAACAACTTTTTCCATGGCACCAACATCGTAATCGCGGAAAAATAATCAGCCATCCCAGACGTTTGCGTCGAGTAGGTAGGTATTGAAGTTTTCTATGGGACAGTTGAAAATTGTTTCGCGATAACGATGTTGGTCCCATGTAGAAAGTTGTTCGGTTTGATGTTCTGTATCACACCCTGAAATTTGACGAGGATGCAAAACGACACGTATGTTCGAAAAATTTGTCTGCTCAACAACGTAAATATGCTTAACTGGATGAATGACGTTGAGCTGTCAAAATTAAACTGATTCGTACTTTCCTACTAAGTCTAAGTGTGTTACGCAAATCAGGGTGCTGCTTCTCAATTAACCCTTATTGACTGAACGTCTACGCTAAGCCCGGTATTAGTTTCATTATGCAGGATTCTAGTCAATTAAGGCGGGGCTTGTCGGGCCAGAAGAGAAAATCATCAGCCGAAAGTACCAGTACTTCTATGGCAGTACCATGGCACGGAGCAAAGTGGGCAGCACCCAGCCCAGTAGGCAGTGCAGGATAGTAGCAGTAGTATAGGATAGCAACAGACTATCGAGACTGGGTGTTCAGTCCAGGGGGCTTACTATGAGCTCTTATAGCAGGGCAGAAGTTGAATGTTTCCAGAGAGAGAGAGAGAGAGAGACGGAGCTATATACGACCTATAGCACCGTCACTCTCTCTCACTGGAAACGTTCAACTTCTGCCCCGATGGCAGAAGTTGAACGTTTCCAGTGAGAGCTATGAGCTATTTCCCCTGCTCCTGCCGTCCAATAAAATCAGACCCGTTATGTTGGAGGTGGTGTTATGTTGGTGGGTTGGGGTTTATGCGCGATCTCCCGACTCATAGTCAGAAGTAACGTACCGGCGCGGCGGCGCGCGGCGGTTGATTGCTTGTTAGGCGAAAACGGCCACGCCGCGCTGTCATTTCAAATAACCGAAAAATTAAGCGTGGCCGCTTTGTTTCCTATGGCCGCTTTGAGCTGACCTCCCCTACCTATTTGCCTACATAAGTGTTAGAAAAGAACCCTGGAAAAAACAGACATGCGATGCGTTCTCGTGGATTCTCGCACATGAATGCAAAATAAAAGGCAATAGTTAGGCCTAATCGAAACAAGAGCCTACAGCCTACTCGATAAATTAAGAAGATCAAAATTTGAAAGGTAGATAAATTTTCAATAAAAAAAAGAAAACGGTTTATGGAAACTGCTGTTTAAAAAAATATATAGTGTATCTCGTAACATAAAATTTTGATACCTAAGTAATCGCTGTACAGAAAACTACTCTTGATTAAAATTAAATTAGTTGCTCTCCATCAACACGATTGTATTAGTTAAGTACTTACTTATTTTTCATTCAAATTAATTATGATATCCCCTGCCCTGTGTTATTAATTATTTTAACTTGAAAATTGCCGCTGCTGGGAGCCGGCTCGGCTAGGGCTGCCCGTTACCGCGCGCCATCTGCCGCACTATATGGGAATTAATGCAAGCGAACGCATTGCGTTGTTCTTGTTTTCCTGTGTCAAAATTTCAATCCAAATCACCAATCATGCCTATAATTAGAACTAACTGTTTTAAAAGCTATTAAAATATCAACATTTCTCTGAATTAACATTTAAATCATTTCCTTAAAAATTGAAAGATAGAGTTACAAAATCGATTCGCGCCAAAGTGCGAGTATTCAAGTCAAGGTTTTCAAGTCACCAAAAAAGTAAACCCATCCGCTCGTCGCTAGCCGTCTTGTGATTTTTCTCCTTGTTTCTTATTTTCATGAAAAATAACGGAAAATAGAATGTAACAGTAAATTTCTCTCACACAATGGATTTCAATTAGCTCCAAGTATCAATAATATATGTGTGTTAGTGACTCCCTTTACTTCAATCTGTTTATCATGTGTGGCAAACACATCAATAGAAGAATGAAACATACTTACGATCTGTAATAAACTAGAACAGCGGTAAGTAGCGTGAAAAATATTTTAGAATAAATATGTACAGTGTATAGTTTCTCCCGCAAAAGTTGTAATGATATCATGTTGACCTGCAAAGTTGATTTAGGTTGTAGAAACCAAGTGCCTTTCTAAACTGTCAGTTTGTTTTTAAAACTGAAATATTTGTTGTAGAAGAATATATTTTTGTCTGATTATCTAGGAAAGTTTTTTTATCTTCTACCGTTTACAGGCGAAATTTTCCAAATTCTAAATATACTTACTTCAAATGCTTGTAGGGCTGTGTTATCTTATCAGACTTTTGTCAGTTATCAATAAGTTTGATGTTAGGTACATTACCTTTGCGCTATTCTTATTTACTTTAAAAATATTTACGAATTCTGAATCTAGCTTTAGTATTAATAGTACTTACTACTGTGCTAGTGAAAATAGTCGAGTTCTACAAATGTTTTATTTACAAACAAAACAGTCGGTATACAGCACAAGCACAACTAAGAATTTGAAAGTAAAATCTTATGAAGAACATGTAGATAAAGATGATAAAATAAGCAGAATCACATTCCTTGTTTTATATGAATGTGAGATTCAAGGCATATTAATCTGTAGATAGAGATTAAGTATCTAGTTTGGAAAGTTTTACCTTTACATAAGTACTTGTTAAATTACTTTTGTTCCAGCAAAAAAAAACTTTAGTAGTGTACTACTTGAATACTGATAAAACAGACCCATAAGTAATTACACTGTACACTCCAGCATTACATAAAAACACTAAAACAAACTAAGTGAACAAATGGCTTGAAACTAGTTTTAACTAATGCTTTGAGTCTTGAGTAAGGTTCTGTAATACGGGAGTTTTAACTTATATAGTTCTAAGCATACAGTATGTGAAACATTGTGTATATTTTCAGATTGTAAATGAGATGGAGCACTCAGACTTGGTGTCTGAGATGGCGCAGGTGGAACACCTCACCACACAGGAGAGGCTCCACCTAGCCCGCAGGTAATTATTATTTATTTTAACTTGTTTATTTATAAAGGTACCAGCAGCTTCTGTTTATAATATATCTTAAGTACTCTAACTCCTTGTTCTGTTCTTATAATTTTCCTGTCCTTCTAACAATTTATTTGGGATTGATTTGTTATCCCTTCTCTTCCATACATCATTCTATAATTAGCTGTTATCACAGTTTTATTATTTAATTAAGTGCTTGAAGCACACAAATGTACAGAGGCGGACTTAATGCCATAGTTATTTTGTACCAGTCACCCTTTGGGTGATGTAGAGACAAACAGATGTAGGTGTAATTTCATAATTAAACTAGCTTTTGCCTGCGGCTTCGCACGCGTGGATGTCACATAATATCCCAAGGGAACCTACTACCGGGAATTCCTTCCTTATTCCTTGCCTACATTATAAAGGGAACCTCTGTGCAAAATTTCAGCTTTCTAGGTCCAAGCGTTTAGACTGAGCGTTGATGAGTCAGTCAGTCAGGACTTCTCTTTTTATTTATAGATATATATTATATACTTACATAATAAAAACTATAAATTTAAATATCACCCTAACTTGCCTTATTTCACACTTTATTTGGTACAGAAACCATAGCCTTTTCACTATTATTTGCCTTTGTGTATTTATTACTATTACTTGCACTATTCGGTAGATGTTATTCAAATTGTCTGTACAGCATTTCATCTACCTAGCTAACTTTATGTCTGATTAATTTATCCAAGATTTTGAATCCTGTTTAGAAACTTGTTTTACTTGAATGATGATCTAGACTTGATATTTGACAGTAAAAAATATTTATTGTAGGAAGACACTTTAATCTTTGATTTATTGCACAATACTTATATTGCTTTAATTTATTATTAAAGCATCAACTTTTCACTAAGTCTTTTTATTACTAAGAAGTAGCCATACTTTTGCTATTATATTGCAAATAATGATCAATATGATCACTCAATGCAGTCAGTGGCATTAACTTGCATTGAGGAAAATCATATCATATTAACTGTATAATCTTACACATACTTAAATAAGATATTCACTACAGGTATAATAAATAGATATTTTTAGTATAATTTATTGACTTAATCATCTCATTGAGTGCGGGATTACCCAGTTTTGATCGGAACTTAACTGTTTTATCACTGGATATTACTATTTAATCTCTAACAAGTTGTGATTTAGTCTACAAGATTTTGGTTATCCTACTAAAATCAGAAATGCGAAAAGTAATGTATCAAAGTGATGTTTGCAAAGAGACAATTTTTTGTCTGGAGAGTGAGTTTTTAAACTAAAAAAAAATATCTTTCAGCCCAAACTAGTAGAATAGTGAGAAACAGGAAAGTGTTTAAAATTTATAAAATACATTCACGTTCTACACATGGCTTTTAAAAACATGTTGACTGAACAAGACCTTAAAATATTGACCAAAACTTCACAAAAATGTTATAAAAACTAAATAATATGCTTATGGCGAAGAAAGAAACTGTAGACAAACTATGAGTACTCTCTACTCTAGAGAATAAATGTTAAATGCTGCACACATAGCATGTAAGTAGGATTAATGTTGTGGAAAGCATTCCTTGTGTTCATAGCATGTATTCTGGGACTTCAAATTACTATCTGAATGTACTGTATGAACTCAAAATCAAGTATAATAAATTATTTAGAGTGGTGTAGATATTATTACTATTTATGATAATTACATGTGACTATCATAATTTGAATGTAATTGTGACTAATGTAATCTTGATAAATGTGATTAAAATAAGTAGCATTGACATTATTTTATGTGTTTATTTGAATGAAAACAGTAATATAACATTGATAGAAATATCTATTTTTTTTTTATCATGGAAGATGCCTGTCACAGATAAAAGTTGATGTATGGATTGAGCTAGGCTGATAGGTTTATTATACACAATTTGTTGTTCAACAGATTATTGTGATACTGAGCCTTCAGATAAATGATTCTGAGTGTTATTTTAAAATCCATCTGGACAGGGCACACTATAAAGACATACTTTCCCTTTTAAATTTCGAAAGTATGTAGGTACTTACTTAATAAATATGGCTTTAAAAAACAATGAAATGAATGGGCTTTGATCAAATAATTTTTTTGTAACCGAATTAAATCTTGTCAGTAAAACATTTCCTAATTAACTAGGTAAGTAGTTATAAACTTCCTGTAAATCATAAGTAGATACAATAACATGGATAGCATAATCAGCCTATAATGTTCCCACTGCTGGGTCACAGGCTTGGCACAAAGGAGCTCGTGGCTAAGTAATAACAGCCGCACGGGTCGATCCGTCAGGTTAAGCTACGCTTGCCGGGGTTGGTCAGTGGATGGGTGACCATCTTTACATACCGAGATTCCTCCGTGCCTCGGAAAGCACGTTAAGCCGTTGGTCCCGGCTGTTATTCGTGGATCTTTGACAGTCGTTAACGGGTTGTCAGAAGCACGAAAGTCTGACAACCAGTCTTACCTAGGGGTATCGTATTACCCCGTAAGTGGGTTGTGGAGGTCAGATAGGCAGTCGCTCCATGTAAAATACTGGTATTCAGCCGCATCCGGTTAGACTGGAAGCCGACCCCAACATAGTTGGGAAAAGGCTAGGCAGATTGATATTGCTGGGACACAGGCCTCCTCTCTGTGAGAGGGAGTGGGCTGTGCCTATAATCCACCACGCTGCCTCAGTGGCTTCTTTCTACTAAATGTACCATGTGGGGACGCCAGTGACGTCACGGACCCTGATAGACTTCGGGTATAGTTAACAGATGGCATTTTGCAGTGGCCACCGCTAAATGTATCTTGCCAAGACACAGCCGCACGAGTATATTTAGTAGCAAAAGTTTAAAATAAATAATTACTAAATACACACACACACACACACTTAGGATGCAAGAGCGAGCGAAGCGAGCTCGGGACTTTAGGCACCCCGACTTGGCCAGGTTAGGTTCGAAGGGGATGGCGGGGTCTAGTGAGCGAGCAAACATAGGTAGACCGCCGTCCCCTTCGTGGTTCCGCGAAGAAATCTTATTATCTTACTACTATTATAAATGCGAAAGTTTGGATGGATGTTTGTTACTCAATCACGCCAGAACGGCTGAACGGATTTTAATGAAAGGCACAGAGATAGATTATTGTCTGGAATAGCACATAGGCTACTTTTAATCTCGGAAAAATGTACGGTTCCCGTGGCATAATTGCTGAATTCACGCGGGCGAAGCCGCTGGCAAAAGCTAGTATATATTGTAAATGCGAAAGTTTGGATGGATGTTTGTTACTCAATCGCGCCAGAAAGGCTGAACGGATCTGGATGAAATTTGACACATAGATAGATTATAGTCTGGAATAGCACATAGGCTACTTTTTATTTGAAAAATGTACCCTTCCCGTGGGATAATTTTCGACTTCACGCGGGCGAAGCCGCTGGCAAAAGCTAGTTATTTATACAAAGTAAACCGCCTGCCTGGGTACGAATTCGAACCCACGACCTACAACTCGTAAGTCGGGGCCGTTACCACTGGGCTACCACTGTTTTCTACATATCGTCGACCGTAGGTTCAATTGAGGTAAGGGACAAAATACCCAAAATGAGTTAAGTATACAGTTTTGTTCAGAATTTTTCGCTCTATCGAATGGTGTATATGAAAAAATTCTAGCTTAAGAAAAATGTCCCTTACCCTAATGATTTTTGGATCCAAATTTCGAATCAGCCCCATAATAACAATGTATCTGAAAAACTATGCAATATAGGAACTTGAAATGATGTAACTATTGCCGAAAATCCACTTGAAATAAGGTAAGGGTCTTCCCAATCAACGAATTACCAAATAAATTGAATCCAACGCAGAGGTCAATTTAATGTAAGGGACGAGACTACAAGATACTGACCAAGTATCTTGTAGTAAGGGACATTACTAACAAAATACGTTGTTGTAAGGGACATCTATTTTCTTAAATAGCTAATTTATTTAAATAAATGTTACACGTGTAGATAGAGCACTAAAATACAAGATTATGTGTGAAATCAGACCCGAAAAAGGTTAATAAGAAAAAAAGTTATAGGTGATTTAGTCCGAAAAAAAACTTTGTCGGCCTCTCCTGAAAAATCGTATTTTATCCCTTACCTCAATTGAACCTACGGTCGACGAATTATTATATGGTTAGAGATAAACTACAATTAACTAAGAGTGAGAAGGCATACAAATATTGGAAAGTACCTACGCATTAAAATTAACTTGGCGAACTAAGTTTCATAACTTTCCATTATGGCAGTTAGCATAATTATTATGGTTTTGGTTTGTATTCTAAAAGTAACATAAACATTGATTTGTGTTTCTAAGTATACTTACCTACATATACATATATGCTTATTTTCTCTGCTGCCGAAAAATGATTGTAATTTTTTCAGTGTTCATGTACCTACCTATGTGAGTTTCTTTATTCTACCATAACTTTAAATTAAGTAACAGATAAAAAAATAATAGGTACTTACGTATTATTGAAGTTAACTCAAAAAGTACTCAAGCAAAGTTAATAAATTTTACATGGGACCAACTTCCCTCCCTAATAAAACAAGAATTTTTCAAATCGGACTACTCTGTAAAAAAGTTATGCGTGGTCGATACATAAAAAAAAATATATACAACATTAGTTTTTGTTTACACTAAACCTGAAAAGGACTCATTTTGAACATTTTTTTCTATGGACCAACCTTGAAATCGCGGTAAAAAAAAAATTTGTGTTCACTTAAATCGACAAAATGTATGAAACAGCAGATTTTTTTTTCGCGATTTCAAGGTTGGTCCCATAGAAAAAATTGTTCAAAATGATGAGTACCTACAATGAGCCCTTTTCGGGTTTATTGTAAACAAAAACTTATTTTTTTTCCGTCGGTTAATAAATTATACTTATTGATAGCTATTGTAGCAGGTGATCTGGTATCGCAACAAACACACATGTATTATTGTTATGTGTGCACAATCTTTAGCATATATCACTCGATAGATGCTAGGCATGGATCTGTGTCAACACGAGATATGTCTTAAGCACACAGTTCTGTTTGCCTTTCTGTAGGTACATAGTTAATCCTCTACCAGCCGCCGACGTCAGCGAGATTAACGGAGTTAGCTCACGTGTGATAACAGATATCAGAAACAAGCGTGCACGGGTACTTCCGATTATACGGTAGTTTAAAAACATAAAAGGCGTCTGTTTTTGATACGTTTTTATGACTATCTTTGTGCAGTATCCTCATAAACAGACAGTGATTTATGGCGTTTACTTCTTTGTTCTAATTTTAATCTTTCTTTATCTTACACGAGAGACTGGCACTTAAGAGGATACATCGAAGCGTGGTTTACCTCGGTGTGTAAGTGAAATGGCGTTAAGGCTGTCTAGTTTGACGCGCAAGATCATAGAAGACTCACGCGCACCGGAAAACCATCACCGGCACCGGCGGTGCGCTTCGTTTAAATGTAGATTTATGACAAAATGCTATACTTAAATCAATTTTGAGCTTAGTAAGTTCTTAACATATTTAAATACCTTCGATTTAAAGCAAATTTTACTGCACAGTAACGAGCTGTTCACGTATAATCGTATTAACAGAAAATAGACGGTGCTTCTTTCATTTTGGAATTTTTTCAATCGACAAAATTTCAAGTAGATAATCATGTTCGGGTTTTAGTACATCACTAGACAATATAGTCAAATAACACATGGAAAATCCAAATGATTCAAATACACAAAATTTATCGATATATCCCCTTAAGAGCGTTGACTCGGTACGGCATTTCATACAAACTTTCAAGTCCTTTTTTATCGAAATGAATGAACCGATTTTAATGAAACTTCATACGCATAAGTAGGATACATAGGTCTAAAAAGTTAGTAAAGAACATTTTCTAAATGTCTTATTTAAAAAAAGATAAATAGAAATCTCTGCTTCTATGGAATATTTAAAATCCGTCTAATTTTGCTGCAACACTATTTTTCGAAAATGTTCTTTACTAACTTTTTAGACCTATGTATCCTGCTTATGCGTATGAAGTTTCATTAAAATCGGTTCATTCATTTCGATAAAAAAGGACTTGAAAGTTTGTATGAAATGCCGTACCGAGTCAACGCTCTTAACAGTCCAAAGTGCTAGCGGATTGTCAGTCGTGCTTAACGATCAATAAACGGAAACAGACCAAGATAAAGTTTATTAATTTCTTTAATGGTATATTAAAACTCAGGAAGTACTTCATTGCCATAACTGCACAATATTATGAAACGTATTAAATGTAAAGTGAAACCTTGTTTTCACTTTTTATGATTGCATGACAGTTTACTGTTAAAATATGAACCCATGTGGGAATAGCCGTAACGCCTAAAATGGATTACGAAAATAAGCCACGGTATCTAAGTGCTTCTGGGGATACGTATCATACATTGCTATCATTTTGAAATACACAGGCCATGTCAAGATTGAGTTGTAACTAATAAAAATAAGACGCCGCTACTAAATAAATACTCACTCTGGCTGGTATTGCGGCGTGTTCGATTATTTATGAGTGTAACGCATGTCACTTATATAATTAGGGTTCCGTACCAAAAGGAACCCTTATGGCGTGACTCAGTCTGTCTGTATGTCACAGTTGGATATCTCAAGAACTACTAATGCTATCAACTTGAAATTTGGAACAGTTTTAGATGACGTTTGCCCAACTATTTTGCAAATAAGAAAGAAATAAAAATATATTAGTATAAATAGTTTTTTTTGCAACAGGGACTGAAAGGGGGTCAAATCGAAGTCGGGCTACTAGGGCATGTAGATCATCATATGAAAGAGCGCTGTTTACACATTCTCAAACATTTTTTTTAATTTTTTTTTAGGCAGCATAGTTTTCGGCTTTTGATGAATACTGTTAAAAAATACCGCCCTCCCCTTTATCTCCGAAGTTTGCATAAAGAAAAATCTGAAATTATTCTATGTGATAGAAGTTTATGTATAGATAAAAAAATAATACATAGCACACAGTTTTACAGAAATCATCAACAAACATAACATAATAGATGATGGTACGGAACCCTCGGTGCGCGAGTCCGACTCGCTCTTGACCGGTTTTCTAAAACATGGGGTAGTTAATGCCCTCTTAAAACATGAAAAGTCCCTCAATACATTTTACCATTGCAATTATGCTATAACATATTTCCTGCCCATCACTTTTCTACTACAAAGTACAACTACTACAACTATGTCAGTCTTACAACACAAGTTTATTTTTATTTTACTTAAATAAAATAAATTATAAAATGTTTTTTTTCTTAAGGCTGCTCCTTCCTAAAATACGGCGAAAATAAGTTACTTTGTAACCATCTTTTACAGTAACTATAGCTTCTTTCTGATAGGAAAAAATACACAGTAATCTACAATACATAGGAAGTGATTTCATGTGTCCTGAAATCTATTTTAGTTTGTAGAATTAAGGAAAAAAAATCCTAAATCCAGGTCAATTTCAGTCTAGTTTTTCGAGTTGTTACCATATTACTCCTACAGTTTTCATTAAAAGTGTTCATAAATTTATACAATTCTTTACTAACTAATAAGGAATGATTTCTTGTCATTACTTTTTTAGTTTAATCAACAGATTTTTTGTAAATCGATAATTACTTCATATTTTGCAAGCGTTGTGTTATCGCGCTTCTCTTTCTTTTCTATGCAGTCCGACAGTGACCGCGCTTTTTGCGACGGATAAGCCTTAAACATGCACTTGAAAAATCCCAGAGCATTTCAAATATTTTTTATTGGTAGGTACTTAATATTAAGTATCAAGGAGGCTGCCCGTTTATGAATAAACTTTAACGAAAGGTAAACCTACATGTGATCTGACTTCACACCAATATATTCTGCAAATTACATAATAATATTGCCAACTGAGAGAGAATAAATCCATATACGTTTACATTAAATTTCGCGTCAAGTGGGCGTCGGGCGCCGCCGCCGCGATGGCATGGACTTGTGGAGGTCGATCGCTCACCGCTTATGAACAAAACACGACACTGAACCACTTTACAAATTCATACCTACTTATTGAGTGCTAATAACTGACATCGCTAATAAATGGCTAAGTTACACCCGGTTTCTTATAGAGACAAAACTGTCAAACTGATGTTAAATGCTGTGATTGGCTGACTGAAATAACAACTCACAATCAAATCACAAACCGTGAGTTAGACCGTCTATTGCTCATTAGTATCTGAAATCAGGTGTTGAGGCACGCATATTTTCACTTAAAAGGTACTTCAGCTATACAGCTTTGTTGTATTGATTTTTGCGATCCTGCTATTTGGTAAACACTAAACATTCTCCGACATTCCCTACATATTTTTCTCATATAAACGTTGTTTATTTCAGACGACGCATGCAGCAGTTAAAACTATGGCAGCAACGAGAGAAAGAGTGGCTGCGGTCGCGAGCGAAACGGGAGAAGAGCAACAAGCGGAGCATATACTTTAGTGATAGCGTAATGTTGCTGGAAGCTGCGGCCAGAAACGATATAGATGAAGGTAAACACTACCTACTATTATCACGTTTTATTAGAGCTTCTTTTATTTCTTTCATAGTTGATTTTACAGAAAAGTGACTTTGTTTGTGCTACGTACATGACCTTTTTGAAGAATTTCAGTAGTTTTTACCCGACTGCGGCGAAGCCCAAAAGGAGGGTTATGTATTTAACCTGTATGGAAGTATGTATGTATGTCCATTTCTTTGTTCCCTCGTAACTCCTAAATGAATGAACGGATTTGGATAAATTATACGTCTTTAGATTTGTCCTGGTGGCGCGAGTATCACTGGCTACATTAACATCAAAAATAAAGTAAAATGGCGGATTTGGAGTGACATATTGTGGAGTTCGATTTTTTTTTGTCTTCTAATACCATCGAGTGGGATATCAAAATGAAGGGTTTTAAAAGGTGATTACAAAAATATATACAACTTATATGTTTAAAAGTAATTCGAAGTGACAAATCGAATTTTGATGAAAAAAAAATTGCTTTGAGCAGAGTTAGGACCTCGAAGGCTTGGCTATTTGTGCACTTCTAATAACCTTCAGGGACAAAACTCTTTGCAAAAACTAAATCGTCTGCGAAATCTTTCACATTTGTAAACTAAAACGCTGGAAATAAAAAGAAGTAATTAAAAAAACTAAAAAACCCGACTGCAGTACAAAACTAAAACTGAAAAGCTAAAAACAAGCCCATTTTAAATTTAATAAAAGTTGGAAGCAGGCGGGACCCGTTTGAGTTTGAAAATATAAAAATGGAATGGGTCCCGCCTGCTTCCAACTTTTATTAAATTTAAAATGGGCTTGTTTTTAGCTTTTCAGTTTTAGTTTTGTACTGCAGTCGGGTTTTTTAGTTTTTTTAATTACTTTTTTTTTTAAAGTCATTGATTGGCGATAACATGCTTGCATAGGTATGCTGGCATAAAGCCAAATCTCAGTCGCTCCACGTGCAGTGTTGACATTATTTCAGCCGCAATTGTTTACTTACGCTGAAAACGTAGCATAATCAGTCTATAATGTTCCCACTGCTGGGAGTCCCAGCCTGGGACACAGGCCTCCTCTCTTCGAGATAGTGTGCCACGCAAAATCTAGTGTTCGAATTTTTCTAGGACATGTCGGTTTCCTCACAATGTTTTCCTTCACCGTTTTGAGAGCAATGGTGATGAAATAATTTACACAAAGTAAAGCGCGTCTGCCTGGGTTCGAACCCACGACCTACAACTCGTAAGTCGGGGCCATTACCACTGGTCCAACACTGCTCTCAACACGGCTGAAAGCTTACAAACATAATTGGAAAAGTTCCTCTCAGCTGCGGCTTTTCCAGTAACATCCGCGCAATAAATCCTCTTTGTTATCGCTTACCTCTCGGCCAATTTTACAACGTTTTTAAAAATTTTAAAACACTCACCAAGTGACAAGCAATTAAGTATGTTGTTATCCACAGTAATTTGTGGCTGAACGGAGCTTAAGGGGATACTGTATGTATAAATTTTGTAAAATTTATACATGTATCCCCTTGATAACAGCAGTAGACAATAAATAGTCAAATAACACATAGGTATGGACCTATATGTTATTTGACTATTTATTGTCTACTGCTGTACTAAAACTGAAACATAGATTTTTGTGTTTTTTAAATTCGTATAAAACCAAATGTATAAAACAGAAAATAGACAATGCTACAGTCTATTTTGTGTTTTGTACGATTATACGTAAATAGTTCCTTATTGTGAAGTAAAATTTGCTTTAAATCGAAGGTATTTAAATATGCTGAGAACTTACTAAGCTAAAAATTGAATTAATATAGCATTTTGTCATAAATCTACATTTAAACGAAGTTCGTTTAGTAGTTCACTTACACACCGAGCTAAACCACTCTTCGATGTACCCTCTTAAACCGGGTTTCGCACGTCTGAGTAATGCATGTTTTGAGTCGTACAAGGTTCGCACTTGTGCCGATTACGACATCTTAGGTAGCCCTGATAATAACTTATACCGTAGTGAATGAGAACTTTGTAAAGGTCAGCAAAAGTACCACTTGCTATATTAATCAATTTGTTAGGGCACTTAGGGTGAGTAATAGTCTCGAGTCTCGAGGGATTACGTGGCCTCAACGTATCAACATAGGTATTTTATAGAATATCTTGATAAAGAATCTTGATATAGAATGTCTTTCATCTTTTTTCTTATTTTAAAACCTCAGTTTAAAAATAAAATGGAACTAAAAACCAATGTAAATATAACAATAATGATTACTAAATCAATTGAACCATAAGCAGTAGTTTATTTGTTTAGTATGCGTTTGTGTAAAAAGTCACATCAATATTGTTTACCTTTGTTTTTCCGCCAAAACATTTCTAGTATAGTGAATAGAATCATCTTTATTATTGTACAACATGACTCCATTGCTAACTGTGGAGGCTTGTAAATGGCTTGTCGTGAATAACCTCACTGTTACTTTTTTATTGATAGCTGTAAGCCACCCAAACAAAATAAAAAAAAATAAAAAATAAAAATAAAGAAATGTAATGATAGAGCGATTTATACCACAACTTAAAAACATTGTAGATACTTTTTCACATGATGGAAACATAATATCTTGAGTTGCAACTGTATGATAATAAACATCTGTTCTTGATTGGTCAGGTGACAGCCGAGCGGTTTCATAAATAAAGTCAATAAAAGCGACATTATTGTCGTTATTACTCGGTCAATTACGCGCACTATATGTGCCATAACGAGATTGTTAGCGACGCCTAATGACTACAGCTGCTGTAGTAACTAACTTATTGTACCTTTATTACTTACTTTCTTTGTTATTGTAATTTCAAATTGTATGTCGATATTAGTACAGTACGACAATGTTCAGAGGTTCCATCGTTTATCTTCGGAAAAACCGAAATATAGCGAACTAGCTTTTGCCCGCGGCTTCGCCCGCGTGGATGTCGGAAAATATCCCACGGGAACGTACTACCGGGAATTTATTCCTTATTCCTTGTCTACATTATAAATGGAAACTCTGTGCAAAATTTCAGCTTTCTAGGTCCAAGGGTTTGGGCTGGGCGTTGATGAGTCAGTCAATCAGTCAGTCAGGACTTCTCTTGTTATTTATATAGGGTGACTGGTAATTAGTGACCGACACCTAAACCCATGATTGTGCTCATGATAACAAACAACTTTTATTATGGGACCAAACCTGAAATCGCGAAAAAAAAATCAGCTGCTCCCTACATTTTGACGAGTTATGCGAACATGAATGTATGGGGCAGCTTATTTTTTTTTCTCGCGATTTCAGGTTTGGTCCCATAGTAAAAGTTGTTTGTTATCATGAGCACAATCATGTGTTTACGTATCGGTCACTAATAACCAGTCACTTTATTTAATATAGAAATATAGATAGATATAAAATGTGGCTATGGACCAATAGATATTTATTATATTTCCACCTAAACTATTATAGATTGACGCACTAATTCCGTCACTCCCTTATTGGACCAGTCACATTTAATTCGGCAAAGTTCGATTTTCTCCGAAAATAAACGATGGAGCCTTTGAACTTTGTCGTACTGAGTATGTTTTTGGTATCGTATTGCCACAGATTAATACAGATGGGACACTCCGCAAAATCATTTAAATAAATAGCGACTCTTGCTACGACACAATAAAGTGCAATTCAGGTCGCACAACGCTTATTACCTAAAGTTATATTCAACTACAAGTTGCCTCTCTTTCTATCGCGTAACTCTTATACCTTCTGACCTACTGAATTAGCCTCGCCGACGGGACCCGCCGCGTACTTGTAGCTTCATACCTAAACTGCGGAGTGTCCCATCTATATTAATCTGTGGTATTACTCCGTAGATAATAAATTGCGTAGTTCAAGTTCTTCAATAATGTGACGTCATGTTATTAAGACAACATAATTATTGCGTGCATGCAATCGCACTACAATATAGTTGATAGTATTATATGCATATTTTAAATGGTTTCTGGTAAATAGGTGTGATTATAATAATAATACCAACCTGTTATTTTCCCACTGCAGGGCAAAGGCACATTTTTATTGTGGCATTTATCTAACTCATCTCAAAAACAGCACCCTAATTTTTTAGCACATTATCAATCGGACCCTGAATCATTTTGAAGCAAATTGCTTATCCACATATCCATATCTTCATATGTTCGAAAAATTTGTCTGCTCGACAACGTAAATAACACAATTAATGTTGTAGAACTGACAAGATGAAGCCGATTCCGATTGATAGTGTGTCTTCAGTATTTTCGAGTTAACCAAACGGTTCACCCTAAAATTCCAGTGCGGCGGTTACTGTCTCGCGGCGTGACTCCAGATGCGACGAACGAGGATGGCTTAACCGCTCTACACCAGTGCTGCATCGACAACAACGAGGCCATGATGCGACTACTCCTCGACCACGGCGCCAACGTCAACGCCGAGGACAGCGAGAAGTGGACCCCACTACACGCGGCCGCTACCTGCGGGAACCTCAACCTCGTTCGAATACTCATACAACGAGGAGCCAACCTCCTTGCAGTTAACGGAGACGGAAATATGCCGTATGATATCTGCGAAGAAGAACGGACCTTAGACGCGATAGAGAGTGAGATGGCAGCTAGAGGTGTGACGCAAAGGCTTATAGATGATACGAGGGCTTCGACTGAAATGAAGATGTTGAGGGATGTTGATGATTTAGTGAAGGGTGGCATGGATTTAGATGAACCCAGGGATGGACAGGGGGCCACGCTTGTGAGTATTTTTTAAAGTATGATGATATTAAAATGAAACCCTATAAGTAAGGGTAATATTAGTTAATTATATTATGTTGTTTTTGATTAAGAATCCTTTTTGTAATCTTTTTTTTTTTAAAGTAATATAATGGTAGTAGTAGTTAGAAATAAGTAGCCGCTGGGGTCGCGGGTTGTTTAAATAAGATACCGTGGCCATGGCATAGGCAACTGAAGGAACACGGGTGGATTTTAGTCAGTAAAAGTCTGAGACGCCCTTCCGCTCCACCCAGAGCGGGAGAAGTTATTTGATGAAGTAGCATAATGATAACTCATTATAGCTCTACTTGTCTGTACAGACGCCAGCGCATCAAGTTACTACAATCTGTCAAGTTTCTTTAATAGATTTTCATCTTTATCGCTAAAGCATTAAGTTCAAGGTTGATTGGGAAAATTTGACCGTTTCGGGTGGCTTGACCTGCTGGCGTCTATACTATAGGTTAGATTTGCATGACATATAATTTGACTTTATCAAGCAGTTGGTGTGAGAATGATTGTTTTGCTTGTTCCAGCTACACATAGCGTCGGCGAATGGCTACATAAAGGTGGTGGAGTACTTGCTGGAGCACCGCGCGGCTACTGACGTGGTGGACCACGACATGTGGCAGCCGGTACATGCCGCCGCGTGCTGGGGACATGTATGTACCTATATTTCATAATTGAAATCCGTTTCCAGTTGATGTTTTTTGCTACTTAAACAAATATCAACTTTATGTTGGTACAATTTAAGTTGATTTCAGAATGACCTTTGAAAAAGCTATCTAAATTTGAAATTGTAGCGCAAAATTAACTTTATGTGTGGATGTTAAAGTATTTGTGCCAAAAACACATTTGTTTACATTTGTCAACTTCGTTTTCGCTTAGCGTTATTTCTGAGCTTTCTTTCTTTTTGCTCGGCTCCTAAGCCCAGTAAGACAATTTTAATTGGGCTATCAAATGAAAAAATATTTTTTTAAATCCGATTGATAGTTCCAGAGATTAGCGCGTTCAAACAAACAAACTCTTACAATGATATATTTAACCACTCAAGCAAAACCGATGCGGATCATTAGTTTTCATAAATGACGCACATGCCCTGAGAACTGGTAGTCTGACGTAAGATTAGTGATATCTCAGAGTACCTATCTGCGTGCGTAGCGAAAGAGAAACGTGGAACATATGGTTGATAAGAAAATGTCAAAAAAATCTGGAAAAAATATACTTCACATAGTATGCTAGATGGGGGCTTGTGGCTAAGAAATAACAGCCGCACGGATCGATCGATCAGGTTAATCTAAGCTTGCCGCGGTTGTTCCGTGGATGACTGACCATCTTTATATACCAAGACCCCTCCGTGCGTCGGAAAGCATGTTATGCCGTTGGTCCCGGCTGTCATTCGTGGATCTTTGACAGTTATTACTGGTCGTCAGAAGCCCGAAAGTCTGACAACCAGTCGTACCAAAGGGTATCGTATTACCCAGTAATTGGGTTGTGGAGGTCAGATAAGCTGTCACTCCATGTAAAATACCGGTATTCAGCTGCCTCCGGTTAGACTAGAAGCCGACCCCAACGTAGTTAGGAAAAGGTTAGGCATAATTATGATGATGAAGGTAGTATGTTAGATGTTGTCTTCAGTTAGGTGAAATGAATTGGATACAAACGTTAAGCCTACAAGATAGTCACATTGAAAACACTATACTTACTAACTTATTGACTCATAATGTTGTAAAGATAAACTGTAATGTATTGTTTGTTTTGTTACAGTTAGAGGTTCTAGAGCTGTTAGTACAATATGGAGCTGATCTCAACGTGAGGAATAAGCACGATGAGACGCCAGCAGGTAAAAACTCGCAAAATCTACATAATATTTATTTCCGCCCTCGCCCGCCATTTACTAGCGGCCCGGCCCTGCTTCGCATGGTTTTTACGACTTGACAAAACATGAAGGTTTCTATATAATACAGGGTGTACCTAAGTGCAAACAGTGGCAATCTTTTAAGGGGTCATTGTACTCATCATTATGAACAACTTTTACTAAGGGACCAAACCAGAAATCCCGAAAAAAAATCAGCTATTCCCTACATTTTGACGAATTATGCGAACATAAATGTATTGGACTGATTTTTTTTAATTTCATATATAGCGCATGTACCACATTAGGTTATCCTGTAATGGTAAATGTAAGTAGATAAATAAATAAATAAACCTTCCGGAATAAATTCTCTAAATGATAGTGAAAACCGCATCAAAATCCGTTGCGCAGTTTAGAAGAACAACGCGGTCACAGACAGACACGGAAAGCGACTTTATTTTATAATAGTATAGATGTTTAGTCTAACTTGAACATCATACTGCATGTATGACAGTATGTCTACAGATAACCATAAGAATAAAGTACCTACATAATCATTGATCAATAAACATAAGCCAAAATCTTTGCTCTTGCTTGCTCAAAAGCCAACAGGGTTCTCTGTTGGCTTTTGAGCAAGTCAAATGCTATTCAATGAGCAAAATGACGCAGACGTTTTGTTACTATTGTGATTCGTAGCGTAGATGCGTCGAGATCGTCGAATTTAAAATGCGGGCTTTCCACTTCATCTGCGCACGTATTCAAAGTATGTGTACAGACGTCAGCAGGTCAAGCCACCCGAAACTGTCTTTTCCCAATCAATCTTGAACGTAATGCTTTAGCGATAAAGATGAAAATCTATTAAAGACATTTGACAGATTGTAGTAGCTTGATGTGCTGGCGTCTGTACTTACGCAATAAGCTTAAATCCGTCACAGTTGCTGCTTACTCAGTCAGAGGCAGTGACAGTCAGTGACAGTAACTGAATAACCTCAATTATAGCTTAGTAAATCTATTCCACTAGCTCTACTGTTAAGCGTGAGGTCCTGGGTTCAATTCCCGGGTCAAACAAAGTGTTATTGGATTTTCCTATCTGGAATTTCTCAATAGCAGCCCGGAGCGACAAAATCCAACCTAACAACAACAGAGTGCATTCTAGGGCGTCGAAAAAATACACTGTTGGATTTTCAACTCTCGGCGCTAAGCAGAGCGTTGAAAATCCAGTGCGCGAAACAAAATCGCCGCGATATATTTACGTCCGTGCGAACGTCGACTTAAATATAACTGGCGAAATGTCGGTGTACTATAGGTACACTGCTGCTCTACCCTTCGGGGAAAGGAGGCGTGATGTTATGTGTAAATCTATTTTTATTATTTTTTTAACCAACCCCTATAAAAATCACATCACACTAATATTATAAAAGCGAAAGTTTGTGAGTGTGTGTGTGTATGTTTGTTACTTCTTCACGCTCAAACGGCTGGACCGATTTGGATGAAATTTGGTATGTAGATAGCTTATACCTTGGATTAACACAGACTACTTTTTATCCGGGTCTACGCGGGTGAAACCGCGGGGCGCAGCTAATATAACATAAATATTGTCTTGTTATGCAGATATTTGTGAAGAGGGTGAGTTACGCGCACGCATCCTACGACTAGCCGCAGACCAAGAAGAACTGCGACGTCACGCGGCTGCGGACCGACTGCGCACCGCGAGACGATCCTCCTCCAGCGCCAGCACCAGCCGGTAACTTTCCAATTATAGGCCAATAGCTACTGGAACAGTGGAGGCCCCGTGAGAGCATTGGTGGCCCAGTGGTAACGGCCGCGACTTACGAGTTGTAGGTCGTAGGTTCGAACCCAGACAGGCGCTTTACTTTGTGTAAATTATTTCATCATCACTGCTGTCAAAACTGTGAAAGAAAACATCTTGAGGAAACCGGCATGTCCTAGTACCAAAAATTCTAAGACATGTGACATCTACCGCCCGCACTGGGCCCGCGTGGCGGATTGCGGCCTACTCCCTCTCACAGAGGAGGTCTGTGTCCCAGCAGTGGGACCATTATAAGCTGATTATGCTTATGCTACAGCCCAATATCTCGTAGTATAACAAACAGATAGTTGTGACATTTTATGTAAATTCTGGGAAATTATTGTTGAGCAAATTGACTACCAACTTAAATTGTCCTCATATTCAACACACAACTGCCATTGATTATTTTTGCTAATTAGAGCACTAAAAACACCAGCAACGTTTCTCTATGCATAAAAACAATATTCTCCAAATTTTAATTATCTCACTATAGTTTGACCGCTACAGCTGTACCGCGCCTTAGGTATTATGGGCGTGGCGAGACGCGGGGGCCTGCACGGCAACCCCCTCTGGTTGCAGTGTAGGCCACCCATTCGTGGTTCCTAAGTCGCGGTATAGCGGTATCGGTCAAACTATAGTCAATGAGGTCCGTAATACACAATCAATATTAGCAGGGTCCGGTCGGTGCGAAGAACATCGCTACGTGAGAAGCAACTTACAGCCAAAGCGGACGTGCGCGGCGAGGCCAAACTACGAGAAACCTTCGACTCCACCGTCGACGATGACCTGCAGGTCAGTTCAGTTCATACTTTACTACAGATAATGCTGCTTCGAGAGCGCAACAAGTGACTCTTATGTCATTGCAACAATGTACAGTCTGGCCGTCGGAAAATGTGTTCTTGAGAACTGTCCGTTTCATACTAATGAATATGTGTTTTGCTAATTTGATCCTATTACCTACTACTAAAAATTGTCTAACTGACAGGTGTCAGTAATGCATTCTCTCGGCGGCTGGACTGTTTAAAATGAAATGATTGACGCGCGTTCGTGAAATGCAACATTTGTACATGATGTGCATTCAAAGAAACTATAGAAAAATAAATAACATCTAAAGCGACTACGCTCCTCGAAAGCGTTTAAACCACGCTATAGAAAGTCAAATAAAAAAATCGACGCTATTTACCTACAATACAAAGTCAAATTAAATTATCCTTGCTATACAAGGTCAAATTAAAAAATCGACGCTACATTACAATACAAAGTCAAATTAAATTATCCATGCTATACAAGGTCAAATTAAAAAATCGACGCTACATTACAATACAAAGTCAAATTAAATTATCCATGCTATACAAGGTCAAATTAAAAAATCGACGCTACATTACAATACAAAGTCAAATTAAATTATCCTTGCTATACAAGGTCAAATTAAAAAATCGACGCTACATTACAATACAAAGTCAAATTAAATTATCCATGCTATACAAGGTCAAATTAAAAAATCGACGCTACATTACAATACAAAGTCAAATTAAATTATCCATGCTATACAAGGTCAAATTAAAAAATCGACGCTACATTACAATACAAAGTCAAATTAAATTATCCATGCTATACAAAGTCAAATTAAAAAATCGACGCTATATTACAATACAAGGTCAAATTAAGTAATACATGCTAAAGATAGTGCAATCCACGAAGACGCGCCCCACTACTCCTAACCGTTTATAGTATACTAGCTTCTGCCCGCGACTTCGTCCGCGTAAAATTTATTTTTTTCTCGACTAACCCCGTCGCATCGCATTGCCCACCCGCGCTATTACTTCGTTTTCACTTAGCGTTCTTTCAGACTTTTTTTATTTTTGCTCGGCACTTAAGGGTCCTAGAGTGATGTTAAATATGCCTTCTATAAGATTTGGGCTACCATTAATGCAAAAAGATTTTTTAAAGTCCGAATGGTAGGGTAGTTCCAGAGTTTAGGTCGTTCCTTCACCACATCCCCTTCCGCTACCTCTCCCTCCCCCCTTAGTCACTCTCACACCCCCCTCATCACTTCCCCTTCGCTCTCTCTCTCTCACCACCCCGTCCCCTCCCTCTCCCCTCTCCTCCACCTCCGGCTCACCAACTCCTCCCCACTCCTCAGCCTTTACCATGTCTTCCTCCTCTCCTCACCAATTCCTGCCCTTTCTCCCTGCGTCCATCATCCTCCCCCTCACACTCCTCACCACCCCTCCCTTGCCCCTCCCCCTCTAACCCTCCCTCCGGAGTAGTTTTAAAAAACTAATAATGACAAACTTAGGCAAATATTTGTGCCAAGTTTCAAGTCAATTAAAACCAAATGAATAACATTTTTCATGTAAATTGTATTCCCTGTTTTCACCCCCACAGGGGTGGAATTTAAAAAAATGGTTTGAGATATTTCCATCGCTTGACTCAAACATTATTTACACCAATTTTCGAGTTAATCAAGCCACGCAGTAAAATCCTCCCCTGTGAAATTGACTACCCCTTTTCACCCCGTTAGAGGTAGATTTTCAAAAAACCCTGACACACATTATTCTTTATTTTTGGTTTTAAGTATAAATACTGAGTTTTGAGTTAATCAGATTGCGCGTTAAAATTTGTCCATACAAACTTTGAGACCCCCCAATTCCCCTTTAGAGGGTAGTTTAGAAAAACAAAAAATCACAAAAATCATAATTTAATTAGATAAATATTCGTGCCAAGTTTCAAGTTTATTAACTCAAGGAATAAGATTTTTCATACAAACAATATACCCCCTTTTTACCCCCTTAAAGGTCGAATTTCCAAAAACCCTTTCTTAGCGGATGCCTAGGTCATAATAGCTACCTGTGTTCCAAATTTCAGCCCAATCCGTTCAGTCGTTTCAGCTGTATGTTGATAGATCAGTCAGTCAGTCAGTCAGTCAGTCAGTCAGTCAATCAGTCAGTCAGTCAGTCAGTAACGCTTTCCTTTTATAGATATAGATGTGTGCAATGGTTAGGCGGAGTAGTGGGGCGCGTCTTCGTGGATTGCACTATCTATATAGGGTGACTGATAATTAGTGACCGACACTTAAACACATGATTCTGCTCATGATAACAAACAAGTTTTACTATGGGACCAAACATGAAATCGCGAAAAAAAATCTGCTGCTCCCTACATTTTGACGAGTTATGCGAAAATGAATGTATGGGGCAGCTGATTTTTTTTTGCGATTTCAGGTTTGGTCCCATAGTAAAAGTTGTTTGTTATCATGAGCACAATCATGTGTTTAGGTATCGGTCACTAATTACCAGTCACCCTATATACAAGGTCAAATTAAAGCTGGCGAAACTTCACCGATATCTAATGACGATAAAAAAAAATTAAACTTACCAGTAATTATACTACCAGCAGCCGCTGATCCCGTAACTACAGTTATTTAAAATTATGAGCAAAGAAAATCTTTTTTCATTCATTCATTCAATCACAGTCGTTAGTTCGTTAGATTTCGAAAGCCATCAGGTCTGTGAAGTTTTGTCAGCTAATTTAATTTGATCGTGTATTACCCTACAGTTTCGGTTCACATAGTATTTCTAGCCGGGCTGGTTTATCTTACCATGCCCTCAAAACTCGTTTAAAATTGTGCTTAAAATAGCTTTCAGCTTCACTTCGCAAGATACGACAGGTTCAATTTTAACCAAATTTTTGATTTTGTATGCTTTCAGAACTTATATAACTATAAGTTACGTTACCGTAGAATCTAAGGTAACGTAACTTATACGTATATAAGTTCTAAGGCTTAGATCATGCCAGCTTAGTGTTCTTCAGGTACTACAAAAAACCGGTCAAGAGCGAGTCGGACTCGCGCATCGAGGGTTCCGTTCTGATTTCTGAAAAAAGTGTGCTATTTAGAGACATCGTTTTATTTTTCCTGTAATCTATACAGAAACTTCTATCACATAGAATAATTTCAGATTTTTCTATATGCAAACTTCGGAGATGGGGGGGGGGACGGTATTTTTTTTACAATTATCATCAAAAGTCGAAACATATGCGGCCTAAAAAAAAATTAAAAAAATTTAACAAATGTGCAAACAGCGCTCTTTCATAACAATATGATATGCCACATGCCCTAGTAGCCCCACTTCGGTTTTTTAAGACCCCTTTCAGTCTCAAAAGAAATAAAAATTTATGTTTTAAATTTTTATTTCTTTCTTATTTGCAAAATAGTTGGGGCAAACGTCATATAAAACTGTCCCAAATTTCAAGTTGATAGCATTAGTAGTTCTTGAGATATCCAGTTGTGACAGACAGACAGACTGAGTCACACCATAAGGGTTCCTCTTTACCATTTTGGTACGGAACCCTAAAAATGATGCCTAGCGTTCATTTACGATTGTGTCGTCATTTACCACGAGAGCTTACCGGTCAGCCAGCTTGTTTTAAGTCTGTCGTAGCAACTGGTCAAAACACCCGTACGCAAAACAAACAAAAAACACAAACAAACAAACAAACAACAACAAACAAACAACAAACTAACTACAAACAAACAACAAACTAAATACAAACAAACACACACAAACAAACAATCAAACAAACAACAACATACAAACTTGTCGAATAAAGGCGAGCGCATTACAGCTATATCGGGCCGCTGCCGCCCGCATTTCAGTGCAAAAAAGTGCAGTGCAACCTGCCTGTAGTATGCGATTGTTCATGTGAATATAAAATCTACGGAAGTGACGTTGAAGGATTTTTGCGTTGCTGTGCTGCCCGCTCCAATGTACTTTTGTTAAAATAACCAATTATTTTATACTATGAATGTCTTATACTCTTTCCAAACTCTTTCCAACCATTTTACTATTGACATAAGCACGCCTTTGAAGTACCTTATTTATTGACAGGCAACCAACCATAGACGAATAAATGCAATACTTCATGGACGCTGTTTTTTTAGGGTTCCGTACCTAAATGGTAAAAAGGAAGCCTTATGGTGCGACTCAGTCTGTCTGTCTGTCCGTCTGTCACAGCTGCATATCTCAAGAACTGCTAATGCTATCAACTTGAAATTTAGAACAGTTTTAGATAACTTTTCCCAACTATTTTGCAAAGAAGAACGATTTTTTTTTTTGCATGTGGGGTATCGTGAAAGAGCGCTGTTTGCACATTCTCAAACATATTTTTTTTAGTCCTTATAGTTATCGACTTTTGATGAAAAATGTAAAAAAAATACCGTTCCATCTCCCACAACAGCACACTTTTCAGAAACCACCAACAAAGATTACATTTTTTACGGAACCCTCGGTGCGCGAGTCCGACTCGCTCTTGACCGGTTTTTTCTTCTTTACCTTTTTCATTAAAATAAAATGTCAATGTGTTGAATCTTCTCAAACGTCGGACATACATAAACGTAAAATACCATCATCCAATGGCGACCGCGGGCTTACAGTAGTTGTGAACCTTTGGGGTTCGGTTGACATTCGATCACACATGAACCTATGGAGTTCATAAGTATATAAATCGGCGTTTGACGGGTTAAAAGTTCTTCATCAATAAAGTCGATTGTTTTATGAAATTGAATCGGTATCGCATTACCTTAGGAGATCACTAATTGATTGGTACTCGGAGCTGTCAATGGTAAAATAAATGGTTGGAATGATTTGAATTTTATTTGCTGTTCGGTATCTTCGTATTGCTAGCTCAGTTCAGTAGAAATGTCGCAGCAGCGTCAATATTTGAGACGACTTGGCCTTTTTCAACGGTAAAAACGTTGTTCTTGAAAAAAAAAAAAAAATTTGCTAGACTACGCTAGAGGAAAAGACATAGGGTTGTGTTCAACTTCTACTGACTATAATCGTAGCCGCTCTTTAACATACTCGAAAAGAAACTTAACATTTTACTTATAAAAACAAACAAATTAACCCTCATCTTCTTCAATCATGTACCCGCAACAGCATGCGCCACGCAACATTGAAGAAATGCTATTAATATTATCATAATGAGCTCAAATCTCGTGCTACGAGCAATTTAAATGGCGACGTCATTGCCCGTTCATATTAATATTCCGCTTTCGACTTTCGCGAAGGAAAAATATGAAAAACTGGCAATACGATTAAAGTGTAAAATAATGAAATAAAGATGTGTTAGTTGCACGCACTTGTGTTCCGTACCCATTATAATTATTATTATTTCCTACAGAATAATTACCTACTGTTATGTAACTATGATTAGCACCTTCGTTCGGCAAAGGTTTCCTCTGAAGAATTTTAAGACGTAATTTACCAAAGAGGCACATTACGTTTGGATTCACATTAGTATATAAATACAGGGTGCTTGGAAGCTGGGTGCAAAGCCCTAAGGGGGTGATAGTTGACAACATTTTGAGCCATACATGTTTTTTTTTATTTTAGCTGCAAACCTTTAATATATTTTTTTTAAGCAACCCAATTTCTGTTTTTTCTGCTACCTCAAAAAACAAAAGATATACACACCAACTTTAACTGGGGAGTTGTTGACAATTAACTGTCAAAAATGGGTTATTTAAAAAAAAACTAAAAACTTCGTCTAAGATATGTATTGATGTATGGCTCAAAATGCTCTAAAAGTAAAAAGTAAAAAAGGGAGTGATAGTTGACACCATATCACCCCCTTAAAGCTTTGCACCCAGCCAAACACATTGTATATCTTGGGGGAAGAAAACTGTCATATTAGTTTCGCGTAGATGGCGCTAAGTGTTTGTTACTTTCATTCAGCTGTTAATAGATTCCTTGCTGAAAACTTTCCCGCGAGATGGTGCTAAGTGTTTTTCTTGTCGCCGATTGGTTGCTTTGTCTTCAAGATGACTTTGACAGCGCTCTCTTGCGGCCAAGCTTCCGGGAAACAACCCCATTACAAAGCAAAACAATTAGATAGGAAAGTAAATACAGCACTCTGTATTTCCTTCCTTGTAATAAATAAAACAAGTGAAATTAATTGCACTAGAAATTAAATTACATATCGTCGAACGGAACCCAAAATACTCCGGTGGTTAACTGTGAAAGGGAAACTGCGTGGCGACACGACACGCCATGTATACGCATTGTTTTAATATACAGTTTCGCGTATTATTATGTAACTAACATTTATACAATTAATTATACCTACCGGAGGCTACCGGAGTACTCCGCCCCTCGGTCATTCTCATTTCCTACATGGTTATGATAACTACGTAATGTATACATAATTTTTAATAGTTATGAAGGCGTGTAGAACCTACCGTTGTTGCAAAATTAAAATATTTATACCATATACTAGCTTCAGCTCGCGACTTGGTCTGCGTGAAATTTCTTGCGCCCCCGACCCACCCCGTCGTAATGCATCGCCTGCCCGGACTGTAACTTCGTTTTCGCTAGCGTTTTTTCTGACTTTTTTTTCATTTTGCTCGGCTACGGTCATGGCGTGATGATAAATAGCGTATAGCCTTCCTTAAGAATTGGGGTATCAAATACAAAAATATTTTTTCAAATCCGATCTACTAGTCGAGATCTTGCAGAGATTAGCGCGTTCAAACAAACAAACAAACTCTTCAGCTTTATTATTAGTATAAAGTTTAAATTATCACTATAGTAATTTTAGGGTCGTCACACCAGGGCGCCACAAAATTAAGCAAGAGGAAATCCTATTTAGTGTCGCATGCTAGTAGTAGTATTCAAATAAAGAAATCATAATTATGCAGTATAAAAAGAAAACTACATGGAAAAGTGAATAAATCAAATATAAAATCTCTAAGCGTTAACTCTTATTGCGTTAGTAAATGTAGTATTTGAAAGTTATCTCGCATCTCACAAGTTTTCTAGCGTCTTAATGAGCTAATCATATAATTACTATCAATCATCTGAGAGCCATTTCAAATGAATATAAAAAAACCGGTCAAGAGCGAGTCGGACTCGCGCACCAAGGGTTCCGTTCCAATTTCTGAAAAAGTGTGCTATTTAGAGACATCGTTTTATTTTTCCTGTAATCTTTACATAAACTTCTATCACACAGAATAATTTCAGATTTTTCTCTTTGCAAACTTCGGAGATCCCCTTATCTCCGAAGTTTGCACGGGGACGGTATTTTTTTTTACATTTTTCATCAAATGTCGAAAATGCCGCATAAAAAAAAGAAAAAAATGTTTGAGAATGTGCAAACAGCGCTCTTTCATATGATACCCCACATGTCCTAGTAGCCCCACTTTAAATTTTTAAGACCCCCTTTCTTTCAATAAAAATATTTATATTTTTTTCGCAACAGGGACTGTTGCGAAAAAAATATAAATATTTTTATTTCTTTCTTATTTGCAAAATAGTTGGGTAAACGTCATCTGAAACTGTTCCAAATTTCAAGTTGATAGCATTAGCAGTTCTTGAGATATCCAGCTGTGACAGACAGACAGACTTAGTCACATCTTAAGGGTTCCTATTTTACCATTTTGGTACGGAACCCTCACTAGTACTTAATTAAACAACTTGTTGGTTGATAACAATAAAACAGTTGCGTTACTTGTTATTTTAATATGCGGATGGATTTTGAGGTTATCGCCATTTTGTATCTGCATGTTGCGTAAAGTTACACCTCAAATACTTAAATTAGTTTATTAACGTACGGGTAGCTCATGTAAAAATTAGTCGGTACTCATTTTTATGATTCTACATACAGTGTGTGGCGTAAATAATGAATAACCCTAAATCTGTGGGTGGGGGCCCCAAGGCCCTATAATATAAAAAAATCTTAAAAGTAAAAAGAAATGTGTTTCTGTGATTTGTTTTCCTAATTTTGAGTTCGTCTGGTGTAAAAAAAATGTATGGAAATGGAAACCTAGCTGCCCATTTTTGTTTTAACTTGTCCCTTTAAGGCTGCAGTCTTGCAAAATTCACTCGCGGCGAATTATTTGCGCAACTTTGTGTTTTTTTTTAAACAAAAGTAATGAAATAACATGAAATATTATTATAGTACTTACGTGAATAACCATAATATAAGTAATAGATGGTAGTTTTTTTTAAGTTCATCTGGGTGGATTATGTTAGGTAAATCAAGCGTTAAATACAGCTCTTTCGCGCCAACAACGATTCGAGTTATGTTTGTGCACTTGCATTGGGCAATACAAATTTTATTTAGAAAATCTGTTCAGCGCATAATTGTTTCCATATTCTTGTCTTCAAAATGCGCTGATTACTTTTTTTTGATTACCTTTCATTTTCTTAATTCAGATGTCACAATGTCATCGAAATTCTCTGTTTTTATCTCTTAATAAACGGTTTGTTTCATAATAACAAAGCATCGTATGCATGTAAGATTTGGTTGGTTTAATCCCAAGAGTTCAATGAACCAAATACTAAAAAAAATTGCATCTAAATCACCTTAGTCTAACTATAATAATAATCTCAAAAGACCTCCAAAACGCTCCGACCCACTAAGAAATTTCCCTCGCAATTCTTGTTCATAAACTCTGTTTTGGAGGTCTTTTGAGATTATTATTATTGTTAGAGTAAGGTGATTTAGGTGCAATTTTTTTTTAGTATTTGCTTTATTGAACTCTTGGCATTAAATTAACCAACTTTTACATGCATACGATGCTTTGTTATTATGAAACAAACCGTTTATTAAGAGATAAAAACAGAGAATTTCGATGACATTGTGACATCTGAATTAAGAAAATGAAAGATAATTAAAAAAAAGTAATCAGCGCATTTTGAAGACAAGAATATGGAAACAATTATGCGCTGAACAGATTTTCTAAATAAAATTTGTATTGCCCAATGCAAGTGCACAAACATAACTCGAATCGTTGTTGGCGCGAAAGAGCTGTATTTAACGGTTGATTTACCTTACATAATCCACCCAGATGAACTTAAAAAAAACTACCATCTATTACTTATATTATGGTTATTCACGTACTATAATAATATTTCATGTTATTTCATTACTTTTGTTTAAAAAAAAATACAAAGTTGCGCAAATAATTCGCCGCGAGTGAATTTTGCAAGACTGCAGCCTTAATGCAGATTCCAAAATGTCTATTAATATTACATTTCATTTTTACATAAGTACCTACATTTTTACATAAGTAAACCGAGGAAACTATTAAAAATAAATGAGTCAACATCATGAGGTAGGTATTCTAAAATACGTATGTAATAATACATCTTGTAGCACGTTTATTTAAGAATATTATTTAGAAATCACTAATCAGTTAATGGAAATCTCTTCATTTGTGAACACGGTGGCCGAGGAAGTGACCAAAGAAACCAATTTTTCAAAAATACATTTCAACTCCGGGGTCTGACAATCTTTTATAGCAAAGGGCTTGAGGTCCTCCACTCCCAGATACAAGGTTATTCATTATTTACGAAACATTCTGTATGTACCTATGCTTGCAGACTTTAAAGAGCTAGATCTAAGGGCCCTCGCCCACGGCGACTTTTTGTAGCGATGCTGTCGCGCGTTTACGAAATGCGCGACTGCATCGTTACTAACGCGCGTTAGTCGCATTTGCAACGCGCTACAGAAGCGATGCCAACGCGCTACTAACGCGCTACTAACGCGCTACAGTATCGCGACTGTATTGATGCAAACGCGCAACCGTGTCGGACGACATCGGGGAGAGAACAGAGGGAGGGTGGCGCGTGAGTGGAGCACCGAGCTTTCGTTGCCTACGCTTCGACTGCTTACGTAAATGCAGCACCAAAGACAACGTGACGAATGTTGCCTCAACGGAGTCCATCTTGCAACTGTAGCGATCGCAGGTATTTTTGTGCCGTTACTGAATCGCGTTTGCATCGTGACTGAATCTGGGCCCGTGGGCGAGGGCACACAGCTAGCGACCGCTTCGCGACTGTATTGATACAGACGCGCGATAGCATCGCTACTGCATCGCTACAAAAAGTCGCCGTGGGCTAGGGCCCATAACCTACAAACTTTACTGAAGTTTGTGTTTTGTTATTCGTGATGAAAATCTAAAATAATATTCCTGTTTATTCTCCTTCTGAACATTGCAAACCTATTCACTGTAATATACTTATAAAAATAAAAAATAAGCTAACTTTATTACAAATTAAATTTAACATTTCGCCAAAACAGAAATGTAAAACACAAGATCCTCGTGCAACCAAGTCACATATCAAAGACGTATGTGGTTCCTGTTGTGTATGTAGTACAAATTGTTTCTACACGAAGTGTACAGCTTAGCTCTGTGCGTAATTGGCTGCCAATTAGATGGGAAGTAATAATGCACGCTTTTACGTTCATATTAGCAGAAGGTATGTGGCGCAACCAGCTGTACTGGATCTAATCTAGACGTTTCTTCATTGTGCACTACCTGCCTATACTCAACTGTATCCGTAATTATTGCATACTGGGTAATAATAATACTGTTAAGTTACACAGTTTCATGCTTTGGTCCATTCCAGCTATTTAAGAACGTGTAGGTACTTAAACTAGGTGCTCACTGTTTAGAGATCTCATGGCTAAGTGAAAAAGAGATATATATATATATATAAAGCAGCTGGCTGTCTATTACGTAATGCTAATAACATTTTAAATTGCCTAATAGCATTTTAATTCACGCCGTCGAAGCCACAGACATAAATTTAATCTATGCATCTCCATTTTATGAGGTTTTGACAAAAGGTGTCCAAGAGAAACTTCCCCAGTGTGTACTTCCAGTGGCAACCGCAATTATCGATCAATTAACGCCATTGATCTCAGTGACTGGTGGTAAAATCTTGTTAACCAGCCTTTAAATAACAAAACCGTTTATACATTGCATATCACGATAAGCAAATCATTATGGTTAAATTGTAACTAACAGTTAGAAGGTTGAAAAGCTTTATGATGCCACTCTTCAATATCGATTCTGATGTGAAGTACTTACAGAAAGTTTCGACGCTATGATCAAAAGCTATAACATTAGTGTTATCTGATTAACAAATCTACTAAGTGAGCTATTTCACATAGGAAAAGACTCCAATGACAGTGATGATAAGGTATTAACAGATTAAACACCACCAACAATTATTTTTTTATTGTGTCTATCTCTATTGTCTGGCAGCAAACGTGATAAAGCTCTGTTCTTTCACTAGGTATGAAATATTTGACACCCGCTCAAATCCTAGACGAAATATTTTATATCGATTTTATGGCAGAGCGTGATTTTATGGCACACATGATTATATCAATTTATCGCACGAATGAACAAGAGATATATGAACCAAAAAAACTGCAATCATCTCACGCTATCTTTACAAGTAATCGGAAATCGTTTGCAATTATAGAAAACTGTATGAGCGTGTTTTTATGTTTTTTGGCGCATCGCTCTGTCGGATTTGTAGTCTTTCTAAAAATACGACCAATCTATAGATCGACCGGCTGCTCTTGCACGGTGCTACTTTGGTATTTTTTTCTATCGAAAAAATGTCAAGTACCTAATCATGTTTCGGGTTTAGTACAGTAGATAATACACCACTATTTTTTTATTAGTACAAAAAAAATGGGGCTGTATCCGTATACGAAATACCAAAATTGTCCACGAAAATTTCTCATAATTGGTAAATTCATGATTATGATACGATAACAGCTGTTGGAGGCGAGGCAAGTTCGAGCGAGAGCACGCGAACGCGAGAGCGAGAGGGTATGATTAATGAATACTAACTATGTACAATATTTCCATGAATTGAGTGACATTTTGGGATATAAACAAACGCTAATAACATTGCTGCTTATGAATATTATTTATTGAGACTTTACATATATAATAACAAGACCTTCTCTAATAAGTCCTTTAAGTATTTTTACTAATAAAAAATTAGTGGTGTATAATCAAATAACACATAAGGAAATTCCAAACTATTAACCATTAATTTATACATTTGATTTTATAGGAATTTTAAAAACACAAAATTATCGTTGTTTAAGCTTGCCGTGTAAAGGCCAGATAACAAGTTTATTCATTATACTCTGATTTTTAACTTGCTAGACTAAAAATGACACATAACATGACTAAAATGTCAAAATGACAAAAAATGTCGATCGCAGCTGTAATTTTGGTCTAACAAACTAAAAATCAGAGTTTAGAAAGGGGCTAATAATATAGTATTTTTTTTTTTTGATACATCCATTTGCAAACGTAAATTAATAGTCACCTTTTTGTCAAACAGTGAGACAGAGAAGGGCATTGTTGGTTCGATAGTCAGCAAATATCATTTTCATACATTAAATAATTTTAATTTAAACTATATCAAGAACTTTGAAGATAACTTCAATGGAGTAACATTATACAAGTTTTCATTTAGAAACGACTTTTTTTAGGGTTCCGTACCCCAAAAGTAAAAAACGGACACCTTATAGACACTTCGTTATCCGTCTGTCAGTCTGCCTAGACCCTTTTTCTCAGGAACGCGTGGAGTATCAAGTTGAAATTAATATGAAATACGTAGGTCTACCTTCGGTTACTTGGAGCTCTAAAAAAATCAAGGTTCTAAGTCAACGCAATAAAAAAATACGGCCATTTATGTGAAAAAAATTTAACCGACGACAAAAAAAAGGAGGTTCTCAAGTATTTTTTTTAACATCTCGCAAATAAATCAAAACCTAGGCTACCTCCAGTTGACCTAGAATCATGAAATTTGGCAAGAGCTAAGGTAAAGGAAAAAGTCCGAAAATCGTTGATTATTTGTAGTTTTATCACATATTTTTTTTTGCGAAAATTACAAACTTATAATAAAATTGCAGTTGGAGAATTGACCGTGACGTATATCGTCGTGATGTACGTGTATGGGAGAATATGTTTTTTAACTAACATGTGTTTGTTTTTGGGATAAAATCCTAACTACGGATCCCTTCATTGTGCGTGGGCGGTTTTTATGGTTCCGTACCAAAATGGTAAAAAAGGAACCCTTATGGTGTGACTCAGTCTGTCTGTCACAGCGGGATATCTAAAGAACTACTAATGCTATCAACTTGAAATTTGGAACAGTTTTAGATGACGTTTACCCAACTATTTTGCAAATAAAAATATTTCTATTTTTTTTGCAACATGGACTGAAAGGGGATCTTAAAAATGAAAAGTGGAGCTACTAGGGCATGTCATATGAAAGAGCGCTGTTTGCACACTCTCAAACATTTTTTCTTTTTTTACGCCGCATAGTTTTCGACTTTTGAGGAAAAATGTAAAAAGAAATAGCGTTCCCCCCCCCCCCTCCCCTTATCTCCGAAGTTTGGAAAGAGAAAAATCTGAAATTATTATACTTATGTGATAGAAGTTTATGTAAAGATTACAGGAAAAATAAAACGATGTCTCTAAATAGCACACTTTTTCAGAAATCGGAACGGAACCCTCGGTGCGCGAGTCCGACTCGCTCTTGACCGGTTTTTTTTTTGTAACAATAATTCTTAAGTAAAGATTAATTTTAATTGAACGTGTTGCGTTAAATGAGAATGTTTTTACAATGTAAGTTTTATTGCTGTTTACAAACAGTAGGTATTGCTGAATATATGTTATGTTTATGAAATGTCAGTGGTGTTTCGGCGGAGAAGACAGTTCAACAACATTCATTGCGTTATGTACGTTGTCGAGCAAACAAATTTTTTGAACATAATTATGGCTTAGCAATTTGCTTCAAAATTATTCAGATTTCGATCGATAGCGTGTTATGCAAGGTGCTGGTTCATATACGCGGTCCATCACATCTCTTTTTACTTGCGTTGCATTCCTGCAAATAATGTTCCAACTTCCAATCCAGGCAACATTGTGTACATGACACATCAATCTGCCTAGCTTTTTTCCAACTATGTTGGGGTCGGCTTCCAGTGTAACCGGATGCAGCTGAATACCAGTATTTTACATGGAGCGACTGCCTATCTGACCTCCACAACCCAGTAACTGGGTAATACGATACCCCTTGGTAAGACTGGTTGTCAAACTTTCGGGGTTCTGACGACCCGTAACGACTATCAAAGATCCACGAATGACAGCCGGGACCAACGGCTTAACGTGCTTTCCGAGGCAAGGAGGAGTCTCGATATGTAAAGATGGTCACCCATCCACGGACCAACCCCGGCAAGCGTAACTTAACCTGATGGATCGACCCGTGCGGCTGATATTACTTAGCCACGAGCTCCTCCTCTGTGTACGTGTACATGACACATAAACAATAGAAAATAGTTGTAATGTTCACCTCGCCTATCGGTATTTACTAAGTCAACGATTTGAACACGGCCCGTTGTTTTTACGTTCCCCGTGTGGCGTACTTTCTCTGCTTTCATCTCGACTTCGCTAGTAATTAACTGCTCTAGAATAATTTATTACTCACATTACTGTTGGACCAAGGCCGTGACGTAGAAGTCTAGTAACTCACTGATATCATCAACTGTGTTTTTGTGAGCTAAACAGACATAGAAAAATAAAATGCAGTATTTATAATTTATTGCTTTAATAAAAAATAGAACATGTTGTGTTAGAAATTAAATGATTAAACATGGAAATGTATGCTCTGGTCGTGCTTTTCAGTAATTTCAGACAGATAAATTTAATTACTTACTACAAAACTATTAGCATAAACATAATCAGCCTATAATGTTCCCACTGCTGGGATACAAGGCCACCACCTCTCTTCGAGAAGGAGTGGGCTGTAATCTAGCGCACGGGTCCAGTGCGGGTTGGTAGATGTCGCATTTCTTCGAATTTTTGGCCCTAGGACATGCCGGTTTCCTCACGATGTTTTGAGAGCAGTGGTGATGAAATTATTTACACAAAATAAAGCGCCTGTTTGTGTTCAAACCCACGACCTACAATTCGTAAGTCGGATCAGTTACTAATCTATGCTCTGGTCGTGATTTTCAGTCATTTCAGACAGAGAAATTTAATTACCAATTTAGCACATATTAGATAGAACAAGAATGTGTAACTGAAAAGACATAGTTCGTAGATCCGGCTTGCATATTCAAATCATATTGAAATTATGGTACTGTATCAACGATTACTGAGCGCTCTTTCTAATCAACTGGTACATATACTGAGAATAATGATGAACTGAAAAGTATGAGAGTATTTCGGCATCAATAAAGTATTCTTTATTGCCATTTTGTATACAAATAGTATGCAAAATGGCAATCACCTTGTATATAGGCGCGTCGTAGGCTTGTCGTGATATACACCAATAACACTAGTTCCTGCCCAGTTTGATACTTAGTAGAGCGATTGATTTGCACTCACTTCTCGCTTGTGCACTCTTTATAATAGCTTCGTGGAATGTTTATTTATAATTATTGTTAATAGCTGAAAAATTGGTACAGAACTTTCTATAGCAAGCAGCTCAAAAATTGAAAGGTTCTGGCAACCGCGTAGCGTTGGCAGGCCCAAGGTGGACTTATGACCTGGTGAAGGCCGCAGGAATCCGCTGGATGCAAGAAGCACAGAACCGGTCGATGTGGCGACGCCCTATGTGAATGTTGATGTCGTAAACAACCATTAATAAATGATAAGAGTTCATGGGACGTGTGTCATTATTTTATTGAAATATACGTGTGTTAAAGTAGTCGCGTGCCATAGCTTAGGGGGTAGGTTCACTATCGATAAAGGAACTCAGGAAAGAAAATAAAAACATAAAAAAATTATTGCAAGATCTACCTAATTTAGTACCTACTAACTTAAAATAGCAATCGTTTAGAATTAAAACTATTTTAGTATTCGGACGCGAGAAGTGAAGGACAAAATGACAACGCGTTCGATAGTAGGTAAGTAATATGTAATTAAAGCATTTGAACAAATAAAATAATTTTAATTCTAAACGATTGCTATTTTATGTTAGTAGGTACCGAATTAGGTTGAGCTTGCAATTTTTTTTTAATGTTTTATTTGATTTTTTTTCCTGGGTTCGTTTTTCGATACTGAATCTCTACCCCTAAGCTATGGCACGCAATTACTTTAACAGCCTGTATAGGTAGAATGTACGTTGTATTACAAATGTCGTTCATTATCTTGACGTATTTTATCTGCTTTCTGAGTGTTTACTATAGTGAGCATAGTATTGTGGTATTATTGTAAGATGCAATCAATCACTGCGTATCGTCCGTTACTGCATCATCAATCAGGCCGCGTTGTCACCAGAGCGGTGCGCGCAGGCATCCCGTTCCGCTGGGCGCATTGATTGACGACACCCGGCGATTCACTCAGTTTTCCTGCGATTTCCCTAGCCGGCCGCCGCCAGCGCACGCGCCGTCATCGTCAGTCCGTCTGGTCAGCGAGCTAACACGCACCGCTCATTGTTTAATATTTTTTCTTTCGACGATGCATTTTGATATACAAAAATCTTCCTTCGAACTTCAATTCTTCCTTTATGGTGTTTCATAAAGTGTTGACCATTGTTCTCTCAAAGGATATTATGTGGTTATGTGATACTATGTGTGTTATGTGCTTCTGACTACGGATTGTTATCATGTCTTTGGATATTATGTTTTTGACTAACGACAACTTGCGCCGCATGCGTAAGGAGCCGCAGGTCCTAGGCCTCCGATATCGGGTATGATATGTTTTACATTTGAATTTATTTTTAACTTGCAAAACACATTTTGGAATGTTAAAGATCTTTATCAGGTATTTCGTTAACGCTATAATGAGCTCATATTCCTTTCTATTTTAATTACTGAAATTCAGTTTTACTGAAATTGCATCTGAATTTACGCTGATTCAGTCAGTTCTTGCAATTTTATAATAACATATTTTTGTTGTAAATTAATAGTACTTATTGTATAACTGTGTACTTTCAAAACAGCATGTCTAGAAAATATTGCAACGCAACGTCGTCGTTATAATAATTATGTCTCTTCTAAAGATTATTGACATAGGAAATTGCAGATATGAGGAAAGTAGTAGTTTCTATTTGGATAATAATTGTTACTACATACTTTGGTATCGAACCATGAGGAGTTATCAACTATCAGTTGTTGTAGTTTAGGCCTCTTTAGTGGTAAGAAACATTAACGTCACGTTGGAACAGAATTGGATAAGTTTGGACCGGAGCTCAAAAGAACCGTTGACACTAAAACCCGTCATGGTGCCCTTTGTTAAGGGGATACATTGATAATTTTGTATTTTTAAAATTCTTTTATAACCAAATGTATATGGTTAAATCATTTGGATTTTCCATGTGTCTTATTTGACTATATTATCTATTGCTGTACTAAAACCGAAACATGATTACTACTACTGAAATTTTTTCCTTAGAAAAAAATTCCACCATATCCACCATATCTTACACACCGAGCTAAACCACGTTTCTATAGAAGCGTGGTTTAGCTCACTTAAACGTAGGAGCTTATTCACTTAAACGTAGGATGTTAATCCATAATCTGTTTTAATTCTACTGAACTTAAAACTTTCCAGCTTCTAGCAAATTTTATAACAAAAATATAAAACGTCTTCATATGCACAGACACCGCTGCTTAACCACCAGCAGTCGTAACCGGATAATCAAAGTGCGTGGAAAATCCTATAATTGCACACTTATCGATCGACAATTTTCTCATTAGTTCCACCTGCTTTTGACAGCCAAAGGATGTCCGCTTAGATTTCGTTCATTATGTTGCAGGGCCTCTCAAATGGCGTGGAAAACGACCAAAACACCGCGAACCTGCAACCGCCAGAGTTGTCACACAAGCGGCTATCGAACAGTTCTACAACCTCCAACCAGAGCTACGACTCGACTGTGGAGTACGCGGTGCCCAAGCACTCGTACAGCCAGCGCGGCGGCTCACTGCGCACCAGCGACGTCAGCGACCTGTCCGACCTCACGCCCTACGGACAACAAAAGACCTCCAACCCCCTGTTCGGAGTCAACGCCGCGTCCCACTACGCGCCCGGCTCCGTACCCGCTCCCCAACACGAAGCCGTCAACGAACAAAACAAACACTACGAAAGAACGAGCTTACCCAACGGCGTCAGAAAAGCGCCCGAGGGACAGGACAATGACCTCATCAAAAACGAGGACGCGTTAGACGGTAGGAAAGAGCTCATAGTGAGCCCCAACCAGATCGCGATAGCTGAAGGCGGCACCGCGACCTACACCACAGACAATAATGGTAAAATCAATGTTCATGTCACCGTCATGATTAACGCAGGTAATTATATGCATCCTTACGAACTCAAATTGACCGTAACAAGCACATCTAATATTCATACGTAATATATAGCACAGTTTATAACATTTGATATGTAAATTTAATCTAACAGTTTTGCACAGTGATGGTATATAAATATGATGAAGGTTGGGACTGTGTGCCGGTTTCCAGAATTGATTCACTCTCGAGGATGCATATGAGGCAAGCAGTCTCTCATTGTAGTTGCATGCTGGTTAGCATGTGGGTTCATTGTTCCTTTTGTTTTGTAGCCGTTATTGGGATCTGTTTTAATTAGTTCATGTCAATATGTTTTGAGTGCACGTATATTTTCTAAAACTGTCACTATTTATTGTTCTGTTACCTATCTGTTCTGTTCACTGCACTATTTCTTTTCGAGTTTTTTCTGTTACGGTTTTTTTACGTCACATTATTTTTACGTAATTTGTAAAAATGCAATAGTGAAAAAGATAAGCATTTATTGTTTATTAACAATTCAATTAAAGTAACGCACCGCAATTTTAATTAAAAACTAAAGTTTTAAAGAAATATTACCTGAAATGCTAAGCTTATCTCATCAAATGTTAATGTTTTGTAGCAAGTGTGCCAAGCTTTTTGGGATAGTAATCAGTAGTGCGTGTTCCAGGAACTCTCGCAGATTTGAAAAAGCAACGATCTCAGATAAGAACGAACGGCAGCCCGGTGGAGAGTAGCTTGGCGTCGACAAACAACCATAGCTTGAACTCGTTGTCGGAGGTGTCGAAGGCGGACATGCCGGTGCAGCTGAACCCGCTGAGCCTGTCGCCCAGCGCCGGCGCAGTGCCGCGCTTCGCCGGCAACACCAGCGACGTGGTCGGCGACACGCGCTCGCGCAGGTGCTGTATCATCATGTAGACTGTATGTACTACTGGCTAGGATTGCATTCCGATAGGTTTAAATCGGATGGCAGCTGTATAAAGTGTGATGGTGGTAAGCGTACAAGTCTGATTGTCATTCCAAAACAATTTTTGAACGGCTCTTGGACCACCCGATCGGTTGACTTTTTACGGTTAGCTATTGCCTAAGAATTTGTGATTTTGGCTCTGAAGAATTATTAGAAGAGATATTGTTTTTTTTTTTTTTGTTAGTATCGACTGACATGTTGTTGCCTGTCAAAAAGTCAATCGACGGATCAGAGGTCCGGTAGAGAAAATAATAACCTAATATATTGAATGTTGCCGATAGAGTATTGCCATGTTTGCTCACTAAGCAAGGGCTTGCCAATGGCTGGAAAACAGTGTGATAGATATATAAGAGCTCAACAACTATTGTATTTTTAGCGTTAAGGAAACTATACGGTTGCTAATATTTTAGTAATGATTGAATCCTATATTGCAGTTATTGTCATATATTTAAGTATTGTATTATAGTAGTTCTTGTCTTATATTTCCTGAACATTCCATTATTCGATTATATTTTGTTGAAATATTTTATTTTATTGTAAATAATTTAATTTCATTGTAAATTTGAATGTTACAGTATTCATTGAGTGAAAATACTTCCAATTATTTTTTAATGTTACATAAAATGCATAATAAGCATTTTGAATAGAACAAACCATAAATCGCAATAATACATAATAATCGTATCGATTGTTCGGAAGTGCCTCGTGTATTGGTCTATAATGCAGATCTATGTATACCAACATAGTATAATTTAATTACTAAATACGATTTATTTAATACTAAACTAATTTTTTTTAATAATATTAAGTAAATTATATATTATGCTTTACGGGACGAAGTGAAAGCTTATTTAATCTTGCAGTGTAGCTGGAATGTTGATAATATACTAACTGAACATAGCTGCGATAAATGCCTTAGTTTCATCGGACCACTCTATGGCAATAAACTAATATCACTAGATTTATAACAGAGATAAACTTAGTACTTAACATGGGTATACTTTTATATACGTATAGTACTTTCACAAAAAACTATTAGATATGCAAAAATATATTCAGAGTAGTATTCATTAGATCTTTACAAAATACGAACTGCTAAAATTTGTTGGAACTACACTTTGCTTGTCTACAACAAACTATATATATACTAAATAATTTTCTATTAATTTACTTTCATACTAACTTTTTATCAAAATTGAGGTGTTTGTTTCAAGTTCCATGTTGACCTAAAGACTGGATGTGTTAGGTAGGTTTTACATTTATTAGTGGTATGCCGACCGCATGTGCCACTACAATCGAAGGGGTAAATAATATACTGATGTGTCAGCGACTGAGGGCATATGCACACGATGCGTTGAGGCGGAGCGCGATGCCTGTACTGTGTCGCTGCGGCGTCCATGCCGTAATAACCATGGTATGCCACACGGTGCGTTCCGGCGTCACACCACACGTACACCGGACTTGCAACCTACGAGACGGGGCGGGGAGGGATGTACGCGTTGCGACGCCGGAGCAGCACCGCTCAGTTGTTTGTGCGGCAGAAGAAAGGGAAAGAAATTTTTGCGTTACCCGTGTGCATAGGCCCTGAAGCGTTCGGAAAGGACCCTAGACGCATTATCTATGTTTAAATTTGAATAAGCTGTCTAAGGTTGAAGTTGTTTTGCACCGCGTGGGAAAAATACTGCCAACTTTTGCCACAGGTGGCGCAGGTGTCGCTTGACTCATGGAAAATGTTATTACCTGACAAATTATATACAAAGCTTGTTTACAACAAACTTTGGACAGCATCTGACAAAAATAATGCCTCGTGTTGTATTCGGTTGTAATAATAATGAAAATGATTAATGTCCTAAATAATTACTATTAAAAATACTATGAGAAAGAGGGACAAGTACACAGTTTTACAACTTTCAAAAATTCGTGTTCAGTTGAGTCAAGCGACAGCAGCGCCACCTGTTCATAGCTTTGCGATTTCTTCCCTAATAATAATAAATTCAAACCTATAATTTAGTTTTGAATTTATTAGTTTTATTAGTAGTTTGGAATTCTAATATTTTTTTACTTAATGATATAATTCTATTTACGCAACGCAAAAGAACGCAAGGCAACGCATAAGAAGCGTGTGCAGAATTTCATTCGTTTGGAGCACAATGTTACAAAAATATTACTTTGTGACTTGAATACAATGAGTTCAAAAGTAAGTCAATGTTTTGATATGTTGAATCTTTGTTTTTATGGAATGTCATTCAATCAAAATCAAAATATTTTATTTTACATAAACCTACATGGGCACTTATGAAACGTCAGATGCTAGTTGCACTGTTCCAAATTGGTCGTTTCCTATGGAGAAGAGCCGTCAATGGTTACTCTATCTATAATAATAGGTAATAATAACAGTTGAATTAGAAAAAAAACATTTTGGTATTCGATTGCATTCATTCGTAACTTTATTTTAACTACGAGTACATTCATTGTTAATTTTGTCATATTTCTGGAGTGACAAATCGACCACATTTCAATATCTTTTGTAGTGGCACATGCTCGTCGGTGTTGCGTTTAAATTCAAAATACAGCTGACTGTTGACAGAGTGAGGGGGCCACGGCATTCGTGCTGGTAGTTTGTTTCAACATCCGTATATTACAGTGATGCACGAACTATTTATGTCAAAGCGATAGTCGCCACATACCAAAGATTAAGAAAACCGTATCGAAACGAAACACATGCGCTGATTACCTCAAAATAATCACCGGTCGCTCCCCTCCAACATACTAAGTCCCGCGCTTGCAGAGCTCCGCTACAATCCTGACTATGTTTAACGTTTCTTACGACCTGAATCAGAAGGCATTTAAAATGCGTTCGAAGTGGGAGTTCTTCTATACATTCTTATTCTATGTCACTTGCGTATTTATTACTATTCACTATCAGCACAGATTAATACAGATGGGACACTTCGCAGTTTAGGTATGAAGCTACAAGTACGCGGCGGGCCCAGTCCGCGGGTCTAATTCAGTAGGTCAGAAGGTATAAGAGTTACGTAATAGAGAGGCAACTTGTAATTGAATATAACTGTAGGTAGTGAGCGTTTTGCAACCTGAATTGCACTTTATTGTGTCGTAGCAAGAGTCGCTCTTTATTTAAATGATTTTGCGGAGTGTCCCATCTGTATTAATCTGTGCTATTAGACAACTCATTGTTCAAAACTTAATTGGTGACGTTAACACTTTAACACAATGAATCAGAGAACGTGTCGGTTGTCAATACTGAATAGTATCTGAGGGGCAATTCTCGTATTTTTAACAACGTTCGCAATCTCATCTCATCTCAGTCACAATCTGTCAAAAATTGTATAGCGTTTACCTTCATTTTTGACATTTGATTGACGCTGGCATGAGATTGTGAACGTTTTTAGGTACGAGAATTGGCCATCTGATGTCATTCACCTCGAAGTTCGGGCTGCTAGGTGGACATTCCATTTAAGTGGGATGCGCTAAGGTAGCCCCCGAAATTCAAATTTTCTTGCGCTTTTTGCAATTTACAGGTAAGTGTCAGATCGTATCTTGATCAAAAAAATGATTCGCGACTATAAGTGTCTAAACACACTATGCCGAAGTTACGCGACTGAAGTTCCGCGGCTGATGTTACGTTCCGACGTGTTCGGCTGATATGACACACCATAAGTGCCGAACTTACGCGGCGGAAATTCAGTTGCGGAACTTCAGTGTCTTGAACACCCCACCCCCACCCCCACTGCCAGCCCCCGCCCCGGATCTTCTTCGGCAATCGAACCGAACTTCGGTCGCGTATAATGTGTGCTCTACAGAATACGTTGCCGCCGAATTTCCGCTGAACTTACGCCCGACCGAAGTTCGGCTGTACGCTAGAACGCAACGTAATTTCGGCATAGTGTGTCGTCAGTAATTCAAATAGCATTGCAGGCTTAATCATGCCTAACTTCGGTCGCGTAACTTCGGCATAGTGTGTTTAGACTAAGACTAAGAAATATGTGTTTAGATAATTTTGACCCTAGAAATCATCAATACAGTTATATTTCCTCCGGATTCGTCTAATCTTCCAAATCAGATCAGTCCCGACGAAATCTAACTTAAAAAAACTTAACTGCAAAAAACGCAAGAAATTTGGAATTTCGCGGCCTACCATAGCGGAATTACCTTACTGAAAAAGCGACATAATCACTTGTTAACACCACTGCATCACCTGTAATATATGGATGTATATTCGAGTGCCTTTTTCTTCTTTATTAAAGCTAAATACTCAATTTGTGCCAATATTTTTATACTTTTAGAATGCAAGCACAAGTTACTTTTAGACAAATATTCTAATACTTTGTTACCGCGAATAATTAACACGTTCACATACTTCATTTGATAAACACTTGTGTTAAATACAATATGTAAGCAGCTACAACTTACTAATATTGAATTACAGTACAATTAATAATTTGCAACTAAATAGATAATAGAATATTCGTGGTAACACTGTACGTGTTGATTAGTTTCACGCTTTCTTTATGTAAAGTGGTAACCCCCTATTTAGAAAAAAAAACTTTTCGAACTAGAGGTATTAGCAACTAACCTGTAGAAAATCTTTGTGGAATTTATGTTCTATAAAAATCCAGTGTTCATTGTCTGTGGTACTTATACTTGTTAGGTGAATGTAGCAGATTAACATTCCGTTGTATATCTTCTTGTTAAATTTTATATTTATACAATGTAATATATTAAGCTTTTGGAGTCGTATTTATCATGTGTAGGCGTCATCATTTATAGTTCCCATCCAGTAGCAATTCATTCGTCCATATCTTAGTCATTAGTGTAGTTATTTGGTAGATTGATTATATCTTCAGTACTTAAAAAGTACTTAAAAGTATATGTACTTTATGTAACTCACGGAAACTGTCGTGAATATATCAAATATATGATTAATGTATACTGAAAAAATATATTAATATAGACATACAAAGCAATACTGAATGGCCTTATAAGTAAGCAGAACATGAAGAAGTAAGCACAATATATTTCATTTTTATTTTATAACAGTATTATTTTTAAAAGCATTTTACAGGCGGCATTTTGTGATTCATAGTAATATTTGATAAATTTTTGCCAGAACAAATACTTATTATACCAACTTTGTTTTTTTGTTCTCTGTGTTATGGTTTGACCGATACCGCTGTACCGCGGCTTAGGTATGTGCGCGGCGAGACGGAGGGGCAGTGCAAGCCGCTCATTCGTCAACGATCACGGCGTCCCGCGCCCCGCGGTACAGCGGTATCGATCAAGCTATAGTTGATCATCTTTTTCGTAAGTACCTACGTGTGGGTTGTGAAGGCACCTTGTCTTGCCGAGAACAGTGAATAGGATACCAAGGATTGAATTAGTAACTATCGTGCTGAAATTTTAATAATTTGGCAGCGTTTAAGTACGTTTTTTTTTCAGATTTATATTTAATAATACCTATTTGATTATATTATGCAAGAATAGTAATTTGAAATTCTGATGTGTTACAAAATCAATTCACAGATTAGAAAAGAATTTAGCTGAAGATTCGATATCGACTTCAATCACATAAATCTTGCCGTATTGTTATACTTATAAGCATTATTCTATTAACTTAAGGAGGATGCGCTGGGTAGCCCACGAAATTCAAATTTTCTTGCGTTTTATGCTATTTGCAGGTCTGTGTCAGGTTGTATCTTGATCAAAATATGATACGCGGAAATAAAACATATGTATTCACATAATTTTAACCATAAAAATCATTAATACATCTCTCCAAGATAGATTTCGTGCAGATCATAATTTTGATCAAGATACAACCCGACACGGACCTGCAAATTGCAAAAAACCCACAAAAAAATGAATTTCACGGGCTACCACAGGGCATCCCTCTTAAAATGTTTATAGAAATGCGGTTCTTATTAAAAATAAAAAGTATTCTGTGTGATTATTCAATGTTTGCAGTAGGAATATGAACAGTGCCTGTTGTGTCTTGCCTTAGTAATGTTAACTAACTCCTCTGTTGATACCTTTATTGTTATTGTCACGTGATCCTATGTACATAATTGTAGACAAATGTTTGTCGTATAATACTTTACATATTTTGTCTAATAAAACATTGTATATGATTGTTTATATCGAGTGGCAGCTGATTCCCACATACATGTGTATATAACTACCTATTAGTATAAGTAGTCACTGTTACGCTATTTATATAGTGACGTCACAACTGTTACGTTAATACAAGTGTTCTTCATGTTACTTAGTAGTGTAGTCGAACAGCATCACATTACTTAATGTTGATTTTTATACAAATGTTCATTGATGTAGGTATCTCAGGACAAAAAATATATATTTCCGCCTAGGTATTTGAATACGTTATAAATAAGTATTTTAATACAAATTCGAAAGGAATTAGTAATTTTTGAAAGACTTAGAAGTAATGCAGTATTTTACATAATCAATTGTCAAATTAGTGACCTTGCCAATTCTAACTTGCCCTTGAAAACCTTTTAGACAACCAAATCTTAATAAAATTACATGAAAAAAATATATATTCGCGACGAATTGAAAACCTCTTCCTTTTTTGAAGTCGCTTAAAAATAAAATAGTTGTTAACATTACTTATAATAGTTAAAATTCCAACTTCGATCTCTTAATATTTTTCAAAAATCATCCTCGGGCCCCAATTTGTCAATTCCTAAAATAATTGATAGTTATTTTTCAACTATCTGATAAGTTTCATATCAGAACCTCGGATTCTTACAGATTGATAATGATAAAATTACTTCGATATAATCGTTTAATAAGACGTACTTATTTATGTACATGTTTATAAAATTGATGTAGCGTGTTCAATGTGATCTACTGTATATTACTTAATTTTGTGTCGTTGTTCAGTGGCATACCTATAAGTGTTACAAAGTAGATACTGCAAAACTATCGTGTCCTATAAAAATAAAGTTGCGATTATCGGGACAATTATTAATAATTTCAGACAAAGTTGTAAGATAAATAAATATCATTATGTGTCTGGGGCTATTGTAACTCTTTGTTTTGATGTGGTACGATTGTCTACAGTGCTACGAATAAGTTATAACTTATTCGTAGTCTTTATTTTCAAGGTCTTTAAAGGTACTTATAAAGCTGGTGATAGACACTACTGTTCAAAGAATATCGTGGGTACGATGTGATTTGCATGAAATGGCGGGACAAGATTCAATCTTGAAAGTTTGTTTTTGCAGCTATTTTGTATTTATATTATGGGGCTGGAATCCTATGACAACATGTTCTGACCATGCTGAAACCTATGAAACGACGCACTTATGTCAGTATTTTGCGTGTTGATTTCTACGAAGACAGTATTAGTTTGTTATCTTATCCTGGGACATTCAAGATTGGGACTTGATCGCGCCATCTTGACTGTAATGTACAATTAAATGAGTCATATAGAAGCAAAGGCAGCAACATCCAGATAAACCAAAATGGCCGTAAACAATGTTTTTGTTTTCTAAGCAGTGCAATTACTATTGGATATTGCTGTTTTTTCTGCAAAACTATAATTTCAACGGTTATTTTCTAAGAGATGTTGCTGTTTTTGTTATGAACTTATTAAGTCAAACAATGAAGTCGATTTGACATTGATATTATACATTTAAAGTTGCTATAATTGAAAATATGGATGTTGCTGGCTTTGCTTTTATATGACTCAAATGCAAAGACAATGCAAGGGTTTCGTTTGTTAAAAAAATAAGATATTTTGTTGCTTATGTTTCTTATTACTTCTATGAGGATGATGCGATTCTTGTATGCCCTCTAAACAGTAGTGTAAAATAAAATAAAATTATCTGGAACATTAATAAATCGTTTGTTTAAATCAAATAACTCGTTTTATTTCTACACTATTTGCCAACTTTTTGGCTAACCTTGAGAGTTATAGACTGGTTAAAAAAAAAACTATCCGTCAAGGTTTTTTTTCTAAGATTTCTGGCAGTCTGTCTTTGGAAGTACTCGTGAATAAAAATATTCATCTATTTTCTCTTTATAAATAAAATATATGAAGTGTTTACGTTGATTCTTGGACCCTTGGCTTCAGAAAAAAACGTAGAACAAGGTAAGATATTTGAAAAAATCATCAGAAAATTGGATCTTGGAAAATTCAGGAGGTTTTGTATTTAAATGAATGTTATTGATTCATCATGCGGTGGGCTATCCGCCGGGCTCGCGACAGACACGCGGCCGCCGCCGCGGCAAGGTTACCTAACGTGTACGTCGCGAAACTGACGCACACAATCTATCACATGTATTAAACTGCTCCTAAACCGTAGAATTTTCACTACTGAGTTTATTTATTTGAAAAATATCTTAAAACTTTTACAAAATATTTTCAGAGGAAACCCTAGCTGCTGGTTTAGTGGAAAAGCTAAGCTTTCATCAAGCAAATGTAGCACACAGTGCGACACAGCGTGTTGTTGGAAAACCGAAGGCGGATTGCGGCGCGCGGCAAGGTAACGTCGCGTCGGCTAGTATTGGCTGCGTCAGTGTTCGCCGGACCGCCACAGCTCGCCGACGCGTCGCGGCCTCACTCGTCACTTAGCGATCTATATCACGCGGAAATCTAACAAAACCTAAAATTATCTTCAAGTAAATATTATTACTCTTCAGGTCCTCAACAAGTTGAACGTCTAGCCCTCTGGGTATCTCTTATTGTGCATGTTGAGATTTATTAAAACTTTCTGCACCATGAAGCCACCAGTTAATGTGAGTAATTTTGTATTATTATTTAGTTTTATAATAGTTTTTATTGGCATGCAAAGTAGTAACAACCCACAAAAAATTGTGTTAGTGTTAGATTGATATAGATTTTTTTGGCTTAAACTTACTTATTGATGCCTTTAGTTATGCAATATAATTTTAGCGTGTGTAGATAACTGATTGAATTAATTTTGACAATTTCTTACATATTCTGTTAACACAATTTTATAACAGTACTTAAACAAAAATAATAAGCTATTGATTATGTAAAAAGGAATCGGTCAATGGGTCATTTTAGAAGTAAATACCGCGGAGTGCTAATAAATTAGAGGGTGAAAATTGGAGATAGGGATGCAAATGCACCCTTTACAGTTTTTTTTTTTTCAATATATCTGGCAAACAAACAAAAATTTCGATATACTTTCTAGGAAACTTTTTGTACTTGAATTTCCCGTCAGTTTAAAAAAAATAAAAATAAATTTTATGCCTAAAACTACGATTAAGTAATTACTTATTCGTAGGCCAAAAATATTGAAACTAAAAGAAGAAAAGCCAAATTTTTGCTTTTTTTTTTTTTTGTTTTGCTTTCTCGCGTTTGACTTTTTTTGGGTCGAGATAGGTATAGGCATTGCATAATAGAAAAATAAGTAGACAAAATTTCCTTCGAAATGCTGGGTCGAAAAATGTTGTGGGTTAAAAATGGACCGAAATATGGTCTTATATATTTCAAATCCTGCCGGTTTAATTCTTTCTTGATTATTATCGAACGTGATAATAGATTATGATACACTCTGAATAATTTGGTGTTTTGGTTTTGAAAACCATGGGGCTTCTCATAGTAGTAAAGTTAATACCTATACATAATATTATAATAATAAGTCCGATTCAAAATAGTCTTAAACAGCAATGCTGTTGAAAATTAAGTTGAATGATGTATAATTTAGGTAGGTAGGTACTTATTTTTCTTTTTAACCGAATCGTTAACGGTGCCCAGTCGTACCTCTCTCTCAATCACTCATTGATGATAGCATAGTTTATCTACATATCTTAACGGTCTGCCAAGGAGTTGGGTACCTACATAAGTACAGGTTTTTTTTACAAAGTAATGAACCTTCGGTCAGGTTTGAATTAAGTGTAATCAACTCGGATGGAAGTTTTTGTCGACATCAATGGGAACGGCGATCAATGAGACAATGACCTCGAATTTATAGGTCGATAAGGCCACTCGTTACCCGTGGTCCCGGTGGGTCGACCCATTACCGGGTCCATGGGTAATTTTAATTACCCGTGGTCCCATGGCATTAGGGATTGTTCCCGGACTTCTGACTATATCGATAGAAAATTAATTACAACCAAAGAACCTACTTATGATTAAATACATAAAGCAGCATTATTAGGTACCTACGTCAAAATCAAAAAATCTAATTATTTTTATTTCTGGCATTGTATACACAAATAATAAAAAATAATAATAATACAGTTAGAACCAGAACAAAAATAGCAATTGAAAATGATGAATTCATAACCGATACACTAATGGAATTAATTAATGGGGTAGTAACAGTTAAATACGCATTAGAAATGTTAAGATAGTGTCGTAGTCATCGGTTATGAATTCATCATTTTTGATATAGCTGTTATTAGGAGTAGGTAGTTATGTTTTTGTTCCCAAGGATGGAATTATTTTATTTGCTTTGAATGAGTAAACTTATATAGGTATGTAGTTAACTGATGGTTTTCATTTTCTATCGATATAGTCAGAAGTCCGGGAGAAATCCCAAATGCCATGGGCATGTGACCACGGGTAATTAAAATTACCCATGGACCCGGTAATGGGTCGATCCACCGGGACCACGGGTAACGAGTGGTTAAGGCGAGAATGTAGTAAAAAAAAATTTTTGAGATACTACGCGACGCGCGACGGTGTAATACATAATATTAAATAAATACAGCACACGACACCGTGCCATAGGTGTACCTATACACCCACATTTCGCCACACATTTCGTTACATATGTTGTCCCATGTAATAGGGCGAGCCTATTGCCACCAACCGCGCACAAATCCAGACTCCGGGCTCAATACAGGTCAATCAGTCTGCCTAGCCTTTCCCCAACTATACTGGGGTCTGCTTCCAGTCTAGCCGGATGCAGATGAATACCAGTATTTTATCTGACCTCCACAACCCAGTTACTGGGTAATACCATAACCCTTTGGTAAGACTGGTTGTCACTTTCGGGCTTCTGACGACCCGTAACGACTGTCAAAGATCCACGAATGCCAGCGGGGACCAACAGCTTAACGTGCTTTCCGAGGCACGGAAGAGTCTCGGTATGTAAAGATGGTCACCCATCCACGGACCAACCCCGGCAAGCGAAGCTTAACCTGATGAATCGACCCATGCGGCTGTTATTACTTAGATACGAGCTCCTCTTCCGAGCTCAATACAGGTAACTAATCAATTACATAAGTAAGTATAGGTATCTAAGCACACCTGTATTCCTCGGAGAGATAGACAAAGTTGTTTACTACATTATATTTCATTTCAGTAGCTAAGGAGGAGCTCGTGGCTAAGATTAACAGCCGCACGGGTCGATCCATCAGGTTAAGGTATGCTTGCCGGGCTTGGTCCGTGGATGGGTTACCATATTTACACACCGAGACTCTTCCGTGCCGCGGAAAGCACGTTAAGCCGTTGGTCCGGGCTGTCATTCGTGGATCTTTGACAGTCATTACGGGTCGTCAGAAGCCTGAAAGTCTGACAACCAGTCTTACCAAGGGGTATCATATCACCCAGTTACTGGGTTGTGGAGGTCAGATAGGCAGTCGCTCCATGTAAAATACTGGTATTAGCTGCATCCGGTTAGACTGGAAGCCGACCCCAACATAGTTGGGAAAAGACTAGGCAGATTGATTAAGTTTCGCTTAACCTAGGTACCTGTTAACCTGTATTGCTTCAAATTAACTTGATATGCAAATTCTATTGAGAGGCGGTCTAAATCCTATCAATAGAAATCCAGGTTCCTTTGAATATTTTTCCGACAGAAATATTAATTTCTGCGAGTTTCGATTCAACAATGTTGTTTCAATGTAATATTATATTTGCGATAATTTTCGTTTAAGAACTGCCCCTTAACTTGTGATTCTTCGTTTAAAAGGCCCCAAAACGATCAATTGCAATTGAACAATTGTCATCAATTTCTATTCTATACTTAGTAATATTGTCAATCGCTTCACTTGCACTTCAATTTTCGCATCAATGTGTATCAAGCACGTAAAAATTAACAATTGCAACAAAACTTATCTTTTCTTGGTTCAGCTACGGGGTCACAATTGTAACTTTACTTTGCCAATCGTTTAAAAGTTGCTCAACATCTTGTCGCAAAGCTGTTGCGAAAACATGCGACCTGGTAGATCTCGTCCGATTTATTTGTAGGAACAAATCCCGTCGAAATGGTCACTTCGTACTAATTGTATCGCTAATTACTTATTATAATTTATCGCTTTGTATTGACTGATCGCATCACCCACGGCGGGTACATAATTAACAGAAAATTACGCTATTCCTTGAGGGGTCCATTGATAACATTCACTACTTATACGCAGTTATTCAATTATTTTTAAATGGTCATGTTTGTTGATTATGACCTTTTGACTGTTGATAATGTTATGTTATGATTTATGATTAAACTTATCCATGTGAATCATTGTTTAGCCATAAAGTGCGCTTACAATGCCAATTAATTGCCAATTTTTGATCAATTACTTCTTGTCGCCAACACCAAGCAATTTACAGCAATGCCAAAATTTTATAGAAATTGCCAAGAATAGGGATGATGACTGTACTGTTCGTGCATTTAACTTGATATCGGCTCACTGCCTAACTCGCCGCACGCGCGTCCGTCCAGCTTCGTGATTCCAAGCAGAGTGAGTGAGGGAGGGGGAGTATGCCCCGCTCCCCCACCATACTATAGCGCGCGGCGTGTACGCATGAGACGACAGAACTATATCTACAAACACTACATCTCTTCCTTATTTTAATGAAAGTTTTAGATATAATAATAACTTTTATTATATTTAGTATCGTCTTTATTAGAGCATCATAACAACCTTCTACATTTTAATTGACATCACAAAGGTAATGTACTCTTTAGTTTAAAACTATTTTGATCAATGTCCGCCACTTTTCGCCAAGCGGGTCAAATATTCTTTATTATTTTTCTTTATTCCTTTTCCATTAACTTTTCAAATATCATAATCAAATAAAGGTTACGATTTAGCATAACATTAATAGCATCAAATAATCTTTCCAATATTCTGGTTTTAACAAACACTTTGAAATAACTAACTAATTTAATACTTCCTTCACTTCCCAATTAATCTTTTATTATTAACATTTAACCTTATAACACTCCGCTTGTTCCTGTTCCTGACTTCCTTCGCTTTTCTAATGACAATTTATCAACTATAACTAACATCATGCTTCCTAGTTCTTAATTTTAAGCATAACCTAAATCATGACATCCGATTTTCATATATTTTAGTAATTTATTCTTCGTTAGCAAGTTCTTTGCTTCTAATTTATTACTTCTTAAACTATAATTCTTCTACTCCTCTTCTTCTCTTTCTGGAACTTCTGTTAAGACGAAACACTTAAAACAACTCTTATAACTTTTCATTCTCCTTCTACCTTTTTAGGTGTACTATATTTCGTCTCAAACGTCCTGTTTCCTCGTTTTCTACCTCAACATCGCCTCCTAATCGTGATTTAACTGTATATTGTGTGCAATTTCGCGCTTGCGATCCGTCGTTTCCTGACCGTACTATTGACCGGATCGACTACTGTACTATTGACTGGATCCACTACTGTACTATTGACCAGATCCACTACCGTACTATTGACCAGATCCACTACTGTACTATTGACCGGATCCACTACTGTACTATTGACCAGATCCAATACTGTACTATTGACCGGATCCGACACGGCCATCCTGCTAAGCAAACGTCCTCGTGTGTTACTCGGAAACAATGTTCATCGCACAGTATTACTCCACACTCCTGACCTAAACCATAAAAATCAGTTTGTGGACGTCTGATTTATCCGAATAACTAAACTAGGAAACCCCGTTACTATCAGGAAATTCAAAGTACAGCGGACTACTCATTTATCGCGCTATCTCACAATAGAGACACAATCGAACCACATAAATCAACACACTTAAGCTCTACATGTGATTTCTGGCTACGCATAGCCCACTAACCTCCAGTTACTATCTTTACTTTAATGCGAACCCCACGGGAACGCCGAGTCTACCACGGACTCATGGTTTCCACTGAAACCCGACCTCCACCAGAGTTGACTGCTTACTCACGGACTACTAACATAGTAGACGCCGATTTTAACCGAGCTACACGACAAACTCAGGTACGGTCCAATCATCATGCAAACTTAAGTACCTACTCTCCTCAATGTTATCACTACTACTCAACCTCAATTTCGTCAGTTAAACCCTGATTTTCTGGAAAATACAAAATTTCTCCACACTTTCTGCTCGTTCAATTCTGACTCATACGAAGACTAATGAGATAAAGGAACTCGACTTTAAAATCCATTTTATTTTCAACCAATTTGCAAATAACATTCAAATTAGAAATTAAAAACTAACCAATCTACGAATTTGAACTATCTAGTTACGAGATTACCGAGACCAAGCACCATGGTTCCACATTAAAGTAATCAAACAAAAACCTCAGGTATCTCTTTCATGGTCAACAACACACATACTATTCTCCACGGGAATACCGAGTCAACCCTTGACTCTACGGTCTTGGCTTCGAGGCTAGACCCGACTATACCACCCAGAGCTACCGCGTACCGCGTACCCACGGACTACTCACTGATCAGACACCGATTTCCAACAGGCTACGGCTACGATACTCTGGTATAGTCTCCAATCCACTCTACGGTTTTCGCTTCTAGGCAAAACCCGACTATACCACCCAGAGCTACCGCCTACTACGATACTCTGGTATAGTCTCCGACCCACTGAACCAAGAACCAGTTTACACAAACTAAAGTGATGCCAACTCATCATCTACTTCATTTACAATCTCAATTGTTACTTGGTCGTCGGGCATCTTCCGAACACGGTCATGAACGTATTTGTAATTACGCTTGCTAACTAGGGATTTTAAAACGTGCCGATCGCCATCTAACACTTAAGAAAATTGAAATGATCCTCTATACGTCACGTCAAGCTTAGTTTGATTACGATCTTCGCAAATTCACCGACAGAGAAGCGCTTGCCTTTGTAGTATCAAAACGACTTTTATCATATCGCGCAGACTTCTAAATTCCCTTCAGAACCCACCTTCACCTTCAGAACCTTCAGAAGCCATCATCATCATCATCATCATCATCATCATCATCATCATCATCATCATCATCATCATCACCATCATCATGATCATCATCATCATCATCCTCATCATCCTCCTCCTCATCATCATCATCATCATCATCATCATCATCATCATCATCATCAGCATCATCATCATCACCATCATCACCATGATCACCATCACCACCATGATCATCATGATCACCATCATCATCATCATCATGGTCATCATCACCATCATCACCATCATCATGATCATCATCATGATAATCATCATCATCATCATCATCATCATCATCATCATCATCATCATCATCATCATACGGTCTGATCCATCATACTTTCTAAGCAAAAGGGCCGACTAACAAACGGCGATCTACTGGATCTAATTATCTTACCTTGCAACAATTCGTTAACCCTATCGCGCATGATTCGACATTCGTCCGGAGACAGTCTAAGGACGTCTTTGCACTGTATGATTAAGGTTGACAAATATTATCTCCAACTCACCAGTGTTAACACGCGTTGTAAGATCACCGTTAACACGTTGAACGCCAGACTGAAAACCATGTTTATCCCAGTGGGCCGCGGCGGACACCATGTGACCACCAGTATAGCGGGTCCAGGGGGCCGCGTCGGACACCACGTTTCTACCACAACTTAAGCTTGCTCATGACTACTGTAATCACCATTTACTTCGACTGGTACATGACCTACTGGCACTACCGTTACGCTCCATAAGATTGGTCTGTGCTGAATACACGTGTTTGACCAATACCAATCCGTCGGCAGAGTGACCCGTACGCAGAGCCTAACCATCTCAGCTGCGTAAGTACTACGCCTCGCAAAGGGCATGCTGCACATAAAAAGCAGACCAGATTTACTTCTTACATGCTCCGGCGCAACTACATACGGACACAAAATAAAAATGTGTGGAAAGCGGAACTCCACAATCTACTGACTATCAATACCACTGAAGACTATTTTAATCTTCTCGTCTAATCTAACTTTAGTAGAAATGCAATACTCAGGGACGACAAGCAGTAATAACTTGCAACGATTATCCCTGTGTCTGAGCTGCAGACAATATTTAAAAATTGCATTGTAACTAGGTTTAACCGTTTTTGCTGTTGTTTGCCATCAGGGAGCCTACTAGCCAAACTTTCCCTGATCAGAGAGCACTCAGTATCCAGAGTCCAAACAACATGAAACGACTCACCGGATTCGCCACAGAAGAAACAGGTCACCAGCGTCGATGCTCTCTCCAGGACACTATCTTTGGCCGGTTGCGACCCACAATTTCCGTAATGAGGGTAGCTTCAGAATATTCAACGCACACGAATCTGACCATGATCGCGCTTCGGAACCGGGTTTAGTTTGTAAAAAGTAACCGCCACTGATTTTACTGTCACTATTCTCGTGTGTGATCTCATGGGTTTCGTGCTATGAAAACACACTGGGTGCCTATACTCGGTGACTATTAAAATCACAATCTAACACAATCACTTCAAATTAAAATTACCACAACTACTGAGCACAACGAATCGAATACAGTTCCGTGGCGCAGTAAACCCGACGCGATCAGACACTAGACTCATAGACTACTATATATGACTGTCCTGTCCTGTGTATGACTTTACTGTGGAAAACACATTTATGCAAGCTTCCATCATCACTTACTTATCATAATACTTCTGGTCATGAACGGGCATCATCCGTTCTGACCAACTACATTCATCATAATACTTTTAGTCATGAAAGGGCATCATCCGTTCTAATCAACTTTTAAGAAAGCTTCCATCATCACTCATCCTAATACTTCTAGTCATGAACCGGCATCATCCGTTCTGACCAACATAATTCATCATAATACTTACTTTTACCTAGTCATTAACGGGCATCATCCGTTCTGACTAACCTTCACGAAAGCTTCAATCATTACTGATCATAACACTTCTAGTCATGAACGGGCATCATCCGTTCTGACTAACCTTCACGAAAGCTTCAATCATTACTGATCATAACACTTCTAGTCATGAACGGGCATCATCCGTTCTGACTAACCTTCACGAAAGCTTCAATCATTACTGATCATAACACTTCTAGTCATGAACGGGCATCATCCGTTCTGACTAACTTCCCTATGTACGCAAAGTAACCGTAATTAATAGGATAATTCAACCCATTAATCAACACCTTATCGCTCAAAATATGTAAACAATACGGCATCAACCGATTTGTTCTACAATAAAACAATCATCTTTTCAAGTTTTAAGCAACAGACATCAGATACTCTGTATTTAACTAATTACGATAAAAACATATATTCAAATAATAAATACCCACAATGGAAACATAATGCAATAATATAAAGCTGTTAAATTGTTATATAAACCAGAAATCAACCGACATTTAATCGGGACTCGAACCCGATAGACTAGTGGGTAGGTACGATAAAAACATACTTCAAATAATAAATACTAATTGTTATGATAACCAGAAATCAGCAGATTAAATCGGGGCTCGAACCCGATAGAATAGTGGGTAGGTAGAATAACTACAGATTTATAATATCCTAATTAACTGTATGTTTATTATTGGTATACCTGCATTATACACAACTACCATTTTATTGGTGTTTGTTTCCATTTAGCACTATATTTGTTAAAATGAAATTCGAATAATGTTTATATATGCTACAAAATATAGACGTTAGATGGTATTGTTTACATAGGTACGTAACAACTTCCTTTTACGTTTTAACATGATCTTATCACATGATAAAATAAAAATGTTTAAAACTATATGATACTACCCACGTTTATATAAACAAAATGATCAAGCTATGCATTATCATCAACGTATATTATAAATATTTAACTCATGTCCTTCTTCCCGCAAAAGTTAATTATCCACAACGACAAAGCAAAGTTTTGTTGCAGTAAATAACCCACGTTAAATTATTATAAACTTGCACACTAATATTAAGTTTTCTTTCTAACCTTTCCTTACTAGAAAAATAAACGTTGACAATTTCGCATTTTTCAATAAAAAAAAACACAGTACTTACAATACTCGTCGCCAAAATGTACTGTTCGTGCATTTAACTTGATATCGGCTCACTGCCTAACTCGCCGCACGCGCGTCCGTCCAGCTTCGTGATTCCAAGCAGAGTGAGTGAGGGAGGGGGAGTATGCCCCGCTCCCCCACCATACTATAGCGCGCGGCGTGTACGCATGAGACGACAGAACTATATCTACAAACACTACAATGACTAAAACTTTTTGTCCGTCTACCTACATGACGGACAAAAAAGAAAAAAATGCGTGTCCAATATTTTTTGACAATCTACATGATTGTTAAAAAATATTGGACACGCATTTTTTTCTTTTTTTACGTAATCAAAAGATTACAGCGATACATGGAGTTAAAATGTGGCATGACCCACTCCTTGCTAGATTTTATAAGTACGTAGTTTGTTATAGTCATTAGTAGTGACTAGTGACGTAGCGAGCTCCCACTCCCCAACTTTAATGCGTTTTATCTAAGTATTTTTTTTATTAATATGTAAAGCAAAAAATACTTCTCTAATATTATTTTATTATCTAACTGACAGACTAAATAGAATTTCTTTCTTTTTACCCAGGCATCATCCTTATTGTGCAATTTTTATGGCTCGTGTAAGAGCACCTTTACTTTCGTTGTCTTGGGGCTATACCTAAGGGCTTTTAAACATCCATCACAAAAGCAACAATCAAACATGATCAATTACAACCGGTTTTATCTAAGTATGTTTTTATTAATATGTAAAGCAAAAAATACTTCTCTAATATTATTTTATTATTTAACTGACAGACCAAATAGAATTTCTTTTTTTTTACCCAGGCATTATCCTTATTGTGCAATTTTTATGGCTCGTGTAAGACCACCTTTACTTTCGTTGTCTTGGGGCTATACCTAAGGGCTTTTAAACATCCATCACAAAAGCAACAATCAAACATGATCAATTACAACCTCTCTATAACAGTTATCAGAATGATGTAGCCCTGATCATGATCATCTAGATAAAATAAATACAGCAATACGATGTACCTACCTAAACTCTAAATATTATTTCTGTGGATACAGGCAATGTCAATGTCACCCAATGCGACCTAAATGTTCCGAATAATCTACATACTTTGATTATTTTGTATAGGTTTGTACCTACTGTTTATAGATAGGACTACATTCTACAATAATTCTTTCATAGGTACATTGCTCAAGTATTCGTATACGTATTTATGCTTCTTTATCTTTGTCTGAGGTCGGTGCAGCATCTCTTCTTCCCCCACCTCGATTTTGCTGCCATCACAGTAAACAATTCACTTACTGTCTCGACATTTTTTTTTTTTTACATATATCTGGTCACTTTATACTACATATAAACAATTCCGCTTCCATCCGCAGTGTCATCTCCCGTCACCTCAGTATTCATCCCTCACCTGGTCATATCACCCTTCACACAACCTTTAATAATTAATTCTTATTACCCCAGGCCGCTCTCCTACACGATGTGGACATTCCGACAAAGAAGGCGACGTTCGGCATGGGCTGCTTCTGGTCCAATGACTCGCTGTTCGGTGTCACTCCTGGGGTGATCCGAACGAGAGTCGGCTACTCTGGCGGTACCACAAAGAACCCACATTATAGGAGCATGTGAGTATATACTGATATAACGTAACATTACGTTAGACGTACCTCGAAGGCCCCTACTCTTTTTTGCTTGCTAATATTATTAACCGACTTCAAAAAGGAGGAGGTTCTCAATTCGTCGGAACCTTTTATGTTCCCCGATTACTCGAAAATGGCTGGACCGATTTGGATTTTTCTTTTTTTGTTCGAAAGGGTATACTTCCCAAGTGGTCCCATGATCATCAAGTCAGGATCTGATGATGGGATCCCATGGAAATCGAGGGAAACCCTCAAGTTTTATGGGCACACTTATATCGATTTCGGTATTTTTTATAGTAACTCGTGCGTTTGCTCTCGGAAAGTACCTTTTGGTGATCTGGAACTGATGATGAAGACCACAGATGGCCATCGGAACTACTCAATTATATCTAAGTATATCACAGGTTGCGATTCGATTACTTTAATATGGTTTATGCCCGTCAAAATTCATAATGGTGATGGTGACTTCACCATGAGCTCCAGTTTTCCTGGTTCTTACTAGGAGAACTCCTTAACAATTAACGTCCCTGCATCGGGAAAAGCAATATTTTGTAAAACGTGATGAGCAGTTGACAATGGGTTATTGTAACTTAGATAAATTACAAACTGACCCACTAAAAAGTGAAAAATAAAAACTTTTTTACAAAAAACAAAACCGACTTCCAAAAAAAACACTACAAAGTGAAAAATAACTTTAATTTCGGAAATCGGGGGCAAAAACCTAAAATACAGATCCAATGACACCGACTTCCGAAATTAAAGTTATTTTTCACTTTGTAGTGTTTTTTTTGGAAGTCTGTTTTGTTTTTTGTAAAAAAGTTTTTGTAATAATAGTTTTTTAATCTTGGCAATGTGAACTACTTATTGCAGTATTTTTCCATGGAAAATTTATTTCCAACTTCTATAACTACATTTTATGAGCACCTTTCTCTGTAGCTTATCCTCTCGAGAGGTTTTTATCATAGATTATAGTAGGTAATAACCCTTTGATGATTAAGTGAAGCATATTTTATGCCCGTTAAGTACCTGCAAAGACTATTAGTGAATTAATTATGTAGTGTGCAATCACTAATGATTGTAGAAACCATTGTATTGCAATTGAAATATGACTGAACAGGATGAAAGGATTATGTAGTTGGAGAGTCATAACTTAGAAAAGTGTATTGTAATGCTGTTGAAGTGTTTCGAATTAGAATGGAAAGGAATAGTGATACTGTCTTCTATCTATCTATTTCTATATAAATAAAAGAGAAGTCCTGACTGACTGACTCATCAACGCTCAGCCCAAACCCTTGAACCTAGAAAGCTGAAATTGTGCACAGAGGTTCCGTTTATAATGTAGACAAGGAATAAGGAAGGATTTCCTGGTAGCACGTTCCCGTGGGATATTTTCCGACATCCGCGCGGGAAGTGCTAGTATTAAATAATTATTCTATCTATTGTTATACCGACGAGTCCAATTCAAAGAGTCGCTTGCTTTTTTTTTAAGCTTGCAATGTTCGTATGTAAGTTGTCTTCATTTGTTAGAAGTTAAATTGGACCCATTTCCCGCACCCTAATTGCGTAACACATTATCAATCGGAGTTTGAATCATTTTGAAACAAATTGCTAATCCATTTCTTCATATATTCAAAAAATTTATCTGCTCGACAATGTAAATAACGCAATGAATGTTGTTGCACTGTCAAAATGAAACCAACTCCGATTGATAATGTGTTACGCAATTAGGGTGCCGGTGTCGATGGAGCCGGAAGGTGGCCACAGGAACTCATTAATAAAACGACGCAACCCAATCGAGTTTGGGCTCGTTTGATTCGTCTTGACAAGGTCTTAAATGATATTCAGAATAAAAAAAAGTTTTTTTTTTTTTTAAATATTATTATTACACTTGTTACCACATTAAATTAATATTTTCTCTACTGTCATATTAGAATGCTGAAGATTTCAATTCCCTATTCATATTTTTTTTATTTCCAAATATTATAAAATAATTTCCGTATATTCTAAAATGCGATTGGTCGGTATTCAAGTAATCTATTAAACCTTGCATATTATTTTTAGATGTACGGAAGTGTGAAAAGACTAAGCAAAAAAATATTATCAGCTACAGATAATATTTTTTTTATTTATCAAAAAATCATGGCCGAAGTTAAAATCAATAAAATATTAAATTAGGTATCTCCATTAGAGATTATAACATAAATCTGTTCATTGGTTTCCGGGGTATCCAACTAAGCATGTCGGAGGCCCGGGGCGGCAAAACTAAATTAAAAAAAACATACGTAATGCACGCTGCTTCGAAAAGGTTAGGTTTTGTTTATAGAAATAGGAGATATTTTGTTGAGAACAGAGCATTAGACGTATAGAGGATGTTAGAGCGAGCGAAGCTACCTCGAAAATTTTTGCACCTCGCATAGTTTCAATATTCTTTTGAATATTTATACAATTGTAGGAATTACTTTGTCAACCACAGAAAAGTTTGAAAATGTGGGATGCAATGAGCTCGAAAATTTTAACACCCCACCCCGAATAGGTTTTCTTTTGACTATTCGTACATAAATAGGAGTTGAGTAGGTACGGTCAGCAACATAAGTCGATTAACACTGCTACTTTTACACAACATCATTTTGTATCAATTTAAAATTGATACAAAATGATTTGATTATTTTTTTCCCTAAAATACCGAAGAGTCTAGTAGACCTTTAAATTTTACTTCTGTTCCGATTTTAATTAAATGTCTTGCTCAATAATTAAGATTTAAAAAACTGAAGTGTTAATCGACTTCTGTTGCTGACTGTACCTACTTTGTCAATTTACGCAGAGTAGAAGTCTGAGAAAAAAGAGAATGTAGGTTGCAAGAGCGAGCGAAGTGAGCTCGAAAATTTTAGCATTATATTGAGCATGCGTAGGGTGTAACTACAAACTACCTTTTACTTACAGAATATATTTTGGTATTTCATTACTTATAAAGTATTTCTCGAGTTTTGGGGGCCCGGAGTGGACCGCACCGCACCTGCCGCCCCCCGCCCCCTTTAGTCCACCCATAGTAATAGGTAATACGGGCTGGTATCCGCAACTCCACGACAATGCAGACCACCCATACCAGGCTAGTAAAACAATCTATTAAGAAAAAGTCGACACAGAAGAAACGTAACATTCTTACTCTCACTCGTGAATAGACAAAGCCGTAGTGCGTCTAAATAACTGTGTTATCTAAACACGTGTAGGTACTATTCACTTTTACTATCATCTTCATAAATGCATACAGTGAACTACTACGTAATTACTTAATTACGCTGTACGACGACATGGTGACGACACATGCCAGGGCATGTGTCATCGACTCATCGTTCAGTTCACTAATTATCATTCTTTGTTCATTTGAGAGAAATCAGGTTGTGAGTGTTAGTATGCAGCATCTGGGTCTTAAAGGTACAAAATCGATTAATTATCTGCCTGCCCTTAACCTAATTTATTTGGAATAAGCTAAGCATGTCAATTTCTTCCATAAAATAGGATATCTATCCAACATTATTCACCACTTTTAAAGCCATATCCATCTTTCACGTAAGTTGTGGATATTTGGTACCTACTTATTCGTTGATTTTATATCATAGAACTTAACCCTATCTGTTGGCAACTCCAACAAACTATATTTTTTATCTATAATTTTTATCTGTGCCTTATGTCAAAATACTGTCATTCGCTCAGTCGGCAATAAAACTCTGCTCCATTCACGTATCGCCGAAACCTGGGGGCCTACTCCCTAAGCACGAAGCCCGTAGTTTCGGCCTTCGTTACGGGCGTTTCTTACTCCGTATCATCTACGGATGGATGATTGGTTCGGGACCCGAACGAAGAATGAATGACAACATGATTTGCCAGTTGTCCCTACTCCCGGTGTGTTTTTGCCCGTTCGAAAAATTTAACTTTTACACTTGTTTTGATGGATCGTAATGTCAGACGGACGGATAAACGGACGGACGGAAAGACGGACTGACTTAGGGAGTAGGACCCCTGCTTTTTATTTCTGCTTCCACACCATCAAATACCTGCATGAACCAGCCCCGCTGCAATACCTTAACATCTTTGTGGTCCTTCGAGCCGGATATCGTAGATCGTAGAAAGCACACGACGTAGTTTTCTTCGTTCGTGAAACATTTTACAATAGGTAGCTGTTGTTGTAGCTAAGCTAAAAACTGTAGGTGTAGAAACTGTGTCATTTGTCTGACTTTGTGTCTGAAGGACGCAAAGCGATCGATACAGTATTAGGTACCTAAGCAAGTCAAAGGTCAATAAGAAAGTGGAGCTTATCGAGTAAAGGGGTGCGTGTGGAAAAATAAGGTTAATAACTAGCAGTAGTACACACCACTACATATCAAGCTGCGCATTTCCAGAATAAGCTGATCTCGCATTTTGTAGGACTTCCGTACAATAAAAGGTCAGCCTATACTGGAAATGTATAATTTGTTATGTAGCCGTGTGTACCTACAGTAAAACAGTAGGTCAACCCGTTAAAACTGGCTTACTCAGCAATTTCAGAAATGAAAGCGCAATAATGTTTCACTTTCACACGTGCACTATCTTCATCAAAATATCACTTTATCAAAACGTGAATGAGTCGCGGAATTCGCATTAACCTTGACAGAGGCCAACGCGATAGATAAATCAATAAACTCACTTAGAATGACTTGCACGGTTATGTAAGCCAAGCAAATGACAGGTAATTTTGTTTTCCCCGACTGTAATTAATATTGTGCAATAGAGCTCGTGGCTAAGTAATTACAGCCGCACGTTGCGCACGGATCGATCCATCAGGTTAAGCTACGCTTGCTGGGGTTGCTCAGTGGATGGGTGACCATCTTTACATACCGAGACTCCGTGCCTCGGAAAGCACGTTAAGCTGTTGGTCCCGGCTGTCATTCGTGGATCTTTGACGGTCGTCACGGGTCGTCAGAAGGCCGAAAGTCTGACAACCAGTCTTACCAAGGGGTATCGTATTACCCAGTTACTGGGTTGTGGAGGTCAGACAGGCATAGGCAGTCGCTCCATGTAAAATACTGGTATTCAGCTGCATCTGGTTAGACTGGAAGCCGACCCCAACATAGTTGGGAAAAGGCTAGGCAGATTGATTGACGGTAAAAACTGCTACCTGTGTGCTACTACTCACTGACAACCTATTTATTTTACCGGGTGGAGGCTCTACGAGTAGGTACAGGCTATACCCGCTAAACACCTCACATCATGGGGCTAAGCGTTGATGTGAGGAATCGAATTTATTGTTGAAGATAGAACGTAGGTATAAAAGCTGAGAAGTAGGTATAACTCGTTGTTTGCAAAATTAGTAACGCAGACTTTGTCATAGGAATCATATCTATCTATATCTGCCTAGTCTAAATTTCTTGAGAATAGACTGTGATTAGGTACCTATGTGTAGCTACATAAAACTAGACTACTTCCTAAAAATTCACGGTCTTACCGGTTTCTAATCGACTTCAAAAAAGGAGCTTCTGTATTCGACCCGTATTATGATATATGTATGTTTGTTTGTCCGCTATTTGCTCAAAAACTAATGAACCAATTTTGATGATTCTTTCACTAACGTGTTCTACATACTTTCGTAAAGGTTTTAGTAATACATAATACATTATGTAATTATTCTTATGTATCTATGAATTAATAAATGTGCTTAATGTATCTCTAGTATCTATATATTTCTAAGCCGATTTTGATGATTCTTCTTCTTGTTCGTCTTTGACTTACTTATGTACTTAATTGTATATTCAATTAAAAATGGAAAAATAAATTTACTTAGGTAGGTATTTAAAAAAAAGTAAAAACCGACTTCAAAAACCAAAAACGAATAATCAGTTCGACGCAATTTCTTTTAAAAATTATATTTATAACTTTCATAAAACACTTTACAGCTTCTGAAGCCGGTGTCTTCAATTCTTCAATGCACTTAAGCTTGGCACCGACTTCAGAAGCTGTTAAGTTTTTTTATGAAAGTTATAAATATAATTTTTAAAAGAAATTGCGTCGAACTGAAGACGTAATGAACATTAACATTTCTTCGCTATGTAGATTGCCAGAAATACTCGCCTAAAATGTGTGGTCATAATAAAACAATACTTAAAACTATTACCTATGTTTTAATATATCAATGCTTATTATTATATCCTACATATTTTACCTTTTACTTCTACTTAGGCTTGTGTAAATGTAATAATAAAATCGAACTCATATACAAGGTGTACATGTACACCTATATAATTTAAATATCCTACAACCTCTAAATGCGTCATTTGTACTCATCATTATGAACAACTTTTACTATGGGAACAAACCTGAAATAGCGAAAAAAAATCAGCTGTTCCCTACATTTATGTTCGCCGTCAAAATGTAAGAAACAGCTGATATTTTCTACGCAATTTCAGGTTTGCTCCCATAGTAAAAGTTTTTCATAATGATGAGTACAATGACCCCTTAAGAGGTTGTGCGTTATTTAAATTACACCTGGAATAAGCGATTAGAAAATTTAACATGCTTAATTATACCTAAGCTTGTTAAATTTTCAAATCAGTGATACGCCCTTTACCAATGGATCACGGATCCCGACGAATTTTTTAGAGAAGGTCACAGCATCGGGCCGTTATACATCCAATACACTCTGAAAGCAGCTAAATGGACAACCCCATCTTTTCCTGAAGACTGCTGTCTCACCATCCTTAGCATGACGGCAGAATTCATCCTACACGTTATAGGTACTTTGCCTACTTATTACCTAATTAATTATTTATCACTTTTGTCCATATTCATTATTCCTCGCTTCCACAGATCTTAGAAACACATTTATGATCTGTGCTCGCTCCTTCCGTTATCTTGTACCTAAGTGTTGGATAGGGTCAAAGACAAAATGCCAAGGGATTATTACATCATGTGATAATCATCACGAGATTAATAAAAAGTAATTAAATGACAATGTCTTGTCATTGAACCTACATTTCAAAATTTTATCTCACAACAAAAATCTGCCTAGCCTTTACCCAACTACGTTGGGGTCGGCTTCCAATCTAACCGGATGCAGCTGATTATCAGTATTTTACATGAAGCGACTGCCTATCCGACTTCCACAACCCACTTACTGGGTATCTATCACGATACCCCTTGGTAAGACTGATTGTGAGACTTTCGGGCTTCTGACTATCCGTAACGTTGTTGAACCTACATTTAAAAATTATGTCCCATACTAATAGTTGTGCCTAATTTGTTGATAACTAGAGCCAAGGTTAGCAGCCCGGCGCGTGCGCAAGGCCAAGGCGCCTCGAGTCACTCGCGTGTTCACACAAGCTAGAGACGTTATTTATAAAATACTGAGATAAAATATAACACGCACGTGTGTTATGTTTTTGGGAAATTATGCGAAAATTAAACAACACGTGATTTAATTACTTACACGTGTGTAAGAAAACGGAAACGCATTCGCTCAATATTATTGCTAAGCTATTAAACATGGTGGCAATGTGTATTGAGCTACATAAAATCTGCTACTCCAAAGGGGCGTTCATTAATTACGTGAGGTGATTTTGGCGACTTTCGACCTCCTCCCCGCTTGGTGAGATGTCGTGAGGCTTAGCTCGAGCGCCTCCCTCCCAATCTCTAGTGAGATATTTCAAAATACATATTTTTAGTGTAAATACTTACGTTAAAATCTGTGCTTGATTGAGCTGGATTTATTTAAACAAACATTATTCTTTTTTATAATACCTAAGTAAGTAAGTATGTACCTACTTACTTTTTATAATAATTACCCAGTTTTCTCGCAATATTACAGATTCTTGCGAAAAAAAATAATACATGATATTTGCCGAGACCTCTCTCTCTCCCCACGTGTGATTGGGTGTGATTTGGCTAGTCCCCTCACCCCCCTAAACGCCTCACGTAATTATGAAAGCCCCTCTTTGATAGAGAAAACTGTTTCTCCTCTAGTACCTGTTTGTGCTGATGGCGCCATCTATGCACCCCGTTTCCCGTAGGAACTATATGTCATCCGAGGCTCCTCTTTCATAAATTCATGCATGGTCCTCGTCCTTTGTCTTTTACCTGTTTGACCCTTACTTGCTGAAAACATATAATTCCTCGCAATAAATATTACGTGACTGTAGATAACAAATAAATATTATAAAGACAAATAAATAATAACTATCAATAAAGATAAATGAATAAGCATTTATAAAGTGCAAAAATGATGACAATAATGTTTTTATTTTCAGTGGCGACCACACAGAGGTGATCGAGTTGGACTTTGACCCAAAAACAGTCACCTATGAAGATCTCCTCGATATGTTCTGGGCGAATCACGAGTATGGACTAACCACTAAACTAAAGAGACAGGTAATTGTTACAACCACTTTATGAAATGATGAAAAGAAACTAGAAGTCATCTGAACCGCGTTCAAGAACTGTCAGTGTCCACGATGTGGACTATGATGTGCTCATATCGTTCAATTTCACGAGTGAAATTCGCCCTCAGATTAATTATAAACGACCAAGAATTGTCAAAACTAACTGTGTCATCGTTTAGCACACATTGTACCTAACCCAAAACAGCTAGGGAACCACGGTGGACCAGCCGATCGTGATTAGCGCAGGACTTCATTATTAGGTTGTTCATAAGTGGCGCATTATCAGAAAAATCCAAACGAATCAATGAACAATCGAAACGAATCAAAACAAAAATCGTGGTAGGTAGTCATTCTGCGAAGACGGGACAATAAACACGCAGAATGGTTACTTATCTATTTAGACAAGCTTTTATTAAACTTGCAATGCTTGTAGGTATGTAAGTTAAGTAAGTTGTCCTTTTCAAAAATTGCAAGTTAAATTTGACCCACTTCCCGATCTTTGATTGAGCTGAAATTTATAAAATCGGTGACAATGCAATATTTTGGTACCATGGAGCTGATCTGATGATGGAACCGGAAGGTGGCCACAGGAACTCAGTAATAAAACGACGCAACCCAATCGAGTTTGGGCTCGTTTGATTCGTCTTGACAAGGACTCTAGTCCTAGATGATATCGAGACAAAAGCTTGTTTTAAAAAAATACACTTGTTGATGAATGTCATTGTCACACGTGATTAGATAACTTTAAGTATGTACCTACCTAAACAAAGAAAATCTGTGGTATTTGGCATAAACAGAGTAAGAGTGTAATTAGAAATAGTTTTTGCTGTAGTAAACAATCACATGAGCCAATGGTGTAGGTGTACCGTATAATTAATACCTACACGTGAGAAGACAAACAGTCTTTGTCCAAAATCGTAAATATGAGTCAAATCATTGTCGATTGATTTGTGAATCAAATACGTTTTCTTAAATTTTTAAAGGCCCCTCATCATAAAAATAGCCTTAATGAAATCTTTGTCTTTGGTTTTTTTTTCAAATTTTATTGAAATTTGCCTATCTATATCTTTTCTTATCTAAATCACTACAGTCATAATAACGGCAATAATTTATAGGTACAGGTGTTTTATACTCCGGCAAATACGGGTTTTTCAATGTGACTTAATCCAGAGGTGAAAGTCACAGTGATTAATTTAACGTTTTCCGATCCTAGAATTTATTAAATGTTGTTTGTTATACAGTACCAGTCCCTGATCTTATACCACGATGAGGAGCAACACTTAGCAGCGGAGGCGTCCTACAAGCAGACGCAGGAACGCTGCAACGATCAGCTGCGCACTGAGATCGCGCCCGCCGGGCCCTTCTACCCTGCTGAAGAGTAAGTACTACATGTTATTAAATGTAGGTAATATTATACTATGAGGAGGAGGCCTACCGGTCAAATGCGTGTCGGACTTCGCACATTTAGGGTTCCGTACCAAATCTGATTTATCAATATATTGGTATTTTGTGGAGGTCAGATAGGCAGTCGCTCCATGTAAAATACTGGTATTCAGCTGCATCCGGTTAGACTGGAAGCCGACCCCAACATAGTTGGGAAAAAGCTAGGCAGATTGATTGGTATTTGTTAGTAAAATATACATAATAATAAACATTATCACCTTTATGACAATGGGAATTTAAAAATTCTTCGGAACAAAATTTTGACAAAAAAAGCTGACTTTGGTGCCTTCTCATTTATTTGTTTTCCAATATTTTTTAAAACAAAAATACAGTATTTATCTAATCAACGAGCTCTAAATAACGATACCCCCGATACCCCCGATGTGGTAGGCTAAAAAATTTTTCGACCCAACATCTCCATTATTTCACGTTTCACGTTAATTTTCACCGTTTCCATTGAAATACGTTTCTTGCAGAACATAAAAATATTCTCACAGTGTAATACATTGGCCATAAAAAATCGATTGACTAAACTTTTTACCAACAAAGATTAACCTACTTAAATAAGACAAATGAGTCAACTACCTACAAAGTTGCCATTTACAAATATTAATGGGAATCCGCGACATTGCACGGACAGTACCTAACGACATAAAAAAAATAACCTTGCTGACGCGAGTAGCAACAACCTAGAATATTCAGCATACGTCTAGCTATGTTGAATACATAAATAACTGTCGATTATTGCAATAATCAGGCCATGGTCCCCTCCTTGTTAACGTCCCATGTGTGCATCGGGACTAATAATTTAAATTCTGCACATTGATTTTCCTCTTAATCAAAGCAATCAAGATTGATAATATTGACGTTATTATTGGCTATTCTAAAAATAGACGGTCTTCGTCTTTGAGGTCACGATAATTGGGTTGAGTTCGAAATGTGAAAAACCCAGAAAGTGTTTCGTTAAATAACATCACGACTATTATCGATTGATATATACTTATCTCTTTTTTTTTACTTTTGGGGGATCGTACGTAACTACGTACCCCTCAAAATCGGATAGTGGGGGTCGAATTATCGCCCATATTCCAAATAAATCTATTCAAATATATGTCCACTGGTATTAAACGTAGCACATAAAATTTAAGTGAAGTGTTTGAACTTGAGATCATATCAATCAAGCCAATATTCATGTACCTACGTTGTACCGGTCAAATCACGAGAATGATTTTCTTGCAGCGCAATTGAGTGATCAAAAGATCGATATTTGACACGTGCTGATATTTCTCTACCTACTGATTTATAATGATTACTGATTGATACTTGAGTAGGGTCAACATCATCGTTAGTCAATATGTTGGTATCAATTATTATTAGAGTATGGTTTAAAGTAAGATTAGACCAGCGATTTTTCTTTCTAGTTTACAAAATATTATTACATAAGTACATAATAATATCCAGTCTTGCCAAGGGGTATCGTGTTACTCAGTGACTGGGCTGTGGATGCCAGATAGGCACTTGCTCCGTGTAAAACACTGGTATTCAGCTGCATTTGGTAAGACTGGAAGCCGACCCTAACATAGTTGTAAAAGGCTAGGCAGATGATATTATTTACATAATTATAATGTGTTTCTTTTCAGTTTCTTAATCCCCCCAATGTATATCTTTAATTACCTAAACTGTAATTTATTGCTTGTCTAATCAATTTTTTTTCTCCGCAGCTACCACCAGAAATACAGACTGCAAGGCCACAAGGATCTCTGCCGTAGTCTCGGTCTGGACTCTTCAAAACTACAGACTTCGCACTTAGCAGCTAGACTGAACGGCTACCTAGTCGGAGTGGGGGGCAGAACACAGTTTGAGCAAGAAGTCCAGGCTCTAGGATTAAGTGAGAAGCAAGCTGAGTATGTGCGGCGAGAGCTTGAGCGTAACGAGGGCGGCGGTCTGGCTTGCTAGCTGCATCAACATGGTTAGGTTCGAAAAAAATATGTCGGCAAGAGCGTTTACGTACGTACGGCATTTCATACAAACTTTCAAGTGCTTGTTTTTCCAAATGAATGAACCGATTTTAATGAAACTTCATACGCAGAAGCAGCATACATAGGTCTAAAAAGTTAGTTAAGAACATTGTCCAAATTTCTTATTTAAAAAAAGATAATTGGAAATCTCTGGAAAATTTAAAATCGTTCGAATTTAGCTGTAACACTATTTTTAGAATATGTACTCAATTAACTTTTTAGATCATGTTTGTGCGTATGAAGTTTCATTAAAATCGGCTCATTAATTTCGAAAAACAAGGACTTGAAAGTTTGTATGCCGTACGGCGTAAACGCTTTAAGGTCTGGTTCCCATGACAACGCAAGCTGACTCGCGCTTCCGAAGATTGCGCCTAGAGATTCTTCCTAATACACTACAGCAATAGAACATCACAACACAATGGGCCTTATTAGGAGGCTAAAAGTCACCCAAAGGGTAATGGGTATGCTTGGAGTTTCTTTGGTAGTGGGCAGGGCACATTGCTCTCAGAACAGATGGCCGATGGGGCCGAAAGGTTCTGGAGTGGCGACCGCGTACCAGAAAATTTAAGGTTGGAAGGTTTCCCACAAGGTGGACCGATGACCTTATAAGGGCTGAATGCGGGAAGCACAGAATCGGTCGAAGTGGCGATGCTTGGGGGAGGCCTATGTCCAGAAGTGGACGTTTTTCGGCTGAAATGATGATGATGAATAGAATATGAACAAGCGGCACCGTGCGTCAGTACATTTGTCTTAGGAACTAGGCCTAATAGGTGTATATTTTGTGCTGGAACACCAATGTCGGAAATGTTTTAGCATTTATAATTGTTAGGAAATTCAATTTAGATTTATTTGTCATTAAGTTGCAGGCGGCTGCGCTACCGTATGCTTCATAAAGAAATAATAAGCGTAAAACGTACGTAGTAAGCGTTTTAACTAAATTTATACTCTAGACTAGAAATCACCCTTTATGGAAAAACACAAAAAAATGTATGATCCCAATAACGTACTCATTGCATTGTTAGTTGTTTGTTAGTTTTTTATAACAGCAGTACAGCATTTTGAATTTTTAGTTGATAATTCTTTAGTTATAGTTATAAGATGTTTTAATAAGCAAAAATGTTAGTTATATAATCTTTTATCTCATTATTATCATTATGTACCTACTGGCCAATAAAATGAATTGTTTAATTGTTATTTGCTTCGACTCACTTTCATAGTTCAGTATTAAGTTGTTTTTTTGTGGAAATAAATAATTTTATCTCGTGAATGATACACAAATGTATCGCGTATTGTTATGTTTAGTGATATTAAGATTATAAATGTATTTTCTCACTTTTGGAAGTTTTAATTTAAACCTAATAGTCTTTGAGACAGAAGTCACAATATCCTAGAAATCATTCTTGAACGTGTGACCGACACTCGTATGGCCACCATCAGGCATTTTAATTTTGATAAGCACAAAAAATTTCGCTTATTTTCCTGTGTACCCTTGATGGTGCAGTGGAAGATAAATTTTAACCGCTGTATCCTTGGCCATGAAACCTCACTCGTTCCACTGAAATCCCCTAGACCAGTCCCCCAGGGGACTACTCGGCACTCAATGTTCCACTACGATACCCTAGGCGATCATACAAAACTCTAATTTCCATTTGAATTGAGAACCTTATTATCATGTTTTGGCAAGGACGCTACCAGCCTATTTTGTATTAAATTGTACAGTCAACACAGCAAACTACAGAAATATAACTCTTTATTTACTACTAAGTAAATCATGAAATGAATATTTTTATGTGATACCGTTACAACTAAATCCCAAAAATGATAGATTTTTTTTTAACCGACTTCCGAAACGAGGAGGTTCTCAATCGACTGTATGTTGTTTTTTTTTCTTTGTTACGCGATTTCTCCGTCAATTGATGAAGTAAATAATAATTCAGAGATAAACAAATTGCAATTTTAAGTTAAATAGTAAAAAGTAGAATTACAAACTTTAATTTTTTAAGTAGAAAATAATTGTCGACCATCATAAAGTAAAACAATGCCGCCATTCCTTGGAAGAAAACAAATATCATCGTCAATTCAATCCGTAGCTTCCATGATAAAATCCAGAAAAAATATTATTGTTTCGGAATAAATAATTAAATCAAAATAAAATTCAGTGACAATCGCGGTGACAATTAAGCATAAAGATAATCCCTGTAGGTATATGATTATCAAAGAAACAGTTATTTTTATTAAAGACGTTCAATTTCACTTCTAAAATAGGAACAGAAAATTTTTATTTGGTCTGGTTTCAGGGCCAAGGGTACAGGAGGTCGTGGCCGCGGCAGTAAAGGGTGTGGCTTTGAAGAAGAAGCAGTCTTCTAAAGACAAGGCCATACCCGTAGCCAAGGCCTCCATTATGGCGGCAGCGGAGGCTCTGCTTCAAGGGCCTCCGTCGGACGGCATGTCTGAAATGCGGGCGGAGGTCGCCCGCTTGACAGCCGCCATGGAGCTTCTCCGAAAGGAGAACGAGGAGCTCCGAGCGGACCTGGCCAGGCTCCGCGATGCCGGCCCTCAGAAGGCGCCGCAAGAGGGGGCGCAGCAGGGGCAGAGCGGGCTTGGGCCCGCAGAGGAGAGGCTACTGACCCTGGTGCGGAAGGAGCTGGCTGCTTTTAACAGCCGGTTCTCCGTCCTGGAGGGCATTGTCCTCCGGCCCCCGCTAGCGGCGAGCCGGCAGGCCTCGGGCCAGCCAGAGGCGGCATCGTACGCCGCCACGGCTGCCACGCCCAAACCTGGGTCGGCGGGGCAGGCGAAGGGCGGGGCCGCTGCTGCAAGGGCGCCTGCGAAGACGCCTGCGAAGGCGCCTGAGAAGGCCCCGGCTGTGGCGGCGACGACGACGCGGCCGCCCCCGCCTTCTAAATCTCCTCCGGCTGACGCCGAATGGCAGGTAGCCGGGGAGAAGAAGAAGGAGGGCAAGGCGGCAAGGGCGGCCAAGCGTAAGGAGAGGCGGCGTCGGCGCAAGGAGCGAAGCGTCGCGGCGAGGTTGCGCGCCCCAAAGTCCGCAGCTGTAGTGATCACACTACAGCCGGAAGCGGAAAAGAAGGGCGTGTCCTACCGCGACGTGCTCACCAAGGCGCGGGCGGCGGTGAACCTGGAGGAGGTCGGAGTCACGAAGGGCATGCGAGTTAGGGTCACGGCGACCGGGGCTCGTATGCTCGAGATTCTCGGTGCGGCCAGTGGCCCGACCGCTGACGCTCTGGCCGAAAAGCTTAGGGCGTCCTTAAATGCGGACGAAGCCCGAGTGTCCAGACCCGCCAAGTGCGCTGACATGCGCATCCTGGGTCTGGACGACTCCGTGACTGAGGGGGAAGTTGTGGCCGCCGTGGTCAAGACTGGGGGGTGCGCTATCGAGCAGGTGAAGGTAGGCACCATCCGTCCAGACTCCACGGGGTTGCGAGCCGTTACGGTGAGCTGCCCCGTATCGGCGGCCAACAAAATCATTGGGGAGGGCCCAAGACTCCAGGTGGGCTGGGATTCCACGCGGTTAAAACTGCTGGAACCCAGACCTCTGAGGTGCTTCCGTTGCCAAGTGGGCAACCACGTGGGAGCTAAATGCACCTCGGAGGTGGACCGCAGCAGTAATCGCTTCCGTTGTGGTCAGCCCGGTCACAAGGCCGGCTCGTGCAATGCCACGCCGCACTGCTACCTATGTGCGGCAGCTGGCAAGCCGGCCGATCACCGGGCTGGAAGCAAGGGCTGTGGTCCACCCACGAAAGCCCGGGGCAAGGGCAAGCCCTCCGCCCCCTCTACCGCCGTCACCGCCGCAGCCGTCGCCACAGGCGCCGTCGCTGCCGCCCCCACTGCCGTCACCGCCGTACCCACTGCGGCGGAGCCCTCACAGGGGGCTCAGGAGGGGGCTGAAATGGAATGCCAGTAGTGGCCCCATTACGCCTCCTCCAGGCGAACATCAACCACTGCGCCGCCGCTCAGGATCTGTTGCTCCAGAGCATGGCGCAGTGGTCGATTAACATCGCCGTGGTCGCTGAGCCGTACTTTGTCCCGCCCAGTGATTACTGGGTGGAGGACCTGAGCGGCTCAGTGACCCTCATTTCGTCGGCCGCCGCCGGTACCCTGTCCCTTGAAGCCGTCAGGAGGGGACAGGGTTGCGTTGCAGCATGGTTCGGGGGGATTGTCGTGGTGGGGACATACTTCTCCCCGAACCGAACTCTCGCCGAGTTCCACAACTCCCTTGCGGAGTTGAAAACTGTCGTCGTCGGGTATCGTTCCCTTCCCGTGCTTGTTCTCGGGGACTTCAACGCCAAGAATGTGGCTTGGGGTTCCCGGTATAAGGACACACGGGGCAGGATGGTGGAGGACTGGGCTCTGGAGACAGGCCTGGTCGTCCTAAACCGGGGTTCTGTCCCCACATGTGTGCGGATGCGGGGCGAATCAGTGGTGGACATTTCGTTCGCCAGCCCCGCTCTGTTGCCGCATGTTGTTGACTGGCGCGTTATGGAGGGGGTGGAGACCTATTCCGATCACCGGTACATCCGGTTTGATGTCTCCGCCCACACCTCAAGTGCGCCGGTCCGACAGACCCCGAGTGGTCCGCGGTGGGCGCTGAGGAAGCTGGACCGGGAGCTTCTCCTGGAAGCCTCAATCGTGCAGGCCTGGGTGTCACCACCGGACAGGCCTGCCGATATCAATGACGAGGCGGAGTGGTTTCGGGAGGCCATGTCCGAAATATGTGACGTGGCAATGCCCCGGGTCCAGCCCGGTCGCGCCTGGCGCCAGGTGTACTGGTGGTCGCCGGAGCTGACGGCTCTGCGCGAGGCGTGCGTTGCTGCGCGGCACCGGTACACCAGGCACCGCAGGCTCCGTATCCGCCCTCCGGATACGGAAGCCATTCAGGCGGAGCTGTACGAGGGGTACAGAGCGGCGAAGACCGCCCTCCGAGCAGAGATCTTGCGGGCCAGGGATCTGGGTCGCGAGGAGTCGCTGGAGACTCTGAACAGAGATCCATGGGGGCGCCCCTATAAGATGGTGCGGGAGAAACTCCGCCCATGGGCGCCCCCGCTGACGCAGAGTCTCCGGCCCCAGCTCGTGGAGGACGTGGTGAGCGCTCTGTTCCCTTCGCGAGGGGAACATACTCCCCCGCCTATGGCTCCGCTTCATGCGGTGCCCGTTGCGGACCACAACACCGACGACGGCGACGATGCTCCGGAAGTGACCGAGGTAGAGTTGAGAGCGGCGGTACGTAGGCTGAGTGCCAAAAATACCGCCCCAGGACCCGATGGCTTACCTGGAAGAGCCTGGGTTCTGGCCTTTGGGGCTCTCGGGCCTCGACTAGGGGGGCTCCTAAGCGCATGCTTGGAGAGGGGCCAGTTCCCACTTCGTTGGAAGACGGGGAAACTGGTCCTCATTAAGAAGCCGGGGCGCCCTGCGGACTCTCCGTCCGCTTACCGACCCATCGTGCTGCTCGACGAGGTGGGCAAGCTCTTTGAAAGAGTTATTGCAGACCGCCTCGTCGGGTGGCTGGTGCAGGAGGGGCCGGATTTGGCGGAGAGCCAGTTTGGTTTCCGCAAGGGGCGCTCAACGGTGGACGCCATCATGCGCGTGCGAGCCCTCACGACGGGGGATGCGGTGGCCCGGGGTGGGGTCGTCTTGGCGGTGTCCCTAGACATCGCCAACGCCTTCAATACCCTGCCCTGGAGTTGCATCAGGGAGGCACTCCGGTATCACCGGATGCCGACCTACCTCTGTCGAGTGGTCGAGGCCTATCTGACGGACAGGGCCGTCATCTACCCCGGTCATCAAGGAGAGTGGAACCGGCGAGAGATGTCGTGCGGTGTCCCACAGGGATCGGTCCTGGGGCCGCATTTGTGGGACATCGGGTACGACTGGGTGCTGCGCGCCGACCTCCCTAGCGGCGTCAGCGTGGTATGTTACGCTGACGACACGCTGGTCCTGGCGCAGGGGAGGTCGCACCAGGCGGCGGCTGATTTAGCGACACGCGGGGTTGCGATAGTCGTGGAGAGGATCCGGCAGTTGGGACTCGAGGTGGCCCTGCACAAGTCCGAGGCCATGTGTTTTCATGGTCCTCGGAATGCGCCACCGTCGGGTTCCCAAATAACGGTAGGAGGGGTTCACATCGGAGTCGGGTCGACGATGAAGTACCTGGGACTCGTCCTCGACAGCCGGTGGAACTTCGTGGAGCATTTCCGACGTTTGGCTCCCAGACTGGAGCGGGCTGGGGCTGCTTTGAGGCGGCTCCTGCCCAATCTGGGGGGTCCAAACGCCTCCTGCCGGAGGCTCTACGCGGGGGTCGTGCGGTCCATGGCCCTTTACGGAGCACCGGTGTGGGCGCGTTCCCTAAGGCTGGGGCCAGCCGGCAGGTTGAACGCGTCCCAGAGGGTCATGGCCATCCGGCTAGTCCGGGGATACCGCACGGTCTCCCGGGAGGCGGCGAGCCTCCTTGCCGGATTGCCGCCGTGGGATCTGGAGGCAAAGGTCCTCGCGCACGTGTGGGAGTGGCGCGAGGAGGCGAAGCGCCGGGGCGTAACTCCGCTGCCGCGAGAAATCACGGTACAGCGGACAGAGCTCCGGCGGGATCTCATGGCGGCATAGAGAGCGCAACTGTCGCAACCCAGCGCTGGGCACGCCACAATTGCGGCGATAAGTCCCCTCTTTGAGGAGTGGTTAGAGAGGCGCCACGGCGTCCTCACCTTCCGCCTGACGCAGGTCCTCACCGGACACGGTTGTTTCGGGAGGTTCCTGTTTCGCATAAGGCGGGAGGAAACGCCCGGGTGTTACCATTGTGTGGATCGCCCGGAGGACACGGTGGAGCATACAGTGGAGGTCTGCCCGGCTTGGGCAGAGCACCGCCGTGTTCTCACGGAGGCGATCGGCGGCGGCGATCTCTCGCGTCCGAGCCTGGTCCAGGCCATGGTGCGGAGCGAGAGTGCATGGGAGGCCGTCACCTCCTTCTGCGAAGCAGTGATGCTCGCGAAGGAGGAGGCGGAACGCGTGAGGGAGAGGCAGCCTCACGCCCTCAGTCGCCGCAGGAGACGCCCTGGGCGGCGGGAATCGCGGGGCGATTTCCGGCCACCGTAGGCGCGGGCCTGCGGACGGTGAGCAGCGGGTAGCTCGCCGTCCGGTAAGGACCAGGCCCGAGTCGACGGCGCGTTGTGTTCCACGCGCGCCTCAAAGAGATGTCAGCAAGTGACGGGGTCCAATAGGGCCGACGCCGCTGGGGTCGCGGGTTGTCTGAAGGGGTTACCGCGGCCCTGGCATAGGCAACTGAAGGAACACGGGTGGGTTTTAGTCAGTAAAAGTCTGACACGCACTTCCGCTCCACCCAGAGCGGGAGAAGTTATTTGATGATTTCCGGGTACAGCGATTAAAATTGATCTTCTACTGTACCTACCATCAAGGGACACACACACACACACACAAGGGTTACACAGGAAAATAAGCGAAAAATTTGTCGCCAAATATCAGAATCTGTCGGTAGGTGTAATGGTCCCCGGGATCAATGTACAAGAAAATAGCGGAGATGTAAATAAACGATCAGAAATTTAATTAGAAAAAATAACAGAGAAAATACAAGGAAAATACAATGGTTTTATATCGACGACGATGACAGAAAAACAATAATAAAGTGCACATCAATTTGACGGCTACAAAGAAAACCAAAAGTATTTTTAAAAAGTTTTACACAAAAAGTACCTATGTGAGCTGCGTCGCTTACATAGCCCCACCCTAGTGCTGCTGGCGCAGCACTTGCTATTCCAAGGAGATCTTAGCGACGCGAGCCACAGATCTTTTCAGGCTACCTAACTGCGTTCGAACTTGTACCACTCGCACTCTGCCGTCCTTTCCGGGAAAAACCTCCTCTATGATGCCTCGCGGCCACACGTTTCGTGGCGCATCAGGGTCGGCGATAAACACTAAGTCTCCGACTTGAAGAGGCTTCTGCTGCCCGTCTTCGGTCCACTTTTGCCGTGGTATCATCGCAGGCAGCACTTCGGTGACCCATCTTTTCCAAAACATATCAGACAACCGTTGTGCTACTCGCCATTGTCGACGCCGGTACAGGTCAGAATCTTGAAAGTTGCCTAGCTGCGGTGAAGTAGAAGACGAACCGATCAAGAAATGGTTAGGCGTCAAAGACTCTTTGCTGTTAACGTCTACCGAGACGTGGCTAAGTGGACGCCCATTCACCATGGCTTTTACCTCAGCCAGCAGCGTGTTCAGCACCTCCTCTTTAGGCGCTCTTTCTTTGAGGACGACCTTCAGTGCAACCTTCACACTACGGATTAGGCGCTCCCATGCTCTTCCCCAGCGAGGGCTAGCCGGTGGTATGAAGGTCCATTGGGTGCCGTGAATAGCAGCAGTGGTCTGCAGGAGCTGCTCATCAAGTTCCGTAGCGGACTTCTTGAGTTCTGCGTTTGCACCTCTCAAATTTGTACCGTTATCATCAGAATACAGTTGTGCAGGCCATCCGCGCCTAGAAGCCATCCTCCGAAGAGCCATAATTAATGAATCGGCACTGAGCGCCGACACTATCTCCAAATGAATTGCTCTAACAGTGAATAATGTGTGGACTGTATTGTATGCTGTTTTGCCGCTCATTTGGTCGGTCGGTGTTTGTGTATGCGAAGCTACGTCATTGAAAGCAGCGCTCACCTGTGCTTTGTCAGTGTTACCCGCTCCTGCTGCAACGTGAGGCGACGACGGCATGATCACTCTCCGATAACATCGCGGTATTCGAATGCTACAGATGCCTAGCAATAATACCAATAAATCGGGACCCGGGATATTGGTTTCGATAAGTCTGAAATTACCGTAGCAAAATCATTGTCTAACAAATGCTTAACACGATCTCGGTACCTTTGTGCGTATGGTTTCTTCTCCAAATTATGCAGCCTAGACAGTGCCGTACGTTCAGAATCAGGCATCTTACAACTGGCATCCTTCCATGGCAGACCTACGTGCCATCGACTATCAATTAATTTTGCCGTTCGTTCCAGGTGTTCCAAAGCGCGCAGATCATCAGCGTTCTGGCGTGGTTTCCCGGATATTCCCATAGATTCGATAGTAAATGGCTTTCTTACCATCTCGTGCAGGTCTTCGAAAGAAGTGTTTGCCAACCCTGATTGTACCTCGGTGACGTGCAGCGTGGAGAAACACCCGCGTGTCGAGAGAGAGACAGGCACCAGCCCGTGGACGCACCATCCCAGCGGAGTACGAGTGGCACAAGGTTCGTTACATTTGCCAACTCTAACATCTAACGGTAACAGTAAATTATAATTATCCTGACCTATCAGAATTTCAGGTTTAGTATAAGAATAACAAAACAAATCTTTTATACTACTTAAATGTGCATAGTTTTTAAAATTAACTAAATCAATATTTTGTACAGGTACACTAAAGTTCTGGAAACTGCGAGCAGAAAGTTTAAATCTCTCACCATCATGGTTCGCTATACAAACACTCAGCACGTCGGCGTCGCACACCAGCGCGCTGTTGTCCCACGCGCCATGCACGCGCAGCGTCTCGCGGCGCCCGCAGAGCCCGGCGCGTGACGCCAGCTCTGCACTGATCAGAGTTACAGTAGATCCATCGTCTAATAATGCACTTGTATTGAAAATTCCGTTAGGTCCATGCACAGTTACGGGCACAACTTTCAGCAGTACTTTACACTCGCTGTTCTTGATATGAGTGACTGTTTCAGGTGCCACCGGCGGAGGCGGCGACGATGTTTCAGATGCAGTGTTGTTATCACTGTTCAGTGCTTGAGATACTTTGTAGTGCAATAACTTGTGGTGTGGTTGACCACAGTTCTCGACGTCACATGCTGCAGCCGGACAGGTTGCTCGATCGTGATCTGCATCCATGCATTTGAAGCAAATCCGGTTTCGCTTCACAAAACTCCAGCGATCTCTACGTAATGCTTTGCGAAACTTCTTACAGTCCTGTAATTTATGCTTCGTTAAGCGACAGAACTTGCATTTCTCATTATTGTCGCTACATTTATTTAATAACACTGTACCTTCGGTGTATTTTGCAGCGTTTTTATTGTTCAATAGAACCATAGACGAGACTTTCAAAGCTTCTTCATTTAAAAAATCCGATATATCGAACCATGTTGGCTTTTTACCTTGTTTGATGAAGGTGTAGCTGAAATCTGCCCACTTTGCGAGCAGAACTGGCAACTTTGATAATATGCATGTAGTTATGCCTATACCATTCAGGTATTCATCTTGCCCAATCACTTTGACAGCGGCTACACAATTTCTCACTTTGACTGAGAAGGGCACAATATCTTTATAATATTCTTGTGAAACTGGATGTAATTTCTTGATATCGACCATAATGCGTGACAAAATGATGTCAGGATTCCCAAACTGTAGCTCGAGTGTGGACATTACTGTATCAGGCGAGGTTGCACTTATCAACAAGGCTGAGACAGCTTCGCGAGCTGATCCTTTCAGACATTTCCTAAGGCGCCACAAATTTTCGTTATCATTGAAATTACATACTTTAGACGATTCTTCATACGCCTGTCTAAAGTGAAGCCACTCCATGGGGTCACCAGAAAAGAATGGTAATTCTCTTGGTGTGCAAATTCTACTTAACAGGTTTCCGTTAAGTCCGTTGTTGGTAGAAGCGGCTGCAAGATCCTTTAGCGCGCTGGCCAGCAGATGAACTGTTCCATCAGTGCCAACATTCTGTGTGGTCGGCGGGCAAGCCACGTCCGATGTATGACCATTATCGTGGACGGGCTGTACCTCCAGTTCTCGGTTGCTGCGCTCTAGCCACTCTTCTACATCCTTGTTAGTGTGATCTGACGGTATACTACATTCGTCGTCGATCTCTGCTAAGCTTGCCTCTAATCGTTTATTTATTAAGTCTAACTCTATCCTCGCCCGCGCCTCTGCAGCCTTTAACTCTAGTCTTTTTTTGCGTGCAAGCACAGAGGAAGATGAAGACCTCTTCGACTTTGGTGTGCAGACTTGATACGTTGTAGACGGCAACATATCCACAGCGGATAGCGGCTGTGGTTCCTTTTCCAGTACACTTTCGACGAGGGTTTTGTCACTTTGACGCTGTAAGTCTTTCACACTTACTTGTTCCTCGCTCGCTAGTAGTGACGGTGGAATCTCTTGGGCCGAAGACTTCGCCTGTTGTTCCGCTAGCTTCTTTGAAGCACCTCTAGTGATCATTTTTGGTGGAGTATGGAACATGATCCGGCTCGAAGGACCAACTGTAATGGTCCCCGGGATCAATGTACAAGAAAATAGCGGAGATGTAAATAAACGATCAGAAATTTAATTAGAAAAAATAACAGAGAAAATACAAGGAAAATACAATGGTTTTATATCGACGACGATGACAGAAAAACAATAATAAAGTGCACATCAATTTGACGGCTACAAAGAAAACCAAAAGTATTTTTAAAAAGTTTTACACAAAAAGTACCTATGTGAGCTGCGTCGCTTACAGTAGGTTTTTAAGTATAGTCCAAGAGCTAGATCAAAGATTTTATCGTAAACTAGTTCTTGGACTATACTTCAAAATTTAACTCATTATATCTTCTAAACTAAGACCCGGACGGGACCCGACTAAATCTGTGACTTGGCGAAAAGTTGCAACTAAATTTGGAAGAAAACAGATCTTCGCTAGTTGGCCTAGTTTTTGAGATATAAATGTGTCCAATCTGGGGAGATACTCTTCAGATCGGCCACATATAAACACTTATATAACTTTTGAACCAGACACCGACAAATTCTGATATTTGGTAGCAAACGACTAATTAGCGACAAATTTTTTGTGTTATCACAATTAAAATCCCTGATGGTGCATGGACACCGTCAGGGATTTTCCCAGCCAGTGCCAGTGTCAGTCACACGATTTATAGTGTTCGTTTCAACCGCGCGGCCATGGCGTTAAAAAAAAAAAAAACTATGCCAACATTTTGTAACAATTTGTAAAAGTTCACTCGCAAAACCTCAAATTTGTCAAAGCTATGGTTAAAAAGTTAGAAGGGTTTGAACGTGGCCGCGCCATCGAAACGCGGAGAACCGCGCGGCCACGGAGATCTCAGAAACTAAGCGTTGCACAGACCTGAAATTTTGGTAAATAACAGATTCAATTTGTAAACAATTTGTAAAAATATAGAAAAAAATCCCAGGTTAATATTTTAGGAGCTGTGAGACTAAAACCCCGTGGCCGCGCCATCGAAACGGTGACAAAAACGTGATAGCCGATATCTCGCTGAAAAAGCATCGCAGACGTCTAGAGTTTTTTGTAAAACCCAGATTTGAATTTGTCAAAACTTACAAAAATGCAACAAAAAATACTAGGTTAATATTTTAGGAGCTGTGAGACTAAAACCCCGTGGCCGCGCCATCGAAACGGTGACAAAAACGTTATCACCGATATCTCGCTGAAAAAGCATCGCAGAGGTCTGAAGTTTTTTGTAAAACCTAGATTTGAATTTGTCAAAACTTGTAAAAATACAACAAAAAATCCTAGGTTTATATTTCAGGAACCGCGCCATAGAAACGGTGAAAAACACGTTATCGCCGATATCTCACTGAAAAAGCATCGCAGAGGTCTGAAATTATTTGTAAAACCTAGATTTGAATTTTTCAACATTTGTAAAAATATAACGAAAAATCCTAGGTTTATATTTCAGGAGCCGCGCCATTGAAACGATGAAAAACACGTTATCGCCGATATCTCACTGAAAAAGCATCGCAGAGGTCTGAATTTTTTTGTAAAACCTAGATTTGAATTTGTCAAAATTTGTAAAAATACTACAAAAAATCATAGGTTTATATTTCAGGAGCTGTAAGACTAGAACCCCATGGCCGCGCCATTCAAACGGTGAAAAATATGTTATCGCCGATATCTCGCTGAAAAAGCATCGCAGAGGTCTGAAGTTTTTTGTAAAACCTAGATTTGAATTTGTCAAAACTTGTAAAAATACAACAAAAAATCCTAGGTTTATATTTCAGGAGCTGTAAGACTAGAACCCCATGGCCGCGCCATCGAAACGGTGAAAAAAACGTGATAGCCGATATCTCGCTGAAAAAGCATCGCATACGTCTAGAGTTTTTTGTAAAACCTAGATTTGAATTTGTCAAAACTTGTAAAAATACAACAAAAAATCCTAGGTTTATATTTCAGGAGCTGTAAGACTAGAACCCCATGGCCGCGCCATCGAAACGGTGAAAAAAACGTGATAGCCGATATCTCGCTGAAAAAGCATCGCATACGTCTAGAGTTTTTTGTAAAACCCAGATTTGAATTTGTCAAAACTTACAAAAATGCAACAAAAAATACTAGGTTTATATTTTAGGAGCTGTGAGACTAAAACCCCGTGGCCGCGCCATCGAAACGGTGACAAAAACGTTATCACCGATATCTCGCTGAAAAGGCATCGCAGAGGTCTGAAGTTTTTTGTAGAACCTAGATTTGAATTTGTCAAAACTTGTAAAAATACAACAAAAGATCCTAGGTTTATATTTCAGGACCCGCGCCATAGAAACGGTGAAAAACACGTTATCGCCGATATCTCACTGAAAAAGCATCGCAGAAGTCTGAAATTATTTGTAAAACCTAGATTTGAATTTGTCAAAATTTGTAAAAATATAACAAAAATCCTAGATTTATATTTCAGGAGCCGCGCCATTGAAACAGATAAAAACACGTTATCGCCGATATCTCAGTGAAAAAGCATCGCAGAGGTCTGAAGTTTTTTTTAAAACCTACATTTGAATTAGATAAATTTTTTACAAATAAAACAAAAATCCTAGGTTCACAAAAAACCGTATTTCACCGTTTCAATGGTGCGGCTCCTGAAATATAAATCTAGGATTTTTTGTTATATTTTTACAAATTTTGACAAATTTAAATCTAGGTTTTACAAATAATTTCAGACTTCTGCGATGCTTTTTCAGTGAGATATCGGCGATAACGTGTTTTTCACCGTTTCTATGGCGCGGGTCCTGAAATATAAACCTAGGATTTTTTGTTGTATTTTTACAAATTTTGACAAATTCAAATCTAGGTTTTACAAAAAACTTCAGACCTCTGCGATGCTTTTTCAGCGAGATATCGGTGATAACGTTTTTGTCACCGTTTCGACGGCGCGGCCACGGGGTTTTAGTCTCACAGCTCCTAAAATATTAACCTAGTATTTTTTGTTGCATTTTTGTAAGTTTTGACAAATTCAAATCTGGGTTTTACAAAAAACTCTAGACGTCTGCGATGCTTTTTCAGCGAGATATCGGCTATCACGTTTTTGTCACCGTTTCGATGGCGCGGCCACGGGGTTTTAGTCTCACAGCTCCTAAAATATTAACCTAGGATTTTTTTCTATATTTTTACAAATTGTTTACAAATTGAATCTGTTATTTACCAAAATTTCAGGTCTGTCCAACGCTTAGTTTCTGAGATCTCCGTGGCCGCGCGGTTCTCCGCGTTTCGATGGCGCGGCCACGTTCAAACCCTTCTAACTTTTTAACCATAGCTTTGACAAATTTGAGGTTTTGCGAGTGAACTTTTACAAATTGTTACAAAATGTTGGCATAGTTTTTTTTTTTTTTTAACGCCATGGCCGCGCGGTTGAAACGAACACGATTTATAGACCCAAACCGTTCAAAATATAGTAAAAAAAAAAATCTTAGCAGTATACGAGTGGTCGGAAAATTTAGTTGATGATGTAAATAGGTAACGAAGGAAAAATAGTCCAGACTTGGAAAAAGTTCTGGAGGGGGGGGGGGGGGGGGGGGGTAATATATACGGTTTTAGGGGTTTGTACTACTCGTTTTTTCCGATTTGCGGCTAAACTATGGATCCTATCGAAAAAAGTTAAATGTAAAAGTGGTAGATAATAAAAAAATCTTTAACTTTAATTTCATACATTATTACCCATAACCTCAAAATTATCGAGAAAAACGCAAAAACCCGTTTTTTTGGTTTTTAATTTATAACTATAGCAAATATTATTATTTTTTCATGAAAATTGGTGAAAATTTTCTTTTTTGTGTTTTAAACAAGCCCAAATTTTTCAAAACAAAATATTTATTTGTCGATGTTTTATGAAGAAAATACAAAAAAATTACCTTATTTTCAATCGACAAATTTAGTTAGTAAATGACCTTTACCAGTGCTCATTTTTTTCGTTGAAATCTCAACTTTCATATGGAGTTAAAATATAATATGGTTTACGTACAAAAATACCTACCGTTAAAAAAGCGAACAACCGAAAAAACTACTTTTCAAAAATCGAATGTAATTCATATAAAGCGTTACTTCTTATGAAATACTCTATTATTCAAGTAATTTACATGTACTTACTTAACTATTCTCGGCTTTCAAAATCCCGAAAATATTGTTCAAATCGCAATTAAATAGCCCCTCAAGTGTTTTTTATGTACTAATTTATAAACCGAAAACCCCAGCGGTGGCGATGAGGGGGGTTAGTTGCGAACCCCATAGGTTCAGAACTACTGATGATGATTTTTTTTCCATCGGATGATGTTTTTTTACGTTTATATATAACAGGATATAAGCTTATACCTATTATATATAGGGGGAAGTGGGGCACCTTCATACACTAGAGATATCTGTTGCTAGGCACACAGAAATTGAACGACTATGCGTGTGTACGTAGCTTATTTATGACTGTGTTGGCTCATGGAGTTTGACAGCAGTCGGTGCGAAACGCGCGATGTGGTGACACGGAAAGTGATTCGGCCACGTGTAAGTAATTTTATAACCTCACTTTGAACATATTTTTATTGATGTAAGCTGTTTTCTAGATTATTCAATACTATTTTATTTAAAATATAATAGGGTCAAGTTTGTAAATTGATACGTGAATAATGATTTAGAAGGTTGTTTTTTTTTTTAGGAATTTTTTTATTTCATTTTCTTGTGATGGGGTAGGTTCATACAGCAGTACGCGGGGTACATTCATACTGTATGAATGTACAGAAATAAAAAAATATGATAAATAAAAATAAAAAAAAAATATAAATACTGATATGACTGATCAGAAAGACTGTTAGGTTAGTTAAGTTTACTCAGTGTTATAAAACAAAACTACCTACATTTATGTTATTCTCTTTTTCACTTAATATTTTTTGGTTATTACTTAGTATTTTATGCTCAAATAGACTATTGCTTTTGTTTTCGAAAATATTGTATTTTCATATTTTGATATTGATAAATAACTAAACATTTCACACTCAATTTGTGTATTTTTTCACATGTATGAATCTGCTCCATAGCATGTTTTATTTTTTATTAACTTTGACAGAAAGCCGCACAAGTGTAGTTACACAAATTACATATTTTTGATATAAAGTCAGATAGCAAGACTATTAGTTTTTGATGAATCGGTACAGATATTGATACTAGAGAAAATTCTGTAGGACAAAATATAAAAACTGTATGAGGCTGCCCCACCTTCCCCTAGGGTTTTTCCTTATGCACATATGGGGTGCAGTCGACACTCTTTGTTGTTCGTAAGTATTTACAAATTATCACTTCTAATATTTGTCTTAAACTTGATTATAAAATACAAAAATTAAAAGTAAAATAATTTTATTAGTCTTTTTTCTTCGTGGGCACTTCTTCATCGCCAGAACTCACCAATTTTATGAGAGGTAAGTACTTACATTTTTTCATAGATATTGCTAATTAGTAGAAATAAAATACATACTAACAACACAAAATTTGATTAGGTAGAATAGGTATTTTTCATTGCCATTCCATTTAAATATTTTTAATATTTTTTTTTTAATTTAACAGTTTTTATTTGTTTGTTTTCTATAATTTCCTCGCATTACTGATGAAAAGTAGACTGATCAATTCGGGTGTACGTGATGATTACTTACATCCTATGTTTAACAAATCGAATGTCTATTTCGATGCTTTGAAAGCCGAGAATAGTTAGGTACATGTAAATTACTTGAATAACAGAGTTTTTCGTAAGAAATAAGTGTGGCTGACACTGGCTTGGCCACCATCAGGGATTTTACTTTTGATAACACAAAAATTTAGTCGTTAATTAGTCGAAATTTGTCGCCAAATATCAGAATTTGTCGGTCACTGGTTCAAAAGTTATAAGGGGTCATTGGTGGCCGATCTGGAGAGAGTCTCCCTAGCTTGGCCACCTTTATATCTCAAAAACTAGGGCGCCTAGCGAAGATCTGTTTTCTTCCAGATTTAGTCGCTAATTAGTCGAAATTAGTCGCTAAGTCACAGATTTAGTCGGGTCTTAGTTTAGAAGATATAATGAGTTCAATTTTAAGTATAGACCAAGAGCTAGATCAAAGATTTTATCGTAAACTCTTCAATCTAGCTCTTGAACTATACTTTAAAATTGAACTCATTATATCTTCTAAATTAAGACCCGACTAAATCTGTGACTTGGCGACTAATTTCGACTAATTAGCGACTAAATCTGGGAGAAAACAGATTTTGAGATATAAAGGTGGCCAAGCTGGGGAGACTCTCTCCAGATCGGCCACCAATGACCCCTTATAACTTTTGAACCAGTGACCGACAAATTCTGATATTTGGCGACAAATTTCGACTAATTAACGACTAAATCTTTGTGTTATCAAAAGTAAAATCCCTGATGGTGGCCAAGCCAGTGTCAGCCACACAAGAAATAACGCTTTTGATGAATGCAAATGTTTATTATCATTTACATTCGGTTTTCGAAAAATCGATTTTTGAAAAGTAATTTTTTCGGGTGTTCGCTTTTTAACGATATTTTTGTACTTAAACAATATTATATTTTAATTCCATATGAAAGCTGAGATTTCAACGAAAAAAATGAGCACTGGTAACTTAAGGTCATTTATCTATAATTTGCTAACCAAATTTTTCGATTGAAAATAAGGTAATTTTTTTGTATTTTCTTCATAAAACATCGACAAACAAATATTTCGCTTTGAAAAAATTTGGGCTTGTTTGAAACACAAAAAAGAACATTGTCGCCAATTTTCATGAAAAAATAATAATATTCGCTATAGTTATAAATTAAAAACCAAAAAAACGGTTTTTTGCGTTTTTCTCGATAATTTGAGGTTATGGGTAATAATGTATGAGAAGAAAGTTAAAGATTTTTTTATTATCTACCACTTTTACATTTGTCTTTTTTCGATAGGATGCATAGTTTAGCCGCAAATCGGAAAAAACGAGTACAACCCCCTAAAACCGTATATATTACCCCCCCCCCCCTCTTCCTCACTATTTTTCCTTCGTTATTTACATCATAGCTAAATTTTCCGACCACTTGTATACTGCTAAGAATTTTTTTTAGTAGGTTTATTACAAGAGCTAGATCAAATAGTTTTCGTAAACTTTTCGATCTTGCTAATCACACAGACAAGTAAGAAGTAAATAAGAACACTTTTAATATACATATTATAATATTTGGCATCATGTATTTTTGCTTTAGGTATTAAATAATACGTAAACATAAAAATAGAACACTGGAAACATCCATATAAGTACCTCTAGCGCCATCTACTGACAATTTTAACACAACTTTTACAGAGCTGCAGCAAGTCAACTTCAGGCAAGTAGGTAGGTACTTACTTAGTAATTTTTGCTGAAATTATAAGAACTCGAGTTTTAAACATCCCTACAGTAAAAAGGAAAAGTGATTACACAAATTTTAATAAAGGCAACTCACATTTTTCAATCAAAATTGTATGCATCTTTTCAGTTTACAGTAACTTTGTAGTGTATTAACAATAAAGTCCACTACATTGTACTTATTCCTCGTAACACAAGATTAACAGCATGGACATGTAACACAAACTTACTTAAGTACTTAATGTCATTATTAATAATAAATTGTTTTCATTGTATTCTTGTTTTAAACTGCACACTATAACTAAATAACTGTAGTCTTTGTTTAAATCTAAATCAAGTCAACACTCAACTGTATGACTGAAACAGCAGATAAAAAATCAGCTGAGAACCATTAGCTAACTGTCACTCAGATCACTGTTATTGACTATTTCACTGTTTCCTGTGCATCTGCTCAGCAGTAAACCGTCTAGCTCATACATGATCTCTTGCCTCTCAGTCTCTGAGAACTGCCTTAGCCTCTTAGCCAATAGTCTTCCATATAAGTCACAGTCATCTTCTTCTTTAGGGCTTGGTACACTCTGCCTTTTAGAATTTTTTAAAGCCTGGTTCAATGTATTAAAAGCATTAGTCATTTCTTTGCTCACTTCTTGTAATTCTAGAGGGAGGTTGGAAGAATATCGCTTTCCTAATCGTAGCTTAGGCTTTATATCGGGCTTCTTTTCAGAGATGGAGTCTAGGTTGTCTTCATCTTCTTGTTCATCCAGCTCGTCAACCGCATCTAGTTCTTGTCTGAATGATGGTGATGCCTGAAATCAGTACAATAAATAACTTTTTGATTAATAAGGTAATTTTGAAGGCAGAAAAAGGTGTGGAATGCAATGGACCATTATCAAATTTTTCCAATAAGTATTATTTTTTGTTTTGTCACAATTTTGAACTATTTCTTAACTTTGGATTAATAAATAGTAATGTTTGTTGCAGGGGACTGCCCAAAACTGGAATGCAAAAATATATTCTTGATACTTACAAAGGCATCAGAGCCCTGTGGTTCATACACATCTTTTAAGAAAGACTCTAGTGGCCCATAGAATATCCAGATTGGTTTATATAGTTCACCTTCATTGGCTCTTAAAGACAGCAGTATTTTCTTGTAATGTAATCGAAAAGCGGACATCAGGGTTTCTTTCTTTTTCTTCAGTTCTGCAACCGGTATCTGCATGCCATATTCTAAACGGTTCCATGCTTCTTGTACCTGTGGTAAGTTATAATTCATTTAGAACATTGCTTTAATGTGAGAGTTATTTATTAGCCAGTTTATTTAAATTTTAGTTTATCGCGCCAGTGAGATAAAAATTTCTTTGGTTGTTTATTTTATGCCTTCTGTAGACAAAACTTGCCTTGCAAGATTTTAAATCCTGGTAAAAAAAAACTAGTAACCTACAAATTGATTTCAGGAAACCCGGTCTTTTTCTCTTTAATAAAGCAAAGAGAAAAAGACCGGGTTGTCGCCACATCTTAGAATTTCCTTACCTTAGTTCTATCTTTGTAGTGTTCATGTTTAGGATTCCAAATTAAAGTTTCTCTTTTATATAAGTCTATGAATTTGAAAGTCTCTTCGTTTGACCACGACATTGTTAATTGTTTAGTGTAAACACTGTCTTAATAAATTCTAATAATTATATTCATTTTCGTCCACTGCTATTATAGTGACAAACTGAACAATGGACCAACCATGGTCCATTGTGTAAACACATAAAACACATCACATGATGAGCATGAGCTAACATTTTACCAGTGGAGTGCGCGCACAAAAATAAACTGTTAATAAAATTCCAGTTGATCAAATCCAGAATTCCAGATTGATTGAACAAACTATGAACGATTACAACACATTCCACGACTAAATAATCACTAACTAATAGATTATTTGTTGCCAATCGCCATCTACATCTGGTACAACCTGTATTTACATCTGGTAAAACCTGTATTTTGTGCAAATAAATTATTCTTATTCTTATTCTTATTCTTATCGCCATTACCGACAAATGTGATCGTCCAATCGCCCATCATATCCCATCAATCATGCTCTGTGTCACAGAGTCAGACTACTTAGAGGGATACTTGTATCCCATTCCCATTATGTATTGCGATCAGTGATACCAGACAAAGAAACTCAATATTCCTCAAAAGAAGAAGATATAAATCTCATAGCTTTTAGCTTTTCAAGGATTCAGTTCTTCATGTACAAACAGTGTAAAGAACCAGTCAAACAATTTTTTTCTTTATGCTTATGCTGTGGTTGAGGAAGTTTGATTACACCTTCTTTCTGCTCCTTTTTTAGCCGACGCGACGCCAAGTAGGTAAGGGTTATGTTTTTCGCGCGTATCTTGTATGTTCTAAATTATAGGTATATTTGTAAATATATTTTTTATACAATAATGAGTTTGTACTTATTATCATAAATAATAGCTACTATGTAATCCTGCTCAATTATTGAAGCAAAATATAAATCAAAATCACAAATCCCTTTAAAACGCAATTTTCTAACAAAATATGAATAATAAATCTTATTATGCTATCACGGAGTCACGGAATGATTCTTTCTTACATTGTCTGTCCTTAAATTCTTGAGTGACAAATTGATTATTTTTCTTGCATCATCCCCTGCCCGCCATCATGTTATCATTCACTTCCTTTTCTCCATCTGTCACACAATCCTGGAACACGTAGCGTAGATAAAAATAACGTGTAGCGTAATATCTTAATAATTTCACAATAGTATCAATAGCGTGTTTTTATTTTTGTTTTTGCGTTGTTTTGCTTACTTGCGCAGATTGTGGCAAATCTTACTGCTATGGCAACACATGGAGAACACAGATGGTAACATAACCATAGACTAAGAAAGTGACGTTTGGTGGCACGAATTCTCTTTTGGTTCAAAAAATAGATGGCGCAAATAGTATTTTGTTTGGTTGGCACCAGTTCTCTGTTATTTCAGAAAAAGTTCAGAAAATAGATGGTCAACCCGAGCTGTTTATCCTCGTAATTGAAAAATCTGTGAACAATATTGTTTTCAGGTATGATATTGCAGAAAAATGCACCAAGCTGTCTTCGTCTCAGGGTTTTTGCGAGTGCGACTACAACATAAAACTTGCGCTTGTGTTCACAATATATCGCGACAGATGGCGCACATTGTTTATTAAAATGACAGGGTCTGTTTTTATTAGCTTCACCTGTATGTATATTTGTATGACGGATTCTTTGACCTCGATTTTTACCCACTTCTTTTTTTTTCACTTCTTCGTCATTTAAATACTTAATAAAAAAAAGTAAAAAAATATAATAAGTACCTACATAAATATATTATTAAAGATAATAATTTTATTTGGGAAATTCGTTAAAAAAAATTAAAAATAAATTATAGTTTTCATTTAATTAAATTTTTTGGAGTCGGATTTCCCATATAAAATTTATTCTATAATTATTATATTCATAGTAGTAGGTACCTACTCAAAAGTATTTTAAATAAGTATATTTTTTATTTTAAATCTTGGAGACTAAATTGACAAGTGAAAATGTAAAAATTAGGTACCTAAACGTTAATGACATCTAAGACCTACTATAAGATGATGAATTATACACATGGCCTACTATTGCTCGATCTCCGAATAGCCACTACTCACCGAATAAATTCAAAAAGTGAAGAGAATTTGTATGAAATACCTATCTGCCAAGTAAGATTAGGAACTTAGTGATTAATAAAACGTAGGTGGTGAAACAAGCCCCTAAACAGTAGTAGGTAAGCCAGTTTGACATTTGTACTTGTCAATTTTGACGGCATGGTTGGCGCAGTGGATGAGCGATTGACTGCTGCGCAGCATGTCGCGGGTTCGATTCCCGCACGGAACAAATATTTGTACGACCTACAAGTATTTGTTCCGAGTCTGGGTGTTTTTCTATTTTTGCTTAGCTTGGGACTAGATGGCGTTGTGTGAAATGTCCAAGGATATTTATTTATTTATTTATTATTAATTTAGTCTTCGAGATTAAAAAAAACCGGTCAAGAGCGAGTCGGATTCGCGCACCGAGGGTTCCGTTCCGATTTCTGAAAAAGTGTACTATTTAGAGACATCGTTTTATTTTTCCTGTAATCTTTACATAAACTTCTATCACATAGAATAATTTCAGATTTTTCTAGCAAACTGCGGAGATAAGGTGGGGCATGGGACGGTATTTTTTTAAACATTTTTCATCAAAAGTCGAAATCTATGGTTGATAGGTACATCTTTGTTTCTTTTGTAATCGATTAGATAAGGTTGATGCGCCAGGGTAGCCCGCGAAATTCAAAATTTCTTACGTATTTTGCAATTTGTAGGTCAGTGTCAGCTTGTATGTTGATTAAAATATGATTCGCGGCCGTAGCTAATATGGCTTTACAGAATTATAATCATTGGAATCAGCAATACAACTCCATAAGTTGTTAGCATTTACCTCAAATGTAGCGATTTCATGAAATCATGAGGTTTGAGGTAAATGCTAACTTATGGAGTTGTATTGCTGATTCTAATGATTATAATCTGTAAAGCCATATTAGCTACGGCCGCGAATCATATGCAAGCTTGTGAAGCTTGCATCAACAAACAAGCTCACGGCGCTTTCGCCTTAAGGACTTACACAGTCTGTGGCATAGACGTATAAAAAAAACGAGGACGCCGCGCCACGCATATCGAAAGTGAAGCACCGTACCGATCTGTGTGTGCGTGAGGCGTGTTTGTACAAACGGTACCGGCAAACTTAGGTACGGTGCTTCACTTTCGATATGCGTGGCGCGTAGTCCTCCTTTTTTTATATGGTCTGTGGTTACATAAAACGTCGAAATTAGTGTATGTCATTAGTGCATTAGTGCGACAAACATGACATGTGTGCGACATGTTATTAGTTCGACAGGTCGTTTGTTCGACAGGTCGTTAGTGCGACAGGTCTTTGATTCGACAAGCAATGTACGTTTAACAAATATGACTTCTAGGTAATACCACAGTCTACATATCATACAGTCGTCCGACGACGCCCGAACTGCTTACGAAGTTTGGCGAAATAAGTAAGCAGTTCGGGCTTTCGTCGGACGACTGTATGATGTATAGACTGTGGTAATACGCTGTTTGATACCGATGCACAGTGTTTTTTTTTTGCCCCAAAAAGTGACATCAGCTTTTTATTGAATAATTCTACTCAATAGTTTACTAAAAATGCACGAATAGAACTCCCGTGTGCCAATTTTGTATACTCTATTTTTTTTTTAATCTTAAAGTTTTCGTTACTTAGAAGGTGAAAATACTGAAAATAATTCGTACAAAAAAAACTGTAAGTATATAGGTAATTGAGTGTTGTTTGTATTTTATATGTATGAAACAATTCTAGGCGAAACAATTCTAGGCGCATATTTTCCCATTTATAATTAATCAAAAATGACAATAGAACCCACAAAAAAAAATGTTGAACCGAAATCAGTAATTATTTATTTTTATTTTTTCTAGGTCGAAGTAGAACCTCTGTCTGGTACTTAGGGATTCCTAAGGTTTATCACCCACAAAAATATTACTTTAAACTTGTGCCTAGTTTTTGAGAAAATGATTTTCAAAAATATGTGCTATGGTTGACACAATTTTGACCTTTATAATTAATAAATTTTAGTAGTAGTAAATTTAGTAGTAGTAAATAATTAATTTTAATTAATCATAAAACAGCCAATTGACCTTTTTATGAAACCCTAAATTTGGAATTTCGACCTTAGTACATAAAAATCATTTTCTCGAAAACTAGGCCCAAGTTGAAAATAATATTTTTGTAGGAGTATAAGGAATCTAATTGTACCAGACAGAGGTTGAAAAATGGAAAAAAAAAAAACCGATATCGGAAAAACATTTTTTTTGTTGGTTCTATTATGATTTCTGATTAAATAAAAACAGGAAAATATGCGCTTAACATTGCTTCATAAATATGTAATTCAAATAAAACTCAATCATATACAGTTTGTACGAATTATTTTCAGTATTTTGACCTTCAAAGTATCGAAAACTTTAAGATTTTTCTAAAAATAGAGTATACAAAATTGGCACACGGGAGTTCTATTCGTGCATTTTTAGTAAACTATTGAGTAGAAATATTCAATAAAAAGCTGATGTCACTTTTTTGGGGCAAAAAACACTGTGCGATAAATAAATAAATGTGAAATAATAATTAATAAAAAGTAGTAGGTACTTTATTTTGATACTATGTACTTTTTTTTCTTACCTATGTACTTTATTTGCAAAAAAAAAAAGGTGGCAACCCTAGTCTCAACTAGTCAACTGACGGCGTCCATTCATGAACATCACGAACATGGCGCGTGGATCAGCACCATCCAGCCCAGCCATTTTGTAGGGAACCGAATGATCGAACACACGCGCCACCATCAGCGTGAGCATGAGTAGATACCAATCGTTCGTCGTATAGAGCATAGCTACGTTGTTTAAGTGTAGGTACATACGTTACTTTACTAGTTAATCAGTGGTCATACGCATTAGTATGACCATCACGATCTGCTTCACTACCGACGAAGAATATGTATTGTTTGTCCTCGTATCGTAGTAAACTGCGTTCTTTTCTCTATGGAGGATGCGTTTTTTTGGGTTTTTTGCAATTTGCAGGTCCGTGTCAGGTTGTATCTTGATCAAAAGTAGATAGGTACGCGGCAATAAAACATAATGTAGGTATGTATATAATTTTAACCATAAAAATCATCAATACATCTCTCTAAGTTAGATTTTTTGCAGATTTGTCGAACGAACGAAATCTAACTTAGAGAGATATGTTGATGATTTTTATGGTTAAAATTATCATCATCATAATCAGCCTATAATGTTCCCACTGCTGGGACACAGGCCTGCTCTCAATGAGAGGGAGTGGGCTGTAATCTACCACGCGAGCCCAGTGCGGGTTGGTAGATGTCACATGTCTTCGAATTTTTGGTTCTAGGATATGCCGGTTTCCTCACGATGTTTTCCTTCACCGTTTTGAGAGCAGTGGTGATGAAATTATTTACACAAAGTAAAGCGCCTGCCTGGGTTCGAACCCACGACCTACAACTTGTAAGTCGGTGCCGTTACCACTGGGCCACCACTGCTCTAAAAAAATTATGACAAAAAATTATGTTAAAATTATGTAAATACATAATTGTTTTATTGCCGCGTATCATATTTTGATCAAGATTCAACCTGACACGGAACTGCAAATTGCAAAAAAAACAAAAAAAAAATTATTTCGCGGGCTACTACTGCGCATCCCCCTTAATGATTGGTATCGCTCTGTTGTTGTATAAGACGCTGACATGATGTGTAACAGATGGTGCATCTTATTTACCATATTTCCACGTTCTGCGAGTGGTTTTGTTTCCCAGCTTTGGTTAATTAAGATTCCTGAATATTATTTTACTGAAAATCAGTAACAAAAAGTACTTAGTAGGTATTTTCAAGATGTTAAAAGTGTTCATGATGATTTTTTTACGATATTGACTGAAATAAGCCAGTTCATTCTGTATAAAGAGGTTAGTATAATTCCTTCTGGCCTAAAATGAATTTGCAAAATGTTGAATTCGCAAAATGTTGAATTCGCAAAATGTTGAATTCGCATAATGTTATTTACCAACAACTAAACGGTTCGTAAATACTGTCTTAATGTAGTAGGTAGGTAGGTACTACTGATCCGGTTTTTGAAAAGGGGGTAACGAACACCAATATTTACCAAAGTCATTATAAAGGGTGGTTGACTTGCCCTCAACGTGTGCATTGGTGTTCATAACTAAATAATTACCTAGGCCTTGCCTAGGCCACATGTTTTCACCAGGAGTCAGGAGTGACAAAATATTCAAACTCTCGTGGCGGTCTCGTGGTGGAATGTAAACATAATGGATTAACAAATGCAACCTCATGTTTACTTACAATTTATGTTCTGATGTCGTGTTTAAAAGTGCAATTTTAATCGACTTCTGAAAAAAGGAGTATGTTACCAATTAGAATGTTTGATGTTTGATGGACGACTTTTTGTTTTACCTCGTTTTTAGGGTTCCATACCTCAAAAGGAAAAAACGGAACACAATAGGATCACTCGTGTATCTGCTGTCTGTCTGTCCGTCTGTCACAGCCAATTTGCTCCGAATCTACTGGACCGATTAAGTTGATATTTGGTACTTATATGGATTTCTGTGACCCAAATACGTACCTACGGATAAAGTAAATAAATGAGTATTGAATATCCCCATATTTTTATCAATAAGAAAATTAAAATATATTTTTGTCTCAAATAAGTATATACCTATATTTTTTTTATAATTTTAAAATATATTTAAAACTATTTCGTATTTTTTTCAAAATTTTAGGCTCAGTACTGTTGGAGATAAGGGCTGGAAATGGTCAGTTTTCGTCTATTTTCTTAAATAACTTTATTTAAGAAAATAGATGAAAACTGACCATTTACAGTTTTCGTCTATTTTCTTAAATAACTTTATTTAAGAAAATAGATGAAAACTGACCATTTCCACCCCTTATCTCCGACACTACTGAGCCTAAAATTTTGAAAAAAAAAATACAAAAAATAGTTCTATACCTGTAGATTACAGGAAAACCTATAAGAAGTTTGTGGTCTTAAAATAACATGGTAAATCTCTCAATATTGTGAGTATAAACTAACATTTACTGTTGCATGGGAGAACATGTTTTTCAACTAAGTGGAATAATTTCATTCCAACTACGGAACCCTTCATTGTGCGTAGTCCGACACGCACTTGGCCGGTTTTTTCATCTTCCCCCCACTCACATAAAAAACTTGTTGCAGTGAGAAAAAAGTTACAAGACCAAAGTACTTATAGGTATTCTCGGATATTTTTCAGGGAAAGCCCGAACATTGTACAATACCTTATAAATAACTATTGTCAATATTATAATTCAAAAGTCTGCTAATAACAAACACGTGAATACTCGCATAATTCAGTATAAGCATTATTTAAAACAAGTCATATTCTAAGAGCTGAGTGAGCGATAATGGAGCTATTTCAAGAGCTCACTTTACAGAATTCTGCGTACAAAGAAACCGCGATGTTTTTAAGTGGCACTTTTAAGTGTGGGGTCAGATGAATGAGGCTTTTTTACCTAGTTAATGTAATGTCATCAAAATAGTGCCTAAGCCTATATCTACTATTGAACAATAGGCATTCAAATGGCCGCTAAATCAAACAAAGAGGATGATTATATCAAAAATAAATTTTTAAACTAAGTTGCACGTTCTGACAGACGATTTGGTGATTGGAGTTAATTACTTTTATTTATCAATTCCTTAGCTACAGATTTATCTATTAAGATGTAGGTAATAAATTGTATAAGTAGCTTACTCTTTCCAGCATAATTATGTCGATAAAATCACGAAAATTGCAAATTTAAAGAGGTACTTAACTGTAAGCTTTTATAACGTGAAATTTACTACGGGTTGCATGAGGACCACTCCGACTGCAGCAGTTGAAGCCCTGCTGGGTTTACCACCGCTCCACCTGTTCATACAGCAGGAAGCAACGATGGCGGCGGTACGTCTTAATGCACTAGATCTCTGGGGTAAGACTAACTCACCACACACCGCGCTGCTTGAGGGACTCAACAAGGAGTTCCCCATTACGAAAGCTGTAAATGACCGGGTACCCAAACAATTTATTTTTGATAAAAAATACAAGATCCAGCTTCACGAGGATCGTCGATGCGAGGGGTTGTGCCCCGCAGAGCTGCGCATCTTCACGGATGGATCTAAAACAGGTAGTGGCACAGGTGCTGGAATCTTCTCGGAGGACTTCAACATACACTTAGCTACACCATTGGGGGTCCATAACACGGTGTTCCAGGCCGAGTGCATGGGCATTTCTCTGGCCGCTACTGCCGTCATGGCCAGGGAAGTTAAGGACCACTCGATCCGCATACTCTCAGATAGCATGGCTGTTCTGCAAGCGCTAAGTAGTCACACAGTGGACTCTGGGCTAATATACGAGTGCCACCAGCGTCTCAACCAGGTGGGTAGACTCAATAATATAACCATTCAATGGATCAAGGGACACAGCGGCTCGCTAGGCAACGACGCAGCCGACGAACTTGCCAGAAGGGGGTCGAGCATGGCACCAGTGGGACCTGAACCCATAGTGCCGCTCCCCTTCGGGTACTTGCGCACTCTGGTAAGGAAACGTACCAGGGACCAGCATCACAAGCTATGGTCGGATCAGGGTGAGTGTAGGCAGGCTAGGGAAGCACTCCCTACAATTGATGGCCGCCTCACGAAACAGTTTCTTCGACTAACTAAACAACAGCTGCGTACAGTTACAGCTGCTTTAACTGGCCATGGGTCATTTAATAAACACCTCTTTGTCATAGGAGTCACAGACAGTCCGCTGTGCAGGGCCTGCATGGAGGACGACGAGACAGCAGCTCATGTGCTTCTAAACTGCCCGGTTGTCGCCGCATACAGGGCAAAGTACTTCGGTAACCCAGGTACCATCCGGGAGGTTGTCAGTAACGTTAAGGCGCTGCTGGCCTTCTTTGAGGAGCTGGGGTGGATCGAATAACAGATTTTCCCACCCATACGCAAAATACGCGCATTGTCGTGGAGTTGCGGATACCAGCCCGTATTACCTATTACCTATTACCTAACGTGAAATTTTCAGCAACATGGAAATTCCATTTATTTTATACTAATGACCCGGCCCTACTTCGCATGGTTTTACGACGTTTTACAAAACATGAAGGTTTCTTTAATATACAGGATAATTTTTTAAGCAGTGCGCAAATTTTCAAAATTTCACCGCACCGGCTGTCTACTCCTACTCCCTACCTACGTTAACGTTATGTTATAACTTTGTACGTTTCTACTGGACAACCAAATATAAGACCACAGTTATTTTACCTCTGACAGCTCTGACAGCAGCAACCCAAAAGCAACCTTATTACATCGTCAATAAAGATCACTGTGATTTTGACAATGATGTAAAATCAGAGGTCTGCACCTACCACCCTGTCTCAGTTTCAGAACTTCTGCGAGAGTCTTCGACTATGTCATGACTATGTCGTGTCTGTTATTGCCGGGAAATAAAGTCAAGCGAGTCAAAAAACACTTAAATATTTTTCTTATCAGACATAGCAGCAATATTTTAATGTAGCAAAGCAGAGTAAAATGGCTTACACTCATACGAAAACCTAAGTATTTTATTTATTTATGTGACGAGCAAATTTTTCCTTAAAGGTAGGTACCTAATTCCTTTTAATATTATTTTAAAACAGTAGGTACGTATTTTATTAACAGTTTAACTTATTCGATTTTCCAGCAATCTATACATCTATACTTAAATACTAATTATTATTATCTATACATAATATAAAATAATATAATAATAATAGTTTTTACCATCATATACTTATAGAATTTATTCCGAGGTTTATATGATTGTCTAATATACATTAATATTAAATTTAAATTTATAATAAAGCAATATCGATGTTTTTTCAAACCGAAAAAATTCTGCGAAGCATGGGGCGGGTCATTAAGTAGTTATTTATTAATAATCAATAATCAGAAATACGTAAAGCTTTAAAATATGCAAGAAACGTGTCGTACCTACTCATATCATTCATAAAAAACGAAGACAGTAAAATTACATGTCTTTTTATCAGATTATAGTAATCCTTTAATCACAAAAAATGGGTTAAATACTAGCATAGCCCGTGAAACGACTTTCAAAAATAAATTTGTCTTACCGAAACATCCCCATGTATGTTTAGCGATTATTTATAGTTTAGGAGCTGGACATTTTTTTATTTTTATTAAAATTTATCAAAGAAGTTGAAGTTGTGCTGTTTTTTTTTTTCAATGAAGTCGTCGAGTGAGAATTTCCCAAAAAATATTAAAAACTGCTCCTAAACTATAAATAATCGCTGAACATACATGGGTGTGTCTCGGGACACTCTTGGAGAGAGGCTTTAATTTTTTTCTTTGGACGTCGTATCACGGTCCATCCTGTATATAGTAGCTAATTTATTTAGGTAGTGAAGCAAGTTATCGTAATTCTTAGAAGTGAGACTATAGCTAAGCTAGGGAACTTTTCCTGCTGTAATGTTTTCCTTATAACAACTCCCTTTGAGCAATGGTTAAACCCGGTTAACCACCCATATTGTGATGTGAAAGATTTGCCTAAAATGATATACTAGGCTTACGTAATATCTATTCTTAGATTTATATAATTTTACATGATGTATATTGACGCCAGATTTAAATATGTGCTGAGCTGGTAAATAAGCACGTATCGATTAGAATAAATTATAGGTAATTATTACATAGAAAGAAAGAAAAAGTATTTATTGTGACTCGCACAGAAGATCACAAACTAAACTAAACTAAACTAAACACACAATGATAAAAGTATAAAAAACAAAATTAAGTATAGAATAATAAAAGAAAATAAAATAAAAAAACAGAAAGTCCTGTATTTTTTTTTTTTTTTTTTTTTGTATGGCATCTCGCAGTGTGACCACTTGGGGTCGAGACTGCTTAACCGGACTATCCTGTGGGTGCCTTAAGCGAACTCAAAGCCTCCAGCCAGGGGCATGTTTACTTATAAACTAAGCGACTGCTCACTAAGGGCACCCCCTGTGGGGTACGGACCTCGGCTTAGGGCGTCGCTGACTAAGAGAGGACAGCAAGGAACAATTGGCTGGCTCAAATCGGGGTTATTATTATTAACAGGGGAGTTTAAAGCTACAGGCTCAGCTACGCCACCAGCTGGCTCGTTATTACCGATCAAGGGAGATGAATTTACATTTACAAGGGAAGTTCGTCTACGCGGAGGACCTCGGCGGCGAGGTCGGAATGATGATTTGTGTGATCTGTATTTGCGTACTAGAGTACTAGTAGTACTACTACTTTCCTGGAGGAGGGTAATAGGGTCATCAGGTGCAGAGAGTGCAAGTCGCGGACGGCGGACTTTAGAAAGTCCTGTACGAGGCTAAAAGGTTCTTATCTCAGCATGATGCTGCGCGACATTGTCTACTAGCTTTTGCAAGCGGCTTCGCCCGCGTGCATTTCGGAAATTATCCCATGGGAACATACTCAATCAACTCAGCCTATCGCAGCCACTGCTGGACATAGGCCTCTCCAAGGCTGCGCCACAACACCCTATCCTCCGCCTTCCGCATGCAGTCTGTCCCAGCCACTTTCTTCAGGTCATCGGTCCATCTAGCTGGGGGGCGTCCCACACCACGTTTACCGATACGCGGTCTCCACTCCAGAACCCGTCTGCTCTACCGGCCATCGGTCCTTCGACAAACATGGCCAGCCCACTGCCACTTCAATTTGCTTATTCTGCAAGCTATGTCGGTTACTCCGGTTCTTTTCCTGTCATGATTTCCAAATAATAATAAATTTTGTTGATTTAAAATACTGAATTTAGAGTTGAAAGTATGTGATTTGACTCAGATGATTTTGTATCTGTGTTTTCGAGTAGTTAAAAAGTATCTCTTTTGACATTTGCCGCCAAAAAGTGTGGCTGAAAGTTGGTAAAAAAAACGTGATGTTTGGAGCGTCACCTAGTTTCTAAGTTAATTCTCTTGGATCTTCGAAACCTAAAGGTTGTCTAGAAATCTAGTCTATACTGATACTTATTGACTGCCTAGTTAAATAGTTTGTTAAATATTGTTACCCTGTACCAAGTTTGTATGTGTGCAAGAAGATAAAATATAAATATACCAATGAAGAGGTTTATCATTACACTTCAGAAGCGGGGTAAACCCAAAAAGGTACGTAAATATTCTTTAGAATGATAATAATGAATTGCTTGTAATTAATGGTATTTAAAACAATTGATAAAATTAATTTTTGATAAACTTACCAGAGGCATATGAGAACTAGGTACTTACCTGTTCCTTTATCGATTATTGTATTTTATTTTTAAATAATGCTATCATTTTGTTGGTTGCCTAAATGAAATCCATGAGCGTGATTTCGGCGTACTGGTGTGGATGCCGCACATTATGTCAGGGCAACACTCTGATGATGTGCGGCAAAGTACACTGCTGACTGGACTTATCACGCGCTTTGATCAGGGCTACCCTCTGATAGCGCGGGATATGTCTCAGCCAGGATGGTTGCCTAAATGGAACCCATGAGCGTGATTTCGGGGTACTGGTGTGGGTGCCGCACATTATGTCAGAGCAACACTCTGATGATGTGCGGCGAAGTACACTGCTGACTGGAATTATCACGCGCTTTGATCAGGGCCACCCTCTGATAGTGCGGGATATGTCTCAGCCAGGATGGTGCCTTAGGTTCATGATTTCTGGGTAATTTAAATGAAGCAATATTTCCAATTTGATAATGATTCCATATTTTTAATTTTGCTACCATTTAACTTAATTATAGCTACGTTCCCGTAAGCCTCTTTATGGAATATAAATGAAAATATTATTCTATTATATAATAATTTACAAGCAACACGTTAAGCAAGAATAAATTAAAGGTTATGTATGAGTTATGACAATTCCTACCTTACTAAACTATTGCCATGATGATGACGAGTATTTATTTTATTTTATGATAATTTACAAGCAACACGAGGTTAGCATAAATAGATTGTTGGTTATGACTATTCCTACCTTACTAACTATTGCCATGATGATGACGAGTATTTATTTTATTTTATGATAATTTACAAGCAACACGAGGTTAGCATAAATAGATTGTTGGTTATGACTATTCCTACCTTAGTAATTGCCATGAAGAACAATATGATAAATGACAAATAATAAATGATAATGCCGCGGCCACACTATACGGACATCGCCGTTGATTACCGCGTAGGTATAGCCACCACTTGCGGCGATTATTTGACCGAATCTTTACTGAATTTATCTATCACAATAGTCTATCGCAATGTTTAAAGCGTTTATAGTCATTGACTTTGACGTATAATGTTGCCAATTGTTGTTTGTTATAATAAGTGAACTGTAGTTGTTCCGTGGGATTGTTGGGCGTACTTTGTGACTTCACTGGATTTTGAGTGGATATGATTTTTACTGGATTTTTATGGATTATAGATATTTATGGATGGATATGGTACCTACTTACTGTAACATATTTTGTACAATTGTTTGTTTTCCCTAAATAAATAAATACTGGAAGGTGAGTAGGTACTTTGTGATTTCACTGGATTTTATGGATTTTGATGGATGAGTGAGTCACTAGTCGTCGGATTGTGATAATGGACGTACTTTGTGATTTACCAGTGAATCACTAGTCGTCGGTTAAATTGTTCTAAATGTGTATAGTAGCTGGGCATAATCTATTACCTGTTTACCTCGTAAAAAAAGGAATATCGCGATAAGACCCGTTCTCGATATTGTTTTATAACGTTATTGTTTTCCTCGGGAACAGTAGTTTTAGATTTCGGCATGATCGGTTTGGTGGTTTGGACGTGAAGGGATAGCAAACAAACAAACTTTTGATCACATTTACAATATTTGAGTAATTTGAAACAAAGATTATGTGATATTTAATGTATTACACCTAATGCTGATCTACTCCTGGAGCAGTTTACTTACTCTCAATGTTATTTGTAGCTTTAGACGACGCACATTGTGGGCCGGACGCGATTCCCAAAACCCGAATGTTTTAAATGAGGCTAGTTGTCGATTATTTGTTGTATTCATAACTGTGGGGTGATTATCTGAACAAATGAGTCTCCGCAGTAGCCGATAGCGATATTGCTAAATGAATTGTACTTTCTTTTGTATACATTTGAGATTTTTAATTATTTTTGTTAAATTAGAGTGGTCCAGTATGCGGCGGTTATACTTGGGTAAGATCTTCCTAATACTGATTCTGAATTGTGCATCAGCCAATGATTTCATTTCTTAACTAGCTGTTGCCCGCGGCTTCGCCCGCGTGTATGTCGGAAATTATCCCACTGGAACCTTCTACCGGCATGAAAAGTATCCTATGTCTTAATCCAGGTTATAAACTATCTGTGTATCTGTGTGTAAATTTCATCCAAATCCGTTCAGCCGTTATTGCGTGATTGGGTAACAAACATCCAAACATACAAACTTTCACATTTATAATATTAGTAGGATTATTTTTTTAAGACCACTAAAGTGGTTTGATTAACCGATTTGTTTTGTTGCGACCAGACAAATATTGTTTGGTCTTAAACTCACTAGTACCTATCAATAAGGACCATATCATACTCGAGATGGAGTTGGACGTGGAACACATTACAAATAAAACTTAAAAAGGAGATTATCCAAATCCTCCACCAAACGCCAGTTACTCAGCTAACCAAGTAGTGCCAGTTTAGTCATACGTAAATACACATACACATCATTACACATATTTACAGCACACACACCGCACAGATACACGCACATACATACATACATCCATATTAATAATTATGTCACTCTCTGTATTTTTTACTATAATTATCTGAGTACTTCGTAATTGGCGTAATGTTTGGTATAATAATCTGTGTTTGCTTACTGTCAGCTGTGAAGTTACCTTATAATAAATAAATAAATAAAATAAAATATTGAACAGGATACTTTTAGAGGGAAGGAAGCGCAAAAATTCAAAATGGTCAGCTTGTTATCAAGAGGAACTCGTAGTGTAGACAAAATTAAGAAATTGTTGCTGAAGTTACATATCTGGTCCGTATCAAGTTAGAAAGGTATTTAACAAAGAGGTATATATACGCAGTGGATGGAATTTATCCGAGTTTTGGAACGGATCAGACTGACGAATCGTCAGAAAATGAAGTGAGAATGAACAGTTAAATGAAATGCAGGCAAATGAATGGTAGTCTATTGTATTCAAAGGTAATGTAAACATAAACATAACTTAGGAAACATAAGGTCTATTGTACATTTTGTGTTATACATAAGGTCTATTGTACATTTTGTGTTATACATAAAGTCTATTGTACATTTTGTGTTATACATAAGGTCTATTGTACATTTTGTGTTATACATAAGGTCTATTGTACATTTTGTGTTATACATGTTTGTTTTTTGTTTTTCTGTTTTCATGTTATTACGAGTATGCACGACGTATGTAGCGCATGGTGCCCGATGCGGGTAGCGGGTGGTCCGCGATGCGAGTTGCGCATGATGCGCGATTGTGGTTGCGCGTGGTGCGCGAGGCTGGTTGCGCGTGCTGCGCGTGCTGGTTGCGCGTGGTGCGCGAGGCTGGTTGCGCGTGGTGCGCGAGGCTGGTTGCGCGTGCTACGCGTGCTGGTTGCGCGTGGTGCGCGAGGCTGGTTGCGCGTGGTGTGCGAGGCTGGTTGCGCGTGGTGCGCGAGGCTGGTTGCGCGTGCTGCGCGTGCTGGTTGCGCGTGGTGCGCGAGGCTGGTTGCGCGTGGTGCGCGAGGCTGGTTGCGCGTGGTGCGCGAGGCTGGTTGCGCGTGCTGCGCGTGCTGGTTGCGCGTGGTGCTCGAGGCTGGTTGCGCGTGGTGCGCGAGGCTGGTTGCGCGTGGTGCGCAAGGCTGGTTGCGTGTAGTGCGCGAGGCTAGTTGCGCGTGGTGCGCGATGCTGGTTACGCGTGGTGCGCGATGCTGGTTGCATCGTTGACGCTTGTGTCAAATAATACCAATATTATAAATCTGGTTTATTTTCATAAATTATGTTGATATTATGTAATAGCTAAATTGAATACTTTATACTGTTTCAATATTAATGTGTTCGCTGGTAACATTTATACAGATTTGTATTTATCACTAATTCTTGGACATTGTTTTGAGTCGTGGTTGACGAACACGCACCTTCTAGTTAAAAGGTTTAATGTAACTCTTAATACTATTAAAAATAAAAAAAAATAATAAGAAATAAATAAATTAATTAATAAGAAAATAATAATAAAGAAAAAATAATCTATCTATCTATTAATTATTAAGAATGTCATGATTTATTTAAAAATTTAAAAATTATGATTGTTTTGTGTGTGCCAGGAGGCAACACAGTATCGGATGGCCGAATGTCATGATTTCCAAATAATAATAAATTTTGTTGATTTAAAATACTGAATTTAGAGTTGAAAGTATGTGATTTGACTCAGATGATTTTGTATCTGTGTTTTCGAGTAGTTAAAAAGTATCTCTTTTGACATTTGCCGCCAAAAAGTGTGGCTGAAAGTTGGTAAAAAAAACGTGATGTTTGGAGCGTCACCTAGTTTCTAAGTTAATTCTCTTGGATCTTCGAAACCTAAAGGTTGTCTAGAAATCTAGTCTATACTGATACTTATTGACTGCCTAGTTAAATAGTTTGTTAAATATTGTTACCCTGTACCAAGTTTGTATGTGTGCAAGAAGATAAAATATAAATATACCAATGAAGAGGTTTATCATTACATTCCGGATAACTTCATTTCTGATTTTATCCTTCAAAGAAACTCCGAGCATAGCCCGCTCCATAGCGCGCTGAGCGACCTTGAATTTGTGGGCCAGCCCGACTGTCAGTGTCCACGTTTCAGCACCGTATGTCATAACGGGCAGGACGCACTGGTTGAAAACCTTAGTCTTCAAACATTGCGGGATAGGTGACGAAAAGACTTGACGAAGTTTTCCAAACGCTGCCCAACCCAACTGGATCCTTCTGTCGGGAACATACTACCGGAATAAAAAGTATCCTACAACATCCTATTCCAGGTCATGGTCTACCCGTGTATCAAATTTTATCCAAATCCGCTCAGCCGTTTTAGCGTGAAAGCGTTACAAACAAACAAACCCACTTTCGCATTTTAGGATTGCTAATTTTAATCTAATTATCAGATACCTACATTTTTCGCTTTATCTATGATTTTTTTTATTGTTGTTACGAAAATGTATAAAAAAGTTAGACCTACTCGGTAAGATTTTTTTAATGAATTATTGTTACATTTCATGAATTATTGTTCGTAGGAAACTTGATAACTATATCTGTAAAAGTTTTTGCATTGTATTTAATTAGGGTTCCGTACCAAAATGGTAAAAAAGGAACCCTTATGGTGTCACTCAGTCTGTCTGTCTGTCTGTCACAGCTGGATATCTCAAGAACTAATAATGCTATCAACTTGAAATTTAGAATAGTTTTAGATGACGTTGACCCAACTATTTTGCAAATAAGAAAGAAATTAAAATATTTATATTTTTTTTGCAACGGGGACTGAAAGGGGGTCTTAAAAAATCAAAGTGGGGCTACTAGGGCATGTGGGGTATCATATGAAAGAGCTCTGTTTGCACATTCTCAAACATATTTTTTTTTTTAGGCCGCACAGTGTTCGACTTTTGATGAAAATTGTAAAAAAAATACAGTTATATCCTTATCCCCTTATCTCCGAAGTTTGCAAAGAGAAAAATCTGAAATTATTCTATGTGATAGAAGTTTATGTAAAAATTACAGGAAAAATAAAACGATGTCTCTAAGTAGCACACTTTTTCAAATATCGGAACGGAACCCTCGGTGCGCGAGTCCGACCCGCTCTTGACCGGTTTTTATTTTACCTTGAGTAGATTGTGATGTCAGCTTGAAAGAATTATTGACTGAACGGTCAAGATCTTGGTCTTGTCTTGTTTAAAATAAAATACTTACACATAAAAACAAGTCTCTTATCCTCCTTAGCTATATACACAGACAAACTTAGTTAGGTATACATGCGGCATAAGTAAACATGTTTTTGCTTGAAAATACAAGTCTTGCAGTCATTCAAACCAGAAACTAATTTACCGAGCAATCGAATCCGCTTTTTAATAAAACAGATGTGGTCATCAGGGGCACCTCAAAAGGAAAACAGAAAAATCATCTATAATAACAAATAATAATATAGGAAAATCATGCCTGTTCAATGAAAATAACATGTTCATGTATAATCTCCCGGAAATATTAAACGATTTGAGTGAAGATAATACCGATATACCTACATCGTGTATTATACCTACTTATTTACAGAGCGTTAAAGTTTTGTTTAGATAATTCGGCTTGTAACTTTGTACCGAACATAATCGAGATAATGCGTAGTCATAATCGGTTATAGAATTCGATTACGTCAATCGTTCGTGTGATTCCGAACTAAATCAAACTCATGATCTGTGAAATCAAACATCTCGTTCGATGTTCAAGAGCTAAGAAGTGTTATTTTAACAGTTTCGTGATTACAAATTATAGTTTTAAACTGATATTTAAATTACATTGTAATTATTCCTTACCTACCGAGCTGTTTATCGTGTAATAAATTGGTTTACTTCTAACTAATAATGAATCGAGTTGTATTTAACTATATAGGTTTAGGCGAGATATTGAGAGCACTGGTGACCTAGTGGTAACGGCCCCGACTTACGAGTTGTAGGTCGTGGGTTCGAACCCAGGCAGGTGCTTTACTTTGTGTAAATAATTTCATCACCATTGCTCTCAAAACGGTGAAGGAAAACATTGTGAGGAAACCAGCATGCCCTAGAACACAAAAATTCGTAGACATGTGATATCTACTACCAACCCGCACTGGGCCCGCGTGGTGGATTACAGTCCACTCCCTTTCGAAGAGAGGAGGCCTGTGTCCCAACAGCAGTGTGCACAGTTGTGGCAGTGGGAACATAATAGGTAATCCAAGCACACTTTCATTCCACAAACGTATCGTTTAGCGTCGTCAATTCGCATAATATATCTGTAAGTGTCGCACCAAAGTACGTATATACCTAAGCATAGCAACGTGAATGAGTTTTCGTTCGGTCTACTAGCATCTTTACCTTGCATATCTTCCAGTGTGAAGCCATTGTCTTGTCTTGAGAAGTGTGTAAACACGGACGAGTTTTCCTACCTACAACACTCACCAACCCAACCTTTACCCGACATTCGATGTTCATAAACGGCACAATGTCACACTATTAGACGACATGTGGAAGTAGGACGGCATGTCGTATTTATCGGGAGCGAAAAAGAGACAAGACGACGAAAATGTGGCTAATTAGCCAGATTTTGACGTGCCACTTGCGGAGCGTGTATATACCCTATCTACCTACCTAATGTTACTTTTAGTATCATTGCCTAAAACTTAAATCTTTGACAGCCTCATTTTTGACCAAATCTTTCGCGAACAGATACAGTTTCGTCTAAATAGCATCTTCACATCACATCTTATATATCTTTGCGTGTACCACCGCCCCTGCATCGTGTGGGTCGTTTATTTGCGGACGGCCGTACCCACTTGCACCGGAAGGGCCAGTTTTGCGTAACGACATAATCGCGTCGTGGAGCCCCCCGTCTGCACTAGCTCCCCCCGCCCAGTCTGCCGCCATGCCGCACCCAGGCAACCCAGCACAAGGGCGCGACCGCCACAAGTTCAAACTTTATCTACTCTCGTTCAAGTTTTAGTTTACGATCAGGGCTGCAATGTCAGTGTAAATGTTTCAATGTTTGTTACTCAAGAACTGCCGTGACCGTTGTTGCTGACTTGTTGGGATACCTTTTTAAAGAATGTATTCTAGTTAATCAGATGTAAAGGTTTTGCAGTACAGGAAACCGGATTATGCATCATGTTCGATCAGACAAACAAGATCTCGGTGGGTTCGTTTCAATACCGTAAGGGCAGGTTACTTTGACTCTAGGGCATAACTATGGCCCAAATCGAGACATAATAATAATGTTTAGTGTCATTAAGTACGCGTCTATATCGATATATATTAGTTACCGAATTACATACGACGTTCGGTTGTGTGGTCGCGACACTTCGGGCAATTTACAGTAACAGTTTTCTCGATTTGTGTCAAAGTTATGCCCTAGAGTCAAAGTAACCCGCCCTTACGGTAATAGGTAATAGGTAATAGGTAATACGGGCTGGTATCCGCAACTCCACGACAATGCGCGTATTTTGCGTATGGGTGGGAAAATCTGTTATTCGATCCACCCCAGCTCCTCAAAGAAGGCCAGCAGCGCCTTGACGTTACTGACAACCTCCCGGATGGTACCTGGGTTACCGAAGTACTTTGCCCTGTATGCGGCGACAACCGGGCAGTTTAGAAGCACATGAGCTGCTGTCTCGTCGTCCTCCATGCAGGCCCTGCACAGCGGACTGTCTGTGACTCCTATGACAAAGAGGTGTTTATTAAATGACCCATGGCCAGTTAAAGCAGCTGTAACTGTACGCAGCTGTTGTTTAGTTAGTCGAAGAAACTGTTTCGTGAGGCGGCCATCAATTGTAGGGAGTGCTTCCCTAGCCTGCCTACACTCACCCTGATCCGACCATAGCTTGTGATGCTGGTCCCTGGTACGTTTCCTTACCAGAGTGCGCAAGTACCCGAAGGGGAGCGGCACTATGGGTTCAGGTCCCACTGGTGCCATGCTCGACCCCCTTCTGGCAAGTTCGTCGGCTGCGTCGTTGCCTAGCGAGCCGCTGTGTCCCTTGATCCATTGAATGGTTATATTATTGAGTCTACCCACCTGGTTGAGGCTTGAGGCGCTGGTGGCACTCGTATATTAGCCCAGAGTCCACTGTGTGACTACTTAGCGCTTGCAGAACAGCCATGCTATCTGAGAGTATGCGGATCGAGTGGTCCTTAACTTCCCTGGCCATGACGGCAGTAGCGGCCAGAGAAATGCCCATGCACTCGGCCTGGAACACCGTGTTATGGACCCCCAATGGTGTAGCTAAGTGTATGTTGAAGTCCTCCGAGAAGATTCCAGCACCTGTGCCACTACCTGTTTTAGATCCATCCGTGAAGATGCGCAGCTCTGCGGGGCACAACCCCTCGCACCGACGATCCTCGTGAAGCTGGATCTTGTATTTTTTATCAAAAATAAATTGTTTGGGTACCCGGTCATTTACAGCTTTCGTAATGGGGAACTCCTTGTTGAGTCCCTCAAGCAGCGCGGTGTGTGGTGAGTTAGTCTTACCCCAGAGATCTAGTGCATTAAGACGTACCGCCGCCATCGTTGCTTCCTGCTGTATGAACAGGTGGAGCGGTGGTAAACCCAGCATGGCTTCAACTGCTGCAGTCGGAGTGGTCCTCATGCAACCCGTAGTCGCCGTGCAGGCTAGTCTTTGCATATGTTGTAGTTTATTGGAGGCTGTAACAAGTTTGGTGCGGGGCCACCAGACCACAGCCCCGTAGGTGATCATGGGGCGGATCACTGCGGTGTACAGCCATAGTATAATTTTCGGGGATAGGCCCCACTTCTTACCTATCATTTTCCTGCACTGCCAGAAGGTGATGCAGGCCCTGTTTAGCTTGTTGTCTAAATGACTACTCCAGTTTAACTTACTGTCTAGGATGACGCCGAGATATTTGACTTCGTTGGTCAACTGGAGTTCTGTATCGAAAAGTTTTGGTAGGCGGAATGGGCCTAAAACTCGTTTATGGGTAAACATGACTAGTTCAGTTTTAGTGGGGTTCACTGATAGGTCAAATTCCCTGCACCATCTTTCTACAATACGTAGCGCTTGCTGAGTAAGGTTGCAGATCGTTCCTGTCACCTTCCCCGGCACAAGGATTGCGAGGTCGTCTGCATACCCTATTGTATAATAGCGGCTGGCGTTGAGTTTGGTGATAAGGTCGTTAATCACAAGATTCCATAGTAGGGGCGACAACACCCCTCCCTGGGGGCAGCCTTTGGCTATCATGGCCAACTGCTGTTCACCCTCAAGGCGAACCACTCGTTTACTTAACATGTTTGTAATCCAGTCCGTTAGTACCTGTTCTACTCCATGTCTGGAGAGGGCGCTACTGATGCTGGAGAAGTTAGTTTTGTCGAAGGCTCCTTCGATGTCTATGAACGTGCCCAGGCAGGTGCCTTTCTGGTAGATCGCTTCCTCTATCTGACTGACTACTAGATGAAGGGCGGATTCGGTCGACTTACCCGAGCTGTATGCGTGTTGATTACCGTGTAGCGGTATTGTTTTTAAAACGCCGTCCCTTAGCTCCCTGTCACACAGCCTTTCCAGAGTCTTTAATAGAAAGGAGGTCAGATTGATTGGACGGTAGGATTTGGCGTTTGTGTAGTCACCCTTACCTGGCTTAGGGATGAATATAACTTTCACTTCCCTCCATCCTTTTGGAACGTATCTAAAGGCTAGGCACGCCCTCATTAGAGGCACCAGCCTCACTGCAACAGAGATTCCTCCCCACTGCAGTAAGGCGGGGAAGACTCCATCAGGACCAGCTGCCTTAAAAGGATGGAAACTACGAATGGCCCATTGGATCCTTTCCAACGTGACCACCCTGCTTGCATAAAGCCAATCATTGTCTGATGGCGTTTGAATTACATCTAGCCAGTCGATTACCTGCGTAAAGACACATCCAGGGAAGTGAGTTTCAATTAGGACGCGTCTCGTTTCTTCTGGCGAGGAAGTAAGTGTATTATCAGGCTTACGGAGGGTAGCGGGCCCAGGTGTCTGCTGTTGCGCCAGTACTTTCCTTACCCTGTTTGCTTGCTGACAGGATTCAATGCTGCCACAGAATTTACGCCATCCTGTGGTACTCCTGAATCTGATGCATTTTTTGTAGCTGGATTTGGCTGCGTAATAGTTATCCCAGTCCTCATCCGCACATGTGTTCATTGCTCTATTCAGTGCTTGCCTTACCTTACCGCGCTTACGCTCCAGATCAGTGCCCCACCAAGGTTGTTTGCCCGGTGTGTTACGCGGAGTGGTCTCTGGGCAGGCAGTTTGGTAGCTGTCTATCATTGATTTAGTGAGATGGCCTACCAGTACCTCAATCTGTGTCGTGTCCGCAACTGTCGTCGGATCGCTTAGTATCGCCAGCTTGGATTCTAGGCTGCGTGTATAGGTGGCACGATCCGTATTACGCGGATTACGTCGTGGTGGTGTAGGTGGAACACAGACCTGAATGTCGAAGCGGATCCACCTGTGATCTGAGCAGGAGGCCTCCTTGGAGACCTGCCACCCAGTGGTAATTTCCGCCGCGCCTTCTGTTGCCAGAGTGAGATCTATGATTGTACGACTTCGCCTGGTCACGAAAGTTGGTTCGGAGCCAGTGTTTAGTAAAGATAGGTTAGTTGAAAATAAATAGTCAACCAAGGCCTTACCCCTGTCGTTTTGCGTGTCCATACCCCACAGTTGGTGGTGAGCATTGGCGTCGGCCCCCACGACGACCTGATACCCGCATCTCTCGCAATGACTCACGAGGCGGGCGAGGCCATGGGGAGGCGGCGCCTCCGCCTCGGGCATATAGACCGAAGCGAAAACGATCTCCATTTCCGTGGCATCAACACGCTGTATTAGCAGCTTAGCTGCAGAGACATCTCTGCAACAGAAATCAGTTAAGAGCTGTGTTTTAAGGTTACCTGTGACGTAGATGCACGATCTAGGGTGATCGTGATCTGTGGTGCTTACCATTGAGATTGGAGAGTCCTTGTATTCGGCCCGCCCTTATCCACGGCTCCTGGATCAAGGCAATGGCCGTGTGTTGAACCTCCAGCCACTTGCGGAGCTGAGCCGTCGCGGTCTGACTGTGGTGGAGGTTTGCTTGTAGGACTTTACAGGTCGACGACGAAAGGGACGCCATCACTGGTCGAACCCTCATCGTCCCCCCAAGTCTTAGCCCGGCAAACAAGTCGCCCTCGTCGAAGCCGTCCCCTCCCGTGCCCGAAGCCGGGGACAGGATCATGTCCTCCAGCTCCTCGCCCGACAGAGGAACGGCGCCTTCGGTGGCGGCGGCAGGGGCGGCCGATTCTGCAGCAGCAGGTTCAGCCGCGGAAGCCTCCGGGTTGTTTAAAGGGGGAGTAGACTCCCCTGCTGTTGTCTGCGGCAGCTGGCGGACGGTTCCCGTGGCGGGGTCCCACCCCTGAGGGACGTCGGTGAACCTACCGTTCCGACCCTGGAACTTTACGTACACCGCCCCTAGCCCAAATGAGAGGCGGCGTCCGGCCTCCATCAGGGTCGGGATTTGGTCCAAAGGGACACCGACCACCACAAACCATGCCGCGGCTTGCTTATCGGTGTGCATCAATACCCACCTCTTGACATCTATCCAAGGGTTCTGGTACGAAGACCCCCTGCTCGTCCGGGATCACGATGCCACACCACGCACGTTTCAGGATCTCCGACTGTCTCACAACGACCAACGAGGTGCTAGTGGGAAGAGAAAGGTCGGAGACTGTTTTCCTTAGCCAAGCTAAGGTGTGGTCGTTACCGCACCACAGTTTAAGAACGCCCCCGGAGAACATCGGCTTGGCGTTGAAGGTCGGCCCTGGAGTGTCTTGTTTGGGGGAGCAGGCCTCGAGGATGATCTGCTTCTGGATAGCAGCGAGTACCTGGTCCGATACGTCCTTGCTGAGGATCCCCGTGCGGTCGCAGGTGATCGCGACGTCTAGGGTAGCGCTGGCAGCTTGGGCGTAGCTTCGTTGAGCGACCCTTTTGGATTGATCAAGACGCGGCCGCTTATGCTCCCCTCGAGGTGTCAAAGTCTCGTTGAGAGCTCGCTTAGCCGCGGCCTGACCCTTCCAATCGGGTCGCTGTGTCTTACTGTTACCTGCAGCCGGACCCTCTGGAACACTGGTTGGCGGTTGACTGGGCGTTGGTCGGCTAGTGCCGGCCTCTGCCTGCGACCGCTTTCCGGCGGAGAAGTCGAGCTGGCCGCTGGTTGGTTTGCCCGAACCAGCGGCAGTGGCCTGTTTATTGCGGGAGCCTTTACCTACCCACTTACGTGCTTGGCGGCGCTCCTTCCTCGTTTCCTTGTCCCTCTTCTTGCCTTCTACTGAGGCAGCTGGTGGACCTGAAGGGTCTGTGCAAGGGCGACGGGCTTGTTTTTTTGAATTATCACCCTTGCCCTTGCGTGTCTGCACTTGCCAGGCGCGTGAGAACACGTCCTCGATGCAGCTGGCCGTCACTGTTTGACCGGTGACTGCCTTCTGAAGGGAGGAGGCTGGAGGAGCCTCAGGAGGAGGAGGAGGTTGTTTAGTTAGACACCCAGTACCGGTGTTACCCAGCACGGGCGTCTGTGTGGAGAGGGTCTGACCGGCAGTGGTATGAGTCGTCGCCGTAGTCATCGCCTGAGGGTCGGTACTGGTCCCAATCAGCGCCGACTTCCTTTGTTTGAGAAGGGACTTTTTTGTTTTGGTCTTAGCTGCGGTTATCGCCACAGCCGGACCGGCACCCGCGCTGGTACCCGCAGCGTTAGCCGCAAGGCCACCAGGGGCGAGGGAAGTGCAAGCACCCCCCTTGGGAGTCTCATTGGCTTTCGCCTCCACTCCGGTTTTGGTTTTAACTGGCCTTTGATTGTCCATGTTAAAGTTTTAGAAAATTTCATCTCTCTGGCTCCCACCCTCCATGGAGCCCGCACCTGGGAACGTCTCACTATAAAAAAGATCGAACGTTAGGACTACCAGAGAGATATAGGGGCGCAAGGCTGGCTTACAGTGCGACATCGGGTGCTCGATCGGGTTGGCGTAGGGGGTCGAAAGGCCCACCCCCAACGAACTGATCAACCCTCACTTACACCGTCAGCATGACCTTTGCCTACCGCTTCAGTCGTCCGAGGACAACCTCAGCGGACCTCACGCACCTCGCCTGTGGCCCTCTGACGGGACACTATGGCCATTTCCCTACCCCTGGCTATTGGGTAGGGCCACCGTTTCGCTTGAAATCCAGACCAAAGGGGGCGTGTTGCCTTACGGACACATTACCGCCAGTGCCGCTCGGCTCAACCCCCCAGGACTCCTTCATCCCCGCTCACGGCGCTCAACTGCGCAGGTCCTAGCGCAGGTGACTGCTTACTCCTACTCGCCATCAGCTGAATTTAGTGATAGTCGAGCCCGCCACCACCCAGTCACAGGGGGTGACGGTTAGGAGTGGAAATAGGAAAGGTGAAAGAGGGAGGAACGGGGATGTGGATGGGATGAGGTGGGGAGAGATTGTACGATTTGGGACAGGAAGGCATAAGACGGGAATGACTAAGGTTATGGGAGTTGGGGAGGGGATGTGATGGCGCCTGGTGGTTTTTGTTACGTCTATTTCTTAAGGAATTAGACCAAGAACGGGGTGGCAACCTCGGGAAGGAACATCCGCCAGACTTGCCTTGAGGATCTACACGACCGTAGCGCTCTCCCTCAAGACCTCGCCACCCTGCCATCTCTGAAGGAGGCGGCAGAGTAGGCCTGCATCTATACTACCAAGCAAGCCCTTACGGTATTATCTACAACGAAATATTGAAAAGAAACAAGCTCGATGAGCCGTTCTTATCTTTGTCTGAGGTCTTATGCATCCACACTACAATGCACAGTAGTTATGTATCACATCGTCACATGCATCAGAAAGGCTAATGACTTCTTTATAAATAGGAGATAAATAATTGTTTCTTCGAATCATCCATTTAATCCACGAGACCACGAAGATTGAAGTGAAAATATGACGTGTTTAAAAGATTTACCGATAACGATATTTTTTCTGCTAGAGATACCGTGTCCTGCCATGTTGATTGTGAATTCTTATCTGTATTAATATGTCCTTTACCCAGTCATCATTAATCCAGCCTTATCCTAAATTGCGGTCGGTTTCTATTGAACCAGATGTGAGTGATGCCACGGGTATTAGCAAGTATTAAGCGACAGACTGACCTCAGCAACTAGGCCATAACATAACGATGTTGTAAACTGGTTGGGCTTTTGGCCTTCTTACCACCATAGCTATGTATTAGTTTAGACAACGGGACTGACGGTTCAACGTTCTCTATGAGGCATCACCAGGTGGGATGACGATTTGTAGGGTAAGAATGAACAGCGTGGATTGAAAGACTATAATATATTCGGTACATCCTATCTGTTTAACTCACAGTCTTGCCCGTTTTCTCCTACTGCATACCTCACTAATTTGTTATTCTGATTGATAGTGTTATGCAATTAGGGTGCTGGGCAAAGGTCTCCCTTCCGTTTTTCCATACCTACCGTAAGGCCTCATTTACGGAGACGCGGGGCGTCGCGCGGCGCAGTGATCGGGGCGCGTATATAGAAATGCTAATTCAGTACGTCCCCTCAGGCGGAGACAAATACCTAGAGTTAGCGCATTTCCAGGCATTACACACACGTAAATGCTAGTATTCAGTAGCATTTACGCGAAATTTGCATTTACTTGTGTATAACGCCTGGAAATGACTCTATCGTCTCCGCCTGAAGGGACGTAATGAAGTAGCATTTCTATACACGCGCTCGGGGCGGGCTGCGGGCCGTAATCGCTTCTCCGTAAACGCTCTCATAGAACGCCCTATGTTTGAATTTAGTGCGGTCCGCGCCGCACAACGCGACGCGCGACGATTAGCGTCTTCGTAAATGAGGCCTAAGACTATTTGCAGAAAAATTCTCGCCTTGCAATAAAAGTTAGGCGTTTATTAAATCTATGAAAACTTTACACAAGGATTTCAAGGTTTTTTTCCCACAGAGTCCTACGGTAATATAAAAGTGGTTAGATAGATGGATGGGAAGAACCGAAACCTTTCGTGAAATAGTTATTCTATATTTATATTTAGCCACAGGTCTTATATGAGTCAATCTGCCAAGCCTTTTCCCAATTATGTTGGGGTCGGCTTCCAGTCTAACCGGATGCAGCTGAATACCAGTATTTTACATGGAGCAATTGCCTATCTGACCTCCACAACCCAGTTACAGGGTAATACGATACCCCCTGGTAAGACTGGTGGTCAGACTTTCGGCCTTCTGACGACCCGTAACGACTGTCAAAGATCCACGAATAACAGCCGGGACCAACGGCAACGGCTTGACGTGTTTTCCGAGGCACGGAGGAATCTCGGTATGTAAAGATGGTCACCCATCCACTGACCAACCCCGGCCGGCTGTTATTACTTAGCCACGAGCTCCTTCAGGTCAGATCTTCTATGAGTAAGGTTACTATAATGTTTCTATGTTTACTATACTCAAAGAGGGAAGATTATGTCACAAATAGTCACAATGGATATTTACTAGTGTGTTCTTGTTTATGAATACACCTAGTCGGTCCTGTCATTAGGAACCAGGGGCAATGAGTCAGGTCGGAGTCAGGTCACACCTGTTCAAATATCTATTGATGTAAAAATGTAGGTAATGCAAGTGTTTTCCTTTAAGAATGTTACTGTTCTGCTACAAAGGATAGGGTAAATGGAGTTTGTTAAACAAAACCATGTGTCAATGGGGAAGAAAACTGTCAAAATGGCGCTGTCGTAGCTAGTTACCAACACAAACTAATATTACAAAGGCGTGAGGTGGTTTTATTTTATTATTGCGAAAATGACGCGTTGTGGTGTTCTTCTCTTATTCGTAAAGATTAAAAAAAAATAAACATTTGGAGAAAGTGACGGTGATTACGAGGGTTGGATCTAGAATCGTTTGGCAGGAGGAGGGGGGTGAATGGGGTGAAAGTTGGTAGGGGTTGGGTCCCTGATTATAACGCTACCACTCTCATTACAAGGTAATGCATATTTTTTGAGAAATTAATAAAAATTATTTCTAACCTCAAATCAGATAAACAGTGAAACGAAATGTCAAAATGGGCGATTGACAACCAAATTTGTATCAATATATTGTCTGCGGTGTAAAATGTCGTGTAAAATACGTGAAACGAAACGCAAAAAAAAAAAAAGTCAGTGTCATTCAACCTAAAAAATTCTGCTCAGAAGGAAGTTAGTGTGCACCCCACTTTATAGTTAAAATAGGTCGAATCTGTCCCAAAACCGAATCGGGGCACCCCGACTTTACGTAGTCTTTTGGCTGGCATACTAGAGTGTATATAAAAACCCGGAGGCGCGGAGGGAGAGCAGCCCCCGCCCGCTGTAACAAAGGTTAGGCACCCATGCGAGCCGCAGCGGCTGAGGTTGGTCGCCGGAGGCGACCAGCAAACCGAAGCTGCGGAGGTGAGCATGGGTGCCTGTCCTTTGTTACGTAAGGGCGAAGGGGCTGCACTTCCCGCAGCGCCGGAGACGTTGCAGAAGCAACTTAAGTGTTTAGAGGTTAGGTTGCAATAATTAGTTTTTTTTCAAGAATGGTGCTTATCTTTACATGGGAGTGGTGGGGGAGGGTGAGTTAGGGTACCCCCCACCCACCCTCAACCGCTACTTCTGCCATACGATACTAAAAGTAACTTTAAAGGGTTTTGAGGTTAGGTTACAATAATTCGTTTTTCTCAAGAACGGTGCATTACCTTTTCATGGGAGTGGTGGGGGGGGCTCAGGGTACCCCCCTCCACCCCCCCACACCGCCCCCACCCCCCTCCTCCTGCCAAACGATTCTAGATTTTAACCAGAAACATTAAGGTTTTAAATTTTCCATGTCAAATACTTGATTAAAAATATTGAAATAACCGAAAATAAATAAATAGTGAAATAAAACCAATTTCATGAAACAACGAAATGTCTATTATAGCCCTAACATAAGGACTTTAGATAATAGACATCTATATCGAGCCACCGCGTGGTCGGTCATGAGACAGCAATATAGTACTTTTTCTAGGTTATGTGGTATGAGAAATGTAGTTTAACATAAGAAATCGTCCATATTTTGCACTGAAACCCATGTCAATACATACACAAAATGCAAAAACTGTCCAAAAAAGTTAAATAAGATAATCGACGCAAGATAAATTTTGTAACACTTCGTTTGGCTAACATTCAACAGTTCGCCAAGCAAAAATACGGCACGCCCGTAAGAGACAGAAGATACGATGCTTTGTCTCAATTTTCCTAATAATTTCATTTATAGGTATGTGTCTCACTTCCACACTTCACACTGTAGTCATGGCAACGTCTAGAGGTTCAATGTCATTGCTAAGGACATAGCTATGATCTCGCCATCTACAATTAGCTATAGATAAATAAATAAATCATTTATTTCGGGTAACAATGACCCATAACATAAATACCTGCCCGACTATCGACGACGACGATCTACAGACGCCAGCACATCAAGCTACTACAACCTGTCAAATTTCTTTAATAGATTTTCATCTTTATCGCTGAAGCATTAGGTTCAAGTTTGATTGGGAAAATTTGACATTTTCGGGTGGCTTGACCTGCTGGCGTCTACATAATATTTAAAAAACCATAATGTTGTCAGCGTCGTATTTCGCTGCACGGAGTCGCGTAACGGTAATAGGAAACGCCGAAATACGACACCTTTCGGTCAAAAGTCCTCTTTCAAGCAGGTTTGTAGATATTGGGTTGGAACTCGCACCACGAATGCCTTAAAGTTGACATCGTGCCCGACCTTCCCCAATAAGTGGTGATACTTTTCATGGAATATGTAGTTCTATAGTGTCGTGAAAAGTGGCTAAGGTATTGCACCAAGGAGATGGGCACCAGTTGTTTCTAATTTAATCTTAGACATTATTGACTGATGTGAAAACTTCGTGACGAAACCTAATGTTCTGAAATCACCAATCTACAATGAGCAAGGTGGGTTGTTAATGTTCATCTGTCTTTAAAACGCAGATATAAATAAATAAATATCCTTGGACATTTCACACCAACGCCGTCTAGTCCCAAGCTAAGCAACCTAATGCTTGTGTTATGGTAACGTGATGGCTGATAAACTACTTATATACATTTTTTTTGTAAATACATACATATTAGAGATAGAAAAACACCCAGACTCGGAACAAATACTTGTAGGTCGTACAAATATTTGTTCCGTGCGGGAATCGAACCCGCGACAGGCTGCGCGGCAGTCAGCCACTGCGCCAACCGTGTCGTCTATATAGCCTTGAGTGCATAGCTTAGGTGTTCTGTGCTGAGCTCACGCAACGCGTGTCGTGTACGTCCACCCAGTAATACGACTCGCCTATCAAGGAGCACGTTCCCAAATTGGACGAATTATTAATTTTTGTATATTAAACAAAAGGTATTTTATTAAAACATATTTAAAATGGTGAAGGTTTCATAAAAATACGCTTGATAGTTTTTTCGTGATTTTTATCCACGTCAGACTTAAGACACGTTAGACACTATGTAATATAAACATAATCTATCTATCTAATCTTTTGACGCCATATTTTAGTTTTTTATTAGTTTTAGTTAGTTTAAGATATTATATTTTTAAATTAACTTTCTTTTTAAGGCTGTTTTAAAATTATAAGAATAAAATGATGCAATGTTATGAGTTTTTGAAAAATAACATAATCTAAAATATTCACATATTTCTTTGCTGTAATTTAACATAATATTTTTTCCAAATCATTAATACTACTCGTGACGCGATCTTCAGTTTAAAATTATTAAAAGTCAAGTCAAGCAGAGGCAAACTTACTAAATATGGTAGATAGTTAAATATGTTACTAAATATAATGGTAGATAATCACACTAATTAACCTAATAGAGGTGAAAGTTTGTGAGTGTGTGTGTGTTTGTATGTTTGTTACTTCTTCACGCTCAAACGGCAGGACCGATTTGGATGAAATTTGATATGTTGATAGCTTATACTCTGGATTAACACATAGGCTACTTTTTATCCCGGTCTATCCGGGTGAAACCGCGGGGCGCAGAAAAACTTTAATTACAATTATAACAATAATTGGGAGGTGTGCTCTATTAGCGATGCAGAGGGAATGGCTTACGAACTAAGTATTGGTACATATTTTATACACCAGGGTAGTACTATTATTTATTATGTGACCAGGGTTAATCTAAACAATGACGACATTTCTGGTTCCCACTAGCCTAGTTTAGATAAGCGTTAACTTAGGTGTTAGAAAAAGGTGTCGGATAAGTGGAATCGGCGACATGGTTATTTTAACTAAGTAAATAATAAATACAATGTGTTAAAAACAGGGTGTCGAGTGAGGTGTTATTACGTCCTGACATTTACTACTGGGGAACTAATGCCTGGTATGCACCTTAAGCATAACTACCCAACTAGCAAAACAGTCTCAGAACCCGCACTTTATAAGAGTGGTAGGCTTAAAGCGCTCTTAAATTGTTTTGGAACATGCCATCGATCCTAAATTACTTTTAGACAAGCCGGTATGTACTCAAGAACACTCAGTCTCATAACCAAATCTCATATATTTATATAAGAGGATATTACTGTGCTACTGTAAGCCACTTATTCCTAAAATAGCATTTAAAACTAATTGCACATGAGACAACTTGCGCTAATATGCACATTTTTTAAGCTCGTTTGATTTTATAGTAGACTTGCTAAATTCTATTTTAAGAATGTCAGACTAAAATCAGCATTGCATAAGAGCACTGTAAGTACGTGCATTCTGATCTTATTTAAAACTGATATAAGATCAACAGCACTGGATAAGTATTAAATTATAGTGATTTTGGATCAACTTAATTATAATACAAAAGACAAGACCAAAATATAAGAGCGTTTGATCTTAGATCGTTTTTGGGAATACTAAGAGTAAGATTTTGCTGGCCATATTTTATTTTAAATTTTAATAGTAATAATGTATTATAAAAACTGGAAAAAACTTACGAAAACTGGTGGCTACAGGAGGAAAGTTGGTAAGAAGTACAATGAAATGTTAAAAAGAAAAACAAATATACCGCTGCCAGGCCAAGGTAGTGTTGAGAAAAATATCAGTTAGGGTTCTGCAGGTTTTGCTTCCGTACAAGAGGTTGATGATAACGGCCGAAAGTCTGTACCTTCGATGATTTTAGTGAAGATGAATATATAATAAAATGCAATTTAGTGAGTGTCTTATATGATCAAAATTTGTATTTTGTACCCCTGTACGTACTTTTAATTAAAAAAATATATTTTGGTATTTTTTTATTATTTTATTTATTTTTATTTGCGTGACGGTTGACAGGGGAGAATGGAAGAAGAAAACGTGTTGCGCCGACCCCAAGTAACATGGGATAAGGGCAGGAAGATGATGATTTTGGTATTGTTTTAATTATCAGCAGACAAGTAGCTAAAAAAATACAAATCTTATACCTATAAAAGTAACAAAACTTAAAAACAAAATTTAAAATTCTCCGTAATCGCTTGTACTTATATCATTTTTAATAGTTTTAATCTCCTCCAGAATTTATTTTTCTTCAGATTGTGTTTCTGTGACTGGTACTGTTCCAACATTCTCACATGTTCCTGTTTCTTTCTCTAGTGAAACTGATGAATAAAAAAGTAATTTACTAAGCTTAATAGGTTAATTTATTTGTTTTGCTCATTGTCAATATCAGGTTTTATGTAAAATTGCGAGGAACCCTAATTTATTTCAATATGGAGTTATCTTTAGTATTCCGAATGTTAAAATTAGAGTAAACAATCTTACAATAGTCTGATAGTGCGCTTGTAATATGCAGCTATAATAATGGCGGCACTATCAATACAAAATTAAATGAATAAATAAAATAATTAAACGAGAACAGGAAATACCATATTTAATAAGGCGTATGAATTTTGAAGCGTAAAACGGCACAGTAAATAATATTTTCCGATACTTACCGTAAAACTTAAATGCACGCACTTTATAATCACAGCAAGTTTAATTGTTTTCATTTATTGTTTTTCTTCCGTTGTAACTTTGAAACCATCACACAAACTTCATAAGTAAGTTTGATCTGACGTAAAATCATAATGAGCTTGCTCTGGCTCAAAAGATTCTAACGTTAGACCAATATAAGTCTATGCAGGCTTACAAGATACTTAAGTAAAAGCAATATTAGCCTAAGTCAGCCTAAATTAATTTTGGCTAGATTACTATAAGTGCAAACAGCATTCAATTAGACTGATATTAGAACGATATTAGACTAAATATACTTATAATTGGTGCCGAAACCCAGGCTTATATCAGTTTATAGGATAGATAGATAGATAGGAGTGATTTAAGAGCGAAAAAATAGTAGTCTTGAGATTGTTGTAAGCCTAGTTTTTGCTGTTTGGGTAGATATTAGGCAATAGCGTTCGGTTTGGCAACAAACTCCGATCAACAATCAGTCGGCTTAGCGTTGAATACGATTTATTAGCAATTTTCCCTAAGTATGACGCTCATGTTGGCGCTCAATTAGAGGCCTATGTCCATCAGCGGATATTCGACCGCTAAGTTTAAGCTCTCGATCCTCTTATTTAGGCGGTGTTTATCAACACATGTACAAGCCACGTGGATTCTTATCAGTTATCCAGATATCGGATATTTTGATAACAGTTCATTCAATAAGGTTGGGAATCACGTGTTAAGGGGATACAACGATAATTTTCCTATAAAACCAAATGTATATACCTACAGGGTGTTTATGTTAAGGTGTCAAGCCAGTGCAAGCTGATAGCAGTGTACAATACCTATCGATTTAACTCCCATGTATGTTCTACGATTTTTTGTAGTTTCCGAGTTATAATTTTTTTTCGATATTTTTCCTGATGCAACGAAATGATGGCTTTAAAAAATTATATCTTTTTTTTGGGTCAACTTTAAATAAAACAAATAAATAAATACCCTTGGACATTTCCCACAACGCAAGTCGCAAGCTAAGCAACCTAATGCTTGTGTTATGGTAACGAGATGGCTGATAAACTACTTATATACATTTTTTTTTTGTAAATACATACATATTATAGAAGAAAAACACCCAGACTCGGAACAAATACTTGTAGGTCGTACAAATATTTGTTCCGTGCGGGAATCGAACCCGCGACATGCTGCGCAGCAGTCAATCGCTCAACCACTGCGTCAACCGTGTCGTCAAAACTTTGAGCGAGAATGTACTAAATAGGCGATTATTTGCTGAAATCGGTCGTTGAAAGTGGTGTATCTGAAATCTTTTGATTTTCATCCATATCCATACTAATATTATAAATTCGAAAGTAACTCTGTCTGTCTGTCTGTCTGTCTGTCTGTCTGTTACCTTTTCACGCCTAAACCACTGAACGGATTTCGATAAAATTTGGCAAGGCTTTGGCAAGGATGGTATCCTGGGGACGGACATAGGCTACTTTTTTATTCCAAAATAATCCTACAGGGGGTGATATAGGGGATGAAAGTTTGTATGGGAAACTCAGTATTTCTTAAGTTAGGGATGTGAAAATTAAAATGTATGCTTTTGATAGGAAATAAAGAAATATGCGGTTCAGCGTTTTTGAAAAATCATCCCCTAAGGGGGTAAAATAGGGGTTGATTTTAAAATTTACAAAACTGCATGGATTTCGACAAAATTTGGCAAGGCTTTATATAGCATCCTGGGGAAGGCAATAGGATACTATTTTTTTCAAAAATAATACTACAGGGTGTGATATAGGGGATGAAAGTTTGTAAGGGAAACCCAGTATTTCTTAAGTTAGGGATAACAAATTTATGCTATTGGTAGGAAATTAAGAAATATGCGGTTCAGCATTTTTGAAAAATCATCCCCTAAGGGGTAAAATAGGGGTTGATTTTAAAATTTATAAAACTGCACGGATTTCGATAAAATTTGGCAAGGCTTTATACAGGGTGTAAGGGACAGCCCTCCGCAAACTAACAGGGTGCATTCAGCTCCTCATTTTGAATCATATTCCACCGGAAATTTTCTCAGGAAATTTTCATTTTTTTAATATTTTTTTCAGTTACATTTTCTTTATTTCAAAGTAAAATTACATTGTGTGTTCGCAGCACTCCATTTATGTAAAAAAAACAGCAAAAAAATAAAACTGAAAACAAAAAACCAGCAATGGATGTAGAAATACTCTAACGAACGACGCGTGAAATCAGCTGTTCACTTTCTGCCTAGCTACAGAGTTCATCGAACTCACCGCATACCTATTACCTACCCCTCCCAACCAGTAACAGACGCTCCGATTTGTGCACAAAAACACAAACAAATCAGGTTTATTGGATTCCCATAACGTTCCTGAAAAAATTTCATGTACCGGTCATCTTAGTATGACATACTGAATTCACCCTATCAGTTTGCGGAGGGCTGTCCCTTACACCCTGTATAGCATCCTGGTGAAGGACACAGGCTACTTTTGGTCTTAAAAAATAATCCTTAAGGGGGGTGATATAGGGGATGAAAGTTTGTATGGGAAACTCAGTATTTCTTAACTTAGGGATGTGAAAATTAAAATGTATGCTTTTGATAGGAAATAAAGAAATATGCGGTTCAGCGTTTTTGAAAAATCATCCTCTAAGGGGGTAAAATCAGGGTTGATTTTAAAATTTACAAAACTGCACGGATTTCGATAAAATTTGGCAAGGCTTTATATAGCATCCTGGGAAAGGACATAGGATACTTTCAAAAACAATACTACAGGGGGTGATATAGGGGATGAAAGTTTGTAAGGGAAACCCAGTATTTCTTAAGTTAGGGATAACAAATTTATGCTATTGGTAGGAAATTAAGAAATATGCGGTTCAGCATTTTTGAAAAATCATCCCCTAAGGTGTAAAATAGGGGTTGATTTTAAAATTTACAAAACTGCACGGATTTCGATAAAATTTGGCAAGGCTTTATATAGCATCCTGGGAAAGGACACAGGCTACTTTTGATCTTAAAATATAATCTTACAGAGGGTGATATAGGGGATGAAAGTTTGTATGGGAAACTCAGTATTACTTAAGTTAGGGATGTGAAAATTAAAATTTATGCTTTTGATAGGAAATAAAGAAGTATGCGGTCAGCGTTTTTGAAAAATCATCCCCTAAGGGGGTAAAATAGGGGTTGATTTTAAAATTTACAAAACTGCAAGGATTTCGACAAAATTTGGCAAGGCTTTATATAGCATCCTGGGAAAGGACATAGGATACTTTCAAAAACAATACTACAGGGGGTGATATAGGGGATGAAAGTTTGTAAGGGAAACCCAGTATTTCTTAAGTTAGGGATAGCAAATTTATGCTATTGGTAAGAAGTTAAGAAATATGCAGGTCAGCGTTTTTTAAAAATCATCCCCTAAGTGGGTAAAACAAAACTGCACGGATTTCGATAAAATTTGGCAAGGCTAAAGATAGCATCCTGGGAAAGGACATGGGCTACTTTTTGTCTTAAAACATAATCCTACAAGGGGTGATAAAAGGGATGAAAGTGTGTATGAGAAACCCAGCATTTCTTAAGTTAGGGATATGCCCTATGTTTTCCACATGAACGTTCCCATGGGATATTTTCCGACATCCACGCGGGCGAAGCCGCGGGCAAAAGCTAGTATTTTATAATTTATAATTATCTTTGCATATTTTTGGCAATCCTGATATTTACTATTCCTCTACTACTCCTTAACCATACCATTGATATGAAAAAGGGATCCAAAATAACTCGAAAACTACAAAAAATCGTAGAACATACCTGGGTGTTAAATCGATAGGTATGGTACTCTGCTATCAGCTCATACAGCAAAAGTACTTTTAGTCGTTAAGCGTACCTAACTAATACCTACTTATAACATAATAACTTTAGTCGTAACTGAATCTCCGTCACGCGCCTCGATCATTACTTAATAACACAACATCAAGTGCGGCTCAGATAACTAAACTCTTAAACTGTTTCCACAAATAAACTATAAATCATAACAGTGGTTTGGTGTGAACTAACTACCTACAACAACTACCGGGGTATCCGTTAACGACGAGAAAACCCCAACAGACACTATATAAGAAACACCCTGTATATGGTTAAATCATTTGGATTTTCCAGTATGGGTTATTTGACTATTGTACTTTAATATTGCCTACTGTTATACTAAAACCGAAAATTACTTTAGAATAATATTGAGAAGTTGAAAAAGAATTGAAAAAGTTGACGGTTAGATAATGCCATAGTAATTTTCTACCACTCAAAGTTTGTTGTTGACCATAACATACCGTATTATGTATGGCCGTCAGGAAAAACGGAGTGTCTTAATCTCGGCTGTCGGTTCGGTCAAGGTGAGGGTTCCTAATGGGTGTTGCGGTAGCCACAGGGCCAAGGGCGAGACCAGTGTGGGGTGCGGCAATAGTTGATACGTTATCAACAGGTTTTTTTTTTAGCGCCGCAGTATCTTAACAGCAGTAATATAACTTTTTCTTTAATTATATGATATGATGCACCTACAATTTTTAATCTAATCGGGGTTTATTTCATGAATAAGTGAACTTAGGCCCACTTGCACCTCAAATCACTAAATGCGTTTAGCGCTAAACGTATTAGGTATTTCCATAACAACATTGTCTTTACCTTCTTGAAACGATTCAAGGCCTTAGCACTCCTCTGCTGTGAAACCATAACATCGAAACCACACACCCACACACCACATTTACTAATACGCAGTAACATAATAACGTATGAGTTTGGGTCGTTATACCTAACAGATAAATACATTGTAATGCATTAGACATTTGGCTTTGCTACGGAGACTACCCAAATATAAATTTATTCAACACTTCACGCAGAGTTTCTCTTGTCTTCGAGAGCTCCTCTATCAACATGGCGACCCTGCCAGGATCAACAACAACAAGTTGAGTTTGATCAACTGACTCGCATGAACATCAGCGGAACGTCAGCGAAACATCAGAGGAACATCAGCGGAACATCAGCGGAAAATAATGCAGTTTCGCGGTTTCGCGGCGTAGGTGTGCTAAGGCTCTGACAGAAACACAACGATGACTCAGAATTGTTAAGCGCTAAATGCTTTTAGTGATTAGTGATGCAAGCGGGCCTTAAGCTTGTGTTTGTTGAAAGGTGTTATACATACTTTGGACGTAGGTACAGTCCGGCCCCGGCCGTCGAGAGAATGAGTTCCTGACACCTCTCAGTTGGACAATTCGCAAAACACATATTCGTTAGTATGACTATGAAACTGACCGGTGTCACGAACGCATTCTCTCGGCAGCCAGACTGTATGGTATAAGAACCTAATACCTACCTAGGTGTTAGGTAGACATATTTCTATTGTAGCCGAATTAATTCTCACGGAACGTTGATGTAAGTTGAGCCGTGAGATTGATCGATTTCAACAATAATGCAATGAATTTCCTGTGAAACTATCAAACTGCGTAACGATGAAGTAGGTAGGTAGGTATGTATACAGGGTGTAATTGTAAACAGTGGCAACATTTTAAGGGGTCATTGTACTCATCAATAAGAATAACTTTTACTATACATTATACATAGAACCAAACCTGAAATCGCGAAAAAAAATCAGCTGTTCAGTTCATTTATTTTCGCATAATTCGTCAAAATGTAGAGAACAGCTGATTTTTTTTCTCGATTTCAGGTTTGGTCCCTTAATGAAAGTTGTTCATAAATGAGTACAATGACCCCTTAAAATATTGCCACTGTTTACACTTACACCCTGTAGAAATATTGTTTTTACTTCGATGTGTTCGCCAACCCAATCTGTTGACTGGTTTGGTGATTTTAATTTGTGCAATGTTTTGTTGCAAAATATTTTTATGATGTTTCAACATTGCTTGCATAATTAATTGGTTTGCTAATCAGCCTGGCAATAAATTTCATTAATGTTTTTGTAATATTTAATATGAAAATCTTGTTTGATTTCGTCACCTCCGTTTTGGTTTAACTTCCGTATATTTCGCAGATAATTTCATTCTAATTTTGTTTCATTAAAGAATTTGACTTGTGGATAGGTACTGTCTTCTTCTCATAACGATCTTCTTGCAGTATCAATGGCAAAAAGTTTCATTGATATGGTTAGCTCAAAGTCATGTGCGCACTCACTGACGCAGTCAGAAGGTCATCAAGTCAATCTGCCTAGCCTTTTCCCAACTATGTTAGGGTCGGTTTCCAGTTTAACCGGATGCAGCTGAATACCAGTATTTTACATCGAGGGACTCCCTACCAGACCCCCACAACCCAGTAACTGGGTAATACGATACCCCATGGTAAGACTGATTGTCGGACTCATAGATAATACACTATATAAAGTAATAGTCGGACTTTCGGGCTTCTGACGACCCGTAACGACTGTCAAAGATCCACGAATGACTGCCGGGACCAACGGCTTAACGTGCTTTCTGAGGCACGGAGGAGTCTCGGTATGTAAAGATGGTCACCCATCCACGGACCAACCCCGGCAAGCGTAGCTTAACCTGATGGATCGACCCGTGCGGCTGTTATGACTTAGCTACAAGCTCCTCTCCTCCATAAGGTCATCAAGTACACGGGTATGATGCCCCCTGGATTGTGACGTAAGAATCCGCAAGATGGAAGGTGGGCCATTGTCACGTAGATTAAATGCCTATTATCACATGACATATTAAAGTCTTTTTCTAGTCATCTTACGCGATAACGGTCAGCCATGCATGTGATATTACGTAACTCGAGCATGTAGACACAGTCCAGCTAATCCAGTTCACATGATGATGCTAGTATTATCACCATCTAATCTAGGTGTTAACTATGTAACAAACTGGTTTAATTAACTTGCAGTGTCCTAGACGTACTTAAATAAATAAATTGGGCGTGGAAAAATTGGAATCGTAGCGAAGGCGTAGCATATCCGTAGCAGAAGCGTATAGCAGATTCTTGTGGAAGCGTTGATTCGTAGCTGAAGCATACCAGATTCGTAGCGGAAGCGTAGCGGCGGCGTAGCGGAAGCGTAGCAGTTTTGTAGCAGATTCGTAGCGGAAGCTACTCCCTAAGTCCGTCCGTTCGTCCGTCCGTCTGTAATTACGATCCATCCAAACAAGTGTAAAAGTCAAATTTTTCGGACGGGCAAAAACACATCGGGAGTGGGGACAACTGGCAAATCATGTTGTCATTCATACTTCGTTCGGGCTCCGAACCAATCATCCATCCGTAGGTGATACGGAGTAGGAAACGCCTGTAACGAAGGCCGAAACTACGGGCTTCGTGCTAGGGGAGTATGTCCCCAGATCCGTAGCATTTCGTTGCGGAAGAAAATAACTTTAATTTCGGAAGTCGGTGTCTTTGGCTCTGTATTTTAGTTTTTTGCCACCGACTTCCGAAATTAAAGTTATTTTTCACTTTGTAGCATTTTTTTTGGAAGTCGGTTGTTTTTTTTTTCACTTTTTAGAGGGTCAGTTTGTAATTTATCTAAGTTACAATAGCGAAATGTCAACTGCCCATCACCTTTTACAATATATTGTTTTTCCCGACACAAGGACGTTAATTGTTGAGGAGTTCTCCTAGTAAGAAACTAGGAGAACTGGAACTAATGGTGAAGTCCCCATCAACTCCACTTCACGAGCATAAATTACTTAGCAACCATATTAAAGTACTTAATCGAATCGCAACCCAAGTGAAATACGTATTATTGAGTAGTTCCGATGGCCATCTGTGGTCTTCCTCATCAGTTCCACTTCAACAAATGGTGTTTTCCGGGAGCAAATGCACGAGTTACTATAAAAAATACCCAAATCGCTGTAGATGTGCCTATAAAATTTGAGGGTTTCCCTCGATTTCCATGGGATCCCTTCATCAGATTCTGACTTGGTGACAATGGGACCACTTCGAGAACACACCCTTTCAAATAAAAAAATAGTTTTTAAAATCGGTCCACAATTGACGGAGAAATCGGTGTACATACATAAAAAATATATATATAATATATCTGCTATACAGCTCACGCTAGTTTGGGAAACAGGGCTTGCACATGAAATGTAAATACTTGTTGTTGCAATAAAGATTTTGTATTTGTATTTGTATATATACGCGACGAATTGATAACCTCCTCCTTTTTGTTTTTGAAAAGTCGGTTAGCGACGAATTGATAACTTCCTCCTTTTAGTTTTTGAAAAGTCGGTTAAAAAGTGAATAATGCTAAATGAGTATGTCAGAATCGCAGCACTTCCTTTCTGGCCACCCTATAAGTAATATTTCTGTAGGTATGTATATGCGTGCGTAATTGCTGGTCCAATCGCTAGTAGAGCAATCACTGATAATTAGGTATATTATTATGAGGATGTTTCATTGTAATACTTAACCGCAGTTCCTCAATATTCTTGAATCACCCGGCTTCAAAGTGATTCAATGATTTCGAAATACATATTTTTAACATGACGCGACGTCACTAAATACAGTCATAAGCAACTTTCATTCCTTCCGTTCTATGATTTCCGTTCAGTTTTATTATCTCAATAAACCACAGTATAATAATATTGGAGTAGTTTATCTTCATAAAAAACGGCCGAATCGACGCGCTTCGAAATCTCCGTATATACCAGTACGCAACAGTTCGAGTATGCGGCAGTTACGCACGGACGGACACGTATTTATCTACCGAGCGGCCGTAGGCAATTAATTCTAGGTCGTTGCTTAGATAAACTACTGTAGCTTTATTATTCTGTGGTAGTGTAGTACAGTCAGCAACAAAAGTCGATTAACACTTACAGTTTTTTTAATCTTAATTATAAATATTTTGTTTAAACCAAATATTTAATTCAAATCGGACAGAAGTACCTACTTATTTTTTTAAGAACATTACGGTACGGTACGAACTTTAGATGGAATCAGTAGGTATTTACTGAAATTGAATTCATTGTAAATGGCACTTCAATGTGTGTATGTTTATGTAAGTAAATGCTGATAGAAAGCGCAAAGTAAAATAAATTGATAAGTAAATATTAAACAGTCGTAGCTTAGACAACATGTTGTCGGCTCTTTTGATCAGCTTGGAACTACAATTAGAGCGGGCGCCACATAAATTGGCGGGCAAGCTCTCTCTCTGTATCCTCTATAACTAGCTACAAAGAGTTCGTGCGTGTGACTCCGTGTGAGTGTGTATGCAGAAGGCGAGGTGTAGTTTTGAGCATGCTTCACTGTATTGTTTGCAGCGCTATTTATTATGCCTTAAGCGGACATTTTGGTTTTGATGGCAATTTGGACCCAAAAAAGAGAATTTCGCGGAATGTATTCTATGTTGGTGTGAAGGTGACGTGTGTGACGCGTACGATTTAGTTTATCCAGTTACCTGGTATTATAAACCGTCAGGTGCCTTTAGCCATCTACAAAATAAGGTCCATTTGAATATAGACAAACTTGCTTTAACAAAAACCCCCTTCACTAAGTTTTAAATTATCTGTGACCTTAGGCTGCACATACACTGCATATACTGTGTACATTTAGACTTTGACGTTTTATTATGACATGCTTGAGACATTCAACCTTAATGTGAACCTTAGGATAACGCGATTCGGAACGCGTGAGGGAGAGGCAGCCTCACGCCCTCAGTCGCCGTAGGAGACGCCCTGGGCGGCGGGAATCGCGGGGCGATTTCCGGCCACCGTAGGCGCGGGCCTGCGGACGGTGAGCAGCGGGTAGCTCGCCGTCCGGTAAGGACCAGGCCCGAGTCGACGGCGCGTTGTGTTCCACGCGCGCCTCAAAGAGATGTCAGCAAGTGACGGGGTCCAATAGGGCCGACGCCGCTGGGGTCGCGGATTGTCCGAAGGGGTTACCGCGGCCCTGGCATAGGCAACTGAAGGAACACGGGTGGGTTTTAGTCAGTAAAAGTCTGACACGCCCTTCCGCTCCACCCAGAACGGGAGAAGTTATTTGATGATTTCCCACCCTCAAAAAAAAAAAAAAAAAAAAGGATAACGCGATTACGAGGGTGATTATTTAATCTGAGGAAAATCCATTGAGGTTCAATGTAGGTAAACTAGAGCAGACACCACGAACCAAATTGCGCAACATGTTGTCCGGGATAGCGAACGTCCATCATACACCGCGGTTGTGATGTTTGACATCCGCGTTTTAGTTTGGGACAAAATAATTTTGTGTAAAAAAAAATTGTGTATTTTCTTAAAATTTTCCTATTGATGTTCAACTCAATGGGAAAAAATCTAGGATTTTTTTTATTACAGTTAGTTACTTATGTATTTTAAAGCACTAAGTATTAGTAGTTACTTTACACTACATGGCAAGAAAATTAACTAAAGAAATTGACTATGGACACGTCATTAAGTAATTACCTATGCACGTGAAAACACTGCAGCTAAGAATTAATATTAGCGAACAAATGGAAACACGTGTTTTTAAAAGAATATGCACATAATGTAACATAATGACAATTATATTCTTTGTTAATTGTTTTGTCAAACGTACAGATTCTCCTCTGAACAGAATATGGTGATATAGGAAGTTTAGTAACCATGTTGTGTCTTCGAAAGGTATAAATAGTTAAACCTAGTTTGATTCTAATTTGTAACAAATTGGAAGCAATTTGGAAATGCTAGGAGGGGTGCCCTAGAAAGATACTGACACTAATCTTATTGGTGATGATGACCTCCAAAACGATCAGGTCACACAGGTAACCTATGTAACAGTCACACGGCAGCCGGATCCTACAATTGCCTAAAAATGTCACAAGTAAGCGCGTAGGTGCCAACATTTTACCTACTTTATGGTTACCATAACTACTTTTAGGTAGCTATTTTTGGTAGCCCTGCAGTAGTAAATTCTGAATTGCTAAAACAACTCGTTATTAGCGCCTGACTGCTCGTTTCAGGAGTATGGACCAACATAAAGTCTAAACCATTCCTAATTTAATTAGAACTCTGTAAGTTACGTCATTGTTGTTTGTTCTTCTGACTCAAGCTCGATGAATAATCCGCATTAGTCCAGTAGAGATATAATATTTTTTCCATTTACCCTTCGATAATTCTAAAGTTTTTTATTTTCGCTGAGTGGATAACTATAGTGAATTCATTGCTATGTACAAAAATGCTAACAGTTTAGAGTTATGCTATAGGTATTAAGTAGGTATTTCCTATTATTTCGTGTTATAACAATGATATAAAATTTAAATTAAAATACTACACTGTTTCTTAATTAGTACTGTCTAAAGTATATATTACTGAAAATGCTAACAGATAGGTACTGTGGAACAATGGAAATCTGAAAATGTCCTTTAATTCATTCAATAAAAAATTTTAGTTTTTCAAATCATTTCCTATATATACACTTAAAGGGATTAGTTATACCTTACAACAAAAGTTCTAACAGCTAAGTAATATGCTACACAAGTAATTGTATTTTTACTTTGCAATTAGCGAAATATTGAATTTAAGTTTATAAATTTGCGCCCACATATTCGTGATAATAAGCTCTGCTACCATACAAAAGTTTCAACTTGTACGTGCTATGCCTATTTGTTTAATAAATAAAATACAATTTGGATATTGTAGCGCGCGGTGTAGGTACGACAATATTCGTGCAGCGCGACGCGGTGACAATCAGACTCACACTCACTGCAAACGTGCACGCGGCTACACATCAAGCTATGCATGTCCAGTTTACACTGACCTCTCATTGTAAGGTAATCTTATACAATGCGAGATCAGCTTATACTGGATATGTATAGCTTGATCTGTAGCCGTGCGTACCTACCTCTATTGAATGAGGCGCAAAATCATTTCATTACAGTCACATCTCACAAATGACTAATACGAGTACAGTCAGCGTCAAAAATATCGGAACGAACAGACTGTTCAAAATGATCTCAAAAACTAAGAAAATTAAACTACTCAATTGGGTAAAGCTCTTGTCAGAATTACAGTGTAATATTATCGTATACTGTCTTCATTCTGAAAACAGTCTGTTCGTCCCGATATTATTGACGCTGATCCAATCCAGTCAGTTATTTTTTCTGTTCCATTCCGTGACCGTGACTTCGCCCGCGCGTAATTATCAACAATTGTCAAAAATAGTCATAATCCCGGATTCCGGGATTCACAAATTTAGAGTTCTGATTATAGGATCGAATGTATATTTATGTATTGATCGTCAAAATCGTTCATCGCAAAGAAAAATGCACCGAATAAAAGAAATAAAAAGTGTTACAAGTGTAACAAGATAGGTCACTATCAAGCCGAGTGTACGAGTAATGCAAACAGTAACAATCGTAATAACTCTGTGAACAAGAGTGAGAAAAAGTGTTACTATTGTAATAAGACAGGGCATAATAAAAGTGAATGCTGGTTTAAAAAAGGAAAAGAGAAAAATGCGTTTGTAGTGCAACAAACACCTAAAGAACTTTATCAGCAATCAAAGTGGCTGGTAGACACGGGTGCTAGTGAACATATGTGCCAAAACAAAAATCTGTTTTCGACTTTCTCACAGTTAACGTCACAAAAATCCGTGATAATAGGTGACGGTACACAGATAAGTGTCATTGGTTGCGGACAGGTAGCTCTAGAAGTATTCAATGGACACCAGTGGGTTGAGACTACCATAGACAACGTACTGTGTGTTCCAGACCTAAAAATAAATCTGTTCTCCGTAAATTGCGCAGCAGACAAAGGTTATGTCATGATGACAGATCAAAAAACATGCAAGTTTTTCAAGAACGACAAAGTACGGGCGGTAGCAAATCGCGTCGGAAATATGTATATCATGGACGTTCGTTATAAATGCGGCTTTGCAAACGTTACAGAAGTTAAATCGAGTTTACGCGAGTGGCATGAAAACTGGTGCATCAAAATTTACAGCACGTAAAAACCGTATTAACAAACAATAACATCAAAGTATCTGACGAGTCTCTTGAAAAGTGCCAAGGCTGTTTAGAGGGTAAAGCACACCGTTTACCCTTTAATACCAGCGATACAAAGGCGACGAAAACATGTGAGCTAATACACGCCGACGTTTGCGGACCCATGGAGAAAATATCCGTTGGAGGATCAAGGTATTTTTTGATATTAAAAGATGATTACTCGTGCTATAGAACTGTATACTTCATTAAAAGAAAAGAGGAAGTGACAAATTGTATCAAAGATTTTATAAACAGAGCAGAAAATGTCACGGGTAACAAAATAATCAACTTTAGAAGTGACAATGGCTTAGAGTTCATTAATAGGGCTGTGTCAATTCTATTCTCAGACCGGGGTATAGTACATCAAACTTCTGTACCATATACGTCACAACAGAATGGCAAGGCGGAAAGGGAGATAAGAACCCTGACAGAAGCGGCCAGGTCAATGCTGTATGCTAAGAGTCTTCCAAAGGAATTATGGGCTGAAGCAGTCAACACAGCAGCGTATGTTCTAAACAGAACTGGTAGAAGCAATGAACCAGGAAAAACACCATATGAAATATGGACAAATAAACAGTTTGATCTGAGTTACTTACATATTTTTGGCACGCCTGTATTTGTCCATATTCCAAAAGAAAAAAGAAGAAAATGGGATTCAAAAGGGGAGACCGGAATCATGGTGGGTTATGGAGAAAATGTGAAAGGGTATAGAATATTTTATCCAGATAAAAATGATGTTCTACTGAAGAGGGATGTCATTTTCTTGGAACCTGTCATTGAAAAATGTGAAAAAGTAAACCTAGAGTCTGTAATACAATTACCAAACAATGAGACACCAGTTGCTGACAATAACCAGCAGGACACTGAAGAAGAGGTTATGATAGACCTAACAAATCAAACGACAGATGAAGATCAGCACAGCTTATATGATCCTGAAGAAACAAGTGACGAGTACAGTGAATGTGATACTGATAGCACGTTGGAGCCCGCTTCTCCTCATAGAATCACACGTGTCAGAAAGCCACCAAAATTCTATACTTGTCAAAATGTCTACACTGCAGAAACAGAACCAGGTACATATAAGGAAGCTATGCAGAGAAGTGATGCCTGTCAGTGGGAAGAAGCTGTCAAACAAGAACTCGAGACCCTAAAAGCAAACAATACATGGACAGTGTGTTCAGTGCCGGAAAAACAAAACATTATTAGTAGTAAGTGGGTATTCAAAATTAAGAAACTTAATAATGTTATTAAATATAAAGCTAGGTTGGTTGCCAGAGGTTTTGAACAGGATGATTCATTAGATTTGCATGAAATTTACTCACCTGTTGCTAAGTTGTCAACATTAAGATTGTTTGTTTCTGTTGCTACTAGATTGAATCTACCAATACATCAGATGGATGTCACTGGGGCTTTTTTATATGGGGATATAAAAGAAAATGTGTTCATTAAATTACTAGAAGGGGCATACAATGGTAGTAATAATATTGTAAAACTTAATAAATCTCTGTATGGTCTGAAAAAATCTCCAAAGTATTGGAATGAAAAATTTAACCAAGTAATAAGTAAAGCAGGTTATGTGAAGTCAAAGAATGATCCATGTTTGTTCAGTAAATGTAATAGAGAAAGCCAAACCTATGTATTACTGTATGTCGATGACCTGTTGATGTTTAGTAGTAGTGAACAACAGTTAAGTGATCTTAAATCACAATTACAGAATGTTTTTAGAATGAAAGATTTGGGATTGATTTCCAATTTTCTTGGCATCAATATTAAACAGAATTTTAAAGATGGTGTAACTGAATTAAGTCAAAAATCTTATTTAGAAAATGTTTTAAAAATATTTAATATGGAAAACTGTAAACCTATATGTACTCCTATTGATCAAAACTTTAATGTAAAAATCTTAGAAACTAATGAATGTAAGTCAGACAAAAATATTGAAAACACATGTAGAAAAATTATTGGAAGTTTAATGTATGCAGTGTCAGGCACTAGGCCAGACCTTTGTGTAGCTGTATCTATACTGAGTAGATACCAAAATAATGCTAGTGATATATTGCTAACTCATTTAAAAAGAGTTTTAAGATATGTAAAACACACCTTAAATTATAAGTTGGTTTACAAGTGTAATGATGATGGGCTTGTGGGGCATTGCGATGCAGATTGGGGTGGAGACTTACGAGATAGAAAGTCTACCACTGGCTATTGTTTCAAGTTTTCCAACTGTCTCATATCGTGGTGTTCCAAGAAGCAATGTTCAGTGAGCTTGTCTTCAACTGAAGCGGAGTATGTTGCAGCCAGTATGGCGGCTAGTGAGTCTTGTTGGCTAGCAAGTTTATTAAAAGACTTTAATAACACAAATGTTTGTCCAGTACCTATATACTGTGACAACCAATCTGCCATAATGGTTGCAAATACGGATAATATTAAAAGGTTAAAACACATTGACATAAGATACCATTTTATCAAAGATTTAATCAATGAATCTAAAATATGTTTATTGTATGTAAAGTCTGAAGATCAAATCGCTGATATGTTCACTAAGTCGTTAAACAGAGAACTATTGTTTAAATTTGTTACTAGGTGTGGTCTAATGTAACTTTTTTTTGTGTTTTAAGTTTATGCATTAATTAAGTTTTTTTTTAGTTGATGCTTTATTTGTGTTTTTAAGTTTATGCAGAAACTATGTATCTAATGATAAGATATGCATGTATTACATTGAGCGGGGGTGTTGAAAAAATACAATGTAATACCTGCTTTATTAAATACTATTTTTTAACGCTGGTCTTATAAGTTGGTAACACTTGTGGATAGCACATTATGATTTTTTTATCTGTGCTTTCTCTTGCATTAAAATCTTGTAGCAGAACATCGTGTAATAAATGTAATAATTATAAAAGGCTTGGATTTCATTATTTTCTACAGCTGGTCGAGTAGGTATTGAGCTTTTGTATCAAACATCGTAATTTTTTTCGTGATTTCAGAGTTGGTCCCATAATGAAAGCTGCTGAAACTGTAAATCCAAGATGGCGGCTGCGAATATTTTCAAATGTTTCGTCATGGGTGTCGTTTTCATTGGTTTTGAGGGTGTTAAGGCCGATAATGACACTAAAATGTAAATCCAAGATGGCGGCTGCGAATATTTTCTAATTTTTCGTCATGGGTGTCGTTTTTTCGGTTTTCGATAGTGTTTAAGCCGATAGTGATACTAAAATGTAAATCCAAGATGGTGGATGGGAATATTTTCTAATTTTTCGTTATGGGTGTCGTTTTCATTGTTTTCGGTGGTGATAGCTGATAGTAACATTAAAATGTAAATCCAAGATGGCGGCTGCGAACATTATTAAATTTTTCGTCATGGGTGTCGTTTTCATGCTTTTCGAGGGTGTTAAAGCCAATAGTTACATTAAAATATAAATCTAAGATGGCCGGTGCGAACATTTTCAAATTTTTCGTCATAGGTGTCGTTTTCATGCTTTTCGAGAGTGTTAAAGCCGATAGTGACACTAAAATGTAAAGCCAAGATGGTGGATGCGAATATATTCTAATTTTTCGTCAAAGGTGTCGTTTTCATGGTTTTGGGGGCTGTTAAAGCCGATAGTGATGTTAAAATGTAAATACATGATGGCGGCTGCGAACATTTTTAAAATTTTCGTCACGGTTGTCGTTTTCATGCTTTTCGAGGGTGTTAAAGTCGATAGTGACACTAAAATGTAAATGCAAGATAGCGCCTGCTTTAAAAATGTTTATGGTTTTTTAATTACTATCACACGTGTTTTCAGGTTGTAACGCGATACGCTGCACTGCCGCAGGGTTAGTTAAGTAGGCATCAGCCAAGCGTCACGCATTTTGACTCCTCTATCGGCTTTAGCACACTCTAAAACCATGAAAACGATAACCATGACGGAAAATTTTCGCAGCCGCCATCTTGGATTTACATTTTAACATCATTATCGGCTTTAACACCCTCGAAAACCATTAAAATGAAACCCATGACAAAAAGCTTGAAAATTTTTGCAGCCGCCATCTTGGATTTACATTTTAACGTCACTATCGGCTATAACACCCTCAAAAACCATGAAAACGACACCCATGACGAAAAGTTTGAAAATTTTGCAGCCACCGTCTTGGATTTACATTTTAACGCCACTATCGCCTAAAAACCTTCGAAAACCATTAAAACGACACCCATGACAAAAAGTTTGAAAATTTTGCAGCCGCCATCTTGGATTTACATTTTAACGTCACTATCGGCTATAACACCCTCAAAAACCATGAAAACGACACCCATGACGAAAAGTTTGAAAATTTTGCAGCCACCGTCTTGGATTTACATTTTAACGCCACTATCGCCTTTAAAACCCTCGAAAACCATGAAAACGACACCCATGACGAAAAGTTTAAAAATTTTGCAGCCGCCATCTTGGATTTACACTTGAACGCCAATATCAGCTTTAAAACTCTCGTAAACCATGAAAACGACACCCATGACAAAAAGTTTGAAAATTTTGCAGCCGCCATCTTGGATTTACATTTTAACGTCACTATCGGCTATAACACCCTCAAAAACCATGAAAACGACACCCATGACGAAAAGTTTTAAAATTTTGCAGCCACCGTCTTGGATTTACATTTTAACGCCACTATCGGCTTTAACAATCTCGAAAACCAAGAAAACGACACCCATGACGAAAAATTAGAAAAGATAGAAAATATTCGCAGCCGCCATCTTGGATTTACATTTTATTGTCACTATCGGCCTTAACACCCTCGAAAGCCATAAAAACGACACCCATGATAAAACATTTGAAAATATTCGCAGCCGCCATCTTGGATTTACAGTTTCAGCAGCTTTCACTATGGGACCAACTCTGAAATCACGAAAAAAATTACGATGTTTGATACAAAAGTTCAATACCTACTCGACCAACTGATTTATTTTTCGTGATTTACGTGTTGATGCCATAGTGAAAGTTGTTCATGAGTAGAAGATTCCCTGTGAAAATTCAGTGATAAAAAGTTATCCTCTAATACTCGTAGTAAAAAAATATTTAATTTATCAATTCCGGCATCCGGACATTTTGACGATCAATACAAAAGTAGGTACATTCCATATTAGCCAAAGCCTAAACGTAAGTAAATATACATTCGATTCTATAATCAGAACTTAAAAATTGTCGTTCCGGAATCCCGGGATTTTTTCGATACATAAGTGCAATCCATATTAACTAACACCTGCACTTAAGTAAATTATACATTCGATTCTATGATCAGAAGTCAAAATTTGTGAATGCCGGAATTTGTTTGATACAGAAGTGCAATCCATATTAGCCAACACTTGAACGCAAGTACCTAACTAAACATTCGATTCCAAAATAAGAACTTAAAAAGTGTCGTTCCGGAATCCCGGGATTTTCTCGATGTATAAGTGCAATCCATACTAACTAACATCTGAACTTAAGTACTTAAAACATTCGATTCTATAATTAGAAGTCAAAATTTGCCGATACCAGAATTCAACTAAACAAAGGAATGTTTTGCTTCAACATTAATTAAAACTTTAAATCAAGTTTTGGGATCATGTCTAACGATAGAATATTTTTCTGTTTTTATTATAGTATCAATCAAGAACAACGCAAAAGGGGAAATGAAGGTTTTGCAACTAAACTAGGTTAATTTTATCAGAATTCTAGAAAACGTAATTAAATTGTCAGAGACGAGATTTTCTTCTCTGGCCTTATTTTACTGTGCAAGTTTCGTTAGGCTATACAACAGTACATTTTCATCTACCTTCTGACTACTCTAGTATTGACAATTATTCTTCCGAGCTCGCCCTCTAGTCCAGTAGACAAAAGAATATGCCCTTCGATAATTCCAAAGTTTTTTATTTTCGCGGAGTGGATTACTTTCGTGAATTCATTGCTATGTACAAAAATGCTAACAGTTTAAAGTTATGCTATAGGTATTAAGTACGTATTTCCTATTATTTCGTGTTATAACAATAATATAAAATTTAAATTATAATACTACACTGTTTCTTAATTAATACTATCTAAAGTATATATTACTGAAAATGCTAACAGATAGGTACTGTGGAACAATGGAAATCTGAAAATGTCCCTTAACTCATTCAATAAAAAATTTAAGTTTTTCAAATCATTTCCTATATACTTAAAGGGATGAGATTATGATTATTGATGGGATGATGATTATACCTTACAACAAAAGTTCTAACAGCTAAGTAATATGGCTTCACAAGTAATTGTATTTTTACTTTGCGATTAGCGAAATATTGAATTTAAGTTTGTAAATTTTCGCCTGAACATTCGAGACAATAAGCTCTGCTACCATACAAAAGTTTCAACATATACGTGCTATGCCTTTTGTTTAAATTGCGAATAACTATTTTCCATAACAAGCCACGTAAGTCAATCTGAGATACTCGTAGAAACAAATGACCGCACCAGTAGGACATACGTTCCAGTCGCAACAAAAATATTCCTCTGACAAACGAATAAAGGTTTCTGTAGTTAGACGATCAGAGACACAAGAGACCATATTATGGGCTGCCGGAATACATAACGACGATTGGAGCCAACAAGTAAGTTCTAGTTGTATTTATAATTCCTACTATCAATATCCTATACCCCATCTAATCCATTCTATTTTTCCTCTATAGAGCCAACACCTCAACTTTAGGTAAATATGCGTCTGAACATACGATCTCTGGTAATAAATAAAGAACGGAATAGAACAAACAGTGGAGACTTCTTTAGGACAACATTTTTTCCGGGATAATTAATCTCCCAAAAGAGTAACATTCTGGAATGGCCCACTAGGCAAAAGAACAAGAGGTAGACCTATTACAAGATGGGAAGATGATATAAAAGCAATAGCTGGTTCAAACTGGAGAAAAGTAGCTGAAGACAAAGTCAAATGGGCATCACTGGAGGAGGCCTTCACCCATTCTGGGGTTCCTGTAGATTAAATAAAAAAATGAAGTACCTAACTATAAATACTATGATAAAATACATAGGATACACATAAAATTATACTAAGTAAGAGACAAATAAATAACATAGAATGAACTAAACAAAACTAACACATACCTAGATTTTAAGGAATGTAAATTTACTGGAAATAAAAGGCTTTTTTATTTTTATTTTTTATTTTTTTATAATTAATCTCCCGGGTTTTGGGACATAAGGCTTTGGCTAATATGGAATGTACCTACTTTTGTATTGATCGTCAAAATGTCGGGATGCCGGAATTGATAAATTAAGTATTTTTTTACTACGAGTATTAGAGGATAACTTTTTATCACTAAATTTTCACAGGGAATCTTCTACTCATGAACAACTTTCACTATGGCATCAACACGTAAATCACGAAAAATAAATCAGCTGGTCGAGTAGGTATTGAACTTTTGTATCAAACATCGTAATTTTTTTCGTGATTTCAGAGTTGGTCCCATAGTGAAAGCTGCTGAAACTGTAAATCCAAGATGGCAGCTGCGAATATTTTCAAATGTTTTATCATGGGTGTCGTTTTTATGGCTTTCGATGGTGTTAAGGCCGATAGTGACACTAAAATGTAAATCCAAGATGGCGGCTGCGAATATTTTCTATCTTTTCTAATTTTTCGTCATGGGTGTCGTTTTCTTGGTTTTCGAGACTGTTAAAGCCGATAGTGACGCTAAAATGTAAATCCAAGATGGTGGATGCGAATATTTTCTAATTTTTCTCAATGAGTGTCGTTTTCATGGTTTTCGGTGGTGTTAAAGCTGATAGTAACATTAAAATATAAATCCAAGATGGCGGCTGCGAACATTATTAAATTTTTCGTCATGGGTGTCGTTTTCATGCTTTTCGAGGGTTTCAAAGGCAATTTACATTTTAACGCCACGTTAAAATGTAAATCCAAGACGGTGGCTGCAAAATTTTCAAACTTTTCGTCATGGGTGTCGTTTTCATGGTTTTTGAGGGTGTTATAGCTGATAGTGACGTTAAAATGTAAATCCAAGATGGCGGCTGCAAAAATTTTCTAGCTTTTTATCATGGGTGTCATTTTAATGGTTTTCGAGGGTGTTAAAGCCGATAATGACGTTAAAATGTAAATCCAAGATGGCGGCTGCGAAAATTTTCCGCCATGGTTTTAGAGTGTGCTAAAGCCGATAGAGGAGTCAAAATGCGTGACGCTTGGCTGATGCCTACTTAACTAACCCTGCGGCAGTGCAGCGTATCGCGTTACAACCTGAAAACACGTGTGATAGTAATTAAAAAACCTTCAACATTTTTAAAGCAGGCGCTATCTTGCATTTACATTTTAGTGTCCCTATCGGCTTTAACACCCTCGAAAATCATGAAAACGACAACCGTGACGAACATTTTAAAAATGTTCGCAGCCGCCATCATGTATTTACATTTTAACATCACTATCGACTTTAACAGCCCCCAAAACCATGAAAACGACACCTTTGACGAAAAATTAGAATATATTCGCATCCACCATCTTGGCTTTACATTTTAGTGTCACTATCGGCTTTAACACTCTCGAAAAGCATGAAAACGACACCTATGACGAAAAATTTGAAAATGTTCGCACCGGCCATCTTGGATTTATATTTTAATGTCACTATTGGCTTTAACACCCTCGAAAAGCATGAAAACGACACCCATGACGAAAAATTTAATAATGTTCGCAGCCGCCATCTTGGATTTACATTTTAATGTTACTATCAGCTTTAACACCACCGAAAACAACGAAAACGACACCCATAACGAAAAATTAGAAAATATTCGCATCCACCATCTTGGATTTACATTTTAGTATCACTATCGGCTTTAACACTATCGGAAACCAAAAAAACGACACCCATGACGAAAAATTAGAAAATATTCGCAGCCGCCATCTTGGATTTACATTTTAGTGTCACTATCGGCCTTAACACCCTCGAAACCAATGAAAACGACACCCATGACGAAACATTTGAAAATATTCGCAGCCGCCATCTTGGATTTACAGTTTCAGCAGCTTTCATTATGGACCAACTCTGAAATCACGAAAAAAATTACGATGTTTGATACAAAAGCTCAATACCTACTCGACCAGCTGATTTATTTTTCGTGATTTACGTGTTGATGCCATAGTGAAAGTTGTTCATAGTAGATGATCCCCTGTGAAAATTTAGTGATAAACAAGTTACCCAGTAATGGTAAAAAAAATACTTAATTTATCAATTCCGGAATCACGACATTTTGACGATCAATACATAAATATACATTCGATCCTATAATCAGAACTCTAAATCTGTGAATCCCGGAATCCGGGATTTTGACTATTTTTGACAATTGTTGATGATTACGCGCGGGCGAAGTCACGGTCACGGAATGGAACAGAAAAAATAACTGACTGGATTGGATCAGCGTCAATAATATCGGGACGAACAGACTGTTTTCAGAATGAAGACAGTATACGATAATATTACACGTAATTCTGACAAGTGCTTTACCCAATTGAGTAGTTTAATTTTCTTAGTTTTTGAGATCATTTTGAACAGTCTGTTCGTTCCGATATTTTTGACGCTGACTGTACTCGTATTAGTCATTTGTGAGATGTGACTGTAATGAAATGATTTTGCGCCTCATTCAATAGAGGTAGGTACGCATGGCTACAGATCAAGCTATACATATCCAGTATAAGCTGATCTCGCATTGTATAAGATTACCTTACAATGAGAGGTCAGTGTAAACTGGACATGCATAGCTTGATGTGTAGCCGCGTGCACGTTTGCAGTGAGTGTGGGTCTGATTCCGCGTCGCGCTGCACGAATTGTCGTACTTACACCGCGCGCCACAATATCCAAATTGTATTTTATTTATTAAACAAAAAGGCATAGCACGTACAAGTTGAAACTTTTGTATGGTAGCAGAGCTTATTATCACGAATATGTGGGCGCAAATTTATAAACTTAAATTCAATATTTCGCTAATTGCAAAGTAAAAATACAATTACTTGTGAAGCATATTACTTAGCTGTTAGAACTTTTGTTGTAAGGTATAACTAATCCCTTTAAGTGTATAGGAAATGATTTGAAAAACTTAAATTTTTTATTGAATGAGTTAAAGGACATTTTCAGATTTCCATTGTTCCACAGTACCTATCTGTTAGCATTTTCAGTAATATATACTTTTGATAGTACTAATTAAGAAACAGTGTAGTATTTTAATTTAAATTTTATATTATTGTTATAACACGAAATAATAGGAAATACCTACTTAATACCTATAGCATAACTCTAAACTGTTAGCATTTTTGTACATAGCAATGAATTCACGAAAGTAATCCACTCCGCGAAAATAAAAAACTTTGGAATTATCGAAGGGCATATTCTTTTGTCTACTGGACACATTTGTTCAAGCATTTAGCGTGTTATAAAACTTCCTGTGTTTCGGAAGCATCTGATTAATTGCCTGTACGGCAGACATCGACGAGCAAACTGTAACCATGAATTAATTCAGCACATGATTCTAGCGTAGAAATTTTTCTCGTACTTAAGTAGATATATGTATAAAAAAAAACAAATTGCTGTTTCATAGAAAAGTGCCATCTACGCGGTCAAAACAGCAATTTTTAGGGTTCCGCACCTCAAAAAGAAAAAAACGGAACCCTTATAGGATCACTCGTGTGTCTGTCTGTCTGTCCGTCTGTCACAGCCAATTTGCTCCGAATCTAATGAACCGATTAAGTTGAAACTTGGTACACATATGTATTTTGGTAACCCAAACACGGACATGTAACGTAAATAAATGAATTTTGAATATGGGGGTCCCTTTCAGGGGGAAAATAAGTACAATTAAAAAAAAAGTTTTGCAAACTGTGAGGGTATCAAATATATTTCCCCCCCCCCATAAGGTGGGGCTAAATTTTAGGCTCAGTAGTTTCGGAGATAACTCCGAAACTACTGAGCCTAAAATTTTGAAAAAAATACAGAAAGTAGTTCTTTACCTATAGATTACAGGAAAACCTATCAGAAGTTTATGGTCTTGTAAATCTATATATATATATAAAATTAAAAGTCCTGACTGACTCATTGACTGATAATAATCAACGCAGAATCCAAACCACTGGACCTAGAAACATGAAATTTTGCACATAGATACCTTATATAGTGTAAACATCCATTATGGAAGAATTTTTGGAAATTCCATCCTTAAGGGAATAAAATAGGGGATGAAAGTTTGTATAAAAAATCTTATCTCTTGAAACTTAGCACGAATATTCATCTAAGTTAATTATAAAATTAATCATTTTTAGTTTTCCTAAACTACCCCCTTTTTTTGTGGATGGGAAATCATCAAATGACTTCTCCCGCTCTGGGTGTAGCGGAAGGGCGTGTCATACTTTTACTGACTAAAATCGACCCGTGTTCCTTCAGTTGCCTATGGCAGGGCCACGGTATCTCTTTCGAACAACCCGCGACCCCAGAAGACGGGATTGGTGGGTGTCAAAGTTTGTATGGAGGAATTGTAACACGCGGTCCGATTTACTCAAAACTCAGTTTTTGTACTTGAGACCAAAAATGAAGGCTAACTAATGTGTGTCAGGGTTTTCCAAAAATTTACCCCTAAGGGTTGAAAAGGGGTAGTAAATTTTTACAGCGGAGGATTTTATTGGGGATTGATTAACTCGAAAATTGGTGTAAATAATGTTTGAGCCCAGTTATGGAAACATCCTAGACGATTTTTGAAATTCTACCCCTGTAGTCGTGAAAACAGGGATACAGTTTTTAAGAAAAATCTTAATAATTTGGTTAATGAACTTGAAACTTAGAACAAATACTTGCTATGTAATAAAGTTTGTCATTATTAGTTTTTTAAAACTACCTCTCAAAGAGGGTTTAGGGATGATAAAGTTTGTATGGAAGAATTTTAAACCGCAGTCCGATTAACTTGAAACTCAGTAAGTATTTATACTTTTGATGTAAAATAAACAATAATAAGAAAATTAAAACCCATGAAATCAGACATCCACGCAGGCGAAGCCGCGGGCAGTCTAGCTAGTATCTCAATATTGTGCGAACAAACTTACTAATCCTCCGCTGTCCGTCCGTGCGTCCGTCTGTCACAGGGCTGTATCTCATGAACATTAATAGGTAGACAGTTGAAATTTTCACAGATTGTGTATTTCTATTACGACTATAACAACAAATAATAAAAATAAAGTACCTAAACTTAAAATTAAAGGGGGCGGTCCCAACAAAAAAGTTTTCATTTTGAAAAAAATAAAACTGTGTGTGGGGTGTTATTGTCTAGAACTCATCGAGTAGAGTACAGCGATATTTTTATTTTTTTTATCATCTAAAATAAAAAAATAGGTCTTGGGGGCCGTAAAAGTTATTAATTTTATACCATTTTTGTACGAGCTCTATTATATGTATAATGTAGCTTATACTGTATTTAATCAACAATTAATACTAAAAACGGCGATTCATTAGGTATTTTGTTTAAATACGGGCGATTTTCTGCAACTGCAAAAAATAACCTTGTAATTCACAGTATCATTATGAAATACAAAGTTATCTTTGCGATTGTTAAACATACATAATATGGTACGGAACCCTTTGTGTGCGAGTCCGTCTCGCACTTGGCCAGTTTTTTTTTCAATAGCGGATGAATAAATTCAACGCGTGGAGGGTTCAGAATCATGTGCTGAAACCATGGTAACATAGTGCGAGTCGATGTACCTGCCACCCTGTATACAGGGTGTTTCTTTTAAGGTGTCAAGCCAGTGCGAGCTGATAGCAGAGTACCATACCTATCGATTTAACTAACCTCCGTGTATGTTCTACGATTTTTTGTAGTTTTCGAGTTATTTTGGATGGTTAAGGGTAAGTATAAAATTGTATGTTTTTATTATCAACTGAGCTCTGTTTAAACGTAGAAGAATAGTAAATATCAGGATTGACAAAAATATGCAAAGATAAATTATAAAATATGAAAATCACAAGATTTCAGATACACCACTTATAACGAACTATTTCAACAAATAATGCCCTATTTAGTACATTCTTGTTCAAAGTAGACCCAAAAAAAAAAAAAATTTTTGAAAGCCATCATCTCGTTGAATCAGGAAAAATATCGAAAAAAAATAACTCGAAAACTACAAAAAATCGTAGAACATACATGGGGGTTAAATCGATAGGTATGGTACTCTGCTATCAGCTCGCACCGGCTTGACACCTTAAATGAAACACCCTGTACAGCTGGCTACTTATCAAACTCTGATGAATTGTTACTGAGCATGCACTCGATAAAATTACTCATTTTGATAAGTACTGAACAGCTGGTTGGGTAAAGTAATTTGATACATCGAATGGCGTAGTTAGTTTTAAGTTTGTAAGCACTGGCTGCACTGAGTTTGCACTCATAGAACTCGTACGTGATATATCTACCTATTATGTTTGTACAACTGATCGTTTTTATTAGGTTTTTCCTCGTTTTAAATTGGATAGTATCTTTTTAACCTTGCATTAGGATTTGTCTTAGCATGAACAGTTTGCTTAAAAAAAATCACCTTCCTTAAATGTTAAGCCATGCTCATTTGCCTTATCGTTTTGATAACAAAGACAGTTTGAGGTAAATCTTTACAAGCAAGTTCAACACAGTTTGTCAATTTATACATGAAGTCTGCAGGGACAGACGGACAGTGGTGGCCCAATCGAATTTTAAAATATGGACTTTTGATTAGATGCAGTAAAATGACACTTCTTATCTATCATTTCGTTAAAAAATGTTCCCATTTGATAGCGAAATGACATTAGAAGTGACAGTTTACTGCGTCTAATTAAAAGTCCGGCCATAGTAAAAAATACAACAAGCAACATAGGTACCTACTTAATCAATTTATTATTAAGCCCTCGCGTGACACATTTTACAAATTAATGGTCTAGCTATAATCCAAATAGACAATGTAATTAATATTATAGTATATTTAATTGTTCTGTGAGAATGAATTGATGTCCACATGGTGAACAAATTTTAATGTTCCTGTAACCTTCAGTCTGACTGACATTGAACTTCAGTCTGTTGTTAGCAGTGTATGATAGCGATGATCAAGGTTGACAGTTTGAATACTCGTTTGCATGAAGTTTGGAAACACTGAAGTCGCAATATTGTACGATCTGCATAAGGCATACTTTTTATAGTTTATTTGATTGATCTGAAAATAGGATTACTGTGCCGTAGCAGCAATAACAAGCACAACATGTGAGAAACTGCTGCAATCTGATAAATTAATCATATGTTGGCTTCGATTCTATTGGTTCGTTAAGAGTTAAGACCCACTACATAAAATAAGTTGACCTATTCGTACTCCTACGCAGCCAGACTATCTACAAATTAACGATCATCATCAAACAGTTGCAAGGACTCAAAGTTGCTAAAGATATTTCCTAATAGATATGAAATGAACTTACAACATACAACACTTAACACCTCGGCTAACCAATACATTGCATTATCTGTTATGAAATGACCAGTGAATGCTGATCGACGGCGAATTAAGGAACTTAGTTCAAAAAAATGTGTGGAATTTGACGTTTCTGTGGTTTCATTAACAGTTGTCTTGACAAGCAGCGCCTCCATGAAGTATCAAGATTTACTGGTCTTCATTTTTCAAGCTACATAATGTGACAATATTGTTATTTATTTCGAACACTTATTTGTACTTTAGATATCAATGTTTATCTATCTTCGATTCGTAATAATGAGTACTGATGAAACGTGATGTTTGCATTTTGTATGGTATTTACATACGTGCAGGTTTAAGTGCAAAATAGACGTCCTTAATGCCAGTTAGTGGCAATGGATAGATTAGAATTTAGTCTACGGAGGGTGACACTCCAAATATAGTAGAAGGTCATAAGTAAATAACAGGTTACATACATTAGCACTTTAGTATTCTTGTTAGATACTCCTAGCTAAACATATGTAAACAGCAATACTATGTTAAACAAGATCTTTGTTCTATACGATGAAGCAACTATAAGAGTAGTCTTTGTTTAAGAGTTAAGATTACCAGGCACAAAGAGGTCATAACTAAGAGTTTAGCAGTCATGCACGTATCAACGAAACATAAATGCATGTTGCACTAAATTGTTTAACACATAAATCGAGAGTTGCTCTGAATCAGAACCCTAACGCCTTCAAACGATCATTTTATTAGGCATGATTATGCGATCAACGACAAAAGAATGAATCATTCGGTGCGCGCGCACTCAGTTTGCACCGAGCCATACGGAGCCACAACACATCATCACCTTGGTTCGCTTCATTCAGAGCGAACAAGTTATAGACATTTTTTATTGTTTTTGGACGTGTTATGTCCTACCTTCAATTTCTCGTTTATTATGATAAGAATACTTGTATTATTATGATATTCTTTTCTTGTTATTTTATTGTAGGTACCTAATCTGTTACGTGTTATATTTAGGTTTTCGTTGAGGTTATTTGATTGAGATTAATCTCGTAGTTTATTAAAATAACCCTTACATCTAAATAAATTGACGTCATAAATATGCTTATTTAGTAGATGACACGATTAGTTACTGTTCATACTTGGCACACATTTTAACATTATCATTAATATAACTGGTGTCATTTTCTTTTAAATATTTATCATTAATTCTAAAATTGCACTTGTAAGGAATCTAGAAGCAATTTTTTTTTTTAGTTACTTTTAGTGCATCGAACTTAACATGTCGCATTTAGATCTATAAATTACTCGGATGACTAAATGCGTAGGTACCTCCTATCTTTTAATCTCGAGGGAAAATTGTTGAAACAAAGGTAATGTATGTTCAGTACTAAAGTACCTGTTTAACTGAGTTCCCTTTTATGTTGGCTAATTTGAATATTTGGACGATTTAAAAGGCTTAATTTGGCAATAAATGTTGCCGTGGTAATAAAATATCGAGACGAAGAAGTACGTAAACAGATGACGTCATCATTTGAATATAGTATTGACGCAACCACAGATGAATCCAATGCTTGTTTTTTAAAAACACGGGCTAAATTGTATTGTATTGTATTGCTTTTTTCGTTTCAGTTTTTACATCCTTTATTGAGAATGAGCTTCGGACTTGTCAATGAAGAGTAATTCTTTTAAAATAAATAGATCCGTAGATTTGATGGACAAATAGCGGCCTCCACAGAGATAAAAAATCATAACCCTCCTTTTTATTTCGCCGTAGTCGGGTAAAAAAGGCCTGAGATATTCTAGGTACACATCAAGCTATACATTTCCAGTTTACACTGACCTCTCATTGTAAGGAAATCCTATACAATGCGAGATGGAAATGTATAGCTTGATCTGTAGCCGTGCGTCTTATTTTCTTTTCCGAATTTTCGCATCCGGGGTTTACGATCCTGATGAGGCAGCTGAAAGATTAGATGCAGAAGACAGTTTAGAAAGATAGTAGTGACTGCAGGTGACTGCTACTGGTGACTCATTTCAATTCTAAGAGATCAAGAGATCCAAGTCCAGCAACGATGATTTCGATTTACCGTTAAAGTTCCACTAAACATACCTACTTATGTGTGATCTGTGGCCTTAGTGCGAGTTTTTATACTTACTCGATCGCGTTTACGTTAACGTTGCTTACCTTACGACAATTCGTATGGAATAAACACTAAACATCATGAAATTAATATAATATAATATGAAATATAGAAAATACTTATAGAAAATCAAATATAAATATGAAATATAAATAATAACATAATTTATTATTAATGGAATTAAGTACTTACTTCTAAGATATTCATACTAATTACCTACACTATTCATATGCAATACATTAAATTAAAATAACTAATATACTATACTTATATATATAAACGTAACAATATAGATACTTATATAATTTATACACCCAATTAAATACTTTTTATAATTTATAATAATATAGAATTAATTAAATTTCAACTATTATGTACTTGCCCTCTTCCCCTCTCCTAATTTTTGCTGTGCCCGACAGGGTCCATATTGATATTTTACTGTATTATACCGTCTTTTTATTTTACTTATGGAATGCAATAAATGGTTTAGTATTGAGTATTGAATAATTGTGTTTCTCATTACAGTCACCAGACGGCGCTTATTCACTTTCAGTCATGGACCTAATATACTATATAAACAGGACTGAGCTCTCCAAAAATCGTATCATACAAAAATTAACCTTAATGACTGCAGTTTAGGTTTACTTTTGATAGGATATCTTAGCTGAGGCAAAAAGAGCCGATAGAGATGCCCCGAGTTGTGGAGTGTGTCCCTTTTGCTCAATTGCCAACAGATAAAAATGATAAAGATGGTAGAAAATTTTACCAACTACAAGTAGGTAAAATAAGTTACGTATATTTTTTTTTAGCATTTAGATTAGTTTTAAATAATTTTATTTATAGGTTTACAATCTGTATATCATAGTCAATAATTTTATAAGTAAGCTCCATGAGTAAAATAATCAAAATAATATAATTTTGATTAATGTTTGGTAGCTATCATATAATTACTCTGGTAACACTGAAATCTGACATCAATGGTTTCATGGCGGTTTTTTTCAATTTATGTAGCGAAAATGGTGAGAAAGTGTTGCATCAAGAAATGTAAAAGTGAATGTTATGCTGGTTGTGGCATTTAATTTCACAGGTAAGGAACTTGTAAGGAATAACAAAGATTTAAATAAATCTCGATAAAAGACTTAAAATTGTTAGGTACTAAATAATAACAATTTTGAGTATAAGTAGTGTAACCATGCTCTAGACGTTTTGTAGACAGAAGACTTAGCGTCTTCTGTCTACAAAAGCTATAAGTAGTGTATTTCTGATTAAAACTATTAATATTAGGCGTATAATAAATACAATTTGTACTTATGTATCGCATGATTGAAATAGCATTATTTTTAAGTAGTTTACAGCTTTCCATCCAAAGAAGAAATTCAACAAATATGGTTGGATGTAATTCCAGAATAATTTTAGTTCCCTTTGCTTCAATTACATACTTACCCAAACCAGCTCTGTAGAGTAAACGAAAAAAGAGCAAGAAAGTACCATGGTCCCAGAACGAGATTCTACATGCCTACTTCATCATAAGCCACGTATACCTACGTGATCAAATTTGATGATTCGCCACAAGACGAATCTCGCCAATATTGTAGTCCTTCCTTCTTGCCTCAAAACATGGGTAGGTACACGATTCAACACCGACACAGAACACAATAATGTTCAGTTTCATAAAGGAGCTTTCGAAAAAGGTCTATTTCTTTATATTATTTAATTACAATATGTTTGTAATACAAACAATAATTTGAAATCACTTATGGTCAACCGGACGCAAATTATCTCTTTATAAACGAATTTTCCTGTTTGTCATAAAAATGTTTGGTCACCCTATTAGAAGGAGATAACTGCCTCATGTGACATATCTCTCTCTGCTCGTGTTTTTGGTATGAGAGCTCAGTCCAGTTTGTATATTAGGTCCATGCTTTCAGTACAAATTGAAGTTAACGTCATCGAGTACCTACAAGTATAAAAACTCGCACTAAGGCCTCTGGAAATAACAGTTAGGCTGTAATTATTATTATGTAACGAGACAACAGTACCTTCCAATATATATTACAGTGATGCCTTTCACTTCAGATAAAAAAGTGAACAGATACCTATTACAATAAGATATGTACCTACCTACGATTTGCACACATAAGGTCCCATTAAAATAGGTGAACAAATCACAAGGTGTTCTACCCATCAATATGAACTACTTTTACTATGGGACTAACTCTGAAATCGCGAAAAAAAAATCAGCTGTTCAGTAAATTTATCTACACCAAACTCGTAAAAATGTAGGGAACAGCTAATTTTTTTTTCGCGATTTCAGGTTTGGTCCCATAGTAAAAGTTGTTCATATTCGTGGGTAGAACACCCTGTGAAAATTTGTCCATCTATTTTAATAAGACCTTGTTTTAATAGACACATCTTGATGAAACTATTTCCATTTGTTCTTAACTTTAATTCGTCACCGTGCAATGAAAACCTCGTAAAGAAAAAAAAAATTGTTTTTCTTTTTAATAAATTGTAAAAAAAAAACCGTAATGCATATTCAGAACAAACGTGCACAGCTCTAAGATGCTTCTAAAGCTATATATTGGATTATAATGAGAACCTTAGCCCTGGGCCATTTCTCAGACAGTTTTTATCATCTCCTGTAAAATATCATTCATTGTAATTACGAGGTTTTCACTGCACGGCGACGTTATGCAGTTATTTAAGTATAATCATCATCATCTCCAGCCCGACTTCACTCACATAGGCCTCTTCTTTTTCCAATCCCCGCGCTCCTGTGCCAGTCTCATCCAGGTTTTGCCCGCGATGGCAGCAATGTCGTCATTTGTCAACATATTATTTAAGTTTACAGTTCGTAAATTACAGATTTTCTTTATTTATATTGTGGCTAAGTAATAACAGCCGCACGGGTCGATCCATCAGGTTAAGCCACGCTTGCTGGGGTTGGTCCGTATAGGGTGACCATCTCTACATACCGAGACTCCTCCGTGCCTCGGAAAGCACGTTAAGCCGTTGGTCCCGGCTGTCATTCGTGGATCTTTGACAGTCGTTATGGGTCGTCAGAAGCCCGAAAGTCTGACAACCAAACTTACCAAGGGGTATCGTATTACCCAGTTACTGGGTTGTGGAGGTCAGATAGGCAGTCGCTCCATGTAAAATACTGGTATCACCTGCATCCGGCTAGACTGGAAGCCGACCCGAACATAGTTGGGAAAAGGATAAGCAGATTGATTGATATTTAAAAAAAAAGACAAGTTGCTCTGACCCCAAATAAATTGAAGGAATCTGTGAGAAATAATTGCTGTCCACAAATGGTGAACAAACTTTAAGGTTCTTGTAACCATCACTCTGTGATTCACTGGAAAGAACAGTTTTTAAAAATAAATTATGTTATCGAAACAGCTCAAAAGATTGTGACAGTTTCTTTAAATTAATCTAAAACATCAGATAAACGAGCAACGATTAAGAAACTGCGTTCATTCGGTGGGTATCATTCATGGAGGTCACGGGTGCGCAGGCGTCGATTACTTCCTTATTAGACGGCGCCTTACAAGCGCCCCTCCGAACACTGCTGTCACTCGATTAATACAAATAACTCCATGAAATAATACGCAGATGGGCAAGTCCAATACTTTATTTATACTCGTCTATATCTATACAAATTAAAGGTAAATTAAAGTCGCTTGTCTGCCCGTGTAACTGCCAACGCAGTTACACGGGCAGACAAGCGACTTTAATTTACTTGACTTTCTCCTAAACTCCGCAACGGATTTTGATGCGGTGTTCAACATTATTAGGATAATTTATTCCGGCCGGATTATAATTATGTATAAAACGTTAGTATTAAACTTACAATTAATAAAGAAGTCTCGATGTTTTACCAAGTCGTAAAAACCGTGCGAAGCAGGGGCGGGTCGCTAGTTCAGTAGGTACAGACGCCAGCAGGTCAAGCTAGCCGAAACTGTAAAATTTTCCCAATCAACCTAGAACCTACTGCTTTAGCGATAAAGATGAAAATCTACTAAAGAAATTTGACAGATTGTAGTAGCTTGATGTGCTGGCGTCTGTACCTAGTCAATAGTTGAGTAGGTACAGGCCTCTCTTCATTACGTCACAGTCACAGAGGAGTCGCAGATAACTATGCCCTGTGATCTTTATGATGTCAGCTGAAGATTAACTGTTGATCAAGTTCTAAGTGATAGTCTAGTCATTTGAAATTGAATACGGATGCAAGCAGTTTACTAGTGGTTGATGTGATGAGTGATGGTTGGCGTAACTTTTGATACTTTACTGCTTCTTGGAATATGGATAAAAAATTACAGAGATGCCCTCTAAACTTGCTCATGCGATATCTTGTTCAAAGCAGAAATAAGATGCAAATCCCAGGTACTCCAGTCGCGGGTTGTTCGAAAGAGATATCGTGGCCCCGGCACAGGCAACTGAAGGAACACGGGTGGGTTTTAGTCAGTAAAAGTCTGACACGCCCTTCGCTCCACCCAGAGCGGGAGAAGTCATTTGATAATTTCCCATCCACAAAAAAAAAGGTACTCCAGTAATGATTTACATCTGAAACTTTCTTGAGCCATTGAGCGTGTTTACGATTAGGTACTAAGTACGTTATGTTTTCGAAAAACGTCAATAAATACCTATAAGTTATAATAAGTAGTAAGTACTTACTTAATCATCACTAATCTGTGACAGATCTTTTATTTATATTCTTCCTCTTCATGACTTCTAACTCCCTAATGTTTTTATCTCCTCGTGTTTTGTTACTTTTAATTTTTATGCACAAGCATAGCATAACTTCAATTGGCTCTTCACAAAGATTTAAAAACATACTTAATATGCAGAGGTTTCAAGAGACCAGGAAAAAGTCAGGCTTTTTTAGCATAGTGTGCATGAGCATGGTTTAAACAGACTCGATTTCTCGAATGAACCCAAAGATTCACAGTCTCCTCATGTTACATGGTGCAACAGAGACCATTGCATATCAAGGAGTAGACTGGGGGGCGCGATAATGGTAGGTAGGGAAGACGTGCCCTCAGAATATGGGATAAGGATTAGAGATTACCCAGTATGCACCGTAAATTAAGCAATGGATCTGTGGAGAGACGGGTGATGGAATGGATGGGCATCTTGAGCATGAGGAGCATGAGTATAACCTTAAAGCCTGATTATCAACATTCTAAACATCAAGACCTTAAACTTATTGATGGACTAGCGTTAGCCCCAAAAATAGAAAGACTTCGAAACCAATAACGTCACTTGATTTTATTTTATTGTCGATCTTTATGTAAATGTTCGGTACAATTTAAACTTCGACCATAAAACTCATATTAGTGTTCATTCGTTTTTAATAGACTCAATTGTTGATCCAAGGACGTCTCATAAATATTCATAAAACACAACAAACTACACACCATATTCGTACAATCACAACAATAATAATTACAGTTATTGATTTGAATATTAACTATGTTACTGTTTACTTTACAACGTAGTAAGCTAAGCTTGGTCTAATAAAAACATGGTTTAATTTTTTTTCCGTTACGTTACAACTGTGTTCTTCGTTCAAATGAAGTGTTCTAAAATTAGAGCATAAGGCCGACTAATTCTGGAATATTAGCAGTGGGACTAATATTATAGATTTTTCGTATAAATAAAGGAGAAATCTTTGCTGGAGATCAATCTGCCTAGCCTTTTCCCAACTATGTTGGGGTCGGCTTCCAGCTAACCGGATGCAGCTGAATACCAGTACACATGGAGCGACTGCCTATCTGATCTCCACAACCCAGTTACTGGGTAATAGCGATACTCCTTGGTAAGACTGGTTATCCGACTTTCGGGCTTCTGACGACCCGTAACGACTGTCAAAGATCCACGAATAACAGCCGGGGCCACCGGCACGACGCACAGTGGGCTGAAAATCGGCTTTCATAGACTTAGGGATTTCTATCTGCAAGTGCCGGATTTTTTCCTGGATATTGCTTCTATTAGTTGTTACTATATTCAAAAATGACACCGGAGTTAATTCTGGACAAAAACGAAGGAATTATAATTTTTTTACGAAAAATTTGTATGAAGCTAGTATAAAAAAGTTAATTATCTCGCAAACAGCAAGGAAAACCGTAATATCCTTACAGGTGGTTATAGTACTAATTATTTATGATTTTTTGACATATGTCATATAACGGTTTTCGCTGCTAATTTTTTTTTTAAAAATCGTCAAAATATTTTTACTTATTTTTACGTATGAAACGGTTCCTTTTAGTGACTTAATTAAGAACATTGTTAATTATAAATAATTTTATTAACCCAAATATTAAGACTATATAAAACAAGAAAAATATTTAAAAAAATAGAAAAAATGAAATCAAATATTAAACATTTTCCTTATCACTGTCGTTGTCGGACTCCAATTCTGAGTCAGAATCCAGATTGGATATATCTAAAAACTCGAACTCACTTTCCTGAAACTGAATTAATTCGAGAGTTTCAGCAAAAAAGCTCTGCTTTCTTTTGGCATCTAACTTAGGCCTTTGTGCACTTAGGAAAGGATCCGAAGAAACAATAAGCATATTTAAGATATCTTGATTCAATCTTGCCTGCTTCTTTTCCGCGAATGATGTTCCCGGAACCTCCTAAAATCTTTGTTTCGAGACTCTGAGGCTTCTTCCGAGAGAGTCCCAATCGGCACAATATCATTTTTCTCGATTATGTCAGCCCCGTGTATTAGTAATTTATGTACGGTTGACGACATGTAGTACCAGTCGTACAATTCCACGTACTTTTCTGCTGTTTTGCGGGCAAAATCTTTAAATTTTATTACGTCGATCTTCTCGCCAGATGTTATCGCTTGCAAAATCACAGCAAATGTTTTAATAAGATCTTCGTCCAACCCGGTAATAGCTGCAGTTTTATTGGGAAACTCGAAAAACTTTCTTGCGGTATTCCCGTCATTGGTAGTTCCCGAGCCTTGTTTTACAATATCAATCAACAGATTGAGCTGATCTTTGAATTTATTTTGAATAGATTGTTTTCTGTTCTGCAACATTTCTTTGTCCTCATTACTTCTCGCTGCCCACCGTTTGAAGTCGAGCCTGTACGCAATATGTAACAGACATTCCATACAATTAATACGTGCGTGTAGGGATGACAAGCCAAATTCGTATATGTCAGCACACACAGTCTTTGATGTTACAACATCTAAGCGGTTCATTTCCGTAGGTTTTGCTAAGCACAGGTAGCACGATGCATTTGATCTGGCCTCAGAAAGGTACGTGCAGACTTTGGCATCGATCATTGTCATCATTAGTTGATGAGTCACCATGTTATTATTAATAAACTCTGTGGGGTTAAGGTCCTCAATTTCATCATCCATTTGTCTTTTGAAACCAATGACAACTCCTTCGCTCTCCTTTACAAAAGTAAACTGAACTGGACGACAATACAAAGTTGAGCATGGTTTTGGGTTCGTCCATACAGTATTATCACCATCTGTCAGTTTTAGTGGCACCAAGGAGGTCATGAAAATGCTTGCATCATCTTGCTCACCCTCCATTTTCTGCTTGTATCGGCTTTGGTTGGAAGCACCATCAAATCCCCACTTGGATATCAGCTTTAGCTGCTTATTTTGCACATCTGCATAGTCAGAAAGACTTTGAAGGATCCTCGTCACCGTGATGTCAAGTAAAGCTTGCAGTGTAATCCTAGCCGAGGAATCCGTAACTGACACTGATTGCTTCGGAGGGTAGCAATCAAGCTTAGTTTGTTGCACTTTATAGTAGGATGGATAAATATCCTTAGCACCTTCCCGAATGGCAGCCTCTCGCAAAGTAATATATTGCCACTTTGACAGTTTTAGTGAAAGAAGCAATCCAAGCGCTTTCTCTGGTGTAAATATGACTTTTTTCACTGGTTTCTTAAGCGTTTCTTTAATTTTAACGGCTGCTTCAGGATTTTTCATTATGTATTCGATCACAGATGCCATATCCTCATGCCCTTCTTCTTTTAAACGCGCTGCAGCTGCATATGCCAATTCACTGGAGTCTTCGCCTGTATGATCATCAGATCTTCTCTTTTTCTGTTTACTTCCCAAATCTTCGAATGGTTTTCGGGACCTTTTTGTCATTGTTCCAACGGACAATGATGCCGACGACGAAGGTTCTTGAGAGTCTGATTGTGCTCTTGGTATCTCATCGACAGTTGGTTCTTGATTAACTAAAGCTTGCACACAACTTGGCCAATCAATATTTGCTTGCAGCCAATTTCCGTACAGTCTTCTGAAGTGATCAAGGAATCGGTTGGATTTCTGCCATCTCTGTAAAGCAGCTCGCGTGAATTTCCGACAAAATTCTTTGAGAGTTACTCGATCTTCGGCAGAAAGGCAATCGCCTATGCGGGATACAACTGCACCAAACAATACTTCATGATTAAATGAAGTACTTTCACTTTTTAGAAGAACAAACAAGTCTAAATTGGTGATTAAACTTTCCATTTTAAGATTTTATAGTCGCAGGGCAAAAATTTAGTGTTAGCAGTTACACCGTTGTGAACAATCTAAATTATAAAGCAAAATTTTAGCCCTTTTATTGCAAAACGTCGATAATTAGTTAACTACCCTCATTAGAGTTTTAAAAGATGTGCTAATGAAAATTTATAATCGTCCAAAACATTTCTTAGAACTCTTAGCACAACTAATCAACAAATTAGCTTACTTATCAGAAATCATTAATAATAATTTAATCACCTATTCAGACTTATTAGAAGACTAAACAATTTGTTATTTGGTATTTTGAATGTATGTAAAGTTTTAAAACTCATTTTGTATTGATAAATATCTAATTCAAACATAGTTGGCCAAGTGTGGATGTACTATAAACCTCTGACTACTCCTTCGGGAATATAGGGGCGATGCTATTTTATGTTACGTGTTGTTAAAAGTCTGTGTTCCTCAACCTAAACATCAAAAGGAACATTTTCATGTGTAAAAATAAATAAAAATATTTTGACGATTTTTAAAAAAAAAATAGCAGTGATAACCGTTATATGACATATGTCAAAAAATCATAAATAATTAGTAGTATAACCACCTGTAAGGATATTACGGTTTTCCTTGCTGTTTGCGGGATAATTAACTTTTTCATACTAGCTTCATACAAATTTTTCGTAAAAAAATTATAATTCCTTCGTTTTTGTGCAGAATTACCTCGGGTGTCATTTTTGAATACAGTAACAACTAATAGAAGCGATATCCGGCAAAAAATCAGGCACTTGCAGATAGAAATCCCTAAGTCTATGAAAGCTGATTTTCAGCCCACCGTGCGACGGGTTTTTGGTGTGTAAAGATCGTCACCCATCCAACAGCGGCAAGCGTAGCTTAACTTAATCGACCGACCCTAGTGGCTGTTATACTTATTACCTACTTAGCCACGAGCTAAGTTTGCGGGAGAGACTGAAGTAATATTTCCGAGTGGCATCAATACTTAATGGTCAGACAAAAATGTAGGCAACCGTTACATTAGCTTACGTAATGTAATTAAGTGTATTGACGAGGCGGCTCTCACTGTACAGCTTGTTAAATAACGTCTGTTGACAGTTTTAGTGCCAGCGGACAGAACTTGTACAAAGTTCAATGTCCACTAAAGCAATTGATGGATTTATAGCTCACTATCGAAGTGTCCAATGACCAATCGATGTACCAAATGGACTTCATACTGTAAGGTTATGTAAGCATAAAATTGAACTCGAGTGTCTAGACAATCAAAACTTTCACTCGCTGATAATACAGATCAAGCGACATATGCGAGAGTAATTAAATTGGCAACAGTACCACTGAATGACAAATCAGAGACAAGATAATTATTGTGCAATGAGATCGAGTCAACCGCTGCATATGATACTGAAACAACAACAAGACGGATAAATTACATATGTATTTTATTAACTACAGCACAAAACACTTTTACACGTCACTAATCTCCTTCCTACATCACCTCCGCACATGACCTCTCGTTGAATAGGTACGGAATTATCATTAATTCGACAAACAGCAAGTCACAGCAGTCTTTTAAACCATAACAGTCGATACGCTTTCTTGCTCGTTACGCAACCGTACCATTACATCATTTTGAAGTTTGGCAACACCATCACCAGCTGTGGGGAATGAAGTATGAAAATAGTCCATTTAGACTTGAACGGAATACAATAGGCACGCACAACACTAACAGTGATTTATAGACTGTAGCAAGAATGATAGACTGAAGGTGACTTTGGAATTAAAAGACACCTGGAGAAAGGTCATGGCTTCATAATTCATGGTGTTTCCAACGAAATAGAAACACGAAGAATGTTTGACGACGATTATGATTGGAATTGGGTATCACGCTTATTTATAATTTAAGAGACCGTTTGTAAACTGGAAGTTTGGTGTTTGGGAGGACCCAACATATCTACATAGTCCTACTCTTAGTAGGACTATGTAGATATGTTGGGATAGGATATTCCAAACGAGTGTTATATCCAGTGGCGTAACTACAGGGTGGCAAGTCGGCAAAATGCCACGGGCCCCCAGCCGGAATGGGCCCCCGGTCAGAGGAGAATCCCAACTCCCAACATTTATTATTACCCATTTAGTAAAAAACCGATGAATTTGCCACGGGCCTCGAACGGCATAGTTACGCCACTGGTTATATCACTTACTTATAAACTTATAACTCAATAAGAACCACATGTAACGTTTGTAGACGGAAGAAGTAGTACCTAACGTTTGATATTGATTAATTATGACCACTTCCTATTTACAACATGGGTCATCTGGTCTGTTATTAACAAGTTCGAGCAATTATGGTATATGTGTAAACTTCATTATTGAGAAATATATCCTACATATGTTTTGCAAGTTCTAATATAATTGTATAATCCATCATAAATATGTAATACTAGCTTTTGCCCGCGGCTTCGCCCGCGTGGATGTCGGAAAATATCCCATAGGAACGTACATGTGGAAAACATAGGGCCGTCCGATATAACTGTGCAAACTCAAATCGCTACGATATATAGTTACCGTGTATAGTAGGCATAAAGCTACCAGTCGGCATGATTTTTTCCGACATCTTCAACAGTCGTCGTCATATTTCAGCCAATTTACACAAAACCATAATGAATTACACTGATTCACTCCGTTCATTGGAGAAAACCGTATAAAAATCCGTTCGGTACTTTTTGACATTATCGTATTCAAACAGACACACTTACGTGGCGCCCCCCGCCACGTAAGTGTGTTGTTAATTACTTAAAATTTATTATGCCAGTCACGCTCTAATAACAAATAACTTTTGTCCGAGTGTCCACTCGTTCAAATAATTTCCTCGTAAAAACTTCGAATGAAATAAAGACTAAATGTTACCTCAAGATTCGAACTATGACTACATTTCCAATCCCTTAAATCTCTTAAAAAGAGGTAGTTACACAAACATTTGTCAACCCCTATTGTACCCCCTAAAAAACGCTGTACCACATATTTCTTTATTTCCTAACAAAAGCATAAATTTGAATTTTCATATCCCTACCTTAAGAAATGCTGGGTTTCCCATCTTTCATCCCTTATATCACCCCTTGTAGTATTGTTTTTGAAAGTTTCCTGTGTCCTTTCCCAAGATGCTATGATGCTAGAGCCTTGCCAAATTTTGTCGAAATCCGTGCAGTTTTGTAAATTTTAAAATCAACCCCTATTTTACCCCCTTAGGGGATGATTTTTCAAAAACGCTGAACCGCATATTTCTTTGTTTCCTATCAAAAGCATACATTTTAATTTTCACATCCCTAACTTAAGAAATACTGAGTTTCCATACAAAATTTTATCCCCTATATCACCCCCTGTAGGATTATTTTTAAGACAAAAAGTAGTTCATGTCCTTCCCCAGGATGCTATATAAAGCCTTGCCAAATTTTATCGACGTCCGTGCAGTTTTGTAAATTTTAAAATCAACCCCTATTTTACCCCCTTAGGGGATAATATTTCAAAAACACTGAACCGCATATTTCTTAATTTCCTACCAATAGCATGAATTTGTTATCCCTAACTTTAGAAATACTGGGTTTCCCTTACAAACTTTCATCCCCTATATCACCCCCTGTAGTATTGTTTTTGAAAGTATCCTATTTCCTTTCCCAGGATGCTATATAAAGCCTTGCCAAATTTTGTTGAAATCCGTGCAGTTTTGTAAATTTTAAAATCAACCCCTATTTTACCCCCTTAGTGGATGATTTTTCAAAAACGCTGAACCGCATATTTCTTTATTTCCTATCAAAAGCATACATTTTAATTTTCACATCCCTAACTTAAGACATACTGATTTTTTCATACAAACTTTCATCCCCTATATCACCCCCCGTAGGATTATTTTTTAAGACAAAAAGTAGCTCATGTCCTTCCCCAAGATGCTATATAAAGCCTTGCCAAATTTTGTTGAAATCCGTGCAGTTTTGTAAATTTTAAAATCAACCCATATTTTAACCCCTTAGGGGATGATTTTTCAAAAACGATGAACCGCATATTTCTTAATTTCCTACCAAAAGCATATATTTTAATTTTCACATCCCTAACTGAAGAAATACTGAGTTTCCCATACAAACTTTCATCCCCTATATCACCCCCTGTAGTATTATTTTTGAAAAAAATAGTATGCTATGTCATTCCCCAGGATGCTATATACAGCCTTGCCAAATTTTGTCGAAATCCGTGCAGTTTTGTAAATTTTAAAATCAACCCCTATTTTACTATATTTTACCCCCTTAGGGGATGATTTTTCAAAAACGCTGAACCGCATATTTCTTAATTTCCTATCAAAAGCATACATTTTAATTTTCACATCCCTAACTTAAGAAATACTGAGTTTCCCATACAAACTTTCATCCCCTATATCACCCCCCGTAAGATTATTTTTGAAAAAAAAAGTAGCCTATGTCCGTCCCCAGGATACCATCTATAGCCTTGCCAAATTTTATCGAAATCCGTTCAGTGGTTTAGGCGTGAAAAGGTAACAGACAGACAGACAGACAGACAGACAGACAGACAGACAGACAGACAGACAGACAGAGTTACTTTCGAATTTATAATATTAGTATGGATTATAAATGCGAAAGCTGTTTCAGCCGTTTTAGCGTTTTAGCGTGAAACCGTAATAAATAAACTCAATTTATTACGGTTTCACGCTAAAACGGCTGAACGGATTTGGATGAAATTTGGCACATGGGTAGACCGTGACCTGGATTAGGACATAGAATACTTTTATCTCGTTAGTACGTTCCTGTAGGATAATTTCCAACCTCCACGCGGGCGAAGTAATAGTCCCTACGTAAATATCTATCTCAATAGCGTAGACACCTGAAACAAGTGACAATAATGAAGTAATGAAACACCAAAATATACTCGATATGGCACAGCTAGGAGTGTATAAAGAAGAAATAAAGGAAAATCAAGCAATAACTCTTATCAAAGCAAAGCAGGACGTTTGGAATGCTGACCGTGAAATATTAAAAGTTATAGTGAACATTCAGTGAAGTGCCAAGAATCTGTTATTTTGGTGCAGAAGTACAATTAATCGTTTATAATGCTATTAAACTTTACGGTGGTCATTTCATTGACGTGTTTAGAGACCCCTATACCATTCAATTTGTCAAGGTTAATGGTTATAATATGGTTTGAGTATACATATTACATTTTTCTATGGTGAAATATAATCAGCGCGAATCGGGTTAAACTTTTGCCCTGGCAGCATTTGCTTTTGGGCCCGCTATCCAAGATTCCGAATTAGACTCATCTTTAATAGATGCCTAATTATTGCTGGACTGAAAACTGCATATTTATTCCACACTTCAACTACAGATAGCACATCAATTCGGAAATATAGGAGCGGAGCACAGGAAACATATAAACGATTGTGGAATTCCTTTTATCCCCATTTGTAGCTCTATTAAATTATATAACCAAAACTTTTTGGATTGTTCATGGAAAAATCTATGGTTCTTGTGTTAATAGTACTTTGTGATTCAAGGGTGGAAAGTTGGTTATTGCAAACGAGCTGTCATTAACAAGCCCGAGCCGAAGGCGAGGGTTTTTAATGACACGAGCTTCATTATTGTCACTTGTTTCAGGTGCCTACACACCCGTGTATCACACGACGTTTTTCAATACAGTTGTGGGAAATAGTAAAAAACAAATCAAAGAATTTATTTTGAGAGTAGTTTTTAACATGGAATAAATTGACCACAATGCATGTAGATGGTTTATAATTGCCACTCAATTCATGAAAATAAGCTAATAAAATATGTTCTGAAAATCAATGACGTATTATAAAGGTAATACTTACATCATTGCTGAAAATGATGTTTTACATGTTTTCTTTTGTTTTTTCCATAAAATAAAATGATAGTAAGTCGCCATATTCTCGAGATTTTGGGGAAAAATTTCATCTTGTGCAGTTTTCGTCTCAGATAAAATATCGGGTGGAGTTAATTCCATTTCATCACTCGTACTTGAACTCATTATTTATCAATTTATCTCACAAAAAATTAAAATTTTTAGAAAATGGCGCGTTTTTGCAACTGGACATTTTTTTTACAACGGAAACAGCCTATATAGCCTATTCGATTTTTGACAAATGTTGACGTGAAAATAATTGAATTAAAACTGGTAATTAAATATATTAAACAACTATTTAAAAGACTTTTGAGAATTCAAAATGCTAAGACGTACGGACTCATTCATTTTTCCTCGTATAAAATTTATCCCAATTTATTCTATGTATGAAAACTCCTTGCTACTAAACTTTTTAAATTGACATAAGTATAAATTTAAAACTAAACTGCAAAACAAAATGATCGAGCTCGTAAACAAAATTCACGACCGCGGAACAGAAAGATGCCTGTGCAAAAGATTTAATTTTCGAATCATAATTATAGCCTCTGAAAGTACGCCATGTTTAACTACTGTATTGAAAAATATATTTCGTGTTAGGTACGAAAATTACTAAGACGCTAGAAGGTGGAAGTGCTAATAACGATCGTACGTTACTAAAATAAGCAGTCCTGCTGGTATTTTTTCCATCGTCTACATGATTTATTTGTGCCTTGTCTATGTTTCTGTTTCTCATTTAGAATACCATTACATAGTACAGTAGCCTTCCTATAAATCTATAAATAAGTAAGTGATATCAATAATGTTTGCAGGTGTAGTGTGGTTCGGAAGCGGAAGGAGCGTTGACCGGCCCTCGGTGACGGCCACAGAGCAAGAGTATGGCCTTATTCACGAACATGCAGAACTTTCATGGCGCACCCAATGTGACCTTATGTGGACTACCTCCTACATGAGATAAACACATATTACGTAGACATGTGTAAGCTATAGTTTTATCAGTTTTTAAAGCAGATGCTGTAAAGTTTATTGGACAGATTTTGTTCTTCCTTGTTTAAATATTTTGTAAATATGTAGTTTTATTTTAATATAGAAAAATCATTCCATTCTGTGAATGACTACCTAAACTTCAAATATTCACATTGACATTTTACTACTATAATTTGACAAAGGATTGACATCCGTATTCTTGTAACTATGATTTAATTTTAATTTTATTAGCTCCATTTATTTCAATCAATTATTTTGCATGCTAGTTTTAGCGAATTGTGTTAGAAACTGTCAAAAAACCGACCGTCTGTAATATACTAGAATGCCTGCAATTAAATTTTATTTCATTTCATATTATTATCTTCCACAAATACTGATCATTTGCCTTTATTTGACGTCAGGGTAATTCCGTAAAGGGAAAATGTTGTGGGCATAACTGTGGGGCATAAGTATGACTGTCTTCTGTTTCTGACGTTGCTTGATGTTTGAATATGTGGTTAATTACATACGTCAATATGTATCCTTTACGTAGGTTAATCATTTTCACTCAATTTTAAATTTTTAGTTAATAAAAAAAAACAAAGTTTCTTAATGGACCTCTTTCGTGCTCCACTTTTTTTTAAAACGAATTGCCGTTGTAATGTTATCTCCAGACATCAACACCGTTATTCCTAAATTAAATTTTATTACCGTTATTGACATTTTTAATTATGTAAAAATAGTGTTGCTGTTAGTTGGTTGTGTTTATTTTGTTTTAAATGTAGATACAGGATATCAGCTCCTATATTACATATCACAGTCTGTATTTTCAATAAAACATTCCGACTTTAAGATATTTATTAGGTTAGACTGGAACATCCTAAAAAACATTAGGTTACTATACCTAGGTATTCTACCTTCAAAACTAAAGTACCTATAAGTATGTCAAAATGGCGTCGAAAAAAAAAAAATTTATAGCCGTAACCAATAGTGTACCTAAGCCGCCAACTTTTATGTTACGAAGTAAGTAAGTATACAAATAGTAAAATAAAAATAAACAAACGTGGTTATCTCTGCAGTTACCACTAGTTGATTGTTTCAGAGACCTCGTTCGTTTCCGCTTTTGATGTCCACTGTCTATATTTATCATTGTTTTATTTTTACCGTAGTTATTGTTGTAAAATGTAAATAATATCATAATTACTGTAAGTATTAAAAAGCATACAGTCTGGATATGCATCGACATGATAAGTACCTACATCGAGTTCGAAATTCAAGGTTGAAAATAAAATCAGGTATACGACGAAGTCGATGTCACTGCCCTTTTGGAAAAAAAATACAATGTGCCCAAAGTGCCCAATGTGGCTTATTGTCTTCACAAACTGTGTCGCTCAGTCGGGTGTTGCCTCGCATTCCACTGATTTCCACGCTAACTGAGCAAAGAAACAAATACCCGATATCTACAACGTGATACAACTGAGTCATCTTTCGTCATTCGACGAGCCAGTTGTAGTGGAATTCTCATGGCCACAGTTCGCGTGCACCGGCGTTCGAGCGCGGTCAAACTTATCGTCGCTCGCTCTATTATCGTCGCTATTTTCGGTCGAGAGCCGCTCGATTGATAAGCGCCAAACTACCCTTGTGCTTCGATCGCGGCGCACGGTTCCCAGCGCGAGAAACGCTCGTTTCAATTCTACGTTCACAATTTGAATATTGTTCGTATTTGCGCCGCAGACTCGTGAATTTGAATTTCGGTATTACCCTTGCAAATAGACGTGTGACGGATGAGTGAGTTTTCGTTTCCGAAGTTGTTGTGGGAGCGCGAGTCGAGCGGCGCGGGCGCAATGGAGAGCTGCTACAAGCTCTACACATGGATCAACCATACGGTGCTCATGCTGCTCTTCCAGATATTCTGGAAAGTCAGCCAGATCTCCGACTACTTCACGGGAAAGTGAGTTCAACACCTATTTACCTATCTCTTATCACATATTATTATACCTATAAAGGAACACATTATCAGTGATTAACATTCGCACGATAGAAAGCTTTTATCACATTCAAAACCAAATAAGTTATGTAAATACCGAAAACTGTTTAGCTTATCTATTTCTACGTAACTACGATAAATACTGAAAGTAGGTAGGTACCTAATTTAAAGTAAGTTCATTTGCACTGAACTCAGTACATAGCTGATACGTTCTCTGAAACACCACAGGAAATGCTGATGTCGAGCTTATCTGATTAAGAAATCCATGATATAAATGATTAGATTACCTAAACTTCTTTATTTATAATTCGCTTCAATGTAATTTAATTATTTAAAATGAATATACTAGTGACTGGCAACCAGATAGAATTACTTATCCTATTATAAAGACATAAGTATGAGAATCAAAACTGTACCTACCTACAATGTTACTCAACAACATCTATGAAGACATAATATAAATACAACTTCTCATACATCTAACTCCCATAATAAGCAGATACAATAGACAGGAGGAGATACAAAAGAAAAGCCATTGAGCTAACTACTTTGATACAAACAACCAAATCATTCTTTGTTAGGCCTGCATTATTCATTTCATAAACCTACTTCACAATTTACAAAATTAGAACCATCCTTATGACTTCGTAGGGGAGCAAAAAATTAAAAGATCGACTGAAATATATCACAGCACTACTGTCACTGAACACGTGAAAGGCGGGTGATTCCTCTGGGATTTTATTTAAACACTTCTTTTTTTCTATTTTCTTGGCAACCTACATTTCAATCTCCACCTGAGCTCACTTCTTTAAATTATCTTTGGTAACATTTAAAAATACACGCCACAAAATACTAGTTCAATGTGTGTTTTGAAAAAAGAAAGTTTGTTCTGTCAAAGACAAAAAAAAAATTTTTCTAATGTCGGCTTCCGTGAAAAGTAAATAGTGTATGATGGCCAGTGCTGATTGGCAGGCGATACACGCCACGATGCCAAAGGGGAAGTACCTACATGTTCTGTAACACGGTGAAACCGTTAATCTTTACTATTGTGTTCGAGTTAAACCGATAAATCATAATAGGTATTGGGTTCAGTGTCAAGAAAAGTTTTTGAGAATTAGAGCAAGCTTTTTGTCGCCAAGTTCAATGCTTATTAGACCAGTCAAACTACATTGTACAATAGTTACTTCATAAAGACTAGAAGTAGGCGGGCCCAGTCTCCTTTATTATTTGTTTGATCCTTTTCTTATCACTTTTTATTTATTCTCTTTATCATTTTAATTCATGGTCTTTCATCAATATTATCTTTATCATGCAATATTAGCTTACGCCTAGATATTTTTAACCGATGAAAAAGAAGGAGGACGTTCTCAAGTCGATATCCGTATTTTTTTTTTGTTTTTGTATATCTACGCATAGATTTTTACAGAGCAAGTCCGATTTGAACGATTCTTGTTTTATTGACCCTTCCCATGTAAAATTTGTTAACTTTGCTTGGGTAGTTTTTGCTTCAATAATACGTATTTTTTTTGTTTCTATTTCGCCTTTCCTGTGTTCTTTACAGTTTCGACTACCCATCTTTCATGTATCTGATTCATCTTGCTTGAACACAGCTAGTAAACTCAAAGAATTTTCGTTAATTATCACCTCGTGACTTCAATTTTATATTGTTTGTCATACGTACCTACATAATCTTCTACGAAGGTTATGAACCCGGCTCCCGTCGCCAAAATTATCTCAAACTTAATTTAACGAGAAAGATATAGGTATACCTAAGTTTGTTTTCATTACCGCTATCCGTTAGGAATCCCCGGGTATTTCATATTTTGGATGCTGTTCGAGGAAAGTACCCAAGCTTCTGAATTACTTGGCACTTGGTACAGTTGGTACATTTGATGTACCAACATAATTAATAATTGGTAGGAGCGGTATGCTTCTACCAATTACTAAAAAAATAATACACTGTTTTGTTTTTGTTCAAACAGCCAATACTTAGTACATACCTTTGTTAATAAGTGATATTTTAAGGTGGCAATAACTCAGTCTTTTGTTTATGAATTCAATACAAATGTATCAAAAGAGGAAATTTAAAATAACAAACAAGATACAATGCAATCCATCGTGTCATCTATATTAGTTATTTTACCTTATGACTATGGACGATCGTTCAATACCAATTAATCAAATGTGGTTTCTTTAATTAAAACAATACCGGTTACATTAAATGTTTTGTATATGTAAAAGGATGTTGTCTTATCTATAATTACGTGTCTAGTCTAGAATGTGGTGTAGTATTCCGGGTCTCTATCCTGTCCTCTTGTCTTTTTGTAGTCGATGTAGTATTCTTCTTCTTCCATACCTGCACCTACCTCTGTCTTCAACTTAGGGTTCTCTTTCCTCCTGGCCATTCCATATTCATCTTTCACACAATCCAGCTGGTTGGGCCCTCGTTGGGCTTTACTCTTTTCTAATACCCAATCTACATTATTGTGGTGACCTGTCGCTTCCAGGGACAAGTACCACAGGACAGGACAAAGTCAAGCTAGTCAAACTCAAACTCAAACTCAAGTGAAGTGCTACTAACGTGGTACTAAGGGCCTATTACTACCTCAAATGGCTTAGCACGATCCTCCGTTACGTCGAAAATACTGCAGCATTAATTTTGAATTAAACATATGATAATATATGATAGGTACTATGTTAGACGAAAAAACGATTCCATAAAATTTTATCGATAGAAAAAAAACCAAAGTTACCTCCAAACCGAACAATAAACCGCTGGTATTCAAAAAGTACTTCAAATTAGATCATGAAACTTTGCATACTAACTGAACTAATTAAAAAGCAGGTCTTATGTTTTTAATTTTTTTCAAATTACCATTATTTTCACCGTAAAAAGCAATTAAGAACCTAAACTATTGGCGCCCAGCACCGCACTCAGTCTCGCTCTCACTTAGTCTGCGAGCAGTATCGTGCGAGCGAGATAAAAACCTGAGGTAGTATAGGCTCTTAAGCCTTATTTATTAACACAAGTTGATGTATGTAATTCTAATGATGAATATTTAGGTTAAGGTTATTTTATCTATGGGCCTGTGTCACCTGAAATAAATGGTTTATTATTATTATACTTAACACTTTTCCTGTCACATATACTCCTCATCCTTCCGAAGATATATCCACTTACTGGTATTTTCCACCATCACGGCGTAGGTATCTCAAAAGGAAAAAACGGAACCGTTATAGGATCACTTCGTTGACCGTCTGCCTGTCTGTCCGAAGAAAAAGGGTCTTGCCCTTTTTCTTCGGAACGCGTGTAGGTATCAAGTTGAAATTAATATCAAATACGTAGGCCTAAAGTCCCTTGGAGCTCTAAAAAATCAAGCTTCTAAGTTAACGAAATAAAAAAATATGGCCATTTATGCGAAATAAATCTTGATCTTCGCAAATAAATTAAAACCTATAGGGTACCTACCTACTTTCCGTTGACGTAGAATCAAGAAAGGCAAGAAGCAAGGTCTCACACACAGCACAAGTGAAGGAAAGAGTCCGAAAATCGTTAATTTGTAGTTTTTTGCAGTTGAAGAATTGAGCGTGACATAAATGTCGATGTATGGGAGAATATATCAAGTACAAAATTAAGTTTGGTCTTAGGATAAATTAATCTCAACAACGAAGCCCTTCATCCTGCGTGACCCGACACACACTTGGCTGGTTTTTTGTTATTTCAAGCTGTCTCGATTATCATTGTCTGAATGGTAGTCGAAAAACCACTTCCAAGATCTAATAATATTACCATAAGTACATATATTTACTTGTTAGCTATACCCATCTATGTATAAGTATATTTTTTATATACAGACACAGGCAACTGGTTTGGTATGTTTAATATGATATTAAAATTAGCATAACCTAACCTACCAGCTTGCATAATAAATAGGTACTTGTTAATGTTATGAATTCTATTTTTTACATCTGATTAAATACAAAATATTATGTATTTGTGAGCATTGGTAGCAATGTAAATAAGAATAGATCTATGAAAACAGAAGACAGTCTCTCCATAATGAATTATATTAAAATATCGTTGGTGTTTGAATTTTTTCATATAAACATTAGCTGTGGTCATTGAATAGATATTATCAATAAGTAGGTCTGTACTATTAATCCCATTAGCGCTTATCAAAAACTAACCTCTTTACTTAAAATTAACAGATTATGCACACTAGGTACATTCTTTTCTTAATGACTGAATGACTGAAATAATTTAATAAATTAGATAAGGAAACGGGGCATCGATTAGTTTGAAATTAAACTAAAACTTAATGTAGGTATGTAAACACCTGTGAAACTCGGAGTAATTGGCAGTTTACATCACCTTTTAAAAAAAAGTTTAAATTGTTTATGGGAAACTAGTAGGTAGGTAGGTATTGTTTATTATTCAGTGCATGCCACGCGGTCTTGCATTCGATGTGCTCTTTACGTCTCCATTCATTTCATTACAAAATGTATAGATACCTACCTAGCAGATCTGTCTTATTTTATGACTAAATGCCAGTAGGTAAGTAGTAGGTACTAGGGTAGGTATTGTCTTAGGGGCACATAATAAATAATAGTACTCTAGAGTAGTCTAGAGGCTAGAATGGTCCATTGCATATTCAAAATCCAACTATATTTCCCACAGTCAATATACCTAAGTGTAAGTGGTAAATAAATAAAAAATAGAAACGTTTTCGTTTTATTACTTCTGTTATTGACACTACCAAATGGAAGAGGGATCTTCAATGTCAAGGAAGGAGCAAAAAACATAATATTTATTTTTAAACACACGTCGCCATTCGTTCTTTTTTCAAATCGCAAGTGTGATATCCAGGCAGCCAGTGGTATATTATCGTTCGAGTATATTTTTTTTATGCTGTGGAAAAGTTTTTATTTTTATAAAACGCAGGTTTTCAGTCTACCTAATGTTCCGTGCAACCTGATTACAAGGTTATCAAATTATTAAATCGATTAAAAAGTAGTAAGGAAACCAGTTCATTACTTCGTAAATACTTAATAATAAACTACAATATTTTAGAAAATGTTTCAATGCTTCTTAGTTTTTTAATTTTTTTCTGAAACTTGATGTAGAAATCTAGTAATTAAGTACCTGATTAGGGCCTAAAACACCTCGACACAGATATAACAAAATAATTAAAGATAATTAACGTATAAAACAATGAAAATGCGATGCTATCTATGAATTCTTATTTATTAGAATGACTAATTAATAAACATTTACCTGCTGGAAAGTCATGGTTGCTAGGTTCAATGACAACTACAGGCCACCACGATCAGAACATAATGGATCATAAACTATACCTAATAATTGTCTTTGCAGCCTTCACTTTATTTTTATCGGTCCTGTCTCAAACCATAATGTTGTTGTTTATACCCTACCTTGAGTATACTAGGCATCATGAACATATCAGCAGTATCCATTCCACCCAGCTCTGTTCCGCACTGCATGCAGGCAAGGAAATTCGTATTAACTTCATAAATATATTCCATTTCAAAGAGCTCAAAAGACAAGCTCATTTTCCTCCTAATTCAACTTGAAGTAGCTAGAATTAGTTTACAATGCACATCAGCTAAGCACCCATGACATCACATTGACCTTAGCGTAGTGTCGTAAGGAAACGTGCACACCACAACATTAGGCCGTAATTGCACAGTGTTTGTGGTGCGAGTTTCGCTTTCTAGCACTGCGGGGACATAGAAAATGTGCAGGTGTAACTGCATCAGGGTGTGACGTAAACGACAGTTAGGTTGCCCATGATGGTTTGTTTGTTCCTCGATCGTCACCTGTTTTTGGCAGGGGTTCGGCTGAGTGGTTGTAGGTATGTAGTCCGGATGGGTTAGCGATGTCTGTCTTCGTACTGGGTTTATGTTGACCCTATTATTTACATAAATTAAATCTGCCCTTATTGACTGGGGTCAGACTAAACAGTCAAGACTAGGTCGTTCAGGTGCTTCACTATATTGACAAATCATTGGGACTTTTTTATGCACAGAACTCAACTACAGTGTGAGTCTACATAATGTGCACAAACTTAAGGATGTGGTGCAGACCACCAAACTGAACAACTTTTTCCCGGGGACCAACATCGTAATCGTATCGTATCGTGCTGAAGGATATTTTTGAAAAATATGAGAATTCACAACAACAACTTAGTGACCGCTTATTTGAGGCTGGGGAACTACTGGATTTGGTGAAGTGTAATGCTGAGAGGTATGAGTCTTTAACTAATACCCTCTCTTTTAGCTGTGTCTGCTCCCAGGAGCCCCAGCCTCAACTTGTTACACCCGCACCCTTAGTGGCTCAGCCAGTAGGTAGCTGTATGGATAAAGATATCAATATTATGAATAGTTTGACAACTTATGTTTTTTCTGACAAATTTGGTCAAGGTTTTGGTAGTATATTTAATCAGTGTTTGCAACACTATGTAATTAATAATTGTTTACCCGGTGCCAGTATTAGCCATTTAATTAAAAATATTAAATTGACAAAAATAAACCCCAGTTCCACTGTTATACTATTATATGGGGATAGTTTATCTGTAAGAAAAAAGGACATAATTGAATGTGTCCATTTGATGTTACATCTCAATGAGACTAAGAACTGTAAATTTATTTTCTGTGCATTGCCTTATTCAACATATTTGTCTGATGAGCAAAATAGTCACATTTATAATTTAAATATGTTAATTTATAATAGAACTTGTCATCATAGTGACGCTATTTTATATTTTGATTGTAATCAATTTATTACTGATTACAAACTGACTAATTATGAAATGTATTTGCCACCTAGTTGTAGGAGACATATTGCTAATCTTTTAGCATACAATATACATAGTGACACCGGTACTTGTAGTGTACCATCGAATACTGTTAGTAGTAGTACTAATATCATTTTTGATACGCCTTGTAGTTTAAACTATTAGGTGTGACAATGGGTAGGCCGCATAACTTGAATGTTGTACATCAAAACATGCAGGGTCTGTCCGGCAAAGAGTTAGAGTTAAGTTTATTTATGGAGAACTATGATGTTCAGGTGTTATGTTTGACTGAACACTGGTTGAAAGAACATGAAGTAGTCTTTATGAATGATGATTATTTTACTGTACAAAGTGCATTTGTGAGAAAAAGTGCTATTCGCGGTGGGTCTTTAGTTATTGTTTCAAACAAGTTGAAATGTAAACAACGTTTAGATATAGTTAATCTTTCTATTGAGCGCATTGTTGAGTTGTCTTGTGTTGAACTCGAGCGATACATTATAATTTGCGTTTATCGACCCCCCTCTGGGGATTTTATTCGTTTCGAATTGGTTATGGAAGATACACTCAATAGGTTAAAATCAAGTAATAAAAGCATAATTTTATGTGGAGATTTTAATATTAATATTTTAGATGTTACTCCATTAAGTATTAGACTTCTCAATCTGTTTAGGTCTTATAATTTAATTAACTTGTTTTTCGAACCTACTAGGATCACGGCAACTTCGTCAACATGTCTTGATAATATATTTAGTGATTGTGAGGTCAAAAATATATTAGTGCTAAGTGACCTAACATCTGACCACTGTGGTTTATTAGCTAGCTTCCCTATGCCATTACATAAAAAGCTGCATAAAAGAGAATGCAGGCCTTATACAGCTAGTCGTTGCAACAAGTTTAAAAATAATATAGCTCGTAGAATTACACCATCTCTAGCAGAACACGAGAATCCTAATGAAATCTATGGAGCCCTTTTTGATGTTGTGCAAAAAGAATACCAATCTACTTTCAAGACCAAAACCATTAACATTAATGGCACCTCCATTGGCTTTAATCAATGGGCTACTCCAGGTATTTATAAAAGTAGAGCGAGACTATACGAGTTATACGGTTTGAAAAAATACAGGTTTGATACTTCTTTCCTAGAGTATGTCAAAAAATATTCAAAATTATTTAAAAACATTTGTGATTTTGCTAAATCTAAATTTTTAAGCGATACAATTAAGAAATCCAATAATAAAGTAAAAACAACCTGGAAAATTATTAACAATGAAACGGGTAAGTCGGTGAAACAAGAAAAACAACTTGAGATTATGGTTGACAATAAGTTAATTAGTAAAGCAGCTGACGTAGCTGAGGCATTTAATGAGTTTTTCGCCAACATACCTATTACTACGACTCGCTCCTTAAATTCGTCCCCATCTAAAGCTGAAAACCTTTT